>JARHVA010002561.1:957500-1612500 GCA_037957365.1 Torreya grandis | reverse complement strand
ATATCATTAAAAAACACTGTGGAGTCTTCTCTTTGTAATCGAGGAATATATCTTTACCTTTTCCTTGTATGCGTTCGTATGAGGAAACTTTCAAGTAAACATTTGTACCTTTAGTAGTAGTGTAGAATTACATCTAGCCCTGATTCTACATATGCAGGTGACATCATAGATTTATATGGCAGTTTGAGGATTGAGCGCGGGCATAGGAAACTAACCTTGATAATTATTCCTTGGTGACATTTGCTATAAATGCTAGTGAAAGCAAATTCCTTTGTGTAGCATAGTATTGTTATGCAAACTTGTCGGTAGGATCAAATTTGTAACATCTTATAAGGATGAAAATTTATATGCGGTATATTTCATGAGAAAGTTAATTGTGTAAGTGACTAGACATTTCTAGAATAACATAGTGCATTATGAGGTGTACTTAGAGATTGTGTTCTCTTTGAAATGTTATTGAAGGTATACTCGGATAGTATAACTCTGACTTGTTTTATTATTATGGTTGGGAGTAAGACTGTTGTTCGTGTTGAGTCGGGTGCTCAAACACAAAGATCTATGACAATATGGGATGTCATAGAGTTTTACAGTACAAAAAGTACCCAGATGGTACATAATGTATTCATTACATCTTAACCCATACCTAAATAAATATATATGTTATGGTTTTTAATGTTTGGGTAGAGTCATCATGAACTATGATAGTATGGGATATCATAGAATACTTCAACTTAGATGTATATACTCGGGTGGTACATACTATAGCTGTATGTTTGGACTCTCACCTAAATTAATTATTCTAACGACTTTGTTAGTTGTTACTTGAGCAATATATTCATAGAAGTTAGCAGGACAACATGTATGCGTGCATGCAATCTTGTGAGTATAAACAAATGATAGGTGCGACTGTTATGTACTGTATGACTTGTTTTGTTTTGTATACTTAGCTTACTTCTATGCCTAACATGTGATTTTTTTTTGAACTAGGAATGCAGATTCCTTCATCATTGCTTATATCTAGGTTTATATGTGAGAGTGCTTGGGTAAGCACACAAGCCTAGATTAGCAAGATGTTATGCTAGAGTGTGTCACTTAGTTGTGGGATTAGACCAGAGCTTTAAAAGCTCATCTATGTCATGATTAGTTTGTTCCCTGTTTGGCTTAGAGTGCCAGTCCCTTCAGTGGTGATGTCTCGTGGAGGAGACCATCACATTGGAAAGAACTACATCGAACCCTGATTTTGAGGAGTGGATATGTATGCTGCCCAAGATTGTGGTGGGGCATCGGGTCTAGATCCTTAGGCTAGGTTAGGGTAGACTGGATTGCATAGCAATCCATATGACTAGTTAAATTGGTTCTAGTACTTAGTTTGAGAATACGGATTGTGCTAATGTCCCTTGTGAGATAGTAAACTTTTTGTATCTTACATTTTATTATTGCTTGCAGTATTAGAATGTTGAAATTGTTACTACTTAAAGTTGTTGATTATATGTTTGACTAAGTATGCTAGCAACTGTGGTTGACTGAATGTTTAATAATTAGATAAAAAAAAATTACTGTTATTTCTAAGAACTTAGCGGGTTGTTATAGCAAAGCATGGTGACCCTGATCCATTTAATTATGACTAACATTGAAGGAGTGCAATTTATTTTATCCTAAATGATTTGACACTTGAGTTTGAATCAAAATCACAAGGGACATACTATAAGGCCAAGTCTCCCAGTTTTGAGCCTCATAATTATTTTTAGTATGGATAAAAAAACACATATAGAGATTTTAGTATAATGCTATGAAATAAGATGAATATCAATAAGTAACATAAATTTCCAAATTTTAATGCTAGCAAAATAAATTGGAAAGATCTGAATATTGAAATTTAAGTTCTTACAACAAAAAGATTCAAGAAAACCCCTATCTAAATTAAAAAAAATCTTCAAAAGAAAAGTATAAACATAACATAGCTTATCAAAATTAATATGGACAAAAGTTTTAACAAGCCAAAGTTAATAGATGGTGGAGACTAGATCACCCAACCTATTGCTTCCCATTTACATCCATTTCAATATATCAGGGAAGCATTAAATTAAGGATATTAGAAAATGATGAGTGCTTGCAGAGCATACTTTAAAGCAGGTAGTTGACTACATAAAATCCATTTCAAATGTAGGGGAAAAAAAAGAAACCACAAATAAGGCAATTAACTACAGAAAATCCATTCCAAATGCAAGGCATACTTTAAACAAACACATGCATATAACAAGACCCTACGTAAGGAATTTCCACCAGACCATTTTCTTAAATTGACAAATCATATAATTAAGTTAGAATAAAAATTATAGTCAGTAATGACAACTAGATGGTCGTCGAGATTAATATCATGTAAAAACAAGTACAAATTATTTGTTTCCACCATCATAATCCAAAGTGCTCTATTAAAATACTAAAGAGCCAAATCTGCAGGTAGATTGTAGAAGTGTTGGTCTAAGAAAGTCCTGCTACTTAATCATCAGAGATAGATAAAGGCTACACCAACATCATAGGGGAACCACTTTTGACTGCAGAACAGGAGGAAAGCCGAAATCATTGCCTTGATGAAAGACAACTATGAATAATCTTATCTACCACCATTACTCAAATCGCAAGGGAAGCAAATTATCATATATATGTACTGAGTTGCAGGGGCCTTGATAAGACTTTTGGAGTGGAAATGTAGGTCAAAATGAACAATAAATAGATCCAAGTACCATTGTTGAATAGTCTTATTTCATTTCCTCTTCAACCCTCAGCGCTCAAACCAGGGCAGGAATTTGGAAACCTTCCCTCCTCGTCTCTTTTTGTTTGTAAGGAAGTGGGTCAATTTTTTTTCGCTTTCATGTAACAACAATAGGCAATGCCATAACTAGATCATTTGACCATGTTTTTTCTTGTGGGCCGAATTTAGTTTAGAAGTTCAATGGAGAAATTATCCGGGCTTGATTTTATTCATTAGCAGATTCGCTAACGGCTTTAGGTTTTTCTACAATGAGACGCATTGGTCCAAAATTTTTGTAATATGACCATATTAGCCATCATAAACATGGAGTTTAAAAGCACTAGAAATTGACATTCCCTCTTCCTAGGGCGTCTAGCTTTCCTGACAAGTTTTTAGGCTTTCACAGGGAAATCCCCATTTTAAAATTGCTTTTCTTGCGATCTTACCAGATATGCAACCTTGGTCCGTCTTCACTTTGATAATGGGCGATTGACTCCAATTTGCGGGGCATGCATAGTTACCATCTGAGGCTTATAAGCTGTCAAAAATAATAACTAAGTTTGTTAGCCTGCGTAGAGACCAAGATACAATGAATGCATTATGCACTGATAGCAAAAACATTGAATGCATTTGCTATACGTTATTGCTGATACTGATAGAAAATAAATGGTGGACCATAGTTGGTGGTTCTGTTAATGGTGAGCACCGAGCAACAACATCAAATTCCAATACTTAAGAGTTAAGATTCAGGGAATTTAAAAATCTTTGCTTTCGAGTTTCAACCAACTTGCATGCCACTTGTACATGCAATTTATTATCACAATCATAGACTCATAGTTCACAGTAACAATGCAATGTCAGGGATATAATTATAAATATGTTTATAAATTATAGGTAATATTTTGAAATGATTGTTATTAAAATTTGAACGTTAAATTTTTGATTTTTTTTGGGCCTATCATTAAAAAACAGAATTAATTTTATTTTACGATTAAAAATAAAAAAAAGGTGTAAACCGCTGTCAAATTTAACCCACATGATTATCGTGCGACATTAAAATAGAAAACAGATACGACCAGTACTCGAAAGCAACTTTAATCTTTGAACTTTGAATAATAAAATATATTAATGAAATGAAATAAAAGGATTTTAATAACGTCCACGAGACCACAACAGTCTATGGGACCCATCAGTCACGCACATCTTCTTCAAAACGAGACCATAGCCACAAAACATTCCCTAAGTTTCCTAAACTTTCTTCTTGAGATCTTCCCTTTTGTGGTGAAGTTTGATCACGAGGTTCGCCGTATTACCCAGCGTTGTTGCTTCAAACAGGTTGTCCAGGTTGGTGATTTTCAAAGTTTCACCATAACTATATCGGATGTCTTTGTATGCCTTGCACTCCAAGAGGAAGTGTCGTTCCGTCTCCACCACGCCTTTGTTGCAAAAGAGGCATATTCTCTCCTCCCAATCCTCTTTGGTAGTTAGCCATCTACCCGTTTCACACCTAAGATGATGAGAGCTCATCCTAAGTTGGGCAATCAACATTTTTGCTTTCCACTTAATGTCTGCTCCTATATAAGGTTTTTCTTCAAAATCCCCTATGGGGTTGAATTCTTTGAGGTAGTATTCCTTTTTACGGCCCATTTGTTTTGTCCACATGATGCCCTTGAATTTTCTTCTCACATATTTTTTAATTTCTTAATTAGTATTTGGGCACTCCTGCATGCTAATATCCCACCTCGTTACCCATTTGTCATTTTGCTTTCTCCAAGTGTTCTTTCTTCTAGTTAGCTCTTCCTCCATAATTAGTCTAGGCCACCTATGCTTCTTCATGTTTTGAATCTTCTTGAGGTAGCTTAGTAACCGTATCATCGCCGATGCCTCTAAGGGGAAGGACCTCGTTTCAGCAAGTAGGATCTCATACGGCACCGAATTTTTGACTTTGAAATTGCTTATGATGAAGTGTTTTTGGATTCTCTCTATCTGTTTCCATCTCTGATCTGACATACTGCTGCCCCAAATTTCACACCCGTAAAGAATCACCGGGGTGACCAACAAATCGAAGAGTGTTCTCCTAGTCTTCCAATCCCATAACTCCGTAGTCCTGCACCTATTTTGAAGAGAGTACAACGCTTTCCATCCTCCTTGGATTCTTTTTGCTCTACACGTTTCCCAACTGAGCTTGTGATGAAAATCAAGCCCAAGGTACTTGTACTCTTCGACTATCTCTAACGGGCTGCCTTCAAAAGTAAAGGTATATTGTTTCTTTTTTCTTTTCAAAGAGAAGATCATTACTTTGGTCTTGCTTGTGTTCACCTGCATTCCAACCTCTTGGCAAAAAGTTTCAAGTGCTCTCAAATGTTCCCTTAAGCTGCTGGCTGTTCTGGCAATTAAAATGAGGTCATCCGCATAAAGAAGCAGTTTTATAGCATCATTAGCTAGTTGAATCCCCTCTCCATTATCCTTATTTAACCATTCTTCTAATTTATCAATGTACAGTCCAAATAAAGTTGGTTAAAGTGGGCAACCCTGTTTGACCCCTATATCACTGTCAAAACATTCCATCACTAGTTCTGACTTTAGCCTTTACTTGCTCATATAATCTATGGACAGCAGCTCTGAGCTTATCCGGAACCCCCAACTCCATCATCCTATTCCAAAGTTTGTCATGAGGGACCGTGTCAAAGGCTTTTTTGAAGTCGACAAAGCAGCAAAAGGCCTCGTCTCCCTGAGTGTTCCATATTTTTTCAATCAAGAACCTAAGTGTAGCTCCATGATCAATAGTAGAGTGCTTTGGTCTAAATCCAGCTTGGCCCTTAGCTCTTTTTCCTTATTTTTCTGCCCACAAGCTGATTCTGCGCTCTATCATGCTTCCGAAGAGTTTACCAAGGAGGAGATTAACCATGATAGTACGATAATTTGACGGGTTATTGGTAGCCCCGCTTTTGAAGATAGGAATAACCACACTAGTCGTCCACTCTTTCGAGAAGCCCTCTTGGATGGCCCTATTGAAGATGTGTTTGATATGAGGTGCCAATACATCAGCACCCCACTTTAAGTACTTCGCTTGCATCCCATCAATATCTTGAGCTTTCCCACTTGCTAATTGTTTTATGCCTTGAATGATGTCTTCGATGTTGAAGAGTTTTGTATTCGCATAGATTATTGGGGGTCTAGATTTATCTTGGTCCCTCTCATATAGTAGCTTCGCATACTCAAACCATTGATTTCCGGTGATATTGTTTTCTGTTTGTTTCTTCTTTTGACGTAGCTCTTTCCAAAATCTTTCTAAAGACACCACGACTCGCCACCAGCCAGCTTTTTCTTTACACACACCGAAGGGTGGGCGACAAATTACACGAGACTCTCGCCTAACCTAAAAATACTAATAAGAGATACATCCTCTATCTATGTATTTTGAAGGAAAGGCAACTTAAGGGCCCTCCTCGAACCTGCCAGAAACGCGTCCTCACGAATCCAAAGAATTTTGATCCCTCGTGTTTCCATTCTGAAAGATGACCCAAACTTTATGACGACCAAACCCCACCCGTTTTGGAACGAAGAAACTACAGGTCTGGAAAACTGAAAAACCGAGGCTTCCCACGGTAAAGACCAATTCTGGTGCTTTATCGCCACCCTTGACCCTTGGGTCATCAGGAATTTTATGGTAACTTGTACTCAAAGCCAGCCACATGTAGGCATCTTCCAATGCAACGCACGTGGCAGGCGTTTTCATTGCCACAATTGTTGTCGAAGATCATCCTCATCACGAAATAGCTGTTGCTCGTTACACCAGACCGAACAAAATTCGTATGCTCCATTGCCTGCAATTTACTGCAGAAAATAAATAAATCATGGTAACCTGTGCTCCCGGTTCCTTTGCCTACAATGGCTCCCTGTGCGCCTGCAATCCAGGCTATTTCAAAAATGGAAGTGAGTGCACATTATTCAGTACGGATGCCCAAGACTGGACCAGCCAGTCAGGGGTTGAGGACAAGTACGAGAACGCCTTTACTCAGACGGTATTTTCATTCAATTCGCTTAAAAACGTTACGCAGTCGCAGGCATTATTTCTTGAAGTGACCACGTTAGCCGTGGGGTTGTGGTTGGTGTTTTGCGTTGTGCTAAGATTTTGTCCTCTCAACGAGGGGCGCACCCGCTGGTTTCAGCTGCGCTATTGGCTCACCCGCCTTGATTTCTTCTTCTCCACTCGTCATTGGCTGGTAAGCTTTAGCTCCGCCTTCTTTATCTTTGTTCAGAAATTGAATTTCAATAGTGGAAAGAATGAACTTAATCACGAATTAAGATCAATTGAGCAGTAATTGTTCTGGGAAATTCCCGTTTTAGAGTTTAAAGATAAAATTGATTTTGAGTTGACGACGCTCAGGGCTCTCAGAGGACAGCCTTCTCTGATTAGAATGCTTGAGCTCGAAGTTTGGATATCCAGGGATTCATCCCAGCGCTGCAACCAGTTAAAGTCTATTAGTCTTGGTGAGAGGATAAATAGTTTTGCCTTTAGGTACTTGGCAAGAGGGTTTGTCCCATCCAATTATGTATTGGCTCAAAACAGTCTGACCCGATATTGAGAGGATTAATAGCCTCACCTCTGTGTACACAACACGAGGGTTTGGTCTACCTAATTAGGCATTGTATCGAAATATTTTGACCCAACAGTGGGAGCAAATCCTTAGGCAGTCCCAGTGACTGAAGAACTACTCTAAATGGAAGCAGTAATCTGCCACAGTCCTGGTAAAAGGCCAGTTGTTTAAAGTCTATTAGTCTTGGTGAGAGGATAAATAGTTTTGCCTTTAGGTACTTGGCAAGAGGGTTTGTCCCATCCAATTATGTATTGGCTCAAAACAGTCTGACCCGATATTGAGAGGATTAATAGCCTCACCTCTGTGTACACAACACGAGGGTTTGGTCTACCTAATTAGGCATTGTATCGAAATATTTTGACCCAACAGTGGGAGCAAATCCTTAGGCAGTCCCAGTGACTGAAGAACTACTCTAAATGGAAGCAGTAATCTGCCACAGTCCTGGTAAAAGGCCAGTTGTTTCATCTTTGCACACCCAACAAGGTCTACCTTACCCAATTTAGGCTTGTAGGATTTTTAGCTGACAATGGGAGGGAATCCTTTTATGAATGCGGTTACATGAGTATTTGATGTGTGTGTTTTAGACATTGATACTTTAGTCATGAAATCAAGTACTACTCTGCCTGGAAGGCTTGTGCTGTCTATACATTGCAGCAATTGATTTTAGGCTAAATGCAATTGGATTAATTCTTTCCCTGTGAATGTACAGGGCGGAGCAACCTAATGTCATGCATAGGGCAAATACATGTTTATCTCAAGCGTAAGGGTGTAATCTATAGCCATAGGGCGGTGTAAGGATCAATTGTCTTTAGTGAGATTTTGATTTTCAGCTGTTGAGGCTCAGGGCTCAAATGCTAACCCCCACATGTTATTAGGACATCCGATTTCAAAAGCTTGCCTTTGGAGTTCTTCTCTAGCAGGGGTTATGTACTGGTCATTGGAAGACAGCCCCTGATGATCCAAAGATTATACCTAATTAGAGGACAAAAAAATGCAATAATCTAACCTTTACATACCCAATACTAAGTTTTCCCCAACCTGATTAGGATTTCGCTGAACGTGTGGAGAACAAGAGTTCGCCCTATGCGATTGGGTTTGTGCCGCTATGAGGAATCATTTGAACCTTAGATCATGTAATGTCCCCATTTCCAGATCACTTATGAATAGGTACTGAAGACCTTTAGTCTACTTTCCCCATAGACTAAGGGATCTCTTTTGGAGTTTTATTTTATTAATTAATTATGATTGTTTGAATAGTGATTTTTATCATTTATACATCTAAGAAATTCTATTTGATTAATAAAATATTTTTAAAAAGGGGTTTTTACTACTATGATAATTAAAAAGATAAATAATTATTGGATTATTGTTTAAAAGTAATTTTAATTACTATTTGTTTTTAAGACAATTAATTTAATATTATTTTTGAAAAAAGAGGAATGTCGGCTTGGAAGATGAACAAAGAAAAGAAAAAACATCTTAAAAAGTCTACAAGGAGGTGTTATGAGGTATTTTACCCCCTCAAGGTGGTTCGTCCCTTTTTGGAGGGTACAAATACAATGTAGAGATCTTATTTTAGACATGCTGAATATTATTTTGTGAGTCTTCATGTTTGAAGAATGATTGGGATGTATGCCTAATAATTGCTTTTGTGGTCTTGAGTTGATTTATCAATAAAAAGGTGTTTTTTGATACCACATTTCAAAGAAATATTTTGTTGCTTGTCTTAGGAGGGGCGATTTGCCTTGGTGATCTTTGGAGAGGGTTTTGAGGATAAATTGGATGTTCAATTGCTCAAAACTAGTTGTTTGAATTTATTGCTAATTTTTTGAAGTGTGGCGTTGGGTTTTGTGATTGATTGGCAAGGTTTTTAAGAGATATTTGATTGAAAAAATAAATAATAATTTTTTAAATTATTTATTTATGTGAACAAAATTTTATGGTGAATTTGGCTTCACGAAATATGATGATTTGGCTTAATAAATAGTTTATGATTTTTCCTAACTATGACGATTTGGTTAGGCAAGCTTTGAAGGTCTTTGAGGGTGCCCTAAACCCTAGTTTGTGAAGAATATTTAAATTTGATTTTATTGCAGTGTTTTGACTTGGGGTGACTTCAATTGGGAGGTTGTTTGGTCACTTTGGGTGCCCTAAAAAGGAGCTGCAATTATTCAAGTATTTTTGGCATTTTTTTAATGTTGATTGCAAGGGTTTGAGGAATATTTTGGAGGGAGAACAACTGCTGTTTTTTGAATAAAATTAGATATTTTTCAGCATGCATATTTCCGAAATTTATCTTCATTCAAGTAGAAAAAGGTGCACTTTCATTAAATTTCAATTGTTGCTCATATTTGCATATTTTGGGATGATTTAAGGTTGAATTGGTTGCTGGAAATTGTCCATTTATCCTTTGTACTTTGGCGTCAAGGGTTTGGTGAGATTGAGTTTATGTTGAAGCTTCATTTTTTAGCTAGGGTTGGTTGATTTTCCAAATTTCAAAATTCAAAATTTATTTGCATAATATTAGGATTTTAGGAAAAATCCTTATTTGGTCTTATAGCCCAAAAATGAGACATTACAGTGGTATCAAAGCACCGATCTGGTGCACCTGTGAGATCTTATGTGTGTTTATTTGGATGCAAATAAATTTTGAATTTTGAAATTTGGAAAATTTATTTGCATAATATTAGGATTTTAGAAAAAACCCTTATTTGGTCTTATAGCCCAAAAATGAGACATTACAGTGGTATCAAAGCACTGATCTGGTGCACCTGTGAGATCTTATGTGTGTTTATTTGGATGCAAGTAAATAAAAATATCTTGTTTTATCATAGAAGAAGAAAAGCCATGGATGACCAAGGGTTTACTTCAGAACATATTAAGTTTTTGTAGGGCTTGATCAAAGAGAGCCAAAATGATCTTCAACATACATTGGGTGTGCAATTTGCAGCTATGTTGAAGGCTACTTTAGCTCCAAGCAAGAGTCATCCCTTCAATGGAGAAGAAAGTGACAATGAGAAGGTTTCCACCAAACCTCCTTATAAACTGTTCAAGGCTACTTTTTTGCAAAGAGAACCAATGATTGAGATTGAGACACCAATGTGTGACCCACTTGATACACGCCAACAAGAGTATGCATCCCTCAGTTTTGACACAAACACTCTTTTCTTCTCGTGATTTTTGTGAGATGAAGAATGGGAAAAAATCAAGAGGACCAAGCATGCAACCCTGTAGAGATTTGCTACAAAGGTTGGGTAAGGTTTCTCTCTCTAATTTTGATGGTACTGATAAACTTCCAATGAGATCGTGGTTGCAGAAATTGGAGACCTATTTATCACTCAATCCCATGTTTGAGGATGAGGCCTTAAAATTCGTCACACTTCACTTGGAGGATGTTGCTCATGAGTGATGGTTTCACGGCATGTTTACACAAGGCTATGAATCTATTATTACATTGGAAGAATTTAGCAAGAGGATAATGGAGAGGTTTGATAGAAGAGATCTGGAAATCCACTTTTGTGAGTTGGCACAACTCAAGCAAGATGATGATGTTGAAAGGTATGTTGCTGATTTTCAAAAGATTGCCGCATCATGGTACCAGATGTTAGTGAAAGAAGGTTGGTAGTTTTCTTTATGGAAGGTTTGATTGAGTCTTTGAGAGGTTTGGTAAAAGCTTTTAACCCTCTTTCTTTGTAAGATGCGATTACTAAAACTTTCGATCTAGAATATTCAGCTTACAGGGGCAATGTTTGGCCAAAAAAGCAGCCAAGGGCAGCCACTTATTCACTACTAAAAGTGAGAAACACAGGGCAACCAAGGTTTGATTTTAGTGGGCCACCAAAGGCACCAAGTGGGTAGCCTAGGGCAACACCTAATATGCCACCAAAGAAGCCTTTTCAGCTCTATGTTCCTCCACATAAAGCGTTACCCTATAGCAACAATATGAAGGATGCAAGAGATGAATGAAGAAGGAAATGTTTGTGTTTCACTTGCAAAGATCCATGGACTAAAGGTCACCATTGTATGGGCAAATGACAAGTCCATTGCATTGAGGTAATTGATGATTCAATTTTTGATATTATTGATACTAATTTTGAACAAAATGAAAATGTTGTTGATGAGCATGTGCATGAGGACACACAAGACTTGGGTAGCATACTTGCTTCTCTTTCAGGGGCTCCAAAGTGTCATGCTTTCAGGGTGAAAGGCACATTGAGGGGACAAAAGGCGACTACATTGGTTGATAGTGGAGCCACACATAATGTGATGTCCCCTTTTCATATAATTTTAATAATTAAAAATTTGCTCGAATAGTGATTTTAATCATTCAAAAATATAAGAGAATTAATTAATTAATTAATTTTTTAGATATATATAGATTTTGATGGGATCCTTACCCTATATTAATACTGAAAAACCACAACAAAACTAGACTAAAAACACCATGGTCCAAGAGAGCCAAATACAACAAACTAAAAGGCTAAAAGTAAACAAATAACAAGCCTATCTACTACCCAAAAGCCAATATCAAACATTAGCTTGTGGGATAATAATCTAGAAGATTAGCTATCTTGCCTTTTTTACTTTTTTTATTTTTTACCTCCTGCCATATTTCATGCTCGGCATTCACTATAACTAATTGTTTATTTGGATTATGTGTTTTCGGAGTGATATTTTCAAGTAAATCCTTGTCTGAGTTTGAGCTTTCAGACTCATGTCCTCTTTATACTCTCCCGATTGGCTGCTTCACAGAAGAAATCTGAACAGGTTTTGTCACCTCTTCAATGGGCACTTTTTCCTTAGCAGAAGTAGCTTTTTCTTCTCTCTTGCTATCTTCCAATTTTGTTGCATCTTGTGTTTCTGTCTTCAAAACAATCTTCTGCCACTAGCGACGTGTTTGACGCACTCCATTTGTTTGATTGGGATTTTTCTCCCTTGTTTTTCATCACTTGTGGACGCTCCTAAGGACAAGATGCATGAAGATGACCTGGTAATTTGCAATTGTGGTATCTAGAAGCAGTATTATCATAGTCTAGAATTTGAACATGCTGAGTTTTACCATGTTTTAAAATGATTCTATCTGGAACCCCTTTGCTTAAATTGATCTCAACACAAATGCGAGCGTAAGTGCATAAGCTTGCAACACCCTGCTCATTATCATTTTTTAGGAATGACCCCAAAGCATTAGCTATTTCCTTGTGAGCATGCCAAAAATGTAGAGGCAGATTAGGAAGACAAACCCAAACTGACATCTTAGTGACTGAAAGAGTGAGAGGGTTGAAACCAAGGAGTGATGAACAAGCCCACCGTGCCCCAAAACCAGGGGCCTTCTGAGATGCATTTCTGGTAATTTTGTTGATTGAGGAAGTGGACAATAAAAAAACCTTTAGAGCACAGAGAAATTTCACAATGGTTCGACCATGTCTCACAAACTCATTTATATAAAGCGATCATAGATGGCCATATACCATTAAATCTACAAATGACTGCATCTTCAGTTAACGTGTGAAAATATTCATCCATGCCTTGATTCTTGATTTCCACAGAAGGAACCTCTTTCGCTTGATCAACAATATAGGCTTGAGGAGGTGGAGAGCTTTCCATCGGATTTGGAAAGGAAGCAACATTTCAAACTGCATCTTTGAAGGACGTAGGTCTGGGATTATAGGAATGTTTTGGAACAACCATCCCTCCCTGCAATCTGGAAGTCATGAAAATAACTGAATCTTTTCGTCACAAATAAAAAGACAGTGAGAAAAAATTATGTAATTCCTTACCCTGGTAAACTAAACACTAATATTTAGCTGGAACAGTTAAAGAGACCTCTAGCCTCTATTTTAGATCTATCACCGCTTCAGTCTTTTTTACCCAAAAACAATTTGTATGCCCAGACAAGGAACATACCATTAATTGGTATCCTTGGTGCTTGGTTGTCTGATTTTCCTATTTAGACATTTTGTCAAACACTTTACCTCCATTCTCCATAACCACTGATTTATGCATTACCAACTCCTTAATGATCAATCCGCAATGCCCAATGTATTTTGACCAGCCCAAGGTCTCTATTGTTGCTGTCACATCCACATGTTGCGCCATACACCAAATATTTTTTGTTCCAGCATGACAGGTATGCCCAATCCTTTCTTCGCCCATCGATTCACCTCTGTCGTCGCTAAGAAGGCTCTGTTTCTTTTCAAAACATCCGCCCCTATCCTTGACTCAGGGGCATGTGCTGGTGTCTTTGGGCAATAGTGAATCTGGCAGTTTTTTGGAGTGGTATATTCCAACCCTTGTGTACCCTACGTTTCGTGAAACGATTTGCATATTATCTTTCTCTGTCCCAATGGGGATCATTCTCACCTGATCTCTTCTCAAAATACCTGGGATGTAGAACCTTTGGTGGACGTCTCTCCTACACAGTCGCTGCCGCCACTCATGAAAACGCTTCTCTCCTGCAGCGATTGCTAACCCTAGCAGACCCCATTGTTTTTCCTATTTTCAAATGATTTTAACCGACAATTAATTAATTATTAAAATAGAACTATCTTGGATAATTATTTGAAATACCGAAGAAGTGGTTTTAACCATTTGAAAAATTAAGGTAATTTCAATGATTATTTTAAGGGGCTTTATAATTAATAAATTATTTGAAACGTGATTTTTATCACTTTAATTATTAGAGCAATTTAATTAATTATTTAAGTGAGAACCTAATTATTTAATTTGTAAAAAAATAATTTTAATTATTAATTTATTAAAATAAATTATTTAATTAATTCGAAAAGGCCTAAGTAAAATTAAAAGGAATGTCGGCTTGGGAGCTAAAGCAAATAAAAGAAAATATATTCTAAAAAGGGCAAATGAGGCTTATGAGGTATTTTACTTCCCCAAGGTGGTTCGCCCCCTTTGAAAGGTACAAATACAAGCTGAAGATTATAATTGAAGACACGTTGAATTTGATAATTGTTTTTTCATGCTTGAAGAAACTATTTGATAATTGTTCGCTATTTTGGTGTTGATCATTATACAAAAGGTGTTTTTTTATGCCTTCTTTGCGAAATGAGATCTTGTTATTTGCCCTAGAGTGGGGCGATTTGCCTTAAGGAGCTATTGTAAGGTTTTGGTGAAGTTTTTAATGCTCATTTATTGCATATTATTTCTGATTAATATTTGCACTAATTTTGCAGGTGGAGCGAACTATTTTGGAAGCTTGATTGAGGGTTTGGAGGCCCCTTTTAGGGTCTATTTGTGCAAATCAATAATTTGAAATTATATGCTATTTTTCTGCATATTGGTGTGGGGTTTTGGAGAAGATTTGTGGAAGGTTTGGAGTCCTAAATTGATAGAAAATTAAATAATAATTTTCAGATTATTATTTAATTATTTTCAATAGGAACTAGGGTTTTCAGAATTTTGGAGCAATTTTTGGTGACCTTCTCATGGAAGGAAAATTTAGAAATTATTTTTATTTGATATTCATTTTTATGATCAGTCTGAGCTATTGTTTGCATCATAATTCCAAATATTGAGGGAGTTATGAATTTTTGAAGTTTTTTGCTATTCCTAGGAAGTAATATTTGTTGAAGGCAGATTTGCAAAGGTTTCATTCTGAATTAATTATCGCAATAATTTTTTGAGTTTTGGCAATTGGAATGGACTAAGCTTGATCAGGGATTAAAGTGGAAAAGGAGGACTTCAATTCAGCTAGTGTGGTGGTAGGGTTTGGAGGGTTGAAACATCCATTTCAGGCTCTTTCTTCATTGCGGCAAGAGCTATTAGTGGCCAAATTCACAAGGTATTTATTTCAAAGTGAATTTGAGTTAATTTTCAGTTTGGAGGTGCAATTGCAGTAGTTAGGGTTTGCTGATTTTTAATTTCAGAATTTCAGATTGTGGATTTTGGGGAAAACCCCTTTTTGATTAAATGGTCACATTTGGGGATATTACACAACTTCATTGATGGAGGTTTGGTTAAGAAAATGAGCATTGAAAATCATGGATTGCAAGGGCTTCAATGTGACTATGGCGGATGGGTTCACTATTTCTTGTTCCAAAAAGATTCCACAACTTCCACTCACTCTTGGGAAGCACAAGGTAATTGATGATTTTTTTGTTGTTGACATTGGGGACATTGGTATTGTTTTGGGTGTTCAATGGTTACATTCATTAGGTGAATTTACCCAAAACTATAAAACAATGGAGCTAAAATTCTTCAAAGAGGGCAAGGAAGTGGTTCTCAAGGGTCTAGCTAATGGTGCTTTAAAAGAAGTATCCATGAAGAGGATGGCAATGGCTTTTAGGAGGGGTCAAATTGTATGGGTATCAAGCTGCCTTATTACTGTAAAATAAAAAAAAATAGAACAGTAGTCCCTATATGGCGAGTTACAAGCTATTCTTGATAAGCATGTTCATATTTTTGATGAGTTGCCTCATGGGTTACCATCGGATAGATGTTTTGAGCATAATATTGAGTTGAAATTGGGTGCCAAACCGGTTATTGTCGCGCCATATCGTCACCTAAGAGCTTTCAAAGAAGAAATTGAAAAGACCATCAAAGAATTGTTTGACATGGGGCACATAAGGCTTAGATTAAGTCCCTTTGCTTCTTCAATGGTACTAGTAAAGAAACAAGATGGCACTATGAGGATGAGCATTGATTACAGGTTGTTGAATAAGAAGACCATCAAATAGGTATCCCATATCTAGGATTGATGAGTTGCATGGTGCCACTTACTTTTTCAAAATTGACTTGAGATCCGGTTATCACCAAATCAAGGTAAAAGAAGAGGATGTTCATAAAACTGCTTTTAGATGTCATTTTGGGAATTTTGAGTTTTTGGTTATGTCTTTTGGATTGATTAATGCTCTTGCTAGTTTCCAGTCATGTATGAATAACATATTTAGCAAATATCTAAGGAAGTTTGTGCTAATTTTCTTTGATAATGTTTTTGTGTATAGCAAAACTTTGGAGGAGCACTTAAGACACTTGGATTTGGTTTTGGGCACCTTGGGGCAACATTCTTTCTTTTCAAAGAAATCTAAGTGTGAGTTTGGACTAGCAAAAATTTTGTATTTAGGACATATCATCAATGCACAAAGTGTGCAAGTGCATAAACAAAAAATTGCAGCCATCATGGATTGGCCTATTCCCTCTACACTCACACAATTAAGAAGTTTTTGTGGTCTTTGTAGTTATTACAGGATATTTGTGAGAGGTTTCTCACAACATGCTGTCCCCTTGACTGATTTCACTAAGAAAAGGGCTTTCAAATGGTCCAAAACAACCCAACTAGCATTTGAAAAACTCAAGGAGGTGACGTGTTCTTGTCCGGTACTTGCTATTCTAGATTTTTGTACTCCTTTTATAGTTGAAGGTGATGCTTCAGGCGAAGGAATAGGGGTTGTCCTAATGCAGAATAAACACCATATTGCTTTTGAGAGTAGAAAACTCAATGATTCAAAAAATGTGTCTTCAATCTATAACAAGGAGATGTTGGCGGTCATGCATGCTTTGAGTAAGTTTAGACATTATTTTTTTTGTGGTAGATTTATTTTAAAATTGGGTCACAACAGTTTGAGGTTCTTCAATCAAAAAGAATTGAATGACACACAACAAAAGTGGGTAAGCAAGGTGCACGCTTGTGAATTTGATATTGAATATGTGAAAGGTAAAAACAATGTGGTACTGGATGTTTTATCAAGGATGCCTTGTATGGAATTGCTTGAGGGCAAACAATTGTGGGAAGGGAGGACTACAATGTCTCCATTTTTTGGATCACTTATGAATAGGTATCGAAGACCTTTAGTTCACTTTTTCCTTAAATTAAGGGATCTCTTTTGAAGTTTTATTTTATTAATTAATTATGATTGTCTGAATAGTGATTTTTATCATTTTATCCATATAAAACAATTTTAATTGATTAATAAAATATTTTTAAAAAGTGGTTTTTATCACTATGGTAATTAAAAAGATAAATAATTATTGAATTATTGTCTAAAAGTAATTTTAATTACTATTTGTTATTAAGACAATTAATTTAATATTATTTTTGGAAAAAAAGGAATGTCGGCTTGGGAGATGAACAAAGAAAAGAAAAGATATCTTAAAAAGTCGGCAAGGAGGTGTTATGAAGTATTTTACTTCTCCAAGGTGGTTTGTCCCTTTTTGGAGTGTACAAATACAAGATAGAGATCTTATTCTAGACATGCTGAATATTATTTTGTGAATCTTTATGCTTGAAGAATGATTGGGATGTATGCCCAATAATTGCTCCCGCAGTTTTGAGTTGATTTATCAATAAAAAGGTGTTTTTTGACACCACCTTACAAAAGAATATTTTGTTGCTTGCCCTAGAAGTGAAGCGATTTGCCTTGGTGATCTTTGGAGAGGGTTTTGAGGACAAATTGGGTGTCCAATTGCTCAAAACTAGTTGCTGAAATTTATTGCTAATTTTCTGAAGTGTGGTGTTAGGTTTTGTGAGTGATTGGCAAGGTTTTCAAGGGTTTTTTGTTAGAAAAAATAAATTATAATTTTCTGAATTATTATTTATTTATTTGATAGAATTTTATAGTGAATTTGGCTTCACGAAATGATGATTTGGGCTTAATAAATAGTTCATGATTTTTTATAACTGTGGTGATTTGGTTAGACAAGCTTGGAAGGTTTTTGAGGGTGCCCTAGACTCTAGTTTGTGAAGAATATTTAAATGTGATTTTATTGCATTCTTTTGACTTGGAGTGACTTTACTTGGGAGGTTGTTTGGTCACTTTGAGTGCCCTAGAAAGGAGTTGGAATTATTCAGGTATTTCTGACATTTTTTCTATGATGATTACAAGGGTTTGAGGAATATTTTGGAGGGAGGGCTGCTGCTGTTTTTCTGAGTAAAATCAGATATTTTTCAGCAAGCATATTTCTGAAATTTATCTTCATTCAAGTGAAAAAGATACATTTTCATTAAATTTCAGTTGTTGCTCATATTTGCATATTTTGGGATGATTTAAGGTTGAATCGATTGTTGGAAATTGTCTATTTATCCTTTGTACTTTGGCGCCAAGGGTTTGGTGAAATTGGGTGTGTGTTGAAGCTTCATTTTTCAGCTAGGGTTGGTTGATTTTTCAAATTTTAGAATTTATTTGCATAATACTGGGATTTTAGGGAAAACCCTTATTTGGTCTTTTAGCCCAAAAATGAGACATTACAAATCATGATATTTGAAACCCGGAGGGCTTGAAAAAACTGTTGAAAAAACCCATTAGGGGTCAAAATAGAGTTGTATGATGAAGCTGGGGGGTGTCTTGGCTTTACACTAGCCAAGAATGGTGGCCCTTATGTCAAATTATTAAACTTTTTGATGCTAGTCCTAAGCACCTGGGGATGTATATGATTTTTTGTTTCTTGTAGTTGTGGACATACCACTAATTTGTGTATGTACACGTGAAGGCGGGTGTAGTGAGTTGTCAAAAGATGGGAATGGAGTCAGTTTATAGATTTTACTATATAGAAATATAGAGTAAGAGATTCTCTGACTATTGGATTATGCTAATATGTAAAGGGAACAAAGAAAGTACTTTTCTAGCTGCTGATGGTGTCAAATTATGCTAATTCTCTCTATGTGCGCAAACTTATTTGAGCTAACTGATATCAGCCAATCCGTTACTTGTGGACAATATTAGACCAACAATGCTCTTCACTACTGAAAATTCCTTCGTGATGCGTGTTAAGAGAAGGGAAATTTCTTTTTTATCAAGTGAATGCATTTTTACTGCAGTTTCATATGGGTCGAGTACTTGAATATTTTTGTTTAGATGTGGAATCGAGCTTCTAAATACCCTTAACACAAGAACAGGTATGTTTGTTAGCTTTGCTCAGGTGGGCAGTCATGCTAAATTCCAATTAAGAAGGGTAGTTTGTACAGGCATGGCAAAAGAGGGTAAAAAAATATCAGGGCTCATTTTTCTTCAGGTGGTTAAAAGCTATTCGTATTGAAGACACAGGAAATGTCAAGCCAATATTGTGGCCATCTACTTGATTTGGTCAGTGAAGCATTTCACTAATCTTTGGGATGCATGCTCGCAAGGGATTCACATAATTTTCTTCCTCAGTGAATGTGTTTTTCTCCTACATTTTTCTTTGAGTTAAGATGGATGGACATTTTGTTTACACGTGTAATCAAACTTCTAGTTTTGGGACTTTTTCTC
Organism: Torreya grandis; assembly: GCA_037957365.1. Lineage (NCBI taxonomy): Eukaryota > Viridiplantae > Streptophyta > Pinopsida > Cupressales > Taxaceae > Torreya > Torreya grandis. The sequence goes on along the minus strand of JARHVA010002561.1, from coordinate 1,592,950 downwards.
AACATGATAACAAGCAGTATTGTTAGATTTGCTAAGATAACAAAGTCGATTGCTAATATTGTTTAATACAATTCATAACAAACTACATAGTGAAAGGGGAGATTTATAGGCTTTCATATTCCTATGAGATTGAGTTATTAAATGGGGAAAAGATCAAAAAAAGGCAACAGGGAAAGGAAAAGTGCTTTAGTGCAGCTGCACAACTTTAAGATTAAACTTCTTGGTATAATTTGAAAGTATTTTATTCTTTGTAAAGGTTATTATAAATGGAATGGAAGCTTGCTTTTTGGTTCATGGTGGATACACCAATAAATTTGTTTTTGAGGATTTTTCCATGAACTGCAACTTTCCATGAAGGAGGTGCCCTATTCACACCAATTGGAGCTAGATGATGGAAGAAATATCTAGCATTACTCCAAGAATTGCATATTCTCCCAAATTATAAGGATCATCTGGGCTTTCATAGGATGAAAATTAAGACAACTGATGCTAATTTGGGCATAACAGTCATGACACCACGGAGGGCATGTGTTTCTTAGGGACAACATTCTTCATTCTTACAGAAATGGCTTTTACACGTAAAAAAGGATTTCTGACCATAATCATAAGGTAAACAATTATCAGGGAAAGAGACTCTGTACTATATTTATGGCAAGATTATCATATTTAAAAAAAATCGTTACTGCTCTAAGTTTGACTTTTTCATAAGCTATTCTCCTATATATGTTTTATATTTGCAAATTTTATAGTATTATTACATGGAAAAAAAAGGTTCCTGACCGTGGTCATAATGCAAACAATTATCAGGGGAAGAAACTCTGTGCTATTTTTATGTCAAGGACATCATATTTTTAAAAAAAGTTGCTACTAAACTTTGAATTTTTCGTAAGCTATTCTCCATGTATGCCATACATTTGTAACTTTTATAGTATTCTCTGTTATAATATCTGACTTCGCATTGTCTTCCTATTGAGAAAAAAAACTTCAACTGTCATGCCCAACAATGAATGAAATGAATTAAGGAAATTTTGAAGCAAAGTTTTGTATTAGAAGACTTTAATAATTGTTTTTTAGACTTAAAATATAGAGCTTAGGATAAAGGTTATTAGAATAAAGTTACTATGTTAAGGTATAAGCATAGCAGACAAAAGGGAAAAAGTGACTTTTTCCTTTATTCCACAGGTAAAAGCAAAAGGGGGAAAATCAACTTTAAAACAATTCTCTAAGCCTTAGGATATGGGATGCTTTTGGGGTTTTATGCGGATAATCTGCGAAAATTGGATGCTGGCCAAGTGCAGCGACAACAATACCCTTGGGGTCCTCTTAAGACTTTAGCCGATGTTCATATGTTAAGAAAGTTTGCTCTTACTCTATGCATTGTCTCAACTGTATTTTAATGATAGCCAGGTTATGTTTTTATATCTTTTAGGTGTTTCAGTGTTGTTTTCATTACCGTCTAAATAGTCTTTAGATTTTTTTTTAGAATTTTCATATTTCAATAGTAGATTTTGTCAGTTACAATAGTGGAATCCATGTTAGTAACGTGGCAGTGAAGAGGTATTAGAGCCATTGATCATGCTATGGTCTTAAACCCTTGACGTCATGAAGAAACAAGACTGAATTCAAACCCAACAAGGGTTGGTAAATAAAACTAAGTAAAGCTGAAATCCAAGATAATTTGTAAACAAGAGTAATATATTTTAAAATATGTGTTGAGATTTTTGGCAATATATAACCTGCCTACATTTATTTACAGTACAGAAAATCATAATTTTTATATCTTTTATTTGAATTTTAAGCATGCTGACATCATCCTACGTCATTGTTGAGTTTATCAATCCCAAGACATTTTTCATCATTTCAGTGCGAATATTCTTTTTTGACTTGCAATGAAATCAGCCCTAAAGTTGCGAATTTGATCCCTATAAGAGAGGAAGCTGATGTGAGCATCATCTGAGTGGCTTCCTTAGTGTGAATACATCTCTCTTACATCACAAAGACAATTCTGTCTTCTGATTGCACGGACCTATATTCGGAGAAGAAAGTATTTTTGTTCTGGATCCCAAGAGGTCGAGGGACAACACTGTAGATGAGGATCTAGATGGGTTGTATGCGCATGCAGAAGCAATATTGAATAATATGAGAATAGAGAAAGTAATAAATTGGAATGGTAAATGTATAATTTATCTGTGTTCTGTATATGGCATACTCTTGAGAAAGATGTATGACCTTTATTTTTTTTAATTTGCTACCATCTGCCTAAACTAAAGTTACAAATATGTATAAATAGATAACATGCTGTGAAGGCCAAGGAACTGTTATGGACGTTGAACCATTTGGTCTTCCATGTATGACTCTTCAGCTTTTGACGGTAATTTGGCTTAATTGACAGGTGCGCAGTATGTTGACAGATGCTACGACATAACCCAGGCCTTGGAAGTGCCACTGGCATGGTGCAGCATGGGGCAGAGTGTCCACGTGGCTGTTGTGTAATTTGGAGGTTTTGCACAACGGTTGAGCTGCACGGTTTGTCTGGAGGTGTTGCACCATTGGCTGATGTTGTGCAGAGCTTGCGTGCATGGTATGAAGTGGCCTAGTGCTATATAGGTTATGTAGAGTGCACAGAGGCTGTGCCATGCAGAATGCGCAAATGGCATTGTGATTGAATATCCACATTTTGGCAAAGGGTGTTGCCCCATGAAAGGGGGTGCTTGCCTCTTAACCCCACACTGGCTAAGCCTTTGATACTTACGTGCTCCACACCTATTGGGTGAAGTGCTTCTTGTTGTCCTTTGAGTTGTGTGACATGTTTCTTGGTGTTGCACGGAAGGTGCATGATGCTGGGAGCTGCACAAAGGTGTTCAAAGTGTGAAGGTTGCCTATGGAGCTGTGCGGCCTGGTTCCCGACACTGTGTGGCATGGTTCTTGACACTGCGAAATGCGCATAATGGGAGCTGCACAAAGCTGCTTGAAGTGTAGGGTTGTGTGGCATATTCTCTGGCACTGTGCAGGAGGTGCATGATGCAAGGGGCTGTTGTGCAATTGACCAAGGCACTCAAGGTGATAGAACGGGTCTGTGTGTCTGCGTGCAGATCAATTTTCCTCAAAATTTGTGAGTCCTCAATTTGCCACATAAGTGAGATGACATAAGCATTTTGTCAGCTCTACAAAAGCAGAAATGAGGTTCTTTCTGTTGGGATTTGGTCAAACTAATTTTTTAAACTTATAACTAATCAGATATGCAATTCTTACTAGCATTTAATGTTGTAAATCACTTATCGCTGATTAATGTTAGGTGTAAGGCATCAGTGTTGCACCTAAATTCTAAATAACTTTTCCAAAAAATATAAATAAAATAAAGTTGATTGGATTCATGATTCTAGACACCATTTCAGTTAAGATACTCGAAGTGCCATTCCCCACTCTATCTGTTTCAAAGTGACTGAAAGCACCATGCCCAATAGAACAAAATTCATAAACTACACACATCATGTTATCTTTTGGAGGATCAATACATTATGAAAGCCAAAAAAACGATACACTCTCTTTTTTTAAGAGATCGATTTCTTGTAAAGGAATCTTGCTTGAGAAAAAGTTGATCATATTTGTGTAATAATAAATACTATAATCTATAAAATAGGTTAGACATTATGTAATCAGGCTATAACAGTACACTATATATGTTGTACTATATTACTATATGTGATATGCATATCCATACCCATACACAGACACACATGTATATGTACATACATAGACATGTGTGCGCGCACACATATAACAATGGATATATGTATACAATATGATGCACACACAGTTACACATACATATATTACAAGGTGACTGACAGAATATAATAATTGTTGCTGAAAGCATACAACTAATGAGACCATAGGCGGCATTCTTATTGCACTATTTTTCACAATTTCTGGAAGCATATTCTGAGTAACCAAAAGCATCATTCTTGACATAAATAAAAATGGCCTAATGCCTAGACCAAGGACTGGGGTTGCTTGTGAACAAGGATTGAAGAAGGTTAGTGACCAAACTTTATAAAATATGAAATAATTAAGGGACTATCCCCTGGACTTGAGGGCTACAGATGCTTGTGCACCGTAATCTAATATAGCTAGTGCCTAGCCTTAAAAAAAATCTGAAATGTTTGTGGTCTTAGGGCATAGCCTTTAAAAAAATTGAAATGTTTGTGGTCTTAGGGCATAGCCTTTAAAAAAAATTGAAATGTTTGTGGTCTTAGTGCCTAGATTGAGGGCTAGAGCTGCTTGTTAATAAAGTTAAATAATGCCTAGATTTTTGGAAATATAAAATAATTAAGGGCTAGAGGTAGACTTTTAAGGGAAAAATAATTGAATAATAAGGATCTAAAGGGTGGCAAGTTGGTTGGAGTCGGTGAGACTAACAGCAATATCAAGAGACGCCTGTCTATGGATGGGTTTGGTTATTGGTCATGCTTATGCTATTTACATAATATCAAGGGACGCCTGGAGTCAGACCTAATAATCTCTTTACATGGTTTTGGTCGGAGATTCTTAGAAGAACATTTTCAGATGAAAACAAAAAAAATTAAAGCCCTCACATGTTCAACGTTCTAATTGGTTTCTAGATTCTGCAATGCAGATGTTCACCCTTACAAATTTGCAGCTGAATCCTCAAAAAATTTGCCACTGCTCCTTCTCCTTTGTAATTTTTCAATATATTCTCGCCCTCTGGAATTTTGCAAGATACCTTCACTATCTGGACTTTTGGAAGAGACCGTTACTCTCTCGAATTTTTAATTTAAAAATATAAAGAAATAAAGAAAAAGAGAATTTTTAATATAAAAATATAAAGAAATAAAGAAAAGATTAAATCCAATTTTATTTTGGCTCCCCTCCATTGCCCTTTCTGTTTGATGTTCAGCTTGCCTCCTCCTCCGCCCTTGCCTCCCTCCCCCTTTCTGAAGGTAATAATAGCATAGTCACCAGGGGAAGGGACGGAGACGCCAATTTTTCAGACATAGGTATGGGGGTGCTTGGAAATGGCTAATGAAATAAATTAATAATATTTATATATTTAAATATCTGAAATTGAAAAATTAAAATACATCAGATTTTTATTTCATAAACATTGAAAACTTTTTACTTTTAAGTTTTTATTTTGAACTTTATAATTTTACTTTTTATTAACTTTTAAATATTTATTATTCAGCTTTACCTTTAAGTTTTAAAGTTTTAACTTCGAATATTAATTTAAAAAAAAAAAAATTAAGGTAGGAGACGGGGTTTGTTTGAGACACCCATAGGAGATGCGAGAGACTTCAAATGAAGTCTCCAAGACTCAGGGGGTGTTCTTGTACTTGTCTCACGTCTCTGAGATGCGTCTCCATACCTGAGACGCGTCCTAGGTACTAGCAGGGACATCTCCCGGTTACCATGGGTAATAGCATGCCTTTAAAAGGACATTAAAGTGATGCTATTTGCTTTCACTTTGGCATATTTTTGTGCCCGAATTAATGTCCATATTCAAAATATTAATACACAAGTAAATGAAATAGAAAAAATAAAAAAATTGTATATATTTATAAAATTATCTAAATCATTAACCACCTCTAGTATTTTGTAAAGATTTTAGAGGTCTAAAAATTACTCTGTTAATATCGTGAGAATGCCTCCAATCATTCTTGTTTTTGAGTTCTCATAAATTATCCTAAGAATTTGACAGTTATTGAGGCCTATAAATTGTTTTGTTATTGGGCATTTGTAAATCATCATGTGAAAGGCTTTCCAGTAGAAAGATGCCTGCAAATCATTTCCTTTGAAGAGGATATCTGTAAGCCATCTCAAGAGGACATGGGATAATTAAATGGTAGCCTAGATGATTGGAGCAGCTACGGATGTAATTATTGGTTGATATCAATGGGTTTTGGCTAGATGATGAAGACGAGCTGGTCAAACTTTCAAATTAATAATTAGTAATTAGTGATGCCTTATTAAATGAATGTTAGGGACGCCCATCTTTGGATGTGGTTTGGTGATGGCCTTCATTTGTCCTAGTTTTGTGTTTTATTTTTAATATTTTGTGGTTTATGTGCAAGTACTAGTTTTGTCCACATTGTTGTCTTGTATTTTGTTTTTTGTTTTTGTCTGCATGTATCTTGGTGGGACATTATATAACTGTTGATGATTAAAATTGCGCTGTTTCTAACACCAACAATGAGAAGTTTCAGGAATGTGGGACTTGCAACCTGAAACAACCTTCAGATTTTAAAGAAGCTGGCTCTTTTTTATATCAAGTGTATAATGGGAAAAGGGATGGGAATTAAACAGAAACACAAGTGCAATGAAAGAAAATCTAACTATGGCGATGCCCCTAAATTTAATTCGACCCTTAATTCTGAGCACAGTGAAGCTATATGTAAGATTCAATTACATTAGAGAGAAACACAAGTGCAATGAAAGATTCAATTGTATAATGGGAAAAGGGATAGGAATTAAACAGAAACACAAGTGCAATGAAAGAAAATCTAACTATGGTGATGCCTCTAAATTTAATTCGACCCTTAATTCTGAGCACAGTGAAGCTATATGTAAGATTCAATTACATTAAAGAGCGAACAAGGCATAATGTAAAAGATGAAAAACAATAGAAACAAAGGCTCACAACTTAGACTAATTTTGCAGTGACACAGAAAAATATCAACAAAGGCACAGAACTCAGTCTTATTAATTCTCCAGTCACATAAAAGGCACAGAAACATGCACAGTTACATAAATTTTCTAACTCAAGAAAATAGAACAAAGGCAAATGATATTCCTGATCACAGCTAAAAAAGTCTAAAAACTCTTGACAATAATCTTTCGTAGAAAATTCTCTCTATCTTCTGACGATCCTTCTGGTGATCTCTGCACCCCTATTTATAGCATTGGATTAGCTCTAGATTGTCTGCACGTTCCCAATCCAACGACCTAACTGAACTCTAACTGAACTGGAAGTCTCTAACATAGGATATTTCTTGGATTTGAAACCTTCTGTCTTCCTGCAAGTTCATTGGCCGAAATAGATACATAAGACGCTTCCCACTTTCAAACGAGAGAGGACACTTGGCCGATTCCCTTACTCTACTTGAAAACCTTCTTATTATTCAGGAGGCACTGGAAAATGACACTTGGCATGTTCTGCAGCACTTATCGAAGGCACACGGCACTTTCCGCGTAACTTATACTCTTTTTGTGTCTTTGCTCAAGAGTGTTCCGCCTTTGACATGTGTCGCAGTCCGCTTCTTCAAAACTTTAACAACTTATAGAAAATGGGACCCACAACATTTCTCGCCTGAGCAATTTCACAAAAAGGGAACAGGGATAGGTGGCGCTTTCCACGCATCTTTAGCCAGGGACATGTGGCGGTCTCTACTGCTTTTAGCTACTTTTTGAGAATCCTGCGGAAGGTGACACTTGTTGGTCTTTGCATCACTCTATCTATACTATAGAAACATTCGGCCTCATTTCATATTTACACGGATGGCGACACTTGGCGGCTTTCGCTTGTCTCAGAGACAAAACCCGGGACCCACCACAGTCTTTACTTATCAATGAAACAAAATGAAGATAATTCGGATGTTGACACGTGGCGGCTTCCGCTTCTTCAGCTAGGGATACGTGGCGTCTTCCGTTGCTTTTAGAAAAGCATATTGAAAACTTTCGCAGTTGCCACTAGGCGCCTTTCGCTTGATCCTGATAAAAGCTTATTGAAAAGAAGCTTTCGAAACGTATAAGAAACATGAGACGCGGATGTCGACACTTGTTGTGCTCCGCTGAGTTACTATGGGACACGTGGCGTGTTTCGACCAACTTATAGAAATTATGAAATATGCCTCGGCCGATGACATATGGCAGCTTCTGCTCGATTTTGACACCTAGACAAAATTTAGGCGAAAAGAAATTGGAGCCCGCGCTCTGAGTCAAAAAACTTCACCCCACACTCTGAGTCAAAAAACTTCACTGTCTCGAAACCGAAAAAGTGCAGGGACAAAACTTGGAGTGCATAACTGAACTCGGAAAATGTAGAGTTTATTTACTCTACGATAACATTTGGTTAAGTGTTTATGTTGTTTCCTTTTCTCTATTGTATTGATGCTTTTTGTTTATTTGAGGTATTTATGAAGGTTGCCACGATTTATCGATTAGAATTTGGGTGTTTAACCCTAAAAATTCTAGATCGGAGTTATCTAGGGTTAAAAGGGATAGAGATAGTTTAAGGTACAAGGGTGATAAACTATCTCTGTAGCATGCCAATTAGATGCTAAACTTAGATATAACATATGCAGAATTTATTAAATTGAGATAGGCTAAAAATAGTAAGTACAACTATGCTGGATATGAAAATGACCAAGAGGTAATGTACTTAGCTGGTTTTAATGCTGACATAGTTATGGATCTGGAACAGGTAGGAAGCAGACTAGAAGATGATTTTGGAATAGCCATCAAATTCTGAATTAAGTGCCTCTGGAGTTGCAGACATTAGTGTTAGCCTTGGACGGTTGTGTTGATGTTATTGTCTGAACCTGGTGTAGGTGATCTGTATGGAATGCTTGTTGAAAAATGATGCGACCATCTGGATGCTTATGAGTTTGTCTTCGCCTTTGCTTTGTTGCATTCAATCTAGGTCATAGACTGTCGTTTCTCATGAAATTGCAAAATCCTCGTTCTTCATCTTCATAGCGACCTTGGAGAAAAATGGGTCAGTGGGCACACAGTGTTGAGATGACTCCAAAGACCCCTCTGTCAATGGGTGTTGCCTACATAACCAATACTCCGAAGAGGGCCTCAAATTGATGTAGTTCTCTCCTACGTGTTGGCTTGTGTGTGAATTATGCAATATGTGAAAAACAAGTATAACAATTACCTAGTTTGTAACTTGACAAATATAGCTCTTGGGCTACTCTTTCAGTACTTCAAACTTGTGTATGTGTTGTCCCTATCACTGATATGAAAATAAGAGAAAATAGGGAAGCTTTGCTCACTTGAGTGCTTGATTGAATGTCTTTTGTAAGTTACCTGGTGAGGAAGTAAGAAGTTTCTAGGTGAGGAACAAATGAGGGTTGATTTTGTATTTATATCAATTCCTTTGGAGAAGTAACTTGCATTAAAACACTTAGGTTGACCATTATGATACTTTTTATTTGTAATTAGATGACTTTAGGGCACTAGACACTTGTGTCGGAGTAGGACACATGTGTCGATGCAAGTGTTTGCGTAGGATGCTAGTGTTTAGGGAACATGAAAGTAGGTACATACTCAAAACTTGTAGAAGTGAAAGATAAACATGTTTTAAGCATTCTGGGGAAGATAAAAGGTCTTGTGTCATCAACATAAGACTAGTTGGACCAACAGATAGGCCAAGGGGCACAAGATAGAGTAGATGCGACACTTTCAAAAGCAGGAAAGGTCCAAAGCTGAGAGGAACAACTAAGGTCTGAGTTTGCCAAGTGTACAAGATTGAAGTGTTGTATAATCCATAAAAAGTGTCTACATTTGCCTCCCTTTAATTTAGTAATGAAATTGCTAGTTTAAAGGAAAGAAATGCGTACTTGGGTGTGTATAACACACCTTACTTTTGATTTAGTCCAATTTGAGTGCTTTGCTGGTGACTGACCTATAACTAAGAACATGTTACAGTATATAATTAGTGCATATTTTTTTTTTTGAAAATATTGAAATTGAAAGAGCAAGGTTTAGGAGTACACCTGTGTATTGATGCGACTGTTTTGCCTATTGACAAATTGATTTGAAAAGATGTATAATTGTAAGGCTTTGAAACTGAGATTAAGATATATATAAATCTAGAAAGTGCATATATCTAAGGAGATAGAGAGAAAGAGAGAGTGGAAGGCACATGCCCCCAACCTTGGAGTAAAGGTGAGTTGCCACCCGGAGTTGAGATTAGCTCAACCATGCAACCCAATGATACTTATAACCTGGTAAGGTTGGATGATACAATCAAGTCCACCCTGAAAACTTGGCAAGATTGAGTGAATTAATCACTTCGACCATACCAAAAGCGAACCAACTACTGCAGTAGATTGGCTCAATACAGTCTGTAACAGTCTACCCTGGGTATCAATGCATAAAAATTCATGATATGTTAACAGTTCATAAAAGTGTTTTGAAATCTAAAACCAATTTGGATTTTGCAATATTAGGCACACATTGCATAACATATGCACCTTAGATATGTCTCATGCTGAAATTGTTTATAACAATGGTACCAATGTATAGAATTCTGTCACAACTATGAATCTGAATCATGTAACTGTGTGTTTTGGCTAATTCGGAAATTGTGTGTGGAGAACTTGCTTCCAAAGCATGCCCCCACTATATATAGAGAAATTTGAAAACTGAAAAAAGTGTCAATGTGGAGAACATGTTTCCAAAACATGCACCCAGTGTAATTTGGGGATGTTGAATATTGAATAAGTGTGGAGAACATGCTTCCAAAGTATGCCCTCACTGAATCTGAAAATTGTGCCAAATGTGTAAGTGTGGAGAATATACTTTCAAAGCATGCCGCCACTAAATCTGGAAACTTTGAATGTGTGGAAGCCATGCATATATGACATGCCCCCATTGAATCTGAAAACTGATACAAATGCCAAATACTGAATGAGTGTGGAGAACATGCTTCCAAAGCATGCCTTCACTGATATGCCCCCCTTTGAGGTGAGGGAAGAATAGAAACTAGTAGTTACCTCACCTCAAAAGGATAAGACAATTGAATAATCTGTGATTGGAACCATGTAGCATATAGAAGGAACATGTCTAGGTAGATATAACATTGAAGCACATAGAACAATGTGATCATATGAAAGCCTAAGATGCATGATAAGGATCATGGCAACATCTAGATGGTAACAATATAAGTTCAACAAGCAAACACACATACGAGCACTAAAAAACAAGTCAACATACAATGGTCCAAGGAGACCGCAAACAAGGGGCATGTTCAAATGTCACATAATCGATGGGACATGGCATAGTCCAATGTCCACAAAAACAAAGATGACATATTCAAATCTCCATACAATTATCAATGACATGTTGAAATGACAAAAAGAATACATAGGCACAGGGGCCGTAGACAATGGAGCATATTCAAATGCTTGATAATTAAAATAATAGCAAGGCAAGACATTCTAAGGAAGTGCATAAATGAAAGCATAAGCAACCGATAGAAACATATCATAGTAGCCTATGGGTCAAACGTGTTAGCAAAAAATGTCAAGTGCATAGCATATCAAGTACCATGTGAAAAATATAATCATAGATAAAGGCATAAATACATATGAGCTCAAAACATGATAATGTAGAGTGACCATAGAATGATATCACCTGGAAGTATTGTGATCATAGAGGTGGATGCCCCCAACGTCGACATGACATGAGAAGAGGGAAGGTCCAACATCCGAAATAGGAATAGATCATGTATGTGTTGCATAGAAGCGTGACACACACGTGTATAAGAAATAACTGATATGCCATCCATTAACATGGAACTGACACATAGATGCCAAGGAGCTAATAAAATATGTAGGAGATGGAAATATTTTTGAAGTTTTGAATGTTTTTGATTTTTTTATATTTTTGGAATATGTGAACTTTTATGTTCTCAATTGAGGTGTTGAGTGTAGGATCACCACTATCAACTATGCGGTGTATCCTCTTCTTTAGGGCCAAGCAATGGTTTGTGTGCTACCCTTGCATTCTATGGTATGCACAATAATATTTGGATCTGTATATAGGATGCACATAAGGTAATTTGATCATTTTGTTTTGAAGCATTTCTCATAGAATTTGACTTGGTCTCTTAGTAGCTTTTTGGTCAATTTTGGAACTACTTATTTTGGATATATTTTTAGTTTTTTATCTAGATGTGAAATCTTGTTTGGCAAAACATTGGTAGAGGGTGCGAACACATAATGAACACTTCCATGTGTTGAATTCTGTAGGAGTGTAATCTGATTTTGTAATTCCTTTATTAATGTGTTCATACTGGTAGTTTGATCTTTTAGTGCTTCACAAGCACAAACCCTAGGTAACTTGGATTGAACATGCATACATACACCATCTACTTTACCCTTGGAATGAGTGATAGTATGGACCTAGTTAGAGGGATGATAGCTATCACCATCCCTAGGGTTAGGAGGAAGAGGCTCCTCTTTGTCCATTTGAAATGTTTTTTAAAAACCGAAATGAGAACAGGATAGGAGAGACACACAAACTCTAGGGAGCAATCTATTTTGTTGATGTATTCTTTAGATTTTGAAAACAAACTGATTTTTGAAACAAATTTTAACAAATTATACATCAAAAAAATCAACAAGTTGCTAGAACACCCTAGGAGTTGCATGAAAAGACAAAGATCGGGTTCACCAAATGTTTAACCCTAAATTTTTTAGATTGAGGTTATCTAAGGTTAAATGGGATAGAGATAACTTAAGGTACAAGGGTGATAAACTATTTTTATAATAGGTCAATTAGATTCTAAACTCTGATATAACATATGCTAAATTTATTAGACTAAGATAGGCTTAAAAGAGTAAGTACAACTATGTTAGATATGGAAATGACAAAGAAGTAATGTACTTAGCTGGTTTTGATGCTAACACAATTATGGAGCTAGAACAGATAGGAAGTAGACTGGAAGATGATTTTGGAATAGTCGTCAAATTCTGGATTAAGTGCCTTTAGCGCTGTGGACACTAGTGTCAGTGTTGGATGGTTACGTTGATGCTACTGTCTGAACCTGACACAAGTGTCTTGTATGGAATATTTGTTGAAAAAGGATGCAACCACTTGGATACTTCTGGGTTTGTCTTTGCCTTCGCTTTGGTGCATTCAGATCCAAGTCATGAACTGTCACTTCTCATGAAATTGCAAAACCTTAGTTCATCTTCATAGTGATCTTAGGGAAAAATGGGTTAGTGGGCACATGGTGTCGAGCTGATTGCAAAGACCCTTCTGTCAATGAACGTTGCCTATATAGACAATACTTCGAAGAGGGTCTCAAACTGATGTAGTTCTTCCCTACGTATTGACTTGTGTGTGAATCATGCAATATGTGGAAAGTAAGTACAACAGTGATCTAGCTTGCAACTTGGCAAATATAGTTCTTGAGCTACTCTTTCAATATTTCAGCCATGTGTATATGTTGTCGCTATGACTGATATGGAAATAGGAGAAAATAGGGAAAGTTTTGCTTATTTGAGTGCTTGATGGAATGTCTTTTGTAAGTTGTGTGGTGAGTAGGTAAGAAGTTTTTAAGGAGTGAACGAGGGTTGATCTTGTATTTATATCAATCATTTTGGAGAAGTAATTTGCATTAAATCACTTAGGCCAACCATTAGGATACATGTCATTTGCAAATTAGATGACTTTAGGGCACTGGACACTTGCGTCGTGTTGGTCCCCAAAAATGTCACTCATTTTTGGAACAACATATGAGCTATCTTGGTCCTATAGAACCAAAATTTCTCTCTTCTCTTCTCAAAATTTGTTCTGAGCTTTCAAATTCCTCTTTTTTCAAGTTTTTTCAGTAAAGGGATTTGCAAGTTCAACAGGGTCAGAGGCTTCTACAGGGGAGTTCAATCAAAGTAACCAGTTTCCAATACTTGGCCATCTTCAGGATTGTGTTGGTGCCTTGGTTCAATCAAAAATGTCCATCGGCAAGCATCTAAGCAAGGATTGAACCGTTGAACCTTGAACCATTTTGGTTCAACGGGTTCAACGACCAATTGGTTCAACGTGCTTGGTGCAAAAGATTAAAAAGGAAAAGCCAAAGAACAAAGAATGAACCGATTGAACCAAAGTTGGTTCAACCGGTTGGTTCAATCGGTAGGTTCAAGGGGCTGCGCCCAAAGCCAAAGGAACAAGTGCCTTTGCGGGGGGCAGTAAGCAAAAGCGGACAAAAGTTAGGAAGCCCTCGGGAAAATGGCTTAGTCCAAGAGGCCGAAAGAATTCTCTCGGGAAGATTTTTTCGAAAAAATGTTAAGGCAAAATTCCTTCGGACTTTTTGTTCGAAGGAATTCACCCGGAGAAAAAGTCCGAAGAAACAGAAAAGAACGAATGGCGAATTAACAAGAAACTTTCCTTCGGACATTTTGTCCAAAGGAATTCTTTCGTGCTATTTGCCTGACAGAAAAAGCCCGAAAGCCAAAAGCCCGCCGAAGAAGTAAGAACCTGTCGGGGAAGTTGAAGCCGAAGGACAAGTGCCCTTGCGGGGGGCACTTGGCGACAGAGAAAGGACCATTTTAAAAGTCCGAAGGGACACCTTCCATTCGGGACGTTCCAAAGGCTGAACAAAGACGCAGAAAAGAATATTCACAGACTTAGACAAAAAGGGGCTTCAAAGGATGAACTATATGAACCGATTGAACCATTGAACCGTTGAACCGAATGGTTCAACTGGTTCAAGGTTCAAAGGTTCAATCAGAGCTTAGAAAGATAAAGGAAGCAATGATTGAGCGAGACACAGAATGAACCAATGAACCGATTGAACTTTGAACCAAAAGAGTTCAAAGTTCAATGGTTCATAGTTTCAAAAGTTCAAAGGCGGCCTCAGTCAAAGGAAAAAACAGCAAACAAGTGGTTCAACGGATGGTTCAACTAAGGAGCGAAGAAGCGATTGAACCAAGAAGCGATAGAACAAAAGAGACAGAATGAATCAATGAACTTTCATAGGTTCACGGGTTCAAGGTTCAACATGGTTCAAGCAGCTGGCGACCATTGACGACCCTTCAGACGTCAAATTTGAAGTGAGGGAAAATTCGTGGAAATTCAAATAGAGCACGGAACTTAAAGGAAGAACCAAGCGATTAAATGAAAAGAGAGCCCGAAGACTCAAATTGCTACAGGGAAGAGAAGATCAATGCAAAGAACTAGAATTTTTTTCGAAAGAGTTATTTTCAGTAGGTGAAACAGTGGATCGAGTCGACTTCTGAGCGCACCAAACCAAGGACACGGCCTATTTTTCTTCCATGAAGTAAAGCCAAATTGGAAAAGGACCAGACGGTCCATACCAAGGAAGAGACATATTAGATGAAGGGACATGCCATAGTGATGGCAGCGCACTGTTCTCAGCATGGTCTCTCCAGACAGGACTGAAGGAGCATTGAAGACGTTGACTGCAGCATGGGCCGTCCCATGGAAAAAAACGCCAATCCTTGCGTAGTTGCTATAGATTGTAATATCTCTCATTTGTAAAAGGGACTTTTTATTTTTACAAGAGCGAAACTCTGCCCATTTTGAAAGAAGACTGAGACTTTGAGTTCAGATTGTAATTTCATTTCATTTTATCTGAATGAGAAAGCAAGTTGTTTGCAGACTTTGTGCTGTTTTGGCTTGTGCTACTTTAGAAAATTGTTCTTATGTCTGTTTCCTAGAAGCATTCTTATTTATTTAATTTGACAAGCAGAATTAGTGAAGGTAAAAAGGGAGGTGTCCTGAAGCCAACTGTGAGAAGACTTTGCGCTTTCACAATTGTTTTCAGCATGTGTTTTTCCTTTTCTTTTTGTGTTGAGGATTTTGGGACGACTTTGTGCCCCCATTATCCTTTATGTTATACTCTTTGGGCAGTTGAGGTGGAAACTTTGTGTTCTGTTTCATCCTGCTGGTTACTGCGCTCTTTATCACCAGTTACTTTCACTACCTGAAAGAAACTCCTGCTGTTTCCTGCAAGAACACTTCTGAAAGAAGAGAAGTGCCTTCAGTGTTTTCACCAAGATTTTCTCCCTTGTTTGTGAGCATCATCTCTGAAAAAAGAGAGATGGATGGTTTATTCTGCCTCCATGTGTTATTTTCTGCTTATTTATAGTATATAGCCTTTGCATATTTAATAGGGAACCTCCCCTTGATGAGAGGAGAGATTTGGCCCCTGTTGATGTAGTAAACCTGCACACCAGGACAACCCATCTTCCTATGCTATGGTGATAGGAACTATTTTGGTCACCAGTTAGCTGGCCGACAAAATATTCACCCAACACGTCGGAGCAAGACATTTGTGTCAACGTAGGGGTTTGTCTATGACACTAGTGTCTAGAGAATAGGAAAGTAGGTATAGACTTAGAACTTGCAGAGGTGGAAGATAAGCATGTTTTAAACATTTTGGACAAGATAGAAGGTCTGGGTCATCAACATAAGATTGGTTAGACCAAGAGATAGGCCAAGGGACACAAGATAGAACAAATGTGAGACTTCCAAAAGTAGGAAAGGTCCATAACTGAGAGGAACAACCAAGGTCTGAGTTTGCTAAGTGTACAAGATTGAGGTGCTATATGATCCACAAAATGGTGTTTACACTGGGTACACCATATTGTAAAAGCAATTTTTTATTGTTTAACTTCTTGTTGCACCATGTTTATCCAATTGGAGAATCTTAGTTACATATGTATAAAAAAAACCAGGATTTTGCATTTGTCGTACAAAATAAACATGATATAATGAGGAAATCCATGTCATTATTTTTTATTGTACAAATAAATATATAGGAGGTCAATTTAGCCCAAATATTATAGAGTGGAACACTCATCTTATCTTGTAAGCATTGGTGGAAAGCAAATGAGGACATGAAGGAACTACAAAATGTTGGGGAGTGGGAATGTACGAGGAGAAATAGAGGCATTATTCCACTATTGCTCATAACTATCTCAAGTAACATATTCGCCTGATATACTAATGATTTATAAACATCTTTATAGATTACAAATTAGGTCAGCTACATTTACTATCGATTTTTATCAGAAGTATATTAATGTACAAGATGATCATGAATATATCAAAAGCTGCCTATATTTAACCCCCATCGAGATTGTTTGTCCCAAGCTATGCTGAGGCACTAGGAAACAAACTACGCAGTAGTAGACATAAACCCTAGTGAAAATCGCTTTCATAGAAGCAAAAATGCTTCTTGAGAATGCACTTCTTTAGTTTGCAAGCTTTGTCCTTTGCTCAAAGTAACATTGCTGGAGTGAAAGCCCCTAAAAACCATTTGTTGACAATTAATATGGTTTTTAATGTGCCTAAACCTGCATTTGATGTATGAATTGTGTTGAGGTGTACATATGAGCTACTGCACTTGTAGAAGAGTGATACATGATCTGGTTTTTACCTTATCTTGTCCCATATAAATTTTAAGCGTATGAAGGGCAATTTGATAGGTTGATTTCAAAAACTTTTTGACTTGTAAAGGTAAAACATATGTAAATTTAAGGAACCAACTGCCTTTCCCTTGGAAATGACTATAAATGGTGTCTTTTGGACAATTAGATGTCTATATGGTTTGTCATTTGATTGTTTGTTTCATGAGCCACTTAAATTCAATAGTGTATCTTTTTAATCCCGTAAGGTTGTACATGGGAGCTATTGGTGTCCATCTGCGAACAATTTTTCTAACTTTGACATCTACAAATTCAATATGGTTTTTTGAATTTTTCATCTTTTTAATTCTGTATGGCTGTACATGGGACCTAATGGTTTCCAGCTGTGAACAATTTTTCTAACTTTGACTTCTACACATTTCCTCGTGTTTGAAATTTTCATCTTTTTAATCTTGTAAGGTTGTACATGGGAGCTATTGGTGTCCATCTGCAAACAGTTTTTCTAACTTTGAATTCTACAAATTCAATATGGTGTTTTGAATTTTTCATCCTTTTAACTCAATATGGCTGTACATGGGACCTAATGGTTTCCAGCTGCGAACAATTTTTCTAACTTTGACTTCTACACATTTCCTCGTGCATACAACATAAGGAAAGCTTGCTTTTCCTTTTAAAATGGCTTTCACAAGAAACATTTTCAGTTTTTCTATATTCTAGTTGTCCTCTACAACTTGTATGGTCCATCAGTTAATCATTGTCCGTATGATTGCCTTAAAATCTACAGTTTTGATGTAACTCTAGTATCTCGCAGGGCCTCTATTGTTCGTCTCATGGTACACATAACCGTGATCAGCAAGTACTCGCCGTGGGGATTTTTTTAAACCGGAGAGTAACCGACGGGTGGGGTCGAATAACCGACAAAGGAAAAAAATATTTAAATTTATCAAAAAAACATAAATTTTATAGATATTACAGTTGCAAAATGTATCAAATGAGTCTGTAAAATGTTGCTAAAGTGTTTTTTATTAGATTTGAATATAAATAAAGTGCAAAATCACATAATCATGCGAATACAACCGTGACACTGTCAAGTTGTCAACAACAAACTGATATAGTGATATATACAAGAATCTACAAGACTACAAGTACAAATTAAAATAATCTTTAGCTTTCTTTTCTCAGCGCTCTGAAAAATCAAGGTAGCATGAGAAAGTCTAGTCCTCCCATTCGGTTGCCCCTCCTTGCTTTGCCTAGAATGTTGTGGCTCCACCTTCACCTCTGCCTCATCCTTGTCTTCAAGGATGTCCTCTAATCCAATCTATCCTCCTGCTACAACTGTGCCCTCCATAGGTTGCCTCTCGAAATCAACAATCTCATCCTCAGAGGACATGAAGGCCTCCTGTGTAGTCCAATCACTGTAGGGATCAATCTCATCTAGATCGATAGACTTCTGTGATGTGTTCTCCAACTTCTTTGTGTGAAGGCAAATGTTGCATTGCACAAAAACTAAGGCATTGAGGCATTGTTGGTGCAACTTGCTATGCTTCTTCAAAACTCCAGTTGCACTCACATCCAAAAGCGCTACAAGGTTGAGATAAAATGTTGAGGGCTAATTTTTTTAGATTTGGGGTATTCCCATACCAATCTTTCCACCACAACCCTGCAAACAAGATATTTAAAACTTTGTAAGTAATTAATATTGTAAATTTGTAACTGATAAAGAACAAGACTTCATTTTCTATTCTCCGGTGACTGGTAATGTTGAGAGTTGAAGAAAAGAGCCTCCCCTATCCTGCTTGTAGTTTTGCAACTATAAATAATGAGGTCCCTCACCTCAACGTCAATTGTTATACTCTCAATGCATGTTGAGAGCCTTTCCATAACCTCTTCGGTAGCATTTGCGAAGCCATTGGAGTAGAAAACCCTGGGGTTAAGGTAGTACTCTGCTGCATAGATGGGTTGGTGGAGTTGATTGTTACACCTCCGATCAATCAACTCTCAAATAGGATCAAATATGGCACAATTCGTTCTATAATAGTTTTGGACGGCCTCTTTGTCTTTATCCATGGCCTCATAAATATAACCCATTTGGTTTTGATCCTCATCCACCAAGTGCAAAACCCTCACCAAAGGCTTTGACACCTACAAAGTTACAAATAAATTAAAGTTACAAATTTATAAATAAAATAAATAGTGAGTTTAAAAAATTGAAAATAAGAGAATCGACTTGAAATTTAAATTTAAATTTGAAGTTACCATGACAATCTTTGTAGCTCTCTTTTCGAAGGTCACTGAAAACTGTCTTCCCAACCTTGACTCCATCAACTTTCTTGGAATATGATGAGTCCAAGCTTGATTCATAAACATCTACTTCAAAGAAATCAAGAAAATGCAAATACTTTGAAGTGTAAGAAAGTGCATTGCAAACCTGATGACACTTGCTCAAACAAGCTTTTTCCCTTTAGTGTGTTCTCTCATCAAGTAGAGAACCCAAGGGTGATTGTATATATTTTGTGATCTCTCTAGCTTCTTCTACAACCGATCGCACTTAATCAAGTTTGCTTGTCCTTTAAAAGAAGGTCAAGGCAATGGGTTGCGCAAGGGGTCCAAAAGACTGATGGATGTCTCTTCTTGAAAAGTTTTCTAACCGCCACATATGCTGTTGCATTGTCTATGACAACTTGGACAACCTTTTCGATGCCTATCTCTAAAACACCATGTTCGAGCATCAAGCTCAAAGTTTATGCATTCTTTATTTTGTTAGGTGCATCAATGGATTTCAAAAAAACCAATTCACCATTTGAAGATGCCAAAAAGTCGATGAGGTTGCAACTCTTTCCATCCTATCCATCCATCAGAAAGAATGGTGCATCCAAACTTATGCCACAATCTCTTCTGATCTTCTACAATTACCTTTACATCTTCAACTGCATTCTGGAGCAACCTCCCACTCAAGTCTCTTGCAGAGAGTGCCTTGTATCTTTTTCTTGCAATTGTCAATGCTGTCACCAAATATTTTCAATACGGGTTCTTCATCACGTTGAAGGGAAGGTCTTCTACAATTACCTGTGCATCTTCAATTGCATTTTAGAGCAACCTTCCACTCAAGGCTCTTGGAGAGGGTGCCTTGTACCCTTTCCTTGCAACTGTCAATGTTGTCACCAAATATTCTCAATACGGGCTTTTCATCATGTTGAAGGGAAGGTTTTCTACAATCACCTTTGCATCTTAAACTATATTTTGGAGCAACCTTCCACTTGAGTCTTTTAGAGAGGGTGCTTTGTACCTTTTTCCTGCAATTGTCAATGCTATCACCAAATATTTTCAATACGAGTTTCTCATCACGTTGAAGGGAAGGTTGTTGAAATACCAAAAATTTGTACATGCTTTATCTGTTTCTACATGTGCCTCTTTGTTCCATCCTGTACCTTGCAGTGAAGGTTGTGTGTCAGATGTGTTTCTAGGCATAAAAAATATTTATATATGGCTCGAACACGATGAAAATGTGTCTACATGCTTGTGTGGACCACGAGCAGAGCTCACAATTTTTGTCAACACTGCATCTTCTTCCTCTGCCGATGAGGGAGCAATGGCTGCTGTTATGGCTGCTTGCATCCTTGCCCTCTCTAATTTCTTTTCGTCCAACAATGCAAGCTTTGCAATCATCTTTTGTTTTGCCTCTTCTGTTACACTAGGACAAGGCATAACATCATGACAAGAAATGCATGAAAGGTGGTACTTCATGTGATTGATGTCTCCTGACATCTTTTTTGAGAAAAACGAACAAATTGAAACCATCTGGGTCGATCTAACCTGCACGACATACTTCCAAGTAGCAGTGCGACTACGAGCATTGGGGGGAGTCGTTTGCCCACCACTGAGTAAATCTGACCTTGATGCACTTGCTGATGCCCTTGTTTGCTAACGTAAACCAGGAAACATGTTCAAAACAACATTAATAAAATAAAAAATAAAAATGTTTCACACAAATTAAAATACATTTAAAAAAATAACCTTAAATCGTAAATGGTAAAGTTGTAAATTTAATTTTAAACTTCTTGATGTAACCCTAAGACAAAATATTGAAAACATTGCGAACAATTCTCTACAATAAATAAATTATAAGGGAATACATTAACTATAACTTGTATAAATTGTAATAATTAATTTACAATGCAGAAATTAAAACAAAATAAAAAATATGCATAAATTGTTATGCATGATTATTTACAATGCGGGAATGAATGGAATGTATGATTATTTACCAAACACATTTATAATTAAATTGCAATTCAATTAGAATTAATTTACAATGCAGAAATTTAAAAAAAACTAAAAACTAAAATGTACTAACTTGAAAGTGTTTGCTGAATTTGCTAGCTCCAAAACGTTGTTGAACACTTCAAATCTTGTGTGAATGCAATGAGTGGGGTCTGCTCGAATTTATATGATAAATTTCTGCATATTCACAGCGTTTTACTAGCGTCCACGTGTTTGGACGCGTTTTGGATGCGCTTGGAAACATTTTGGTCCTTCTGGACACGCCTAGAACACGTCCACAAGCTCCTAGCGAGCACTTGCAGAGTATCTGCCGGGTACTTGCTGGGAGCCCTAACAGGGCCAAAAAAAACAATCTGCGGTTTCGAGTGGCGGTTAACCGCTTGCACTTTTTCCTTGAGAGTATTCGACCAACCAGCGAGTAACTGGCAGTAATGTAATCTTTGGTTGGTCTAATGAAGGCCACCCATATGGCATGTACAAGGGTAATATGTTTCTGCCATTTCCTTTCTTCTGTATGATTTGTGCTACTATTCAGTCATCTTAATTATCTCTGTCCATTAGTACACCCTCTTTCTAAATTATATCGATTTTCGTGCTTTAAATTAACATTAAGTGTTGCATGATTGATGTGTGTGTACCATGAAATTTTTAATTTTATCATTTCTTTCTTTCTTGAGTTGTGTGCAAGTCTATGACGATCTTGGAAAATATTTGGCTGATGTTCTATAGAATTTTTGAACTTCCTCTAGCGGTCTGTAATTGATGTGGGCATGATGAATATGACATCTATTTCAATTCTAAACATAATTATCAGAGTATCCTTATGTTCCAAGTTTATTTGTCATAAAACAAGTCCTTCAACATCTTTAATCGAATTGTGTAATTTTGATTTTGATGATTCATAGATTCCTCTATGCTTCTGAGTTTGACTTGCATTGTTGTCCATAAGTTGGGCATATTTGTAGGGACTCGATCTAAGTTTCCACCTATGCAAACTTGAAAAATGTCCTTCATTTCCTATTCATCCATGCAAAGATGCCATGATGTTCTTTAAAGGTATGGCTGGCAGCTCCTAACAGGATGGAATAGGAACATGTTCCTGCTGAAATTACATCTCATTTGCCTAAAATTGCTTTCTTGCTTGAAGGGCCTTCATAGGGTTATACTTGATCATGTTCAAATAAACAAACTGATGGGTTGTTCTTGTACTTGTACTTTCCCCATGTGTTTTCCAGAAATATGAATGGAAGTTCAATTTTTTTAGCAAATGATCTGTCTTCCATCACACGTGCTTCATTGCATATGCTTTGTTGAATCGTCACATTTGCTTCCTAGCCTTCACTATGTCATATGTCATTGCAGTTGCATGGTTACATCTAAGTACATTGTTGCATGGAATTGCAGTTGCTTCATTGCATATGCTTCATTACATTCGCATCGTGTGGTCGGTCACATGTAATTATAGGTTTCTTATTGCAGTATTTTTCTTTGTATAATGTTCCATTCCTTATGATTTGGTGCTTCTCCTTGCTCCATCCCCAAAGTATAAGATTCTGAGCAGCTTCAGTTGGTCTTTTTTCCATATTCAGTGAGGAAGGTCTAACTGGGTCTTAGTTTTGAGCTATGTTTTCAAAAACCTCTTATGACACTTTTTCTTACATTTTATTCTATTTTTGTACTTTTTATATCAAAATAGTTTTTAAGACAAGTTTATCGATTCAAAATAGATAAATTAAATTAATTTTTTTATATGTTTTGAAACTATTCTAGTTAAGGAGAATAAGTAAGCAAGAATTTTCTGCGTATATTTTAGTCTACACTGACACTGCTAATGCTTACATGATAATTTGTGCAACAGGACGAACAAAAAATTGTGGTGAAGCGGAAAACCGAACTTGGTGGGACATTTTCTGTGGCCAGTTTGATTTTTTTCCTTGGACTTTCTGCAGCGTGAGTAGGCTTCTATATTTTCGTTATCCTCTTTTGATTGTGGGAGAGTTAGTGTTCAGTGTGTAAATTTTACTGTGAAGGGTGGTTTCAATCTTTTGCATTATTTTCTCTCACCTTTCATTCTATGGTAATTGTGAGTAATGTGTTCTGCTGACAGATAGCTTACCTTTTTGAATGTGCAGTTTGCTTTATCAAATCATTTCCAAAAGAAGTGTTGAAGTGCAAAATATAAGACCTGCGAATGCTCTAGATTTGAAATCTTTTGTCAACGATGTGGACTTCAATATTACAACTGTATCAAGCATGAGTTGTGCACAGCTACGTGACCTTGGCACTCTGCACACTGGAGTACCTGGCTTTATTGATGAGCGAACTTTACCTTTGTCAGAATTTGTAAAAGCGGATTGCCATAACACAAGTAGAGGGCCCACTGTTAGATTTCAGTGCAACCATTGCGAACTCACAAAAGATAACTACTATATTTCTTGGCATTTTATTGATGCTCCTAACAGTCCAGCTGCTGCAGTTGGTTTCCATTTCAATCTTAGCACAAAAAAACCTGGTAACAATGAACATATCAGTGTACTTAGTGGAGCAGTAAAAGCTGGAAGAAATGATTCGGACAACACACCGTTGACTTTAAGAGGCACTGTAGGGAACATTCTAGAATTTCGTTTGGTCCCTCGCTTATTCCAGAATGTGCATAATCTAAGGATCATTCAGGCTTTCTTTCATGAGTTTATTCCAGGCTCATCGTACAGAAAAACAAGTGAGCTCCAAGCTTCATTTCAAAATCCAAAAGATGGGCTGCTCAACGTGACATTTCATGTAAACTTCCTATCAGACTATATTGTTGAGATTGATACTGAAGATATAATGGGTCCTGGTAAGTTTCTTCCTGATATATAACTATTATTTTTTGACAGATCCAGTTTGTTTGCTACTTTATCCCATCATTATGTATCAGGATACAATTCCTTTTTTTTTTAATTCTTGTGGTTTTATTACTTGTTATGATGTTAATTTTGTTAGTCATTGTTCTATTATCTGGATGACTACTATTTAGTAAGTTAATGCCCTAATCCAAGGAATCAAAAAGTAGGTGTTGCTCGTGCTTTTTTTTTTTTCGATTTCCAGTCTGTTGGCTAAATTGTAGTTTTTGGTTTCTTGTCTTCTTTCAGCTTCAGCTTTATTATACGTGCTTGTCCAATGTCACAAGCCAATTATCTGTATGGTGTTGATATGACTAGGGAAACCAGTTATCACTTTTAACATTTACTATGCCAGTTCATCACTTTTGTCTATGCCATAAACAAAATAGCTGAGTTTGCATAACCGTAACCGGCAAGTACTCGCCTAAGGTAATTTTTGAGCAACCGAAAAGTAAGCGACAAAGCTGGTCAATTAACCGGGAATAACTGAAAAATGAAAAAAATGCTTAAATTTATCAAAAAGACATTTTTAAAAAGAAATTGCGGAAGCAAAATAGATCAAACAAGTCTGTAAGAGAAAGTGTTTTTTATTAGATTTGAATACAAATAAAGTACAAAATTGCATAATCATGTGAATACAACTGTGACACTGTCAAGTTACATAAGTCCAACATTTAGCCTTTTGTTCTTTACTTTAATTTTTTTGGGCCCTGTTTGGCTCAACCAATTTTAGGCATTGCATATTTACTTGCAAGTCTTGCCCCAAGTCTTTTATGTTAAAGGAACTAGCACAATTGTGTAGGGAATCATTTGCAAGTCTTCATACTTTTGATTGCAGGATGCTACAGAAGTTATTCTGCAGATTTTACTATAGATGTCACACAAATCCACACTTCTTCTCTTATTTCTGCATCCTTTATGGTCAATGTTGATTCTCCAAAGGCTTTCCTTGGCATTCGTATTTCATCATTGGCTCCATGTGATCTTCCCTTTCCCACACATTCATCCATATTTCTTTCCCAAGCTAACCTTCGTCCTCTTCTTGGATCCTAGCCTCTTGCATCGCCCCAACTGCTCACTATTGGGGGATCGAGGTGGTCCCTATTATGCCAAGTCTCTTGTGTGAGTGGGTTAGTTTTTTCACTTGGGTTTCTACTCATGTGTGGCAAATCCTTTCTATCATGTCCCTCTTTTGTTAGGGACATCATTGAAGACCCTTAGCCTTAACCATTTCCCGAGGGCTAAGGGAAAAGAAAGAAGAGAAAGAAAAATGAGCGATTCTAAATGAATATATGTAAAAGGTATTTTAAAAGGTAATTTATGTTATAAGAATCAATTAAGTTGGGGCCATTTAAGGGTCATAAGCGTTTTAAAAGCAATCTTCCTTATGATTTGAATATATGTTTCCCTCCTTTTTGGGCGTGCCCCTTGGGAGAAGCTGTATAAAAACAAATGAAGGTTTCATTTAGAGGCATGCTATGTTTGATATTCAAAATCATGGTCATTAAGCACGAAAATGTTTGAGCCATTGCTTTGAAGATGAAAACCTTCAAGTATGGAATTAGAGGACGCAAACCCTCTTCCTTCATTTGGGGTAGCTTCACCTAGAGGCTGCCATTGAGTAACCTATTTCTTCAAAGGTGTTCTAAACACAATCTTTTGCTAATTTAGGTTGGGCGACTTGCTTGTGGAGGTTGGCGACTTGATTGGTGGATGTTTTGCTTATGCCTTGGGGTGATTTTATGCCCTAAGTGACATTCTGATTTTATTTTAATATTTTTACAGTGTGGCAACTTGACTTGGAAGGGTTTTGACCTTGTTTTGAGGGTCATTATTGCCTTGAATATTCTGATAATAATTTCTATATTTTTTCCAGTTTTGGCGATTTGGATTGAAGGGTTTTTTGGCTCCAAATACATCCAGATTTTCATAATAAATTTTGCATATCAATTCAGTAATATTTATGCAATTTTATGAGGATTTCGCTTGATAGATCAACTGCAAATTTCAATTAAATATTTCAGCTTGGGGGCGTCTAGCATTTGAGGGTTTATTTCCCTTTTTGGAGGGTTAAATTGTTTGTTTGGATTAGCTACTTGGTGCTTTGAGCTTAGCATAATTTTGTGCTAATTTTGGGAGTATTTAGGCAACTAGGATTTGTTGGAAATTAAAATCAGAATTGACTATTTACCTAGGGTTTTGCAGAAAATTAAAAAATTAGATTTTTTTTTTAATTTGGGACATTTCACTTTCCTTGTCTTTTGGTCTTGTTATCCATTTTCTCCTGCCTCCACCATGACCAACTTTTGCCAAACATTTCTCTTTTCCCACTCTCTTCTTTTCTCACCGTTCAGTTGATCATGCCTAGCCAAGGCTTCAAAGCTGGAGAGACTAATCAACATGTTGACCACTGCCAACCCAAATATAGGTCGGCTTAACCATTACCATGCTTCTTAAAACCAGATGGGGAATAGAACTTGAATGAGAGATTGATGTTGAAGTCCAACATTTAGCCTTTGGCCTGTTTTTCTTTACATAAGTCCATCCTTTGTACAGAGCTTCTGACAAGTACTCGCCGGGTACTTGCGATTACTCATTAGTACCCAACGAGTACTCAAAAATTGACGGGTTTTTTTTTTTGACAAGTACGAACGGTGGTTAACCACTTGTGCTTTTTCTTGACAAGTAATCGAGTAACTGGTAGTTACTCCCCAGTTATGTAATCCATGCAAAATAGGGTCCACTATATAATCTAACTTGTTTTCATGTGTATGTGATCATATTTTTGCTTGAAAATGCCTATTGCGTATTCAATCTGCTATGGGTATGACTTATAACTTTTAAAATGCAAATAAGAGTGCCCAAAATATATCAATGCAGTGTCTATCCTTTTGGTTGCTTTCTTACAAATAAAATAATATGATCTGAATATTTCTCAAGTGACAATAACTGATAAAACAAGAATATATGGTTCTCTTACGTTGCGCTGTTTTATTACCTCATGGAAACCATGGACCAATTTTAGTAATACACAACCATCACACACATTTCGCTTTACCTATTTCTTCTCTCCTTTCCCTAAAGATTAGCACATTCATTAACTTGTCAAAGCTTGCAAACCCGACATGAGAGAACACATATTTTGGAAGGCTTAGAACATTGTGCTTCACTATATATGAAGCTATAGTACTTCAAAAATGTTTAAGATTTCAAACTACACAA
Source organism: Torreya grandis (assembly GCA_037957365.1). Lineage (NCBI taxonomy): Eukaryota > Viridiplantae > Streptophyta > Pinopsida > Cupressales > Taxaceae > Torreya > Torreya grandis. The sequence continues at coordinate 1,565,422 of JARHVA010002561.1, read as the reverse complement.
TAAAGAAGAGGCCTCATGGATTTTAAGGTGAAAAGATTCTCTTTATGACCAAAATGAACCCTTAGAGATTTTGGGTCATCCATTAAGAATTGTGCCAATTCCTTGGTCCAAAAATCACTCCCCCACCAAAATTTTAAGAAAATTTTTCTTGCATTTTAAAAATAAAGTCTCCCTTTTATTGCATCAAAAATCTTGCAAGAGTACTTGGTCCAAGTTTTCCCTTGACTAGTTGAGATACGAGGTCACTCCCAAGTCAAAATCTAATTACTTCACTTCATGCTACCTTGGACCTTTCCCAAAAGCAACTGGCCCAACCTAAGGCCTAGTACTTGACCAAAGTCTTGATCTCCCTCTTTGCCCCAATATCATAAAGAAACAAGGGCCCCGTCGGATTGATGTCATCAAGTCAGCATCGCAGATCTTTGAAGATGGTTCCTGCTGAGATCCAAGTACGAGTTGGTCCCTCCATAAAAGCAGCAAAGGGCGATAAAGTATATAAACCGTTATCTACCACCGATCGAGTATCGTTATAAAATCTTGATTCTTCAGCCCCTAAGAACTAAAGGCAATGCAATTATTCGCCCAAACATTGAAATAAATCCACATTAATGAGAAAATAAAGGTCAGTTCTTATTGCTGATATTCATCAAAGCTTCTCATCTTCCAATGATAATTGCTCAAAGCTAAAGAGATCTCTACCTTGCCAATGATAGTCTACCAAGCATTCATTGCATCCTCCTCAATCATTGCCTATTAAAAGGTCACCCCTTAGCATAATTCACCACCACAAATTTCTCTAAGGTAAGTCCTCTAAATAAATTGTTTTTGCCAATTTTTTGTTTGTGTGCATATAATTCTCCCAAGGACTAGATCAAGCAGAGCTAAGATGAATATTTATGAGGGAAAGAAGAGCAATGGTAAATCTATTCCCATCATGGTATTAAAAATCGTGAGTACTCACTGAGAAATGCGAAAAATAGCGAGTCAAAACCCTTTCCTAGTAACCGCTGAATAACTCGCCAACTGAGTTTTTAGTAAGGACTTGTGAGTACTCGCACAAGTTTTCTATAAAAATTCATCAATTAGTAGATTTTTTTTTTTTTTTTTTTTTAAATATTTTTTTTGGGCCTAAAACTAATATAACATATACATATGCGTTCTATAAATTCATTATTATGCTTTTAGCAACATTTTACATGTTATTTAAGTTTATTTAATGATTTAACTTTTTTTTAATTTGACAAGTCATGAGTCTGAATCAAAATTTTGCGCTGTCGAGTTTTTTCCGAGTCTCGAGTTTTTAAACTAGCATTCCCATTTCTAAACTGTTCAAAGGCATTGGGTTAGAGGTCGACGTGGAACATGACATGCACGATATGTTCACTGATATGAAAGATCACATGATTGTCCCAAAAAGCAATTAATTATACAATAAATTCAGAGAGTGCCATCACGAAAAGAGTGACCAGTTGAGCCTTAGCTGTCACGCCCAAACTTTATCCTTTCCAGAGGTTGTCAATTGGTGTGCGCCCAGGGATGGTGCAAAGACTAACACCTCATAGTTGACTATGGCACCGTTATATGCAGTCTCCATGAAGTACTAGAATCATGTCTCATTTGCCACTCAATGGCTTGGTGTAAATCTCAACAAGGAAAAGAAGAGATTCAAGAATGCCTCCGACCTTACCTACAAGCATTGAAGAAGTTTTGGGCCGAAGTCTTCAAGCCCATCAAATCTAACAGTGGTAGCACCAAAAAGCAATTTACAAAGGATTTTGTTGAGCATCATGTGATGCTTTGTCAAGCATTTGGATTTGATGATTCAGTTGTCCATCTCTACGTAGGTACAATGTCAAAGCAAACATGCTACAATTGTTTCTTCAATTTGACTGTTTGGATAGTTGGAAAGATTGCAAAATAGTTATGATCTTACACATGCACGAGGTGTTTCCCTTATTATTCTATATTGCTATGCACATGCCTATTTAAAGGCATTTGACAAGCCTTGGGTCAACAAGGACTACTTGGTCCCCATTCAAGAATGGTGCTCGTTGGTGAGATATTAGGAAAACATGAGTACTTTCACAGAGGCTTCAAATTGATTATTGGCCAAGGTTATTGCGTCATTGTCCCACCCCTCAAATTTGGCCTAGCTTGCACGGAGCTATCCATCCCACAAAAGGAGCACAAGGAACTCCATCCAATGTAAAGAAGCCAGAAAGGAAAAGTAACGAAGACGGATGATCTTGTCCCAAGACTCGGAGATTGGTAGTTGGAGGAGTTGACAACCTAGATCAGACATGGCTCTAAAGTCCCTCATCGATTTCCATCCTTTCACACTAAAGGATGTTTGCTCCAGAGTTTGCAGGACAACTTACTTCGACCAACCAACATTTTCTATAGAATAAGAAAGGGCAACTCTTCTTGTGCCCAGTTTTTAAGGGAGGCCTCACATTCACATCAAAGGAGAGTGTAGGCATTGGCGAGCTTTGTCTATGTGCCATTGGCTTGCCTTAGTTGAAGCTGAAGAGTTAACGACCTTAATGGCCTCGAGCTATCCATGCTATTACCGGCTCATGTGGCGATCGAGCAAAGAATCGGTGGGCATATGCCTTTACCTGCATATACCACAAGGAAAACAATGACCAAACCTCCTATGCTAGGAAGAAATCTTGTTTTCGATTGACGATAACTACTTAGACCGTGGCAACAACGGGCATGAGACAGGTATCACTGAGGATTAATAAGAGTTCTTTTAGCAGGGCTGGTCAAGAAAAGACTACAAAGCGCTGTCTTACAACCCATCATCCAAGTCATCCAAGCATCAATTCAATATTTCATAAGCATTATGTTGCCTATTTGATGAGGAGTGACATTGGATGGAGGAGATGAAGAGAAGAGGAAAGCTCAAGACTCGTGCAAGTGAAAAAATATATCTATTAAAGCTTCAATTGAATTGCAAAAGAAAGCAAAGGCTACTTTGTTCTCGGACAACCAAAGATGAAACCCAAAAGGAATCTGAGGTGGATAAGCAAATCATGGTGCCTAATTCCTCAGATGCACAAAATCAAACATCGATTGGATCAAAAGACAAGCTGCTCCAGTTCGTGGCCTCACATTAATCAACTATTGCTCTCTTTCCAAATGATAGTGACCCAGTCACATGGAAGGAGTTTGAAGAGTGTTTGCTCTGATCTATAGCTGACCTCGATGACGATCTTGACTATTTCAAATTCAACCCCCATTTTGAAGCCAAGAAAAAGACATTCAACATATCAAGGTACATAGAAAGTCGAGAAAGAAAAATAAATAGTTGGATAAGAGAGATATGCATCCATTCTTCATGACATTCTTTAAAGACACTATCGAGCCCAAAAATATCCTCCAACTTAGTAAGACTACTACCGAATGGCATGTTATTTAATTTGGAGAACCATAGAGAAATGGAGGAAGGTGGAGAAGACCATCGAGGAACTTGAGCCCAAAATTGATAGAGTTAAAAAGGGCATGAGGTAAAGAAAAGCTAGTCAAGAAAGTCTGTCCCAAATTGCTGTCAAATAAGACCAGGTTATTTTAGAAAGAGATAGCATACAAGCCCAAATGAATTCCCAACAAAAGTAGGCCATGAGTGGGGCTCTTGACCATGAATTGGATTCGCTCAAAGTGGTTGTGGATTTCAATAGTCATTTTGGAATGGCTGCAAGCTACTATCAAATGATGCTTGACCTCATTGAGCATCAACAAGCCAAGATCTTAATTGATTTCAATAAGGGATTTCTCTTTTACTTTCACCACTTCCCTGATAATCTCTTGCAAGCGAACAACAATGAGGTCACACAAGACGGGCTTCCTTCTCGCTCTGATTCTATTGCAATGTACTAGAGCTTCAAGAGGGAAATTAAGGCTATTAAAGGGTATGGTTAAGACACGAGCAATGGTCAAAGTGATTTCTGATATTGTCTTGCGGGCCAGTAACATCTCGACCTAAGGTTTTCCTTTAATTTTCAATGATCAAAACAACCTGAAGGACCATGTCTCCTATGAGACTGAGGTCAAAAGGTTCATGGCCAAGAAGAAGTTTACATAAGTAGAAGTGACAAACTGATCTAATTTGGGACTTAATTACTCCGATTCCTGCAATCAAAGCCATGTTTTTTTTCATTGAATCCTCTTGCAATAAAGAGGTCGTTTTCAAAGATATGGTTTGGCGGTTACATTTGTAATGGAAATCGAATATTCAAGTGCAAATCATTGAGAAATAATATTAAGGGCCCTCTTCTCACTGTTGCCGGATCGGCCACCACCTTCCTAGCCATAGAGGGGTGACTGCATGTAGCTTGTTATGAACTTACTTGCAAAAATCAACCAAACAGAATAACAATATGTGAAAAATAATGGATTACTCTTACTCAATGAACTCAAAAATAATTGCAAACTTTGCTTATATTTATATATCGCGGGCCACTTTGATGGTGCAACTTCGTAGAGAGCATAACTCATATTACAAAATATAAATGATGCTTTACCTTCATTACAACATCAATATATAGGCATTACAACCCTAACCTTAATATTCTTGAAACCCTAACCCTAATACCCAAGGGTTGGCCTTACATAGAAATGGGCACTCCAGCTAAATAAAAACATTAGGGTCCTAACAAGCCCTCCCCCCTGAAAAGCTTTGTCCTCAAAGCTTGAGTTGTGGAAATTGCTGTTGAAGCTACTAGAGAGGTTCCCAAGTGGTGTCTTTTGGTTGCAAGCCCTGTCATTGGACCAAAACATCAGTGATGGTCCGGTTGTGGAGTGAGTGTGTATGTTTATTCAAAATAGCCTTCAGTTCAAGGATGATGGAGCTCTCTTCATCCAACTCACGAGGGGTCGTTTGAACATGAACACGTTGTCCAAGGACCACCTTCAAACATGACACATGGAAGACAAAATGAATCTTGTGTTAGGAGCTCTTCGTCCTAACTCTTTTCTTTTGTAGTAGATGTTATTAATAAAAGCTTGAACGCATATGCTTTGTAAGCTATACCAGTAGCTATTTGTAATAATCTCATGTATGGGAAGTGGTAGTTGTCTTGAGTAGATAGTTTAAATAGAGAGCTTGTGTAAGAGGAAAGACTATCTAGTGAATAATTTGTATTGAGTCATGCTCAAAGGAAGTTGCCCCCTTGAAGAGGCCCTCAATACTTTATAGTGTGATTTTGTTATTTCAATACAATATTTCTATCTTTTTTTAGTTTTAGTGCATTTTTAAAATATATCTATTGCTAGATTAATTTGTTTGCAGATAGGTTCCTAACATCTTGGAAGACGGAGGTGGGTCCAATTTATACATGACTTTCCCAATTTGTTGTAGCACTCAGTATGGTCCATAGAATTTGGGAGCTAACTTCTAACTACCTTTGAGCTTCAAGGAAGTCTGCTTATATGGTTGTAGCCACATAAAAGCCATGTCCCCCATGACACATGAGCATTCTGAATGATGTTGATTTGCCTCTTGCTTCATACGGTTTTTGGCCTGTACCAAGTTGAACTTAGATTCTGAATTAGAGTCTCTTGATGGCTTAGAGTTGAGTCGATTGCCCAAACCCTTGAGCCCCCTGAAAGGTAGGGTGTCAGACATGGTGATGGTTGGCCATACACAACTTCATAGGGTGTCATCTTGGTGGAGGTGCGGTAAGAAATGTTGTACAAGTGCGTCTCCAAACATTTGTCAACAATTTATGTTTGACCATATCAATCTATGAGTGATATGTGGAGCTCATTTTTTAGTTGTGTTCCGTACAATGTAAAATTTCTTGCTAGAAGTTACTAGTGAAGGTGGGATGACAATCATAGATAGTGGAAGAGGGCATACCATGGAGGCATACAATTTGGTTCATGTAGACATGTGCCACGATGGATGCTTTATAGGATGGGCCATTGAGCGGAAATGGTCATATTCAGAGAGATGATCAACCAACACAAGGATCACTAATTTGCCTCCAAACTTGGCAACACATTAATCATATCCATGGAGATATCAGTCCATACTGCGATAGGGATTGGTAATAGCTTTAAAGTGCCTAAGGTACGGGTCATCTCTCCCTTGTGACTCTAACACGTATCATAATCTATGACAAAGCATTTGATATCATTTTTCATTCCATCCCAAAGGAAGGTTCTTTTGACTCTTGCACGTCTTTAAGAAGCTAAAATGTCCCGTCGAGGGTGAAGCATGTAGTTATTGCAACCACTTGTCCCGAAGAGCTGACTTTGTGGATTGCACATTCCGTCTCTGATAATGCAAGAAATATTCATCCCAAAACTACCTTGGTTTAGCTATGGGGTTAGTAGTGAGCTGATAGATGCGCTGCTGAACTTGCGCACCCTTCTGCCACTCTTGCTAGACTTCTTGCAACCAATTTGGAGTTGGCAAGGACAATGCACATAAGGCCCCTTGGTCTTCAAATTTGCAAGAGAGGGCATTGATGACCATATTCCCCCTATCCTTCTTGTATAGAATTTCATAATCATATCCAAAGAGTTTAGTAAACCATTTTTGTTTGCTTCGGTGTTGAGGCATTTGTTCCAAGGAGTATTTCAAGTGGTGGCAATCTGGGTTAATGCACAATTGTTGCCCTAATAGATATGGTTGCCTGTGAATTACGACATGGAGAATGGCTCACATTTCCTTCCCATATTTGGATTTGGATAGATTCTTACTTGCCAATGCTTTGCTAGTAAAGATCAATGGTTGTCCCTCTTGCATCAATATTGTGCCAATTCCTCTCCCTAAAGCATCACTTTCAATGAGAAATGGATTGGAGAAATTTGGCATGGCTAGCACACGGGTGGTACACATGCCCTATTTGAGAAGGACAAAGGCATTATCTGCTAGTTCTGAGTAGGTGAAAGCATTTTTTCATAACATAATAGTCAAAGGAGCGACAATTTTACCATAGTCTTTGATGAGTTTGTGATAATACCTAGTAAGACTTAAAAATCCTTGAAGACTTTTAAGGGTTTTAGGTTTTGGCCAATTTTGCATGTCCTCAATTTTCTTGGGATCCACCTTAACCCCATTCATTGGACAATATACTCGAGGTCTTGTGAAAATCTGATTGGTATTAAAGTAGGGAATAACTTGGCAAGTGTGTGTATGAGTTGTACGTTCTCTAATATACTTATCTTGTTCATAAATAGTGAGCCGACCCAACATTTCAAAGCTTTAACCACGAAGGATTTAAACTTACCCATAGCTGCACTATTCTGTCGCTGAGGTAAGAAGAAAATTACTTGTTGGGGCTAACCGCTTACCTGTGCACCACAGATTCAGACGGTTGATGGCTTCCTATGGCTAAGTAAAAACCTAGGCGTTTTCAATACACAAAAGGTATGTGGAAGCTTAAAATCCATAAACAACATTGTTTGAGGCTTGGGTATTGGTCACCAAAAACTTATCACCTCACTTCACACGATGAGACATGCTTAGCAAAAAACAACAATATTTTGTATATTTTAAAACCCTAGGCACATGGTTTTTAACCTTAAATAAAATACTACATCTAAGAAATTTTTTTGCAGCTCCAACTTATTAGTACCCAACTACTTTCACCACTTTTTCTTCACCAAGATCTCGTGAGGCCGAGGTGAAAGCATATACTGGGTAATTGTAGTAAGCCACTAAAATCTTAATGTGGTTGCAGAAATGACCTTGGAAAGAGTTTTGATACCACTTGTTATGATCTTACATAAATCAACCAAACATAATAACATTATGCGAAAAGAACATATTACTCTATGAAATCAGGAAAAATTGCAAACCTTGCTTATGTTCGGATATTGCGGACCTCTTCAAGGGGACAACCTCCTTGAGAGTAAGCTTCGATTACAAAATATAGATGATGCTTTTCCTTCTTTACAGCATCAATATACAGGCATTGCAATCCTAGCCCCAATATCCATGCAACCCTAACCCTAATACTCAAGGGTTGGCCTTACAAAATAGGCACTTGAGTTGACTAACTATGTTTATTATTCAAAGTTGGACCTACATAGAACTGGGCATTTGAGCTAAATAACTAAGACTATTACAATGCTAAAAGAATACTAGATGCTTAGGACGTCGGGGTGCTAACATAGCTGGCTGAGTCTTTCCCTTGCCAAATGCCTTTTAGTTTTTTGTGTGCAATCAATGAGGAACATCATCAACTTAGTATATATAGGAGAGCTCTTCATCAACACAACTTCTTTTCCCCCAGTTAGCATACTTTAGTTAGATTTTCGTCGTTTGTGTTAACTTGTCTCTTTTATGATCCACCTAACTTTGTCTTCCACTCGCTTGTAGGGCATTTGATTCCTTTAGTGGTCTAGGCCTTGAAGTGAAGTGATAGATTGTGTCTTAGAGATATGATTAGTCGTATTGTTAGTATTTAGATAGGATTTGTAAGGAAGCTATAAGCCATTGGCTCCTCCCTCTTTTGTTGAAGATAATTGTAATTTGTATGGCAAATGTAATATGTGGGAGATACAATATAATGCATCATCTCCTTTGAAGGATTTTTTTATATTTTTCAATTGTTGGCTCCGCTTCATTGTGATCCATAAGGATAAGGAAACTAAGGCCTCTTCATCATCCAACCAAAAAACAACATAGAAGCAGTTAGAAACATGGTTCAAAATGATTATTTATTGTATGGTGATGAAACCACTGGTATATGGTGGAAGTGGTTGCGTAATCACTGGTTCCCTTAAGGGGCGGTTGCGTAATTGTTGGTTCTTGCAAGGGTGGTTACGTAACTGCTAGTTGCCAAGTGGTGGTTTTGCCTTGCATCGAGTGTGTTTTTTTTGCATAAGTTGTATTGGCATAGTAATGGAAAAGTGTTGGTGTCTCTTCAGTTCTGAGTCTTTGGGAGTCCTTTAGTGCAAGAGAGGACACTCCCAAATCATGATTAATAGGAGACATAAATCCAATTGCAAGCAAGAGTGTGTGAGTTAGTGGTTAGTTGGTTGAAGGAGGAAGAAAGAGTGAGCTGAGTGAGCAAACAACAATGTTTGTTGTAATTGTTCTATTAAACTCGTAAACTATCTTTGTGTCATGTCCCCTTTTTCAAATAAAGAAAAGAATAATTTAATATTAATGTTTTAAGTTGTCCTAAAGTAATTTTATTTAATAACTTGGGAAAAATGACTTGATTATTAAAATGGGCCATAAATTAATGATTACTAATTGGGCCAAAAACAATGATGAAGATAATTTTATTAAAATAAAGCATGTCAACATCAAAATGGAAGACAAAGCATTGTTTTTCAGGGTTATGATGGAAAATGTAATTATTAATGAAAATGAATCATCATTCATTATCCATTCATTGAAACATTTCTACAAAATCCTTGTTTTGCAAATTTGGGGTAGTTGTTTCAATATTTTACACAAAGGACAAAAACCCTCACGTGCACAGGGTTGGGGATGAAAACCCTCAAACCCATTGCTAATTCCATTCAGGGATTGCATTAGAGCTTTCAAATTTAGAGTAAATACATCACAGAGTTATAGATAGGTTGATTTATAGCTATATATGGAGCTGCAATACTTAAGAAAATTATTAAAATATTTTCCAGAAGTGACATTTCAGCCGGATGTCACTAGTGTCACTATTCACTGCGGCACATGCAATATTTTGTCGTACCACCTACAATTACATTTTGTCGTACCACTTGCAATTACATTTTGTCATACCACCTGTAGTACACTTCTAGCCTTGTCGTCATTCTTTTTAGGGAAAATTTTGTTGACATCACCCTCACAAGGGTGTATTATTACTGTTAGGGATCTGTTGTACCTTCCAACAAGGTGTCGTACTTCTAGACTTTCTCTTTTACCTAGGGTTTGATTAAAAATTCAGTTTTCATGCTTTCTATGCAGTTTCAGGTAGGGTTTGTTGTAATAAATTCATATTCAATGTATTTGAATAAAAAATGCAGTTGGGTATTTTCAGTTTTGCACATTTCAGTGATTTATTATTATTTAGGGTTTATAACAGCATTGATATTTAGAGAAATTACAAAAGATCACAACTTTGATAAAATATTTGTTTAGGGATATTTCATGGGTATTAGAGTTGTGATCTTGCCAGCTTGTGAATAATGAGGACATTGCAAGAATCCATGCTAGAGATATTGTAAGCTATACAAGAATATCAAAAGAATTTAAAGGCATAGATAGAAATAAAAAAGATAGAAAAGTAAAAATGAGCTTAAAAAATCTACAAATGATCAAAAGGGAGCAAAAGGAATTCACCACGTAGGTGGAAGATTGAAAATTTAATGTGAGAAAAGATGCACAGGTAAAGGCCACCACTTTCAACAAAGAATATCTAAATCCTTTATATGATGTTACAATATCTCCTTTCCAAGAAGTAGAAATGGTATAAATCACCACTCTCGGTAAAGAGTACATAAATCCCTTATATGAAACAAACATCGAAGATCAAACCCTAAGTTTGAAAAGTGCTCAAATTGAGGAGAATATTTTGATTGATCTTAACTTGGAAATTTTGAGTTATAAGAATGGAGATGTTGAGTATGTCTCAACAAATTCTAATTCGGCAAAGGAAGGTGAACACTTTGATTGCAGCCTAAGGTATGAAAATAGTTCAGATTTGTTGCTTCCTACTATGTCATTGCAAGATTCTTGTTATCATGGAAAGCATTCTAAAAAGGGTGACGAAGTGATTGATACAATTAGTAAAGGGCACACAGATCCTTTTTCTCAAATCCAAATTGGGTCAAGCATAGAGACAACGAGGGTCTATCATTAGGTAAGATGCTTCATTATTATAATGTTTCGTTTGATTTGGATATAATCAATATTACACTTCTAATGTGGCCACCAAATGAGATATTTTCAAACTGTGGCTTTCTTGTTGGAAGTCACCAACTTTACATGGTAGGGATGAGTGTTCGCTGCAAGAAACATGAACCAAGGGCCAATATGCATGTGGTTTCCAACCTTAGATCTGTTGTTCTCAACATTCCAGCGTACACATTGCTGTTTAGAGAGAAAATTCGAGCACCTTATGACTGTTATAGCCATTTTACAATGCACATACAATATGATCAATGCTATTTGCCGAGAGGTATAGCTTGGGGTGTCATGTTAAGAATCTTTGGAACACAAGGTAAGTATTATGACAACAATCTTGAAGTGATGAGCATAATTTTGAGCATGCCATGGTCATAGTTCAAGGAAAACTAGGTAGTAGCCCAAGGTATCATTAACACAACGTCAACATCAATCACGACAAATAGGATGCAGGGTGTCACATTTGGTAGTACTCTCTCTAGATCACCACTGATTCATGATTCGACTATCATGGGTTCACTCATAGATATTGTTGGAGAAACATCATTGGGTAAAGGGCTTCCGATCTATTACTATATTAAAGAAGCGCAAAAAAAAATTAACTACCTCACAAGGAGAACTGGAAGAGACAAAAAGATTGGTTTGAGACCCTGGTATATGTATGAAAACGTAGGTATTGCTTGAGGACAAACAATCTTTGAGAAGGGTAAACTGTCATGTCCCCTTTTGCAAAAATAAAATAAAATCTAATATTAATGTTTTAAGTTGTTTTAAAGTAATTCATTTAATAACATGGAAAAAAGGACAATCATTATTATTAAAGTGGGCCATAAATTAATGATAATTAATTTGGCCAAAAACAATGATAAAACTAACTTTATTAAATTAAAAGCATGTCAACATCAAAATAGAAGATAAAACATTGCTTTTTAGGGTTGTGGTGGAAAAGGTAATTATTAGAAGGGTTGGATGAAAATAAATCATTATTCATTCAAACATTTTTTAAAAACCCTTGTTTTGCAAATTTGGGGCAACAACTTTAATATTTTATGCAAAGGATGAAAATCTTCGTGTGCACAGGGTTGGGGACAAAAATCTCCAAACTCATTTGGTAATTCCATTTAGGGATTACCCCAGAGATTTCAGATTCAAAGGAAATCCATCTACAGGTACATAGGTTGATTTATGGCTGTGTATGGGGTTGCGATACTTTAGAAAATTATTAAAATATTCTTCCGAAGTGACATTTCAATTTGACGTCACTATTCACATCACTATTCATTGCTATACCTCTAATTATAGTTTGTTGTACCACCTGCAATACACTTCCGGCCTTGGCATCTTTCTTTTAGGGAAAATTCTATTGACATCACTCTCATAGGGGTTTATTTTTGCTATCAGGGATTTACCATACCTTCCAACAGGGTGCCATACTTCTGTATTTTCTTTTTCAACTAGGTTTTCAGTAAAATTCAGTTTTTATGCTTTCTATGTAGTTTCAGGTTAGGGTTTGTTGTAAAAAATTCATATTCAGCGTATTTGAATAAAAATTGCAGTTGAGTATTTTCAGTTTTACACATTTCAGCGATTTATTATTATTTAGGGTTTATAATAGTATTGATATTTAGAGAAATTACAAAAAATCAGAACTTTGATAAAATATCCGTTTAGGGATATTTCACTTTGGCAAAAATAAAGATCAAAGATGCTGAGCTATTGCTACTTCCAATTGGTTTTTTCCACATTAGGTTGTCCAGGGTAAAAACTTTTGTGTCAATTGTCATTCTTGCTTTTTGTTTGTCATTCATGGTTATTTTCATTTACAATTCTTGTTGCAAGTTCTGTTTTATGTTTCCAACAACGCAATGCACTAATTCAAGCTTTTAAGTCAATCAAAGCTGTCATTTGAGGTTGAAATCAAGTAGGACAGCAATGTTTGATTTTGTGAATTCAAATTAAGATTTTAAGAGTTTACAGATCACATTGTCTGATTGTTTACTTGAGATCCGTTTGTTGAATGCATCAAGTGAAGCAATGACATGGTCCGTTATGTTTTGTTGAATCTTTGAGATCTGTTTGTTGATTGCTTCAAAGTGTATTTCTATGTCGGTTGAATTTTCATTTTCATTCACGTTTGCTTTATTCACTCTTCTTCTGTGGTAATTTAAACCTTGCCATGACGAGCAACCCCGTAACCCAATAGATAAAGGCACTCGCGTTTAGTCAAGACAAATCTTTATAAAACCCCTTTTTTTGAGCTAGATTATTAGATTATTTGCCCAGATGTTAGACAATAACCTTGAATATATTAAAAAGAATGTGAAAAACAACGTTACCTCAAAAAGTGAAACAAGCCACAAGAGAGAGACGAGAGTTGACAAGTGGGGAAACCGTTAGATGGAGAAAAACCCCACAATCTATTAGAAGCCTTGCAAACAATTGAAATCCATGTATAATAACAAGTAAAAACCAAGAGAAAGAGAGAAGAGTGGCCTCAAGCCAAAAGATGCATCACAATATTGCTAGAGCAAGATTGTTATAGAAGAGAGAAGGAGAGGGCTCTTTAAATTGAGCAAGAGGAAGGATGAGGGAGTTACAAGAATCTCATCTTAACCTTGCAATGCCTCCTTGGTGTGTGCCAAATGTCCTATTCCCAAAGAATGAAGGGAAGTGTGTGGCATGTGGGGGGGAGTAGTTACGTATGCAAGTAACTCCCAAATCCAAAAAGTGGATAAAAGAGGTGAGAGACACCTCATAAATCTAGGATAAAGTGCATTTATAATAATAGGATAAGCCTAAAGAGCTTAAATGAACCCAAATAATGTTAATCTTCAACACTCTTTGTTAAACTTAATTTGGGGTTACAAAACTAGAGAAAATCTTTTACAAATAAGGGAGTTGAAATTACATGATACTCCCCTTAATAGAAACTTCCTTCAAGAGGAGTTACAAAAGCTTGAGAAAGAAAGAAGAGGTGTTGTCAAAAGTCGCAAGGATCAAGGTGTGATCATCAATAATCTACAATAATCCTCTTTGGACAAGGTGGTCAATCCACAATGGAACAACTTAGATCAACAAGGAGTAATGATCTACTAAACCTTGCAAAACAAACAAGCTAACACCATTCTTTCAAATTAAATAACTAATATACCATAAAAATGATCTACAAACAAATAATGTACTAAAAATAGATCTAATAAAGACAAATTGAGCTAAAGACAACTTCCATCGCAAAATGTGAAATCCTGCACAAAAAAAGTTAGTCAAAATGAGCTCTAACAAAACATAAAACCTTTGCAACAAAAACCAAGGAATCCATAAAAAGTTTGAATATATCAAAACAGAGACACAAAATATGTGTCACTAGCAAAAGATATTTGTCGCGAAGCAATAAAAGAAATATCACATGAAGACATGTCAAAATCTCTAGAAGATAAATTAATTTTAAGAATTCAAATTGTTTTTACATTAGAAAGACGTTTTTTAATCATTTTCCAACAATACAAAGTGTCGTGAGTGGATTTATCACAAGATTTGCATGGATGTAATTTTCAACATTTAGAGATACGATGCCCTTGTTTTTCACAATACTCACAAGTTTTATCATTTTTAATTAAATAATTAGCATTACAAGCATTGTAATCAAAAGAAGTCGTATGATAATTAGGAGCACTAGTGTGCAAAGTCCTTTTGTGAAGAGGACAATAAGATTTCAAATTTGCATTAGAAGCAGTGGGAGCATTAAAATCGAGACCTTTACAATTTGCATTAGATTGAAGAAAAAGAGGCTTGATAATACCGTTTTCACACTTACCAAGAACATTGTCTGAATAACCCGTAGATTGCATAATTTTTAATTGGGTTAAAAATAAATTGTTGCAAAACAATATGCTCATTAGGAGATGAAAAAGCAACATTACATGTTTGTGTATTTTCAAAAGATGCTAGTTTTGTGGTTAGAGAGTGGACTAATATTTGCATTTTGCTTAATTTTTCATTGTGCAAGTTTTGCAAAAGAAGAATGGTTTGGTTTTTACATTCGAGTTGACTTTGTAAAGTAAAAATTTTATTTTTCTTTTCTAAAATTTGGTGCTTAAGATCGAGAATGAAAGCATCTTTATATTTGCCAAGCCACATCATTTCTCAATAGTTGTTTATAAAAACACAAATTTATAGTAAGAACTTGTGTTAAATAGATAAGAAAGGCTCATAAAAAAGTTTGAAATACAACTATATTGTTGAGGAAAAGTTTTAATGCACAAATGACCAATTAATTAAAGCATTAAAAAAAAAACTCATTGAATGCTAAAAAGCCAAAAGTTAATTAACAACTTGATTTGAAAAGAAGAAAAAACTTTGATTTTAAATTAAAGGATGTGAATCGAATCTTCTTCGTTATATAGCCAAAAATAAATAAATATAACCTGTCTTAATTTAGAACATTCTAAATAAAATTCAGTTGATAATGTAAAGACAAATAAAAGACTTTTTATGTTTCGGATTTGAAATTAGCATTGAAAACAAAAGTTTTTTTTATACTACATTTTTTTTGAAAAAAACCAGCAGGTACATTTTTGACGATTGCTAAAAAATAGTGTTTTGGGTTTTTATGAAATTCTAATAGTGTGATCCTAGAATAGATTAACAAAACCTAGAAAATTTATAGAACACCAAGTTGCCAATAAAAAGATATGGCCCTTGTCTTAGACAGGTTTTTAGTAAAAAACAACTGAAAAAAACCAAAATAGGTCTATAAAAGATAAATAACACTATGAAAGAAAATCTCCTTGTGAGCAACCTTCAAGTTAGAGTGCAAAGAAATAAAAAAACGTAAGAGAAATGGTAAGCGACACATTAAAAGTCAGTTTCAAGGGTGTAAACCCTTGCAAAAAAAAAAGTAAAAAAAAAACTGAATTTCTCCACAAAAGACTTGCACACACTCAATGTTCAACGTTAAAAGGCTACCAACTCTAATACTATATTAGATTATTTGCCAAGATCGTTAGATATTAACGTTGAATATATTAAAATGAATGCAAAAAACAACAATGTTACCTCAAAAAGTGAAACAAGTCACAAGAGAGAGATGAGAGTTGATAAGTGGCGAAACTGTCAGATAGAGAAAACCCCACAATCTATTAAAAGTAAAAAATAAGAGAGAGAGAAGAGTGACCTCAAGCGAAAAGAGGCATCATAAGATTGCTAGAGCATTGTTATAGAAGAGAGGAGGAGAGGCTCTTTAAATAGAGCAAGAGGAAGAATGAGGGAGTTCAAGAATCCCATCATGACTTTACAAGGCCTTCTTAGTGTGTGGCTGTGCCAACTGTCCTATTCTCAAAGAGAATGAAGGGAAGTGTGTGGCATGTGGGGGGAGGAGTTACTTGTGCAAATAACTCCTAAATCTAAAAGGTGGACAAAAGAGGTGAGAGACAACTCATAAATCTGGGATAAAGTGTATTTATAATAATAATAATAATAATAATAATAATAATAATAATAATAATAATAAATACACACATAAAGGAGACTAGGACTAAATGAACCAAAATAAGGTTAATCTCTAACATCAATAAACCTTTCAAGTGAGTGAGAAAGAAACCTTCAGCTATTCAAGATAGCAAACAGAGATATCCCCCTTCAATAATTGAAGTGAATATCATAAAGGGAGTGGAATATGATCTCAAGTCCCAAGGAATGCGTTATGTAATGCCAAAGTGTGAGATCCCTCGCCCAAAGGTAGTTCACCTTGCATTGCCCCCTTATCCAATAGTCAAATATCCTAACAAGTGGGGTGCGTGTTGGAGATGCGTGTCCATGTGTCATTATTGTTGTTTTTAGAATTGAAAATTGGTGTTTTGGTGTTTGTGTTTAATGTTTGATAAAATAAAAAATAAGTGGTGCAAAGATTGGAACTGCGTAGGTGAAGGTGGTTATAGTTTTTAGTATGTCTTCTTAAAATGTAAAGTCCATGGATTTAGAGGGCCATTAGGAGATGATGTGGTAGGAAACTATTATGGAAAAAAGATTTAAAAGGAAAATATACAGCTAGATAACTATCATCGAAAATTTTCTTCCATGATTAGGCTTTGATATAGATGGTAATCTATGTTCAGTTGTTTATTTGATCTATGTTTGGATTGAAAGTTTTTGTTGAAGATGAAAAAATTTCTAAGTTCGATTTAACAGCATGGAAAATTTTCAGCATAAGAAGAATTTCAGATGAAAATTCGAAGGGTCCAATTGTGGTCTTTGGAAAGTTTATTGGAGTAAATTGCAAATGTTGAAACGAAGGCCTGAGAAGAGTTCAGAAGGAATGTTTGAAATTTCAGTCCTGCAGACTTTCAAGATGCAGATGAAGGTAGAAATAGGTAAGGGCAGTTGTTTTATTTTCAAATGCATGTGGAGATTATTCCGAAAGTGTCCGTGATAAGAAGTTGCAGTTGTTTTGAATGGTGCTTTGTGCCACTTATCTAGAAGTAAGTTAGCTTTTGATCATGTGAACAAGACAGTAATCATGAGGCCATTTTACATCAGCCAAAGTTTTGGAGAATTTTGTAATTTGCAAGCTTTAATTTGGGATTTAAAACTTGGGAAATGATAAGGTGCACAAGTCAAGGTATGATGTTGGGCTGAAAACCAGAATCCGTGACAAAACTAGAAGTGGCAGCAAGATTTTTTACTAGATATTTAATTTGAGAAGAGAAGGGAGAACTGATCTATCAAAACAATGAAAGGTTGAAAGCATTAAATGGAGAGATTGAATATTTAACTTGTAGATGTATTCAAGAAAAGACAGGTTATGGAGGGTTGCTATATCGGTATAAGAAAAAACCAAAAGTGGTCATGCTTATAATTTATGACGAAGTAGTTTTAGTTTTTGACGCTTTAAATTTGGTGATCAAAGATAAAATTTAGCCCAAATTAAAAGGTATTTATGATAAAGCTGATGAAGACTGTTGTTCACTTGTTGCATTTCAAAAAGATATGATGTACATGTTTCAAGAATGCAAAGTTGAGCAAGGAAAGGATCATAAGGGTGTATGGTGCACAGATATAACATGGAAGACCAATCTAAGCAAATAAACACTTCTCACAACCCGTGGAGTGCTTGCTTAATCTAAAGAATAAAATGATGGGAGAGGATGTATTTTATATGTTGCTTATGCAATGCTTGTAAAGAATGTAGCAACTAATGGATGGATTCAGAAACCCCAGACAGAACACCGGAAGGAAAATGACGCTAGAATCTCTATGAAAAGTTGAATATGCCTTGAATGGAAGACCAATGATTCAATGTATAGAAGATGCATAAAATGGGAACACTTTGCATGAGATTGTCCTAATAGACAGACGTAGCTAAATTATTGTGTAAGCAATGTAGACTTGGTGATCATGATGATAAAAATTCCTCAATGACTTGGAATAAATCATAAATCTGGTTGTGAGATGAATCTTGTGCTAGAGGCCGTGATCATCACCTAGTGTCACCTTGGACTTAAGGGATACTGAAAATTGGGGCTGTAACACAAAATTGGCCGCATGCCCCTTCTTGGCCATTTGATTTTGTGGAATAGAGTCCAACACTAAATGCCTCATGTGTTTCTCACAAATAGGCTATGAACTGAAATTAAGGCACCATGTCATGTGCTTGAGGGCTAGTGGGCTACTATAAAAATTGCTAAAAACATCTCATGTACTCACACTAGTAGATGTTTTACAAAAATCATCTCATGAAACAAGTACTGCATATATTGATAAGATTTTGTGCTTTGTTTTGATTTGGCAAATTCCCCTTATGGGTGTCCTTTGGCTTAGATGCCACAACTGAGGGGTATCTCTTTCGTCAAATTCATCTAGGATTTGCACCTGACCTCATCCATTGGAGTACACCACACCTAGAATTGGATATAGTAGTTTACCCAATTTCAACACTTAACCTTTGTACATTTTAGCATGTAACATGTCTCCGGGGATTTGGACATGGGTCTCCACTATGAAATCTCCTATGATTTACCACTTGAACTCACCTCATTTGATGAAAATTTGTATCTTTTGATGGAGTCCTCGAGAGAATGTTTTTTTTCATTAATTGTTAGGACTTAAGACCTTATTTCTTTTCTTGCATATAATGTTTACCACTTTGCTAAAGTGGGCCTAGTTACATAACAGTCAACTAGTTCATGACTTTTTTTTTCAAGAGCCTCGACAAGAATGCATATCCATCCTTTGATTTCTAAGCAACAAGTCCAAGTGCGATTTTAGGTACAAGAAACCACAGTCATCATTTCTGTGGATGGGTTGGCGGAGTGCTGTGCAATTCTCTAACACAAACACAATGTTGTATGTACTCGGTATATATGCTTTGGCATTTTCCATGCTCAAGCATGGGTTTTGTCCCATAGATTATAGGGGATCAAATATTGAGTGTTTTATTGCCATATTAAGATGACAAAGTGGACATTATAGAATGTGCTTCATGCATTGATTAATAGGGGTTCGTTGACTAATAGGGGTTCAGTGATTAATAGGGGTTCATGCATATCCATCCTTTGATTTCTAAGCAACAAGTCCAAGTGCGATTTTAGGTACAAGAAACCACAGACATCATTTCTCTGGATGGGTTGGGGGAGTGTTGTGCAATTTTTTAACACAAACACAATGTTGTAATGTACTCGGTATATATGCTTTGGCATTTTTCATGCTCAAGCATGGGTTTTGTCTCATTTATTATAGGGGATCAAATATTGAGTGTTTTATTGCCATATTAAGATGACAAAGTGGACATTATAGAATGTGCTTCATGCATTGATTAATGGGGGTTCATTGACTGAAGGAATTCCTCCATTACTGCGGTATCATTATGCCAGGTCAAATAGACAACTCCCCATGCTCGGGGATTTTCTCCACTCTGCTGAAACTGAAAGGCCATCAGGAAAAGTTCTTACAACTGTCCGGTACTCTTTCTGGTCAGGATTTATTTAGTTTTGTGAGTTTGTTACTCTGATTAATGCCCATTGTTTCAGTTACAATGGGCTCTTGGATTCTACACAACTGGGTCTGTTTGTACAACGTAGTATGTTAAACTTTGGACTTGGGCCAAGTTTCTTGTTCGTATTTGATTGGGTTGTCAGGTTACTTGGAAGGCATTCAAGATTGTTTAATGGTCTATATACACTGGCCATACTTCTACTGTGTATTGTGATTTTCTAGTAATATAAAATGAAAATACTCGTAGTAAAATGATCAAGTGATTTAACACATGCAATCTGTCTATGGTTAATCTTATATGTGGCCTTAGTCATTTTCTTATTGTGAGTGTTTTTGCCAAATTTTTTATTGATTATTCTCTAACAACTATCTAGACCTCCCATGGATTCCCATCTCACGTCTTTGAGCATTTTTCATGATGCAGTGACATTCCTCGCGGACCTTGGTGGCCTCTATGCAATAAGTATCGCTTTGTTCTTTTATCTCCTAGCACAAGTAAGTCTTCTAGTGTCTTTAATTTAACCAATTGAATAGATAATGGTTTTTTGTAGCTTAATTTTAGAATTTTTGGAACTTACTAAACACGATGGACTTGAAGTACATTGGTTTTAAAACTTACTCTGTATAGATATTAGTATTTTCATACGAGAAAGAAGGTAATTATCTATAATACAAAATGCAAATTATGCAAAAGGATAGTTTGAAGGAGTTAGCTATTTGGTTTGTAGATATCCATAGAAGACCAAAACATTTGAGTCTTAACACACTGTGTTTGGCTTCCTTATTGTTGATCCTTAAACATTTTTTTCCACTTTATATAAAATGTTTCTTACTCTAGATAAACAAAAAAAGGGCCATGAGTACACAGTCTACTATAACAATGCCATTCCACTCGAACATGAGGAAACTAAGATAGGATGGTAAAGAGAGTGATATGGTTGAGGAAGGCTATTACTTTATTACATAGGAATGAACTTCTTGTCATTTTGTTGGAACCATTCTTATATAAATCTTGTGCTCTTCCTTGCTTCCCCATCTTCAAATGGTTTGGATGAGCTTGATGATCAAGCTTTTCATATCCCACTGAATGTCCTTCGTTTGAGCAAGTTAGCTTGTGTTTTCTGTTAAATAAAATAAAATCTAGAAACAGATATATTATCCTCAAAACATTTTGATGGTCGAAGATAGGTTTCCCAAACTATTATCCCAAACTTTCTTATGGTTGCTTGCATGTTTTGTTTCAGTTCTTAGATGATAGAAGATATCCTTCCTTTATTGGGATGGTTCAGCCCCCCCTCCATTTATCTTCTTTCATATTCTTCTCCTTCTAATGTTACTAGCACTAACTGAAGAGCAACATTCTGGTCTTTGACATTGGTAAATATTCAGTTCTGCTATGTATGAGGTTGTGTTCAGTTCTTCTGGGATTGCCACACCTCACATGCTGTGCACTAAGTAAAGAAAAACTTGTCCACTTACTGAAGACCTCTGTCCGGTATTTTGGTAAGGACTCAATTTGTTCAGCACCAACACCTTGTCTATGGTTGAAACAATTCCGAGGGCTTGTTTTCCACTACTGTTTAACAAACAGGCTAAAGAAACTTACATTCTAACAAGTGTAAGATCTCCTAGTGCAATGCCTATTTCATATTGGTTCCTATCGGGTAAATGGCAGAAGCTCTTGATGGTTGCAAGTGACCATTTGTAGCACTGATTGTAATGGAGTTTACTTGAAAATGCTTATCAACAGTTACTATGATTCCGATTGACCCTTTATCAAAGTCTACATCCTTTCTAAAAGTCTACAGACCTTGCCAAAATACACATTTCCAAACTAGATTCTCTCCTAACTCCTCCACAAGTTGAAAAACACACAAAATCCACCCATAAAACTGGGCTTTTAATGGAGACAACCTTGTTCTGTCACTTTTTATCCTAAACTTGCCAAAATCTTCAACTAAAGGTACAAAGTTAGGAAATCACATAGAATGACTTAATCAATCAATGGAAACATCACAGGAATTCCCATTCCTGCTCTTACCACCATTTGATCAATCTCTGCTCGAATATTTTCATAGATCAGAATGACAATATTTCCATGCAAAGTTTTATATGAAGCTTCTCAAATATACCTGCCTCATTCATTCTCCTAACCTTGCACACTTGAGTATACATTTTCATCATGAACAAAAGTGGAAGGAAGGATTTCCACGTCTTATGCACCATCATTATTGTTAAAGGGATTAAGTCATGAAGGGTGGGATGAGAAATGAAAGTTCAAATTATTCGTTGTACCCACCTCCATGTTTGATAGTGAAGATGCTGTATACTATGCCCTTCCCTTCTAATATGTTTAAAACTAACGGCAACTAGGATTTCAGGAAAGGTAATAATGTCTTATTCAGCATCATTATTATTAAAGGGATTAAATCAGGAAGGGTGGGATGAGAAATTAAATTTTAAACTATTCCTTGTACCCACCTCCATGTTTGATAGTGACGATGCTATATGCTATTCCCTTCCCTTCTAATACGTTTAAAAGTAACGGCAACTAGGATTTTAGTAAAGGTAACAATGTGCTGAACAGTGGTCTCTTGCCGACTGTCACACCCTCTCTTCTTTAGCTACATTGACTATAATCTGGTCTTGTAAGGGTATCAAGTTTTCTATTTCATTGTTGTAAACAGTGCTGCGAGAGTCTACGATATCGATACTGATGGTGTTGTTGTTGCCATAATTGATGGTGATTTTGATGTCGTTAAGGTGGTCTACTGCAAGGTTTTTGAGTGGCTTGCACAATATTTAAATTACTACACAGTTTGCAAAAAACAGAGGTAGACGTTTTTGAATGTTAGGTGGTAAAGTGAGGGTAGCATTGCCAGGTGGCAACAATAAGTGCTATTGG
Organism: Torreya grandis; assembly: GCA_037957365.1. Lineage (NCBI taxonomy): Eukaryota > Viridiplantae > Streptophyta > Pinopsida > Cupressales > Taxaceae > Torreya > Torreya grandis. Next base: position 1,542,677 of record JARHVA010002561.1, on the reverse strand, counting down.
CCAAGTGGCAAGGAGAGTGATTGTTTGCCAGGCAGTGAAGATGAATATTGTTCTGCAAGTGGCATACAGAAAGGATGTTTTCCATAAGGTGGATGGAAAGAATGTTTACCTTGTGGTGGACAGAAAAGGTTTTTGCCAGACGATAAAGAACTTAAACATTTAGTGTTCAGTAGCGATAGTGGATGTCTGTTCATCGATAGAGGGCACAATCACCTTTCAAGAACAAGTGGGTTTAAATTGGTCAATTTTTCTCTTTATGCTTCCGAGCCTTCAATGTCTGAAAACTCTCCATCAAAACCTCATCTTCTCTTGCATGATATCACCTTTAGTCTCTTTTATATATAAAACTGCCCTCTTTGAATTTTCAAAATTACATGGATACTCCTCTTATCAAGGGCCATAGTTTATCCAATCATGTGGAATCATTTACTTATTGCGAGCCATAGCTAGATGAAAAATATTCACTCATGGATCTTCCTCTTATTATGGACCATGGCTATCCAATCACATGAATATTTCAATTATTGTGGACCATAGCTATCATCGCTTTCTAGAACAAGTGTTTTTGGTATAACATTTGGGCAAGGTCAACCCCACAAGGACTCAACAATCCACAATTAAAGTAAGCATCTAGTCAAAATTTAATTGAATTTATTTTCATACCTTTTGAAGAGTTCAATCAAATAGTCAAATACATATTTCAAAGCTAAATTTGTATTTGTTGTTTTATTTCTTTTCTTTTTAGAATGAATATAGATCTGTGCCTTTGCTATTTCTGTATTCCATTTGAATAGTAATTAAATATCTTCAGATAATCTTAGCTTGTAATTGCTTGATAACCTTTACATTTGTGCTTTTGCTATTTGTGAAGATTTATTGAGAAATAGAATCGGGTTATTGAAACTACTTAGTCTGGACTCATGTCATTCGAAGATAAAATCAGTGTTTCTTTTTAAAAGCTGCACAAGATTATAGCTGATTTAGATTTATGTCATTTCGGCTATTAACTGTTTAATTTATAATCTTGCAAGCTTTACGTGGTCCATCAATAATTCTTGGAATTATATAATTTTCACTTATGTATCCATAACCATCATGTAGACGATTACAAATAATTTTCATTTTTGAGTTTTAAAAATCACAAATTTCACTTCAGTTTAGGGTGACCTGTACCAAGCCCAGAAATGGGAGGGTTTTTATCCCTTAATGTTGTCCTACCCATTTAGTATGGTCAACACAGAGTTTCAAAAAAGAAAGAAGCAAAAGATAAAGTAATTCCTAGCCTTAGATATGGGAGCTTGTCCTTTATATATAGAGGGTTTTCTTCAGGTTTTACAGATTGCCATTGCCACAACTCTAATTATGGTCAGCAAACAATGAACTTGAGTCTTGTAATCTTGATATAATTTACTTAAATAGCCTGTTTTCATTTTGAAATATAAAGCATAATCAACAAAGGCTAATTATTGTTTTGTGTTTGATCTAATAGTTTTTTACAGGTCTTTATATATGATGGCTAATTTCTTTTTTGATTTCATGTTTTGAAACCTCTATATCTGTTGTCTCCATTCAATTAGTTATGAAAAATTACATGTATTGATTAATAAGATTGCAACTCTATTAGTATTCAAAATTTTAGATTTCAAAGAAGATCATGGGAACACTAATTTTTTTTGCATTTTTTCTATTCTAGATGACTTATGGTTTACTTTTTGACAAATATGGGACTGCCACATGAATACCAATTTATTTTGGATATGCAGTTTGAATACAGGGTAAAATTGTTTCGCTACGAGGACAACTCTTTGCAAAAGCTTGCGGCTCGTCGGCGTGCTCAAAAGCACTGGGATAAAGTAAGTGTAATTTCTTTTCCATGGTTGTTCTTCATTCCTGTTGAACGTTTTTGGAGCAATTGCATTGTGGTCAAGATGGTTGCAGGCATCAAGTTCCTTGTTTTTCCAGATTTAATAGATGTTGTACACAAGGATTTTAAGATTGTATTTATAGAATAAGAACAAGTATCATTTTCTGTGGGTAATCTGACTGCTAAATTTCTTTCAATATGAAGCTGAGAAAGTATGTTATGTATACATGGGGTTGCAACAATTCAGATGCATTGCCACTAGGGACAAATAAGTCAAAAGTTATTGAAAGGAAGACCGGGGGTATTCATCAGCCACTTGAAGTTAGTGAAAGGTCCACTTCTACTGATATTAGGGCCAAAAGTCGACAAATTGGTGGTCTAAATTCTGAGGGTATTGAAAAACATGCAAAGTGGCAGGAACTAAAGGTACTATATAATTGTAGAAGATTCCTTATCTGAAATAAGTCAAATATGCTTTACAAAAAAAAAAAAAATTCTAGAATCAAAATTTCATTTTGCTGCAACTGCTAATACAATTTTTTGAATGGTCCTAGAACCGCCTACATGGAAGTAGTGGCATGGAGATCAATAAAGAAAACATACCAGGCACTGAAGGACGTTTGAAAGGGCCATTATGCATAGAACCAGTACGTTGAATAACATAAAAGATATTTATTTTCTTGATATGTTTTCGATTCTAAACAGTATGTCTGGGCATGTGCAATGATTTTACTTGATACATGGCAATGTACTTGGCAAAATAAAGGAATGAATGAACGAATCTTGTAAAAATAGTCTCTTTTGTAAGAGAATGCAGCCATCTGTGTTACCAACTGTTGTATGTAATGTGCCCCAAAATCCAAACCTAATTTTTTTGGGTGCACTTCCCATAAAAAACAGTTCACATCCTGCATTTGCAATTAAAAACTAAAACTTGCAGAAGTAAACCTTCCTGTGACATAATATGTTTGCGCCAAAACGTAATGCTACACATTAAAATTATATGTGTTGTCAATTCCTTACAAGTCAACCTGGCTCTAAACGAATATGGAATAGCCTATAATGGTTTACAATGTTTACTTATAAGTCATTTGAGTGTTGCGTAGCCAAGCTACTATGTTTTTCAAACATCTTATTCAAAATTCATTATGCAGAAGCCTTATTGAGATCTCCGCAATGGAGCCCTTTAATCTTTGGATTGAACAAAGTTCAACTCCTTAATTTATGCAAGTAAGGCTTTCTATGATTTTATATGCCCAGCAATGGACTCTACGCTTAAGCCTATCTATTAGTTCATTCATACTTATACAAGGCTTTGAACATTATAAGAAGACTCGTAATGTAATTGCTATTTGGCAATTTGTTCATTGAAGCATTCTTACTCTATTTGACCAATATATGGCATTACTTCCAATTTCTAAGTGAGCTCTAAGCTATCTTGACAAACATGCTTATCTTAGTCAATGTTTTTTGATCAAGTAATCATTTTGATTAATTACCAACCTATAAGCTAGGCGTTAGTTAATATTTGTAGATCTCCTGACTTAGTCTTTAAATCTTAACTTGTAAATAGCTTTATCATATACACGTTCATAATCTTCTAGAAATCAGTGAGCAACTATTGAATTCAACTTACTCTTAAGTCATTCGATAAGGGTAATTTTTAACAGAATTGCCAACTAATTCCTAAATCATATTCAAGCTAAGTTCCTATTCAACTGAATAGTCTAGTAATTGCCTTCCCATTCATTGTCATCGTGCAAGGGTAAGGAAAACAATGCAGCAAATGACTTGTCACATGAATTCCTTTGATTGTGATTAAATTGAATAAAGAGTCCATCAATTAACCAAGTCCATTCTCAAAACTGAATATTCAAGATTTCCAAGATTGTTTTCCCATATTAGTCCCTTCATTTATTTCCAACTAGTTTTCATTTTAACTAAAAATGAAATCAAACTTTGTCAACTATAAATTCAACATTTTCAAATGAACGACTTAATTTACCAAGTCACAAGGTAAACCAAGTAAGTTAATGAACATCATATTGTCTCAAACTCAGTCACAACAAATATGATAACAACTTTCATGTTTTCTTATTAATCTGATCCATATCTACAGTATGTTTGAATTCTTTAACCAATTCAAAGTATTGTAAAAATCATTTACAACAGATTACAATAATTTCAAAAGAGGACAAGAACAAGTATAACAGCTCATGCTCTTAAATTACATAAATAAATTTTGCAATAATCTCACATTTACTGTACATCTGCAGTAATCATTTGGACCGATGAAGCGAGTACCATTGCAGTCATGGTATGGAATGGGTAAAACGAGCCTATCCATTGGCAACCCACACTGCTCCATGAGTATATTTCGTAGTTGAGTCTAATCACAAAATTGTACCACATCCATAATTCAACAATAAACCATAAGGTTTGCAACGTGCGGCATGCAAGTCGAGCACGTAACACGGTGTTACAAACAGTCAAGACACTTGACTAACTAACTTAAGGATAAGAAATGATTTTAGATAATTGATTATAGTTTACCAAGGTCCGAATGCCATGATGCCATGGGTCCGTTAAATTTTTATTAAAAACAAGCACATTTAAGCTTTATAACAAAATTTGCCAAAAGCACAAGTCCTTTCCCATGATGTACAATGTAATGTATTGCCAAATTAAGTGGTAAGGGTAAAGGCTTAAGGTCTTTACTATAAGTATATTATCACTGGCTTGCGATGGCTCTTGTGGCCTAAACAAAAGCATACCCAATTCAAAATGCAAATTGAAAACAAAAGTTAGAGGAAGTCGATCACAGTCTTAAGTACACTTTAGCAAATGATACAAAGCAAAACAACGAGTCATATATCAACCAAAAATGATATTAGTTTAGTTAATGGAAAATGCCATCAAGTCCATTAATGCAAAATGACCAACATAAGCACACCGACCAAAACAACTTCAATGAATCTGGAAGTCAAAAAAGAACTAAGTTCTTCAAACAATTCAAATAATGTCAAATAACATTCCAAGTGACGGTTGTCTGTAATAATGAATGAAAACAAGTAGCAAATAAAATAAATGCGCCGTCTAAAACCAATATGCAAATCAAGGCCAAGATGAATCATATGATCATCTAAATCCAAAATGAAGTAAGAATTCAACGAAGTCTAAAATAAAAAAGATCAAACACACTATCCAAAGGATAATTTTATTAATGTTATAGCCTAAGGCTATCCACGTTAATAAACTAATGACCTGATAAGTCAACTATCACAGCCAAATGGCAAAGTACAACATAAAAGATCGTAAACAATGAAATCACAAGAGCTAAGCACAACATCATCCAATCTCAAAACATGTAACACATGCGACATTGAGGCATCAAAAAGCAATCAATGCTGAACCAAAGTGTGGATATCCTCGAAGTGTTTACTGGACCTTGTCACCAAGGTAGTCTCATAGAATTCAAGTCTACCCATAGCCACCCATACCATGACCCAAAATCTGCATGTACCTGCACATATGTACAATCGAAATACATCAATAGCATCTGCTGGGTGGTGCAATAATAAACAACAATAAATACTGCATAATCAATTGCAAAACCAAAATACATCAATAGCATCTGCCGGGTTGTGAATGATAAACAACAATAAATACTGCATAATCAACTGTAAATCATGATAATACTGAACATTATCAACTGTAAAAATCATGAGAACATGAAACTGAATGTATCGTAATAATGTATCAATGCCAAACCAAACAATAAATCAATAACAATGTTCAAAATGTTGCCAACGACAAAGACATAAACATCAGTCGGTGCTCAAATACAATTCAGAGTCTCTCGAAGTGGATATGACATTGTATGTAGAATACACTTGGTTCTTGTGAACTAGATCGATATGGCTAATCTGCATAAAGCATATACTGCGTAGAAGATACTTATGGCTACATTGCCCTATGCATGTTTTTAGCTTGTTGGCTTGTTTGTCTATCAAATGAACTAATTGGGAGGGACTTTGTCTTGTTTCAGTCTGAGAAAAAACTCTGCTAATCCACAGTTTGTCATTGCCTGTTTCATTTCCATCAAAGCTCATTTATTGACAGTGATTAAATTGTTTAGCCAACTCTTCATGGTTTTACGCCATTACCCACCACATAGAGATATGAGAGAATGTTGTGTGGGAAATTGTCAATATTATAGAAAGCCAAAATTTATTATGCGATGAAGGCAGGGAAAGTTCTTCTGTTCTCATACTAACCCTATCGCTGGTCTTGTAGTATTTTCTCAAAGTAAATATTTTTTGCATGCTCTTGCTTCACCATCCCCACTTTTCCTCTTTTCATAGTCTCAAATGTTTATCTGTGTGATATCCTGATGATAGATTTTATAATGTGCTAACAGTTAATGTCTGTGCCAAAGAACCCTCTCTTTCAGTCGTAGATTTTGAGCATGTAGAAAGTAATCAAAATATATGCCATGGGAGGAATCTTTACATGCAGCATTTACACATGGGCTAGAAGTATGAATGAGACATCTCTAACATGCATATTCTATAGTCTTAAAATTTCTCCTATGCATGGTCAGAGAAGAAAGGGTAAAGTTGGCAAATTCTATTCAAGTAATTGTGCGCATTACGTAAACATTTAGGGCAGCCATTCGGTTGCACCCTATTATATTTACTTTCAAGGACTTCTGTAATTGCACTCATATGAAGCTTCTGGAGCTTTCACCTCCCTTAACAAGTTCCCCCCTTTTACAAGTTCATGCCAAGCTCACTTTAATTATTTTCCTACCGACAGTCACTTAGAGCTCCTTTAATCTGAAGTTCCTTTTCTGCAATCCTACATTATAAAGATGTAAAATATAAAATATTAACTTCATATGCTGTGATTCTCCATTCTTCTATGCCTGATAAATCCACCTTGTCCATTGATAGGTCTCCTATATTGGTTTGCATTGACAAATTTCATGTCTGTACATATTTTTATCAACAAGAGTCCATGAGATATCATTTGGATTGTACACTGATTAAACTAAAAATTATTTAAATTGTAAAAAATTTTAGATAAAACTGTGTTAGATTTTTTAGACAGTCTAACACAGTTTTATCCGAATTTTTTTTAAATTTAATTCATGGACTGTGGAAATACTATCTATTTGATAGAAATTTTTTGCTTGAACAAATTGCATTTACCACTACATGTTGCTTTTGTTTACTTGTATAGGGGATCTTTATTTATCATATTCTGAAGTGATTGTGGCGAAATTGTCTTGTGGTTTTGAATAGTTTGTTATGGAATGCCTTTTCTTGTTACTAATTCCATGAAGGCATTCTTTTTGAAAGGCTTCAGAACAGGAATCTCGCTCCAGTGAGATAATTGGTCCAAGAGGAAGGAAAGAGGCATCTGCTATGACCAGGAAATCTGAAAGTCTGGGTAGAAATCCTCCTTGGCTATCCAATAAAGAATTCCTACCCGCTGTTCCAGGTAATGAAACAGCTTGAAACAAAATTGATTCAAATTTAAAATATTGAAATTCACATTTTTCGATATTCAAAACTGACATTGCATTTTCTCCTTTTTAAGATTTTCCATGTCAAGAAATTGTGAATTACATTTCCAAATAAAAAATGTAAATACCATATTAAGGTCATCCCCTATTTATGGCCAAAATGAAAAGAATCTTATGTTGGTTGTGATTCTAGTACAAGGCCAAGTCTCTCGTGGTAGATGAAATAGCTGTCCCTAACAATTGTGTTTATATATTATTTTTTAACCAAAAATTTTATTTGATTTTCTTCAAATATCCATTTCAATGGAAGGATAATCAAGAGCAAGTGCCAAGAGGCCTCACCATTGATGATACTATCTTGCCAAGTCACAAGGTTCGAGTTCGAGTTCAAGTTCATGTTCATGTTCAACAAGAATAAGGTTCAGCTAGTTTGCCAATGGATAAAGTTTCAAATAAAAGATTTTTTTAATAATTTTTCTTTTCTAAAAAAATGCATAAATATGTGAGAGGGACAGAGTGGTGAGAGCTCTCTATCCTCTGATTTTAGTTGTTATATGTATATATAAGCACACATTTATAAAATAATGCAAAAGCACGTAAAAGACTTCCCATATAAGAATAATGAATAAAGTTTGATTTCAAGTTCGACAAGGGTAAAGTTCGGCGAAGTTCAAACTTTTTCGTAAAATTTGGCATACCTTGTGACATAACTATCCTGCATGATCTCAAATATGAGTAGAAAGAGCTCCATGACCCATCATCAATCCATCCCCACTCAAATTGTGTAATAAGTGCTGAATGCAAGTCATCCCATCTCTGTCTCTTGGAATATTGAAACTTGTATTGAGGCTTAGAATGCCTCTCTCTGAATTGTGGCCTAGGTTAGACTTCAAATGACTCCTTTCCTCAAAATGAGAATATCTACATGGCATCGTCATAGATGAACCATGCCGTATTGGCCGCTCCTCTTTTGTGGAAGCATCATGTTCTAATTGCTCCTCACAAGGAGTCATAAATAGTGAGGATTCTCGAGGAACAAACACTATAGTATGTTCATTAGAGATGGGTACATCACGACTCTACACCATCTTCAGATATGCAAGTCTTGCTCTATCAGGAGAAAGAGTGGACTGAACTATATCAACGGTCGTTTGTCCATTTTTGTCAAGGCCTTCTCCTATATAGCTCATTGTTTTCGAACCATGCCTCTAGTATGCCTCTCAAGCTCAACAACATAAGAATCATCAACAATAGTGTTAGAATTACCATCTGTAGGTGATGTGAAACAATTAGCATCTTAAAACTTAGCATCATCAACATCATCTTGACATTTCTCTTCATTATGTTATGGATTGCTGGAGGCATAAGAGAGAATTATTGGTCCTCATCATCACTATTTGTGGACTCAATAGGGGTAGATGAACAAACACTATAGTATGTTCATTAGAGATGGGTACATCATGACTCTACACCATCTCCAGATATGCAAGTCTTGCTCTGTCAAGAGAAAGAGTGGACTGAACTATATCAACGGTCGTTTGTCCATTTTTGTCAAGGCCTTCTCCTATATAGCTCATTTTTTTCAAACCATGCCTCTAGTATGCCTCTCAAGCTCAACAACATAAGAATCATCAACAATAGTGTTAGAATTACCATCTGTAGGTGATGTGAAACAATTAGCAGTTTAAAACTTAGCATCATCAACATCATCTTGACATTTCTCTTCATTATGTTATGGATTGTTGGAGGCATAAGAGAGAATTATCGGTCCTCATCATCACTATTTTTGGACTCAATAGGGGTAGATCCATCGTGGCCGTCAATGAAATTGTGCTTAAAATACCCGAGGCTTCCTCTCTTGGAGATGAAATTAACAAATAAAAAATTTCCTGGTCGCTCTCGCTAAATCTCTTTCCCAATACAACCTATTTGTTGGAGTAGCTTTGAACCAAGATTTTAAGTCTTTGAAACTTGGCAAAATTGGGAGAAGTGATAATATGTGGTGTGAACTATCCCCCATATCATCATGTGAGGAGTGCTCTTCCCTATCATTTTGATAATTTTCTTTGGTAGAGAACTTCAAGAAGTCAGAAACATAGTATTTTTCCTTTTATTCATTATCAATAAAATCTTGATTTATAAGCTGAGTTGTCAAGTCACTTGTATCGCAAGCAATCTATCATTTGACCATGTTGTAATATCCTGACTAAAGCATCATTCTCTTTTAAAATTATGCATTCTTTGACGAGCATGCCAAATTATGCTAGTGCTTTATGTAAGATAATCATCATTGACTATGGTAAAACAAATTCATCATACCTCTGCCAGTGCTTTATTCAAGTCCATCATTATTAACTATGGGAAAATGAGTTCATCAGACCTTTCTTCGGTGTATCTTCTTATGCGCTTAAGAAGCTTCTCATGATCTTTGCACAAGATACTCATCTTCATCTTGAAGTGAGACGATGCATTATCCTTGAGAGACTCTTCTTCAATAGGATGGAATCTGTATATGTAATGTTCCCAAATGGGACGAATTAGGGCAAAATGGGTGTTCCCCCAAATCCACAAAATCTGATTTGAAAATTTGCAAACCCTAGCTTGATAATTAAATTCTCAAAACCCTTATTTAATTCCAGAAACCCTATATGCCAAGAATGCGGGTTTTGTAGGGTATTTTCTGCCACCAAAATAATCTGAAAATAAATAATAAATTTCAGATTAAAAACCTGTAGATAAATACCTTTCTCTCTCTTTATGCCACAAAACGATGAAGAAAAAATTAGCTTTAATCGCAAATTTTCTGCTGCTGCTTGGAGGATAAAAAGTTTTTTGCAAATTGTAAATCTATCACTTCCAGCCACTCAAAAATTATGAAACAATTACTGTAGATGCACAAAAATATGGAGAAAAGGAATATCCAATTTTTTTTTGAAATTTTGAAAATTGTGATTTTTATGCCCAAAATACAGCTGAAACTTCATAAATCCATAACTCCAAAAATACTTGGAATTTCTAATCAAGTGATGGCTCAAAACACAACTAAAAATATAGGTTTTCCAACAAAATATAAATTAGAATTTTCCTTCCATGGGAATGTCACCGAAAAGTGATCTAAAGATCTGGAAACCCTAGTTTCCTGTAAAATAATTAAAAAATAATTCTGAGAATTATTATTTAATTTTCTCCTTCAAAACCCTTCACAAATACATTCAAATCTCATACCAATAATAAGAGAAATATCAAATAACTTTAAATAAATTAATTTATGAATTTTTGACCAATTGGAGCCTTCAAACCCTAGTGTCCAACTCCTCAAGTGGTTTGCTCCACTTGCCAACCTAGCACAATAAATTAGCAAAGCCAAGATGCAAGTAAAAGACCACAAACCCGCAAAATCATGTATACAAATCTTCCAAAGCAATTCGCCCCTCCTTAGGGCATAAACAAGTTTTCCTTTTGCAAAGGTGGTGTCAAAAGACACTTTTTGTTGTGTAATCAGCATCAAATCGTGGGTTATAGTGCCCACTCCTATTGAACACGCAGGTTCAACAAAATCTTCAAGCATGAAGAATTATCAAAAATCAACATATCTTCAAATGAGTCCTCATCCTCTTTAAATAGCCTCCTCCAAGAGTAGCGCCCAATTTGGGTGGAAGAGTTAATTTAAAAATATTGAAAGTAAATCTTATAATTTCACATTAGGCTTTACATGCCCATGACCCTTAAAAGGCCCCAACTTAAGTGAAATTTATCACATAAAATGTTTTGTCTATTAATTGCCTTTATTTTTAAGTATTTAAAAATACTTTTTATTTTAGCAATAATATATATTTACTTTAAAAAAAAGGGGGACATTATAGTATAGCGAGGCCATCTCTTGTGTCATACATCTCCATTGGATTTTTTCTGATTTTTTACAGATGATTGAAATTCTTTGCATACATGAAAAACGATGAATTCACAAGCTTCAGATGACTTTTCAACCATCTATTTATCTTTCTTTCTATTTGGAAGTTTTTCTCTATTGAAGATTCGCCATAATTTTCTACTCTTCAAAAGTCTTCCTCCCATGCCACATAACTTTGAGCATTGAGAATGGTAACACCCGAAATGGAGGGCATACTTGATCTCTTAGTGAATCTGATTTACATGCTTAAGCCTTGCTAAAACCTCCACCTCTACGCAGAGATCTTTGCTAGCTTTCAAACACTTAAAGCGAGATAAAAAATGGAACTCCTATGCCCTTTGAAAAAATGGCCTCTCAAATTCAAAACAAAAATTAATATTTTGCAAAAAAATGTAAAATTTTCCTGTCTTGAGTTCCCCAAGTGTTTTCTTCAAATTCACTGAAGCAGATTTGATGCAGTCTAGGCTGGGGGCCAAATGAATGGCAACCGTTTTCTAGCAAACCAAAGTAATGCTTCCTAACTGTTTTTCTACCCAACTATGCTATTCTTAGTCCTTTGGTGGCACAATATTCAGAAAATCTGTCAATTAACTGAAATTTTTAACTGGAACAAGGACTTGCTTTTTTTTAATATAAATGGAGGTTTTAAGCCTTTTCAATGGCATTCAAAGAATTCAAAAAAATTCAAAAACTCTAAAATCAGAGTATATCCTTCTACTACAAGATTCTCAGGGCAAAAACACTTCAAAACAAACAAAAGCCCTTGATATTCTTTCCTTGACTCACGAGGAAAAACTCTGAAATTCAGGCATTTTGTCGAACAGTTAGGCTGTTTGGCACAACTTGATTTCACCCTACAGACTCCGAGTTATTTCAAAAAAATTAATTCCCCTCCATCATGGACAAAAACCCATCTCAAAACTGATTTCAGATTACCCTGAAAGTGTTCCCATCGTTCCAGCCTTCAAATGGCCAAAAATGCCCCTTTTCTTGAATTTTTGCTCTGTTTTTGGTTTCTCCCTTTGCAGCTACTAAAACCTTTATTTCTCTGCGTTTTTCTAATGTCTTGGTTGTCCCTTACCATTTCCCAACCATCAAATATGAACAACAATATTCAAATGGCCTTTGGGCTGTTTTTTCCTTTACTTGTAACACCCAATCTGCTCTTTCTTTTGCCTAATGATGTTGGCCACAACATATCTATAACAAACCTTCAAAATCTGCCTAATTGTTTTTTGTTGATATGGCCCCTAACATTGAAAACCATGACACGCATGACACATGTTTGTAAAGTGTTTGACGAAATTTAACATTTGAAAAATCATCCTTTTGCTCATAAAACTCAAAATTTCTTGAATGGGACTGTTTTTTTGGGTGATGCAGATTGCCATACACCTAGGATGCTCCTGCATGAGATATTGTAGGTAGGTGATGAAATGTGGGTTCCTACTCGCATGTACTATGAACTCTTCGCCTTAACGTTCTTGGCTTCCAACTGATCTTCCTATTCTTGACTCTACCTCTTGGGTTTTGCAACCCATTAACCCTCCTCCACCTAGCTTTGATTTCCTTTATTCTTAGGCATCTCTTGTGGGAACTTTCCCTCCACTTGTCCAATCCCATTGGACATATTTCCCCGAAAATAAATTCTCACTCTAATTATCCTCTTCGTGCTAGTCAAAAGATTCTTCAGAAACAACTTGACTATTCATATGTTTATCTCTTAACGTAAGGAGAATCTCCATGTCCTCTTTATCTTCCTTCATTGCCATGTCAAAAATTCTTCTACTTAAGCAGAAACAACCTCTTCATCGCTGATTTCAGTCTTCATGATGTCTTCAAAAAGTCTTTCCATGGTTGATTCATCTCTTCTATTTTCATCGTCCTCTTCATTTGCTGTCATGTCAAGAAGTTCTTGTATCCCCTGCTGGTCTGCTTTTATTGACCACTCATTCACCTCTTTCTTTGCTATACCTGCAACAAAATCATCAAACAAGGCATTATGCTAATCAAGTTCTTCCATCAGCACTTTCATTTTCTCCTCTTTGATGTCCACTTCCATCAATGTTGGTCTTGCAATCATACTTGCCTCTTTCATGACAGACTCTTCAATTAACTGCAAAGTTTTTTCATTCTGGACATCATTCCTCCTCTTCTTCATGTCAGCTATGCATGGAGTCATCTAAGCGATCTCCCTGTTGTCCTCCTCTTTAGTGCATCATTGAACCAATTGTTGGAAATACTGTCATTGATGTCAAAGGTCTAGCATTGGTGATAAAGGCCCCATAGCATTTAATGATGTTTTTAATATTCATATCTTAGTTAAAGTGTGTTGATATTTATTTAATATTAACAAATATATTTTTGGTTGCATAAAAGTCAAAAGAGGGCCCATGGAAAAGTCAAAGAGTCACGGGGTAAAGACAAAAGAGGAATGTGATGTATTTTTTCATGAAGAGTCATTTTGAGGAATTCTAAGAGTCACCAAGTGAAGACAAGAGAGGGTATGGCGCATTTTTTCATGAAGAGTCACCTTAAAGAATTCGAAAGGTCACCAAGATAAAAACAAAAGAGGAAAGGACGCGTTTGCTTATAAAGGGTCACCATGTGACTTTTCAAATGCAAGGATATGAAGGGTCATGCAAGTTTAGCACCATTTTCCATGATGATTGAAGTGTCACAAAGGGTGAATGCTAAAGGTCATTTGGAAAGCTATAAATAAAGGCTTGAGAAGCCTTTTGTTATATGCAAGAGAGTGCATGGTTTGTATTTGTTTTATATAAGAAAAGAAGAGAGAAAAGCAGAAGATATTGTAGAGTTCTATCATTTGTTGAGTAAGCAACATTGAGAGATAGTTGTGTTTTATACACAAGAGGGGTTGGTGCTCACAAATCTTTGCAAGGGGTTGGTGCTCTTGCAAGTTGGTGCTTGCGAACTTTGTAATTTGAGTTGGTGCTTATTCATATACTTGAGATTGTTCTCCGTGGTTTTTTTCACTTTGGATTTTCACGTAAAAATTTGGTGTTTCTTTCTCTTGTGTGGTGCATGTTATTGTTTCAATTTTATTGCATATCTTAAATGTGTGATTAAGTGGTTAAAGAAAATAAATTAGATTAAGTAAAAGATATATAATATACTGATTCACCCCTCCTCTCAGTATATTTCGTGCTTAACAATTGGTATCAGAGCAGGTTCCTTTTGAAAAAGTTTTACAGCGTGAAGGTAGATCGGGGAAAGCATGATCGCTGGATCACATGAAGGGTTTTCTACAAATAAGGCACATTTGTTTGATATGACAAATTATGCTTTTTGGAGCATAAAGATGAGGACTTATTTGATGGCTCTTAGATTCGACATTTGACAAGCAGTGGTGGAAGAATATGAAGAGCCACAGACACTTGTAACTATTTTGGCGGAAAAGAAAGCAAGTGAAAATAATGTTAAAGCTTTAAATGCTATTTTATATGGTTTATGTGAATCAAAATTTGTTAAAGTTATGCAATGTAAATCTGCTCATGAAAAACTTGGGTAAAGCTTGAGAATATTTACAAAAGTGATGGAAAGGTTCAGCAAGCTAAGCTTCAGACTTTTAGAAGACAGTTTGAGAGTTTGAAGATGGAAGAGAAAGAAAATATAGCAAGTTACTTCTTGCGGGTTGATCAAATAGTTAATCAGATTCAAGGTCTTGGAGAAAAGTTAGAAGAATCAATCGTGGTACAAAAAGTTTTGAGATTTGTACCATTGAGATATGATGCAAAAGTTTTGATAATTGAAGAGATAAAGAATTTAGTCAAGTTAAAGATGGATGAGCTACATGGTATTCTTACGGCATATGAGATGCGGATCGAATAAGAGAAACCCTCAAAGAGATAAGTTGCTTTCAAGACATTAAAAAAAGATAAAGCTAAGATTCAAGAATCAAGTGACAGTTCGAGCGATGATGAAGATGACAACGGAGCTCTATTCATTCACAAGCCGAAAAAGGGCACAGGTAAATATCAAGAAAAATTATCTTTTAAATGTTTTAACTGTGGAAAGATTGGATATTTTGCAGCTAAGTGTCCAGATAAGGGTAATGGTGACAATGAAAAAGAAAGTTTACATACAAGAATAATTTCAAAGGAAAATTCAAGAAGGGATTCGAGAAGAAGAGTTTATATTCTAAAAATCTTAGCTCAGTTGAAGATAGTGGAGTCAGTGATTTAGAAGAAGAAATTCTATTCATGACCATATATGAAGATGCCTCCGCAAGCAAAAGTATAGATGATCAAGAAGAAGAACAGGATGAAGCCGAAGTGAATCTGGAAGAACTCGTTTGTGCCTTAGAAGAGTTAAAAGCTCTTGAGAAGAAGAATCGAAGATTGAAGCTCCAAATCGAGAAAAATGAATAGGAGTCAAAGGAAACAATTGAAGATCTACAAGCACACTTTGAAGAAGTCAAGAAGAATGAAAAAGATCTAATGGCACAGTTGCAAAAAGTAAGTGAAGAATGTGAAATGTATGTTATTGAAATTGCTTCTTTAAAAGTAGATTTTGAGAAAACAAATAAAACAATCAATGATAGAGTAGTCGATGATTCAAAATTTTAGAATAACACTAATATGTTGAATAAGATATTAGAAAGTCAAAGATCAATGTCAGATAAGACAGGTATTGGATTTGAAAAAGAGAAAGGGGAGGCCACTACTTTCACAGACAAGGTTAACACAGAAAAAAGAAAGCTATGCTGAAGCTCTTACAAAAGAGAAAATAAAAAGGGAAGAAGTTAAGAATACAGAGGACATCTCAAACAAAGAAGGCTAAAAGGAACAGAGCTACAAAAGGCAATCAGGTTAGAGATACACAAATAGGTCCTATTTTTATAGTTACTATTTTTATTGTAATGGATATAGTCATAAGAAAATAGATTGTTGTAAAAGAGAGAACAATTTCAAAAACAAAAAGAAGGAAACTCATGCAGAGTCAAGCAGAAGCCACAACTTTTTTGCTCTTTTATCAAGTTTTAATGAAAAGGCCTTAATATGTTACAAGTGCAATAACTTCAGATACATAGCCTGGTATTGTAGAAGTGTGTTTGAGTTAGTCAAGAAGGATCAAAGTTTCAAGGTTTCATTCATCAAGAAGAAAGTTCAGACCGGTTCATGGCAGAAGAAACAATCTAAAAAGTCTATGTTGGTCCAGACAGCTTTGTATGCAAGAAACAAAGAAAAGCCATAGTTCATTGACATTGGATGTTCGAGGCATATGATAGGGGATGAGCAAGTTCATAACCTTGAAAAAGATCAATGGTGGCATAGTGAAATTTGGAGATAATACTATTGTCAGAATTATCAAAAAAGGTACACTAAGTTTGGATAATGGTAGAATTAAAACTGAAAATGTTTTGTATGTAGGTCTTAAGCATAATCTTGAGTGTAAGTCAAATGTGTGATCAGGGCCACACATTAAAGTTTTATGTAGAAGGTTGTGAAATTAGGAGAAAAGATTCAGATATGTTGGTTGCAAAAGCTCAAAATAAAACATAATTTGTATATGTTATCAGACATCAAAAATCTAAGATGTTTGAGTCGGATAGAAGAAAATTGGCTATGGCATAGGAGAATGGGACATAAATTTTGACAATCTTGTCAACATCAGTAAGAAGCAAGCTATGAAAAATCTTCCAAAGATTACAAAGCCATCCAACACGCTTTGTGAACCTTGTCAGCATGGGAAGCAGGCTAGAAGGCGGTTCAAAACAAAAGAATACTCAACCACTCAAATGTTAGAGCTTGTTCACACTGATTTGTGTGGACCTATGAGAACTCAAAGTACTCAAGGTGAGAAATATTTCATATTGCTTATTGATGATTTTTCACGTATGACTTAGGTAATATTTTTAAAGAAAAAATCAGAAGCTTTGAGACATTTCAAAGCATTCAAAGTATTAGTTGAGAATGAAATCAGTTTGAAGATTAAGTGCTTAAGATCAAATCGAAGAAAAGAATTTATGTTAGATCAATTTATTGAGTACTATGAAGACCATGGAATAAAGAGACATTATTCAGCAGCTATAACTCCACAACAAAATGGAGTAGTTGAATGGAGAAATAGAACAGCTCAGAAGATGGCAAGGACAATGCTAAATGAATCCAAGATATCAGATAAATATTGGAGAGACAGTTGGTACAACAGTGCATATCCAGAACAGAGCATTATTGAGAGTCAACAGTGACAAGACTTCTTATGAGCTATGGAAAGATAATTCAGCTACAGTTAATTATTTCAGAGTTTTCGACAGCAGATGCTTTATAAAGAGAATCGATAAAAATTTTGGTAAGTTTGAATCCATAACAGATGAAGGTATCTTTCTTAGTTATTCTTGCAAAAGTAAAGTTCATAAATGTTATAACAAAAGAACCAAGAAGATAGTTGAAAGTGCAAGTGTCAGGGTAGAAGAAGATGAAAACAAAGAATCAGTTATTCAATAGACATATCTGAAATCATTGAAGAGGAAGATTTTGAAGAATCAGATGAAGATGAGGAGAAAAAAGACACTGACACCCCGTTCAAATATGTCCAGAGAAATCATAATGAAAGTGACATCATCGGAGACATAAATGAAGGAATTTACACCAAAAGAATGATGGTAAGTGAATCTGAGCAAGTAATTTCTCTTTGTTATCCAAAATTTAGCTTATAATTTTTTTAGAAGTTAGACATAATAAACATTGGGTTAAGGGAATGGATGAAGAATTAAATCAGATAGAAAAGAATGATACTTGAAAATTAGTGCCTAGATCAAAAGATCACAATGTGATAGAAACAATGAGTTTACAGAAATAAGTTGAATGAAAATGGAGAAGTGACCAGGAAATAAAACAAGATTAGTATGTAAAGAATATGCTCAGATTGAGGGAATAGATTTTGAAGAAACTTTTGCACTAGTGGCAACGCTGGAGGCTATTAAAATGTTTCTTGCATATGCAGTGTTTAAAAATTTCAAAGTGTTTCAGATAGATGTTAAATCTGTCTTCTTAAATAAGAATCTAGAAGAAGAGGTCTACATTGAACAGCTTGAGGGATTTATTCTCTCAAATGTTAGTAGCCATGTTTGTAGATTGAAGAAAGCACTGTATGGATTGAAACAAGCTCCCAAAGCTTGGTATGCAAGACTTGATAAGTATGTGCAGGATCAAGGTTTCAAGAGAGGATTTGTTGACAGTAATCTCTACATCAAAATAAAAGGTGAGCATTAATTGATTGTTGTGGTATATGTTGATGACATCATTTTTAGAGGAAACATTGAAAAGATAACAAAATAATTTTTTGATAATATGCAAAAAGAATTTGAGATGTTTATGCTAGGAGAATTGCCATTTTTCTTAAGGTTGCATATATTTCAGTCAGATAAAGGAATTTTCATATTTCAAAGTAAATATGCTAAGGAGATGTTGAAGAAATTTGGTTTTGAGGATTGTGCACCAGTTGGCACACCAATGAGTACAAGAAATAAGGTGAGCAAGGATGAAGATTCACTTGTTGCAAATCAATCTTTGTATAGATCTATGATTGGTAGTCTTTTATATTTGACAACATCAAGGTCAAACATCATGCATGCAGTAGGTATGGTTGCAAGATATCAGTCATTTTCAAAAGATAGTCATGTTCAGTTGGTGAAGAGAATATTCAGATATATCAAGGGGACATTGGATTATGGATTGTGATATCCCATAGGCAGAGATTTCACTTTGGTTGCTTATACAAATTCAGATTGGGCAGGTTGTTTGAATGACAGAAAGAGTACAAGTGGAGGAGCTTTCTTCCTCGGTGCTAGCTTTAGTATCATGGCTAAGCAAAAAACAAAATTCAGTATCACTTTCTACCGCTGAAACAGATTATATTGTGTTGTACTCGAGTGCTTTGGATGAAGCAAACTTTGGAAGATATCAAGGTAAAATATGATGAACCTATTTTTATTTTTTGTGACAACACAAGTGCTATTAATATCTCTACGAATCCAGTGATGCATTCAAGAACAAAACATATTCCTATCAGATATCACTTTTTGAGAGAGCAGGTTGCAGATCAATAGGTTAAGATGGAATATATCAGTACTACAGAATTGATTGCAGATATTTTACAAAGGCACTACCAAAAGACACATTTGAGTATCTGCAGAAGAAATTGGAAGTAATTTCTTTTACTTCCTGCCATTGAAGATCAACATTAGTTGAGGGGGAGCTAAGTGTTAGCTCCAAGATATGCCCTTTGTCATTGATGTCAAACAGGGGAGAAGAACAGAAACAAGGACAGGAACAGGAACAGATGCATAAACAAATATAGGGAATAGGTACAGGTTGTTACAATAAGGGAGAGTTACTATATGTTTTTCAGATGGCAATATGTGCAGGTTGGCATGTGCAGTATAGGTTTCAGGATGTGGCAGTTTCAGTTTGAAGTTGTCATCAATGGCAAAGGGGGAGATTGTTGGAAATATTGTTATTGATGTCAAAGGTCTAGCATTGGTGATAAAGGCTCCATAGCATTTAATGATGTTTTTAATATTGATATCTTGGCTAATGTGTGTTGATATTTATTTAATATTAACAAATATATTTTTGGTTGCATAAAAGTAAAAAGAGGGCCCATAGAGAAGTCAAAGAGTCACGGAGTAAAGACAAAAGAGGAATGGGACGCATTTTTTCATGAAGAGTCATCTTGAGGAATTCCAAGAGTCACCAAGTGAAGACAAAAGCGGGTATGGCGTATTTTTTCATGAAGAGTCACCTTAAGAAATTCGAAAGGTCACTAAAATAAAGACAAAAGAGGAAATGATGCATTTGCTTATGAAGGGTCACCATGTGACTTTTTAAATGCAAGGATACAAAGGGTCATGCAAGATTGGTACCATTTTTCATGAGGATTGAAGGGTCACAAAGAGTGAATGCCAAAGGTCATGAGGATTGTTATATGTAAGAGAGTGCATGGTTTGTATTTGTTTTATATAAGAAAAAAAGAGAGAAAAACAGGAGATATTGTAGAGTTCTATCATTTGTTGAGTAAGCAACATTGAGAGACAGTTGTGTTTTATACACAAGAGGGGTTGGTGCTCACAAATCTTTGCAAGGGGTTGGTGCTCCTGCAAGTTGGTGCTTGCGAGCTTTGTAATTTGAGTTGGTGCTCATTTATATACTTAAAATTGTTCTCCGTGGTTTTTTCTACTTTGAATTTTCATGTAAAAATCTTGTGTTTCTTTCTCTTGTGTGGTGCATGTTATTGTTTCAGTTTTATTGCATATCTTGAATGTGTGATTAAGTGGTTAAACAAAAAAAATCAAATTAAATAAAAGATATATAATACACTGATTCACCTCCCCCCTCTTAGTATATTTCGTGCTTAACACCAATTTTTTAATACCTTCAATTTTGCCTTCATGTCATTGATTTCAGACATGGATTGTCCCAAGCTACCCCCCCTTTTTGTCTTTTATTTTGCTTCCACATTTGCTTGCATAGTCTTCAATTTTTTTTAATCTTAGCCACTTGGGCTGCGTCTTTTCCTTTAATCTCTGGCATACTCTTCATCCCGATCTCAACTCTTTTGACTCTTAACTTAGTACCATTTCTTTCCTCCCTTCTTGGGATTTTAATTTGAACAACTCACACATTTTCAACTCCTGCTGCAACTTTCCCTTGTTGCAATCCTACATAGAAATTAGAAAGAAGGGAATTGTATTAATGCTCATGAATGACCAAAAGTAGGTTAATGGGATTCAAGAATACATTCTATTGTAATAGAAAGTGCTAAGGTTAAAGGAACCTAGGATCAAAGACTAACTAATAAACGAGGGGTAAACCAAAGCAATAAAGCTTGAACCCATGTGGTAAAGTTACCAATACAAATAGCCATGTGGGGGGAGCAAGAACCCCCAAAGAGCATGGGCTGATGAAATTCGGAAAGACTAGATACTAGTCCCATTAAACATCGCTGACCATGCCTGGGATAGGGGAATCATTTATGCCATTGTCTATCCCTGTGAAAGGGCCAATGAAAGATCTGATAACACTCATTGGAGACTATCTGGGGTTGAGGGGGATAGGTTGGGTAATCCTAGGGGGAAGCAAAACACTCCCCATAGAATCCCTCCTAACATTTAAGGCCAAAGAAACTCTCGTGGCAATGAAGAAACTCATAATTTGTGCTTGTTCCTACAACTCAGGAAGCATTTATGTAGATCCACGAAGCTGAGGAGTAGATCCATGATGCTGAGGAGTAGATCCACATCTCCGATAGATAGTGTGTTGGGGCATCTTTAGTAGTAGTGATGTGCAAAGATGAGTGCAACCTCATTGACCTACGCTTTTCAGTGTGTGAAGCAGTAGTATCCAAAGGGCGGTGTGTGAAGCAAAAATATCCAAAGGGCACTTAATGCGTCCAACTTCTGTGATGGGTTGAAAGAAACATGTGATAAGCTTGAGGGTTCTAGGGGCCTCCTTATAGGGTCTTGCATTGAAGGGTGATAGTTGTATGCATGGGCTAGGATGACTTGTAACAATTCTTTTTTTCTCAATAGACTAGGGTACAAAAAAGGTCATATCAATAGAGCCTGTGTATACTTGAAAGAGTGGGTAAGGACCTAAAATAATTGTTAGTCCTAGTGGAGGGTAATCTACACTCAAATGTCAAGAGGAAAGGGTTCTAAAGCCTAAGCCTATGACATGGGGTATAGCTCTAACTAGGGCTCAATATAGATAAATAATTGTAAACAATGATAAGGGGGTGTATCATGGATATAATAAGGATACTGCATGTGAGGAATTGACGAACAAGGGTAACCTTGATCCAAAATAGCTAAAAGTATTAAACTAATAAAAAGATAAGTGGTGCAATGGTCAGCCAATGGGCGGTCTATGCAATCCAAGGTGATAAATCGCAAGCCTAAGAAACTCTGTAGTTGTACTAGCTTATTCGGTATAAGGAGCATAAGCAAGGATAAACAACACATCTACAATAACAATGAACAAAATATCTAGTCTACTAAGTAAATAAAAGAAAGAGAGTAGGGATAGAGATACTTACCTTTGGGTGGATTCGTCGCCATCTCAATCTACCCCTTTGGTTCAAGTGGCATTTTACAAGAGATGTAGGTTGAAGAACTCAAATGGCAAAAAGAAGACCTAGATATTATTAGTTGGGGACTCCAAAGATTGGGACACCTCCTCAACATGACTCCTTTTGAACTTCAAAGACCATAAGCAATATTAGATCTCCAAGATAAGACTCTTACCTCTAACTCCTTTTAGTGCTTAAGAGCAGAAATGTGAGCGCAAGTAGAGTAGGTGAGTGTGTTATATGGTTTATGAATGAAATATGAACCCTACATATACTGATCCAATACCATAACTAACTCTGAACTCAAGCCGATGGTATTGGCTAGACTGACACTGTTGGAAAGATGTCGGCTTATATAGTCGGAAAGATGTCCATTGACACATTAATGCATTGGCCAGGGCAATACAGTAAAAATGATAGAAGACAGATGCCCCAAAACAGTGTATTCTGAAACATCTGACTTAAACAGTAATAAGTTGTACATGATTTTTTGTACAAATCAACATAACATAGGAAGGTTGCACATCTAGAGAGGCACTAGGGCATAACTAATATTCAAAAAGGGGTACGTTCACATGAACCAACATAATTGGTTGAATTAAAAGTATGTACTATAGAGCATATTAAAATATAATCATTACAAATTAGAAGCACCTTATGTTGTCACGGTTTTGACATCTTTTTGAATTTGAGAGTTCAATTAGAAATTTTTACTTTTGGATCCATCACTTGTGATTATATACATATGCAATCAAACTCTATAGGGGCTAAAATTCTATAGTTGATAAAGCAAAATACCTACAGACATAATGAACACAAAACTATCTATCAATTGTGTCATAAAGCCTTGAACCAGTACAAGCACACTACGTGGTAATGCCAATAACACATTGAATGTTGTAAGAAACACTAGTTTGCGAAATCCTTGTCTTAGAATCTAAAAGTAAAGATAGTTTTAGAATGATGGTTATAGAATTTGATCCTAGGCTACAGACATAAAACTAAAACTAAAAATTATTGTTCGTTCTATTTTAATATAAAATTTAGTTAGTACTAAAATGTTATTATCTAAACATGTCTTGAAATATGGCCCTAAAAGTTGAAAGGGACAGTTATAATTCACTCCAAGGCTATTTTCGGGATGCTAACTATCATATTGGTCAAGGAATGACTGCATTTGCCATGCACAAATACAAATTCCTCAAATTGTAAAGCCAAGCTGATTTACAAACTGAAGCATTTACAATTGTGTTTGATGTTTACTTCAAATTGCGTCTTCTAGGAAGTATAGACTATCTTCTTATAATTTTGTCTTACAACACCTAACCCCACTGCAATGCCTTAAAAGCCAGCTAAAGCTTTTTATAATGTAACCTTATATGTTCCTTGTAGAACTACCTAAAAAAGCTAAAATTCAATCATACAAACATAACCCAATCTTATCATCTTGATATAAAGAAACATTCCTAGAAAACAACAATCTGCTTAAATTTGCATGCACTTGCAAAGAATGTATTACCTCTTCAAGTGGTTTTTATTGATCAAATGCCCCATTAATCTCCTACATTCACCTTCCTCTACGCTCTGCATCAACAAAAAAAAAATTATAATTGCATAATATGAGTGTTGATCCATGTATTTTGTAGAGCAGAATGAAACGATAGATCACAAACTATATGTTAATAAGTTCCAAATGTTAATGCAAGCAACTCGAAAATCTGGACCAGATTGTTGCTATTGGAGGATGATAAGATGAGGAGTTTTTGTATAGCCAATATTCATAAGATAAGTAATCAAACACACGTATGCAGGATGGTCAATAAATGGATGTAAGATGAAAAACTCTCAGAAAAGATTGAAAAACTTGGAAAATTTGACAAACTGAGACTAACAAGGCTAGGCTAGAACCAAAAGATCCAAGGAAATAGATAAGAAATAAGGGAAAATCGGTGAGCCATCAAGCTAGGGCCACAATATGATCGAAAATCCCAATAAATGCATCTAAAGTAAGATAAGTGAAAACCAGTGTTGCAGGGAGACGTGCCCCTCACCCCTTGGGATGCATCTTGGGTACCAGGATGCGTCTCTGGTACGAGAGATGAGTACATAGATGTCTCTTGCACTCAAAGACGTCGGTCAAAGACTTCTGACATATCCCAATCGTTTTCTCATAAAAAAACTCGTACCCTAAACTAAAAACTACAAAATACAACACATTATGTCATAACCAGTCGAGATTCGAAGTTGTAGCCTTTGGATTCGCAGTCACCGTGGTCAGAGGGTGGAAAATAGGTATGTTTTGAGTTTTAACTTTGATTTTTTTTAAATGCAATTATTTTTTTAGATTACGACAATGTAGGTTTAGGCTTTAGCCTTTAGGTTAGCATTTAGGTAGTTGTAAATATGTTTAAGTTTTTTTTTAATTTAATATAACTTACGTGCATAGTTTAGGACGTAGGTTTTAAATTTTTATTTAATGACTATTATGTTAAACTTTTAACATTTTAATATTTATTATTTTAAGTGTTTAATATATATATTTTAAATTATATTATTTAATTTTAGGTTTATAAAAAATGTTTTTAATTTTAAATCTATAGATTAATTTTTTAATTTTAGTTTAGGTTATACATTTTAATGTTATTTTTTAATTTTAAATTATAATTATTAATTACTAACATATATTTTTCATTTTCATAGCATTGCAATAGTATATATTTCTATAAAATTTTCATTACACACACACACACACACACACATATATTGTCGCTCCTCGTACTCGTCTCCTATTTTTAAAAGAATGACATACCGGTACCATTACCCATTTCCTAGCAACTATGGTGAAAACTCAAATAAAAGGACACAAAACTATTGAATGCTAGTAACAATATCAATGTAAGAGAAATCAAACACAAACAAAGATGTGAAAAAGTAAAAAATGGAATTGAATGGTCTGCAAAAAGGGCATAGAAAACTCAAGGTCCCAAACATTACTAATAGAAATCCTAAAAGATAAGGCAATGACCAAGAGAGCATCTCGCACCAACTCAAAGATGCATCTTATATTCTAAAGATGGAAAAGCTAAAATTGTCATAATGCTAACATGTCTAAAAGTAAATGAAGAATAAGAAATAAAGAAGATGGGGGAAATATAGAAACAAGCTTGTAAATCAATGGGAAGAAGAGGAGGGAGGGAAAAGAGGGTGTCACCAAGGCGAAAATATGGTCTTTACCACAAACAAGACACTCTAATCATATTAGCAAGAAAGAGTTTTTAGCAACAACGGCCTTAGAGAACCCTACTTGGCAAACATAAGCTTAAGCTATCTAGTGAAGTATAAATATCATTTCATGAAGGCTAACATGTATGAAAAATAAAAAGATCATACTATCCTACACCGTGTTTTTAAAGTTGTCGGTCTATTGTGAAGATTGGGTACATGTGTGAGAAAGTAGATGGCACTAGAATGTAAGAAGATATAAATGAGTAATGATATAATGAGACCTCTTACCCTAGTCGACTGGCCTACCGCACCCCAATGGACCTCGGCTCTATCATGAGGCCAGTTGTGGAGTTTGAGCTTCAACTAAAATAAAAGATGTGCCAAAAGATAACGTCTTTTGGTGTGATCGGACTTTTTAAGATAAATTTTTCTTTTTTAAAATTGTCTTATGATTTGATTTTTAACTCTTTTGGCTTTTTTCGTTTTCCTCCATACAGATTTGGAAAATTAACAATGGGTGCTAAAGATATCTATCACATGAGAGCTTAAAGCTAGCTGCGAAAGAGGAGAACCTAGAGAGCAAAGATGCCTAAAAGACTCCTAGACTTGCCCCTTAGAAAAGAGTGCAATCTTAAAACCAAACCTTAGTGAGCCCAAAATGATTATGAAAAACAGGGAAAGATCATGGAAGTGAGCATATAACGATTGGGTTGCCCCAATCGCAAAAAAATGCATAAGGGAAGATGGTACAATGACAAGTAGGTTGAGACATCATCATAGGAGGGTAAAATGTGGATGAGGACATGTAGATAGATTGTTATGGTTTTGCCACAAGAGAATATGACTTACTCCAAGTGACAAAACACTAATCTTGACCATTGCCTTATCTTTCTAAAAAGACAGCCAAGGTTGGGAGCGAAAACAATCTTTGAAGCAAAGTGAATAAATATGCATGTTTGTGAGGAGGGCCTGGTTGATTTCCCAAGGCTTATCGCGCAACTCACTAACTAAAAAGGCTGAGAGGCATAAGAGAAAACTATGAAGCATAGAAATGGTAAAGCTATGAAGCGTAGAGAAGATATAACAAAAACCCTGAGGGTATACATAATGATAAAAGATACCAAAGAATCACAAAGGAAACAATGGTTGACTAAAGGAAGTGAATGACTGTAGAAAGAAAGATGAAGAGGATAACTATTTGTGAGGAGGGCTTGGTTGATTCTCTTACCATGCAACTCATAAACTGAAAAACCAAGAGGTATAAAAATGACAAAAGACCTAAGGATCAAACATAGGTACTAGGGCTAATGCTAAAGAAACTTGGAGGTGTGTAGATAGAGCAATGCTGAGCTGCAATACAAAGTAGACCTGCAAGAAATGTTAGCTTAATAGAATATAAACTATAAGCATGCAAGTAATATGTACAAAAAATGGAAAAACATAAATAAAAAGAAACCAAGAAGAACATAGGTCAAGTGAAATACTTCTTCAAGAACTAAGCATTGGTTGGTTACTTGAAGATACATCCTTCATTCATCTGCAATTTGTAAGTGCTAGGTCCAAGGATGTCTTGGTCAAGGTAAGGACGCCACCACTTTTGGGCATACTTGCCCCCTTTGTCGTGGGTGTAGTCCAGTTTCAACACTAAGTCTTCGACATCGAAAGTACAAAATTTGACTTTCTTATTATGCTGCTTAGCAATGCGAATTTTGTATTGATGATTGTGTTGAAGAGCATTCATGCATTACTTGTCAAGTAAGTCTAAAGTGTGAAGGTGGGCTTCACAGAGCTCTTCATTTGGGATGATGCTATGAAAAGAAATGCGCAAAGAAGGTAACTCCACCTCTAGTGGCAAGACAGCGTCAGAGCCGTAGACTAGATA
Organism: Torreya grandis; assembly: GCA_037957365.1. Lineage (NCBI taxonomy): Eukaryota > Viridiplantae > Streptophyta > Pinopsida > Cupressales > Taxaceae > Torreya > Torreya grandis. The sequence continues at coordinate 1,515,172 of JARHVA010002561.1, read as the reverse complement.
AAATGGAGTTGCGCCCATGGCAGGATGAACACTGTTACGATCGGCCAAAAGTGTGGGATAAAACTGAAGATGTCAATCCGATCGAGAATCCCAAATAGTCTTTTGCAAGATCTTGTTAAGGATTTTGTTAGTAGCTTTAACTTGGCCATTGCACTGAGGGTGAGAAGGTGTGAAAAATTTGTGCATAATTTGAATTTCGCACAAAGCTAGTTCATGTCCTTATTGTTGAAATTCCCACCATTGTTAGATATGATGGTTTGAGGAATCCCAAAACATGTGATTTGTAAGAATAAATTGGGAAATAGTGATGCAGGGAACATTAACAAAGCGCATAGCTTCTACCCACTTGGTAAAGTACTCGGTGGTAGTAATAATGAAGACATGGTCATCTTGCAATCAAGGTAACTTACCGATGAGATCTAATCCGCACCTAGAGAATAGCCAGGGAGATTCAAGAATCTAAAGCTTGGGCGAAGGAGAATGAATAATATTGTCATGGAGCTAGCAAGGATTGCACTTATTTGCAAAAGTGATGGCATCTTTTTCAAGAGTAGGCTAATAGTAACCCATATGTAGGCATTTGCGGGTTGTAGCATGTTTGTTACAATGGCCACCACAAATGCCCCCATGCACTTGCTCAAGAAGAGAAGAAACTTTTTCAGTAGCACAATGGAGTAGGGTGCCTTCAATATTATGATAGTAAAGGATATTATTTTTAAGGATGAAAGAAGGAAGCTAATGAGGCAAAGAAGTTTGCGATACCGTTTTGTTCTCATGGGATTGTCTCAATGGTGAAAGATGCAAATTTTTTAGTAAGAGTAGTAGCAAGCTCATGATATGTTATAAGGTTTTTGCTTATGCATTGATAAGGGTCATTGATTTGGCAACATAGAAGCTGTGAATCAACTAAAGCATGTAAGTAGGAAATGTCTAAATCGACGGTTGTTTGCATCCCAGAGGATGAGAGCTTCATATTCGGCCATGCTATTAGAAACATCGAAGGTCAATCAAAAAGCTCAAGGAATAATTTTGCCATAAGGATCGGTGAGGACACATCTTGCATGTCTCCTTGAAGGCACTTGGCTCTATCAAATTGGAATGTCCAAGTATCTTCGTGTATTTTGATGGTGACCTTAATAGTTGTTCGAAGATAGCTTTTGTAGTTTTTTTAGAATTAAGACGTAACAATTTCAGGTTCTTTGAGGGCTTGAGCCTGGGGATTAGTCTTGAAATTATTTAAGGGCAATAGCTTGATTGATGTTGTTGATCAAGAGGACATCTTCATCTAGAAGAGTATCTTGAAGGTGTTGCTGAGCTAGTATAGGTGCAACAACAAGTTGATCAACAATCACTTGGCCTTTGAATGATTTTTGAGTAATAATCACAAGGTTAAATTCCATCAAGAGTACCCTCCATTTTCTGATTCAATCCATATGCAAGAAAGCCTTAGAGAAGAATTGGCGAAGAGGGTCTGAATGGATTATGACATAGGTGGTTTGATAGAGCATGTAATGCCGAATGTTTTTGGCATCAAAGTAGATTGTGAAGCAGTAATGCTCCACCTTAGTGTAGCAGGTCTCATAATCTATCAAAGCGTGTCTAATTTAGTAAATAGTGTATTCCTTGTCGGACTCACCTTGTTGTGCAAGCATTGCCCAATTGAGATAGGGGTAGATGATGTGTACAAGATGAGAGGGCAGTTGGTAGAAGGTGGTCGTAAAGTAGGAGGATGAAGTAAGGATTTCTTCATGTTATCAAAGGCTTGTTGACAAGCATCAATCCACTCAAGTTTAACACCTTCCTAAAGAAGGAAGTTTACCGAATGGGTATGGTAAGCCAACTCAGGGACAAATTTGTGGATTGCCCCAAGTTTCCCAAGATAAGTGTGAATATCAAAGAATGAATTGAGTTATAGGCATGTCAAGAATAGCTTTGATCTTAGAAGGATCCATGTCAATCCCTCGTAGTGAGGCCAAGAATCCTAGAAATTTACCAAAGGTAACATCGAAGACACACTTATTAGGATCAAGCTCAACTTTTTGTTTAATAAGGCAGTCAAATATGATAGCTAAGCCATGAAGATTATTTTCATGACGCTTGGGTTTGGCTATAAGGGTATCCACATAGGTTTCGACTATTTTGTGAATATGTGGGTCATTGCATGTTGGTAAGTTGCCCTGACATTTTTTAAGACCAAAAGGCATCTTAATGTAGCAATATGTTCCCCACTCGGTGGTGAAGGTAGTCTTATGTTGATTTTCGGGGGCAATGTGAGTCTAATTGTACCTCGAAAAATTGTCCACGAGGGAAAGCATTTTATAGCCAACTTTCGAATCAACAATGGCATCAATGGATACTTAGGGCATGCTAAGTTAAGATTAAAAAAGTCAATACAAATGCAAATGATCATAGTGATTTTATTATGAATAGGTACTATGTTGGAGAGGCATTCGGAGTAATTGATGGGTTTGATAAACTTAGCATCTAGGAGCTTAATGACTTATTTGTGACACAGGGTAGAAACCTTGGGAGAGAGCTTCTGTTGGTTTTGGTGAATGGGTTTCGCATATGGATAGGTAACTATGTTATGAACAACAATACTAGTGTCAATACCGGGCATATCCTCATATGACCAAGCAAAAACTTTACGATATCTATGGAAAAATAAGCTAAAGTTGTCCTCTTCAAGGTAGAGCTCCTTAAAGATAAGCATGGATTCTATATTTGTAGATGTATCAAAGTTGATTGCTTGAGTTTCCTCAATAAGCATTGCATTTTCGTCGTGAAATGATATGGTGTGGGAGGAAGCTTGGAAAGGGGATTAGGCTTAGGATCAACACTAGCAACAAATTTGCGGAAGCAAGGAGAAGGTGTTCTCAAAGTGGCCAAGCTTGTGATGTTGACATGGAAGTTGAGGTTCTCTTGCATAAAGGAGTTCCAAAATGACCTTGTCACTAGAAAGCTTAGGTAATGGGACATAATACTCAACATCTACCTCAAGAACAATAATTTTATTACCTTTTCTATCAAATTTTGAGTGGATTTGTCTCACAATAGTGGCTTTGGCATCTAAGGTAATTTCAATATTTTGGGGAGATGTGTTTGAATTTTGTTGTACGATATCAACCTAGTACAATAGAACTAAGCTGAATTGTATCGGACTGGTCGATTCAATTAGCAAAAATAGGGATGGATTTGACTTATCGGTTTCGCTGAAGTAGAAGTAGAAAGTTTAATACAGTTATAATCAAAAGTGAGAGGAGTTACTATTGCATTGAAACTGTTGGGATCATTGCTGATACCATTGGAAAAATTAGGGGATGCTAATAAAATTGTATCAACACTTTGTATTAGATGTCCGACAGTGTTGGAAGATGATGTGTGAATTGTATTGACACTCTGTGTTGGTTGGCCTTTGCAGGTGGAAGACGGTATCTGAACTATATCGGCACTCTGTGAAAAATATCTAGGCGATTCTAAACTGTATTGGCCTAGCCAATGCAGTCAGAAGGACAAAAAACTTTTTAAATTGTATCAGGCTAGCTGATACAGTCAGAAAGACGAGAAACTTTCGAAACTGTATCGAGCTAGCCTATATAGTCAAAAATGTTGGGAAACTCAGAAATTTGCTGAACAACCCACAAGTGTTTGCCAATGGTGGGTTGATAGGGGGAACATAGCCTTCGGGTTCAAACTTGTCCTCTTCGTTACTAGAATCAAAATGAGAAATATGGATTACGTGGACATCACTATTAAAAGCATGAATCTGAGCAAGATATTTCTAGTAATTAAACACATCCAAGTTCCTTGGTTGAGCTTGAGAAATGATATAACCAGTGTCATAGAATGGGGAAATATTACAAGTGTGTATGCTGTTGAGAGTTTTCATTGAAAGTATCTTTAGCAGATATACCAATTTAAATAAAGGTACGTGGGGAAAGTGATAAGGGGTCCTATTGCATGTGAAATCTTCTTCTGTATAGGAAACTTTGTTGGCATTGCAAGGAGGTGGGCTCTCAGTATCATCATTAAACAAGGTTAGGGTCCTATGTTGTGGAAGGAGAGTTGGAGGAAGCAATTTTGCTATGTAAGGAGGTTAGTAGTGTTACAAATGGTTTAAAGTTCATTGGGTTCATCATTGTCAGAGTCAAGCAAGAGTGATGCACAAATCAGGATGCATGTTGATGAACTTAGGAAGAGGGAAACTATTAATATGAGGAATAGACGAAATACGATATTGAGACTTAGGATTAGGCAATTGTAGATCCCATGGGTTGGGATCAACATCATGTTTATAATTTTGACTATTATGATTCAACTTAATGTATTGGCTAATGGAAGAAGTTATAGCGCTCATGTGATGAGTCCAAGGACGACCTAAAAGGAGATTATAAGATAGTGGAAGATCTGAGACCATAAGTTTGGTACGCATTGTTTCGGGTCCAATAGTAGGAGGGAGCCAAATGCAACCAAGAGGCTTTTGGTTAGTCTTGTCAAATCCACAACATTTAAGTCTAGCTTGTTTAAGGTCATATTTGGAATATCCAATTTGTTGGATTAACTATAGGGAGGTAACATTGATTCCCAATCCTTCATCCACTAAGACTTTCCTTATGAGAGTGTCATCGATGACGATTCTAATAAAAAAGAAGTGGACCATTGGCTTGAAAAAGAACTTCATCATTGATCATTTCATCCATGGGAAACTATATGGAAAGTTTCTTAGAAGGGGGAGGATGAGAGACTATTTCAATGGCATGAACATGGTTTAGGCTCAGCACATGGGGATTTGTTTGTCTTGCAATTGTTGCATGAGAAATTTTTGATGATATGATGATGTCCTCATGAGTTCCATTAGGGGAATCTTGCAAGACATGGAGTTAAGCTCATCAAAAAAGCTCCATTGTGATTTTGGATTAAAACCATAATGATACTTGGGTTGATTTGGAAGGATGACTTTAGGAGGTAAGGTAGTAGGAGGATTTGACATGCTAGGTTAAGAGTCCAGTGGTGGAGCAGGCTCATCACTAGGTGGAAAATCGAAAATAGTAGTGATGGTATCTTTAAAAAGCATTTCATCGGGGGAAGGCTTCTTAGGCTTGGTAACAGGGTCTTTGTGAGCGTGCTTACGATGGTAGTTAACCTTGGCCGCATTCACATATTGAGAATTAGTGTAATAATGGTCTTAGTCAACATCAGTAGCATAGATGTATTCGTTAAAATGTTGTGTATTGGGATTAGATGTTGAGGGGATTTTTGAGATTTTTGATTTTGGGATTTAGATTGGTTCTTAGAAGCTTTTAGATATTCTTGATGACGTTCTTTGGTAATGAGGTTGTGATTAAAGTTTTCCCCCAACATGAGATTCACAACAAATCTCTGTAGTGCACAACATGTCTCATGAGAATGATCAATGTCGGTGTGAAACCAAAAACATTTGCTGGGATCGTGCCATGGTGGCAGGTAAGATGCATGAATGTAACGTATAGTTGGTGTTAATAACTTCTTAAGTTCTTGCAAACTCAAGGGAGGGAAAATGAGAAGTTGATTGGAGGCTCCCATTTTAGATTGGGGAGGCTTATTTTGAAAGGAATTAGTGTCGATTGTGTTGGTTGAGGTTTGAAAGGACTCCTTTTTAGTGTTTTGAGATGGTTCAAATTGAGTTATGAGGAAATCTTGACTTTTTGCTTGATCGAAAGCCTCTTCTAAATTCTGAGGAGTAGAAACCTAACTTTGTATTGAAGAGGGGCCTTAGAGCACTGAGAAAGAGTTTGAAGAGATTTTCATCACTCATTTTAGGATCCGCTTTATGCGCCAAACATTTCCATCATTTGATGAAATCATGCATAGATTCTTTAGGAAGTTGCTTAGTGTCAGTGAACTTTCTAAGGTTATTCTCAAGAAGCTCATTATGTTGGAATTTCGTGTAATGGAATGTCTAGGAAGTTGGTTGTACCATTCTAACACATTCCCAACAAAGGTTTTAGCTAGAAGTTTGTGTTGTGCCCCAACACACCCCATTTTGAAAATTTCAAATAAGGACCCACTTGCCTTATAAAAATTTCTTCAAGACAAAGTCTAAAGACATGATCCATTGAGAAGATAACCTTAGAGGCCAAATATGGACATATTTCATAAATTCTAAGGTTAACTTGTTATTTTGAGTACTATGTTGCTGTATTAAAAGTCAAACTTGAAACATTGTTATATTATTTATGAAAAACATTTGACACTTAAAATGGGCCTTTTGAGTGACTAATGAGACTAATCACATTATGTTTCAGTCCATGTATGCTTGGCTTTGATCCTATGTAGGTTATTCTGTGATCAATTTTTTTCCATTTCATCTCCGAGATGTCTCTGAGCACATCCGATCTTGCCACATGTTATTATCTCGCACATCTGCGGCCTTTGGCAATCGACTAAGTCTTTATTCTCCCGTATTTATGGGATTATGACAAATGTCTGCATCCTGCTCTTCCATATCTATCTAGTACTTAAGCAAATTCTAAAATCTTCCAGGTCTCTTGAGTCACTGGGATTGTGCCAAGTGTCACCATCCCTTTAACCCACGGCCCAAGTGGCAAGCACACATCACAAAGTCATTCGGGCAAGCGAAGTAGCGAGAGTCATCCAAGTGTCATCGTCCCGCTCATCCCAGAAAAAGCATATTTGCACAGTTCACCAAGTTCAACGATCTTTTGGGTCTTTGATATTGTTCCACGTGTTATGATCTCACTAATTCATGGATGACTTCAACAAACTTATATTATAGTCATCAGGGCAAGTGGAGCAATGAGAGTCGTCCATGTGGCATCATTCTGGGAACTTGTAGTTTGACATAGTGAGATGCAAAGTCAAAGTTTAACGATCCTTTAGAATAGCGAAATTGCTTCACTTGTCACAATCTCACCAATTTGCGGTCTGCACAATGTACAACAAAGAGTTTTGCACTTCGGGCACGAGTCGTCAAGATCTTGCCAAGTGTCATCATTCCAGATGCCCACAACTAAAGAAGCAAAGTACAAAGGAACATAACTCAACACCCAGTAGACAAGTGACATGCAACCACGTGTCCTCGACAAAGCAAAGTAATTTTAAAACACGAAAATAGATCTCTAAAAGCGTGAGAAGAAGACATCTGTCATACTAAGATGATGAGGCACCAGAAGCAGCGAAAAGATGTCATGTGGCAACTTAATCCGCTAAAGTTGACAATGCAAAATCAAAATTCAAATAAGAAAAGAATAGATAGGGAACATAGCGAAAGTTGTTTGCATTTAATTCACACGAATTGGCAACTCAATGCATTCAATTTTTAGAGCCAACAAATCTAAGTGATATATTTGGTTTGCAAAATGTGATTTGATTCCATTGCCCTTGTGCTATTCTGTGCAAATTGTAAATTCAAGCTCCCTAGCAATTAAGAGACTTAAAGTTTTTCAGAGAACACAGTGTATTTGCACAGTTTCAATGGCTTCATCATCTCGCACTCCTCTCTTCGCTTATTTGAGTGTAGGCATGACGGAATACATGGATACAATATTCGATTCAGTAACATTGCAACACAAATTCAAACACTATTCAGCCATATGGGAAGAATGGATGCTATAGAGCCATATGGAGTAGGGGGATCAACTGTGCATATTCACAAAACAATACAAAAATGACATTTTGGTTATCAAGGCAATAGGCTTGCACAACACTATGGCAAAACTTAAGGTAATGCCTTGCATTGACTCGTTTTATGATTTGTTTGTAAATGGGCAAATTTCTGGGAAGATATTGCACTTTAGGTTTAATAATACCCGTGGCCTACATTGGCGGCAATGCTTTTGTGGAATATTATAGGTTCCATGTTCCAGAGATAACCTATGGCTAGGCTATGATAAATTCATGGTTGTTGCAAATTTGATTCCTAGTAAATTGTAGTAATGGGTTGACAACCGAAGCAACTTTGCGATTATAGGCCTAATTTCCTCTCTTCCCATAGTTGCTTTCAGGCTAGGGATAAGGATTGCGATAGCTCTTTAAAATTGATTGTATGGTTTCCCAAGCATTTCTTACGTCCATGAGATATGGATCCCGCGGATATTATTTTGATTTCAAACAAAATTATTGTCCTTAGTGAAATCATTAGATTCAATTTGATGCATCAAATTATTAACCTAACGAGTTTACATGATTACAATTTCTACATGATGTCATATGTGGTGGATGCTACAACTGCTATAGTGCACCTATACTATGAAGGACCTTGGGTGCCATCCACAGAGTATCCCAGAGTTCAACATTCTTCACGTATATAAATTCAGTAGGCAAATTTAGAGGATCACAGAGACATTTTACCCTACGGTATATAGGGCTATCTATGGGCAAAATGTGCTCGGGTTAGTAGATGACATCAAGAGAAACATTAAGAAAATGGGTGATTATTGGTATTACCCTAAGTGCACCATAATTAGAATTGCACTACAACACAACCTTTATATTTGCCACATAATGTTCCATACAAGGTGGCTGAACAAGAGATTGTTGCGCAATTGTCTGACTGTGTAGATGTTCAACTTAGGGGTGCCAAACAAGGAGCTCTACATCCAACTCCTCTTTGCATTGGCCGCATGCAGTACACAAAATGGGAGCACCTCAACTCTGTTGGCAAAATTAGAATGCATTATGGTTTGAAGAAGGTACCATTCAGATATTGGGATCCTAGGAGGAATGTTATGGAGCACCTAAAGAAATATGAAAGGAAAGTGAAGATCTCCTATGGGCACCAATCGTACAATCACATTTCCATATTTAGAAATGCTAAAGATGACAGTGGTGTTGCTATTAGAATGTGCAAGGTTAACATGTCCATGATAGTGGTTCAAAGGGGCCTTCTCTTCAACAAGAGGCAAAAATAGGAATATATATAGTTGAGGAAGTAGGTGCATCTGAGGAGACAAACCCACAAGATAAATTCAATATCCCTAGCAGTCTTCCCACACCTCCTAGTGTTTCTCCCTTTCAACCTATAGCTGATGTGGGGGAATCTGTAGGTCCTAGCAGAACAACAAGGCCATCTTATGTTACACCCTTGCCTCCATTAACCACAGTGCAGCAATTAAGTCTCCTTTCTTTCTTGTCACAAATTCCTAGTGTTGCTGCTCCATCACCAGATCATACCGCAACACCATGAACGGAAATACTCCAATCCATGGGGCACCCATCCACACCTTCCATGACTCCACCAACGGTCATTGCCATTTCCACTTCACCTCCACCTTCCACTCTTATAGCCCCTTCATTTTCCATTCCACTCACCATAGGGCCGTCTTCTAGTTCTACTAGGCCACAATTGGCAACATATCAAAGGTGGTCCCAAACTCCCCGTCAACCCTCCCAAAGTTGTGCAACAAGAGGAAAGGCTTGCTGAAGGTCTATTTGTCAAGGGAGGTCCTCTATGAGGAATCAAAGGAGGAACAAGGAGGGGGAGACAAAGTACAAGAAGCAACAGAGCCAATTAAAGTTTATGATAGTAGTGAAGAGGAAGAGTGGTTCTTTGAAGAAGACACAAAATCTGGGGAAACAAAACCATTTGAAGAATCGGATGAAGGTGAAACTGAGTCAGAAGGGACAAAAATATGTGAAGATTGAAGAAGTTGAACAAGAAAACGCTGACTCGATTGCCATTGAGTTGTCAGAAGAAAAGATATGAAGGATGAGGCAGAATCCAAGCAAACAATTCCAGTTCAGGAACCAACATCAGCTACACCTCAAAGCTCTCTACCTCAAAGTGCAGAGCAATAGACAGAAAAGGTAGTAGAGGCCACACCAGTCTCTACTCAGTGACTAATTGGGGAGTTAAGTCCCAAGGAAGCTCCAGATGTTGTTAAGGTTTATGCAGAGAGTGATACAAGTCCTACAAGGGAACTTAATACATAGGTTACAATGGCATCAGTTGTAGCAACAACTATCATTACCACTTCCCCTTAGAATGTAAGTACACAAGTTCTTAATTCTTTAGTGTCCCCTATTATTGCCACTACTGCAGTTGATACATTATAAGCCACCCATTCTTCACATTCTTTCATTTTTAATTCTCCAAGTCCACTAAGTAAGCCCCAAGCATTCACAATGCCAATTTTGCAATCTATAACCCAAGGCCTAACGAGTGGCGTTTTTTCTACTATCAACCAGTCGAGGGTTCTACCACTGCTGCTCCCGTTGGGGTTGCCTACACGTGTTACAACATATTTGCAAAATTTGCTCCAAACCCCTGTGACCTATTCATTCTTTAGTGGAACTAATCCACAAGCTGCTAGACCAACAAAGTAGGTGCATTTTGAAAACCTAGTGTCTACTTCTATTTTGGCTGCATAGACTACACCCCCTAGGCCATCAACATAGTTAGGTATACTTGTTTCTTAGGCTACCTAGGCAAATTCCTCCACAGTTTCAGTGCACAGGGCACCGGGCAAGACCAAATATGTTATTGACACAACATCGCATAAGGTCATTGGGTGGAGAAAGGCCATTCCTTCTTTTCTAGAGTTGGCTACACCTACGGCCCAACCTACTTTAGCCTCAATGTGCCCACCAGGACAAGTCAATGCCCTCCTGCCACCTTTGCATCCATAGAGCACACAAAGAACAAGCTATAGTGGACATCCCTTCATGGATTCAAAAATTTCAGGAAGAGGAGGCATGAAGACAAGACCTAATAATTATTGAGCAACCAAAGGCGGGATTCCATTTTGACAAGAAAACCAATACATTGAGGAAAGTCAAGAGGAAGATTGTATTGGCGGAGGGTGAGAATGTTGAGCTAGAGTATAGAGAAGATATATTCTCTCTAACAAAGAAGAGGAAGGTCAATCCTTCAGATTTGGATGAGTATAGAGAGGATCCCTACAGTTTTGTGGATGCAATTGGGGGAGTAATAAAACAGATGTTTAGGAGCTATGACCAGTCTAAACAAAGGTTACAAAAGAGAAACATCATTCAGGGTCCTAAGGAAATCATAGACAATGTACAGTGCAACTAAGAAATTATATGACATTATTAATTCAATAAGGTCTGCAAATGCTGAATCCTAGCCTAAGTGGGGAGATGTATCTCAATTATACAAAAAAATGAAAGATATGGAAGGCAAACTCAACTTCCTGGGCCAAGCTACAAAAAATAAAGCTTATGTTCTTTTGAATTTAATAACGGCACCAGAAGTTGCATGGGCGCAGTCACATAGCCACTAAGAGAGATAGCTTACTTGACTGGCATCGAGAGATGCGAGCTTTAGACAAAAATTTATCAATCAAGAGAGAAAACAATCTCCCTTTTGAAAGACATGAGAGTCATAGGTGTGTGTACTCCTCTCAGGTAGTTAGTCATTAAGCTCATTTTTGAAAGTCTACTCCGAGCTGTAGCTAATAGCTTCCAAGCTGAAATTGAGCGGACAATTTATCGAACTAATGAAAAGATTGTGCAGTTAATAGATTCTGCTAGGGGTAAGGCGACAAGAACAAATACTCTATATGTGGAAGTCAAAACTACAATGATTATGCACAAGAAGTTGATGGATAAGCTTCCACAATTGTTCAAGAGATCTCTCCTTGATTATGAGACCATCAATATTGGTTTTCAGGGTAGTCATGCCTTATACAAATGGAAGCAACAAAATAATCAACTTCTACAACAGGAGCACCATTAGCACCTCTCCAAGGTACACAACCCCAGACTCCAAAGTACACATTAGTGCCAACTTTGATTGGGCCCGCCTGTGCCCCACTTCCCACTTTCACTGCGACAACTACATTAGTGACTACTTCAGTTAGTTCTTTGGCCATGACATCTCATGCGACACTTATAGTTACAGTGCCACCAGTGCCACTATTCACTACAGTTACAATCCCAGTTAGCACACATACTACCATAATGCCTACTCTAGTTGCAATTACAATGGTGGCAACTCAGGTTTTGAATATGCAAGGTTCATCTTCGAGCGGTGCTACATCAGCACCATAGGTAGCATTTGATACAAGTTGCATGTCCAAGTTGTAGCTTGAGTCTATTTTTGGCTGTGCTTTTTTTTTGTCTTTGAGAGTTCTTTTGACGAAAGACTATTATTTATGATTATACTGTATACATGCATAGTATGCATGAGTTTTGGCACTTAGCTCTTAAATTAGGTAATGTAAATTTAGACTGTGCTTGAAAGATGAGGCATCCCCATCGCAAGCTATATATACTTGTATCTTCCCAATTCCAAAGTGAGGAAAATTTTGGCTATTAAGGTGAATAAGAAATTCTACAGATTGTTCTGTAAGTTTGTCTTGATGTACATTCTTTATTCTTCTCCAAACCTTGTGATTCACTGAAAAGGTTCGATCATTCTAATATTTTAATATTTGGGTTGTGTAGAAGTGTTTTACGATACAATTATTCATATTGTGCAGTAGCTAATTTGAATGTTTTTGTGTTTAATAATCATAATCTCCCTTTGAAGATGTCCAATTGCAATCATATATCGGCATCAACCTTTTATTATGAGCATTAAAGTTTACTGTATTTATTTCTTTGGACTCCTAATTGTGTTTTTGTGTTGATAGCAACTTGCAGCAGGTGTTAGTTCTCAACCACTTGTCCAACCCATAGTGCATAATCCAGTTTGGAAGGGTTTCATCTATCGTTGGTTCACAGACCCTCTTTTATGCTCCACCTTTCCCTCATTTTATACTTTTTTGATCCAGTCCACCTTAGGTTAGTATTCACCCAACCATCTCAAGTAGACTTTTGGTTTCTTTTAGATCCCACATATTTGAATCGTCTGATGTAAATAACATATTGCTGACTGCTATTCCACCACCAGGGTATTTACAAAATCGAATGCCTCGTAACTCGTGCCTTGGAGTGATGTTTCTTCATTGATCCTAAAACATTAGAGGCTACCTCCTAAAATTCATTGGTGTACATAAAACCCACATCAACAGTGCTATGTATATCATTGAAGTTTTTAGTTACAGTGACATATTTATTGAAACTTGAATTTAATAATGGCACCAAAAGTTGCATGGGCATAGAGTCACATAGCCACTAAGAGAGATAGCTTACTTCACTGGCATTGAAAGATGCGAGCTTTAGTACAACAATTTATCAATCAAGAGAGAAAAACAATCTCCATTTTGAAAGACATGAGACTCACAAGTGTGTATACTCCTCTCGACAGTTGTTAAGCCCGTTTTTTAAAGTCTACTCCGAGCTGCAGCAGATAGCTTCCGAGTTAAAATTTAGGGAAAGAAGAGAAAGTTGGAATGCATGAAATGCGTGAGAAGAATTAGTTTGAACTACTCCATAAATAGTGCTAATAAGACGAGAGGCTCAATGGAAGGTAGTCGGCTACCTCAAGAAACATAAAAAGTTAAAGAAACAAACACAAGCTTCAATATATGGCTAGCCAATAGTTATATTGTTTCTTTGGTCTTATAGTTGCTTGGGTTGGAGCTATCCGCAAATTTATGAATGGGATGAATTGGGATTGATAATGAGGAAACCCTAGCAAACAACCTCATTAAAGAGCTTTGCCAATGGGGAGGAAAGGGAATCCACACCATATTTGAGAAACTCAGCTCAGAGGCCCTCGCAATCCATTGCATTAATGGTACACAACTTCCAAATACCCTCTTGACTATACTTGTAGAGAAAACAATAGAAGATGATGGTGGAGTTGAGACAGTGACAACAGGCTAGCTTGGGATGATGTAAAGAGAACTAGCTTAGGAAACCCATGCTTGGGGGTCGATGTTAAAAGTGAGGGTTTTCCTTAGGAGGAGAATGTGCCAAAAGGTCATAGGGGAATGGTGGAGGGAAGCTTGAAAAAGACATCGATAATCTCTACAAGTGGAAGGTGTGGAGGGAGGGTCATGTGTTGGGGCAAAACGAAGTCTTTGATGTGGGGATTCACACTCGTCGTTGTACTAGCAGTTCATAGGGCAGGACCCATGGGGATGAAGTGAGCTAGAGTAGTGTATATTGTGGGGACAAGAGGCAAGGGATGCACCCCAAAGGGCATGACATAACGACTCATACATGGACTCTGTGGTGGGAAGAGGAGGGGAATAGTATTCGGACATAAGTTGGGCGAGTCAGTTAATGTAGTCAATGTTGTACTCATTGTCAAAGTGTATTGTGGGGTGGCGAGTGTTGGGGGACGTGGTGGGAGATGGTGGGGGATAAGGAGTGAGAAGCAACATTGAGGGTGAAAGTCAAGGGAGCACGGTTCTCAAGTGGGAGCTCATGGGAAATAAGGAAATACCAAATGTGGGGGATGAGGGATCACAAGTGAGCACATAATCCACTACGCTCCCTCCTCCACGCTCCCCACCATGGATGAAACAAGTGAATCTACTAAAATTAGGGAAAGGAAGCTCATTGAGAACCTGGAGACTCTATGATTTCTCCATCAAGAGGTGGTGCCTTCCATAGGCCATGACTGGAGTATTTCCATCTACTGTTTCTCTTTGTAAACCAATCTCCTCAAGATCCAGCTCTTGAAGGCATAAGTCATCTTGTGCAAGATCATGAATAGGTGTTTGGTGGGTTCTTGTATGGGGATTGAAGTCGCACAAAAGAATAACATCACCTATTGAGGAATACTAGGAAATTTCTAGATAAAGGTTAAGGTATGGCTCCCCATCAACGTGCTCAACGTAGGGCGATGAGGCGGACGGGGGGCAGGAGTAACATACTACAATGAAGACATCATAGATAGGAGGTGGGCCCCTTTGAACATGCAACCACATGTATCTGGATGGACATCAAACGCTGCCAATGATACTTTGGACCTGAGGCTGTCATGAATGAGGCAAGCCAGCCCACTTGAACCATGAACACCACTAGATCTATGAGTCTCACGCAGATAGGCCAAGACCCAAACGTAACCTGTGACTAGAGGGAGGGTGTGCTTAGAGCTCTCATGGGTCATAGTAAGAAGGATGACATCTCGTGAATCAACAACATCTTGAAAGGTATCTAGAGAAGACCATAAGATACAATTGCAATTCCAACAGGGAAAGGAGATGCCACCATCTCCTATTGAGACTTGAGGCCTCCATCATGCTGATAGTCTAGAGCGTGACCACCTAGAATGGGGAGATCATGAATGATAGCCCTATAATCATGAATAACAACCCACTTGTTTTCCTTCTTGGTAGCAACAACATGAATACGAGCTTTTTGAACCTTCTCCGCTTGGAGTTGTGTGAGATTTGTATCTAAATAAATGTTTTGAGGGAAGGATAAGAGTTTCTTTTCTGCCTTAAGAGCTTGCACACACTCTTTTGTAGTTCAAAATTGGATAACAAGGGTGATGTTCTACAATGTCCAAGCTATGTTAAGGGAGATATCCTTGTTCCTAAGATTTGCAAGAATTCGTGACCTGCCTATAAGGGATCAGCTAGCCCAAGGAGGCCACAAACACAAAGGTTGAGTGCCTTTCTTCTTCAAACTTTGCTTGGAGAGCCATCTCAACAAATGGAGGTGCCTTCTTCCCTTTAACCACTTGCACCCATGAATTTTGTTCCTCAACTTATTTTTGATTAGATTGTTGTTAGGTAGTCATTTCCTTTTTTAGGTGTCCATGTTGAATGATTATCTCTGATTGCTCATTCATAATTTTTTCTAAAACCACTTCATTAGGCTGCTGGAAGCATGGGGAATCAGCTCACTTTAGGCCACTCTTGACACTCTTTTCTTCTCACACTGTCACAGGACTCAACTTGGACCTGTAGTTCCATACCCACCTTGTCAAGGTGGAGAAATGCATTGATGCTACACCTTCTACCCACCAACTTCTCTGATGGAACTGCCCACTCCCTGCCAATTCAGTCTTTCATGCTCTCTATCCACCAATTCATTGATGGAGAACAAGCTTCTGACTTCTCTCTTTCTCTCTCTCCCGTTCTCTCTCTCTAGAGATCTCTTCTCACAATTTAGTCTTATCCTCTAGCCACTTTGGCTTAGTGGAGGACAAAATTAGCATCCTCTACCCACTTTTCTCAGTGGAGGATGTACTCTCCCTTCTCAATTTGCCCAGGGTCACTTCCTAGACCTTCTTCCCACACTTTCATTGGCACACACATGCTTTGCATTTTAACAAAAACACATATGACTGTTGTCCTTTTCTTTTCTCCTTATCAGTTCGCTCACACCTCTCAATACAAACTCTCTAGCTAGACTACAACCCTTCATGGGTTTACTTTCATCCTTGCTATCTTTCTTGTCTCCTCTGCACTCGTTTTTGACTTCAATTCTCTGACTATTCTACTGGTTCTTTGAAACACGTCTTCCTTGCACTTTTTTTCACATCCCTCTTCCTCCTACTGCAGCTGCTCCTTTGGCAATCTTCATTTTTCTTCCTCCTCCCAGAGTTGTAACCAGCTATGATACCATATGATGTAGTCTTTGGCAACCGTGTCCTAGCAGCCCAAACTAATGCTTCCTGATTGCTTTTCTACCCAACCATGATAGTCCAACTCCTTTGGTGGTCACTTGCACAAAAGTCATGAAATCTGTCAATAAGTGGAAATTTTTTAACTAGGAAACATAGAAATTGCCAAAAAAAAATATATTGACTTGAGACGAGAGAGGGGTATAAAGTTCGAGTAGTCGAAATGAATCTCATGATGTATTTTGGAAGGTTTATAGTGCTATATGGAGCCCAACTAGAACAACTTTTTTTTAATACAAATGGAATTTTTAAGCCTTTTCAAAGGCATACAAAATCTTCAAAAACTTTAAAATCAGAGTATATCCTGTTACAACAAGTTTCTTGAGGCAAAAACACTTCAAAATAAAATTACAACAGTCCTCAGCATTCTTTCCTTGAATTATGACAGTAAAAACTCGAACTCCTGGATTTTGCCAAACAACTAGGTTGTTTTTCATGGCTCGATTCCTCCCTACAGACTCAGATTTACTACAAAAAGTGTATATGTCTTCCATCACAAACAAAAACCCATTTCAAAAATGATTTCAGATTTACTTGAAAGTGTCCCAGCCGTTCCAAAATTCAAATGGCCAAATCACCCCTTTTCTTGGCTTTTTGGGCTGTTTTGGTTTTTTCCTTTGCTGCTGTTAAAACCTCTCTTTCTCTGCATGATTGTACTGTCATGGTCTTCCCTTACCATTCCCCAACCATCAAATACAAACATACATTTCAAATGGCAGTTTGGCTCCTCTCTTGGCCATTTTCGACTGATTTTTCCTTTGCCTGTAACTCCCAACCTGCTTCTTTTGTCAAACGCTTTTGGCCACACCATTTCCATAACAAAGCTGCCTAATCTGCATAATTTGTTTTTGTTGATATGACCGCTAACATAGTAAATCATGACACGTGTATGTAAAGTGTTTAACGAAATCTCAGCACTAGAAAAATCAACCTTTTGCACATTGGCAACACTTGAAAGATTTATTGAATAGTATTATTTTTTGGGTGTTGTGGATCACCATGCTTCTAGGATGCTCCTGCATCAAGATTTGTTGTTATATTGATTGTGCGCTAATTGGATGCTGATTGGTTGTGCATTTATATATAAAAAACTTTGTTTGCAACCAATCACAAGGAGCAACATGTTAACTCCTATATATTATTCTTTTGGCGAATCATGGGATGCCAAGTGTCGGATGTATGAAACTTTGAACAATACAGTGGGATACACACAACAAAGGAGGGAAAAGGGGGATCAAACCCTAGACTAGACTTCCTGGGCCCTACGCACCCACAGGCCAGCCAAGCCGGCTTGCCCACACGCTACACCTCTAGTTGTTGACCTTTTAACAAAGGTTAGTACTCTTTGAGGGGTAGCAACATTGCTTGGAAAGTAGTGCTTATCCTTCATTGCTAGCCTCCATTGTAGCAGGCAACTCTGCTCTTGTGTTTGCAACCTCTGCTAGTGTCTCCTTTGTCGCATTGCTCGTCAAATGCCACTTGGCCCTACTCGTTGCTGCTTGGTGGGGGGTCCTCCTGATCCTACCACTCCAGTGTCATTGTGGTTGACACTCTGCCCAATCTTGTCGCTGATTCACGACTCTATGAGCAACACTCTGCCCAATCCTGCTGCTGTTTCACCACTCTATGAGCAACAACCTTCCCAAGCTCTGCTTGTGCTTAATTAGGGGTATACATTTGAATTTCTTGAATTTGTGAAGGAGATTGGGAAAATCTTTGATTGAAGTTTGAGGGGCCGAATGAGAAATTGAAAAAAGTGCCAGACTACACCCTATAATGATTTTTTCACAAATTTTTAAAAATATGTAAATGGTTTGCCAGTTAGTCACAAATTTTGAAGAGCTAGGAGTTGCTGTCGAACCAAAAATATTTCTTGTCTTGATCTACCATTGGAGCTTCTATGAAAAAGTTATGCCCTTCGAAAAATTGACCTCTCAATTCAAATAAAAATTATTATTTTGGAAAACAAAATGTATAATTCCACTTCTGTCCTGAGTGCACCAAGTGTTTCCTTTTGATTCATTGAAGCAGATTTGTTGTCTTGATTGAGCACTAACTGGATGATGACTTGTAGTGTATTTATATATAAAAACTTTGTTTTCAACAAATCTCAAGGAGCTACCTCTTGGCTCGTATTTATTATGTTTTTGGTGAATCGGATGTCTGAACCATACAATGGGGTGCACACAACAAAGGAGGGCAAAGATCGAACCCTAGACCTCGTGGCTTAATGCCTTGGCACCTGCAGGCCAGCCAAGTCGGCTTGCTCACGTGTTATGCCTCTAAAGGTGTTGTTTGCCTGTTAACAAAGGTTGGTACCCTTTGAGGGGTAGAAACACTACTTGGCAAGTGGTGCTTATCCTCTATTCCTCTAGCCTCTGTTGTTGTGGGCGGCTTTGCTCTTGCTTTTGCGACCTCTGCTGGTGTTTCCTGTGCGATGTTGCTTGTCAAGTGTTACTCGGCCCTACTTGTTGCTGCTTGGCAGTGGCTTCTCCTGATCCTACCACTCAAGTATCGTTATGGACAACACTCTGTCCAATCCTACTGCCGATTCACTGCTCTGAGTGACACTCTGACCAAGCTTTGTTGGTGCTTAATTAGAGGAATAATCTCCTTTTAAATTTAATTTTCATGAATTTGGGAAAATATTTGATCAAAGTTTGAGGGGCAAAATGAAAATTTGATTTTTTTTCCAAATTACCCCCCTTACGATTTTTCCACAAATTTTCAAAAATATGTAAATGATGTTACAAGATTTTTCTTATATATCCTAGAATTAAGATTTTGTGAAAATACCTTAAGCTTCAGTTACTCACAAACCGTGAAGATTTGGGACCTGGGTATCAAACCACAGCTTTATCTTGTCTGGATCTGCCATTAGCTGGAACAGGTTCCAAAAATTCTCCCTCTAGCTCTTGATTTCACGAATGTCCTTCAATCCATAGATGAATGACTATCCGCCCCTACCTTTCTCAACTCAGCTGTGATACCATGTCAGAACAGGTTCCCATTCATTCTCAAGGTCTACTTACCTCTTTCCAAGACTATTGAGATATGATTCACTACTTCTCAAATCTATTAACTCTCCATAGCATCCACCATACAACCATACACAATAACATGGAGAGAGAGAGAGAGAGATGGGGAGGGATGGTGGGGGGTACAACGAGTACCAATTAACACTTTAGCACATGCGAAGCAAATGAAAGATATGGCAATATCCCCATCGATTTATACAACATAAATGCCTAACCTTAGGGTGGTTTATAGAAAGTTAAGCCTACATTCAATGTATGATACCATAAGGTGTGACCGATAAATTGTGGATCCCAAGGTACATAAAAGATGTACCTAATTGGATATAATAAAACACAATCCTCATCAAAGCCCAAGAAGGCAGGATTACATTAGTGTGTGTACATGCGCTTACAATTTTTGTGAGTGGATCTGGGCTACCCTAAAATGTTCCTCGAGGGTTGTGCAAAAAGGAAACATTCAAGAAATGAGCGATGGTATGGAATATTGCTCGTCTCACCATATCTTTTTGTTTATCGTCTGTTTATCCTTTAGAATATTCTCATTAATAATTACATTGCTCACAGGTAAGCTCATTCCTTTGGGTTGCAGCCTTGTAGAGGCAACCCTTATAAATCCCATGAAGGTCCTTCCCATCCTTTGGAATCATTCTAATATTTGTTTACTATCATCAAATATAATTAGTTTTCTTTGATATGTCATTGATTGTGTGCATCGTGAAACATAATAGGTGTTGGTGCAGTAATTTATTTTGTTCCCAGTCCTAGGAATGTAACACAGTTCATAACCCTTTATCCTCCATTGCACGTGTCTTCAGCATGTGTATTTACTACTCTCCTTAGTGTTATGTGCCCTTGTTCAAATTAATGCCCACATGACTTTATACCCTTTATATTGATGATGTTAACAGGTTCCTTTATGTTGGTCGCCTGACACTAAGTACCCTATCATACCTCTATGAAGAGCATCAGTGTGGCTGAAATCCTTTCTATGATGCATTACCCTGCTTGAAATTAATTATGCCATAGTTGGAAGGAAACCCTGTTTGCACTTTCATCCAACGTGCACTTAATGAGCCTTATTTGCATGACCTCACACAAGATCTTACTGTGAAGGATCTTTTGTCTCAGCTATCTAAGGCATCACTCAAAGAGCATTTGGTGTTAAATGCACTTCTCTTCATGAGGTCAATTTTTATCTAGGCTTCTTTTATTTGAATACCCAAATCTCTTAAGTGAATGGCTATGTATGCTTCTGTTTTTCTTCTTTGGTGGCAACATATATTATATAGATATAAACAGTATTCAGATATTGGTCATCAAATGAGATAACAAATGTTATGTTCTTATTGCTTCCTATTTTTCTTCATTGGTGTCACCATATAAGCTATATAGATATAAACAGTGAACAGATATTGGTCGTTAAAGGAGATACAAATCTTATGCTCTTATTGCTGCCTATTTTGAGCCATAATTCTTACAGAATCTTCACTGCAGAAATTCCTATGGATCGGCAGATGGATATTGAATCAATGCAGAGATATCTTAGAAATTTGTATGATTACAATGTCCGCCTCAGGGAAGACTTTTTAGCTGCACAGTCTGTACTTGGAGATATTGTTCACCGGCTGTCTCCTCACAGTGATATTTGGCGAGAATAATTTTATGTGGAGGTTAGGCCGATTGCAACAGTGTAAGGGAATGGTGTAGCAGAATTGCATAATTCTTGTTGCCAATGTTTGGGTTCTATGCTTAACAGTTGCTACCTCCCAGCCTACCAATCTGCTCATTAATTCCTTTCGTTGATATGGATGAGCTTTGGTAGTTGTTAAAATTCGTATGCAGGAAGGATTGCCGAGACATCCATACCTAGTGGTTCAGACAATAAGAGCTTGATTTAAGGGAAAGAAAAAATAGGTTGATATATTCTCTGCAAAAAGCTTAATGGAAGTATAGTATGTTGTTGGTTTTTGTGTCTCTAGCTTTCATACTTTCTGGTGAGATCTGATATGGGAGATTATCACTCGGAGAATACAAGCGTTTCAGAGTTGATGGTACTGAATCAGTATAACTGGACAGGTTTCAAATCCTTGAAAAATGATGCAGGCGTAGTGGTTAATGCCTGCTCAGAAAAATGTCCATTCTCTGTCTTAGTTATTGGGTTTCTCAAAGATTAGGCTCCTGCTTGTGGACGCTGTGAAGATGCGTGCACACAATTTGTTACTGAAAGACGATTGTAGGCTGCCATAATAGATTAATAATCTATGGCATTTTTTCTTCCTAGATGCAACGGCAAAGCATTCCTGATGCCATGACAAGAAGTCAAGAAATGTCAAAGTCGAGGTCAGTTCGGTTCATCTGATAAACTTTTTCATCGAGTAAAAGTGTTTGATAGTTGATATAGATTTCAATGCTGGTCATATAATTGTATATTGAGCACGCAATTTAAATTTAAGATCAACTGTTGGATAAATAAAACTTTGATTGGTACGAGCTAACTGACATCCAACTCCATTACTCTCATTATTATGAGAATTGTATCGTATTGTGGAAATTGTTTCTGAATAACATCAGATTTTCTGGCACAGACTGTTCAGCCACCTGCCTTAATTGCGAAACTCTTCAACATCTTGCATCTGTAAGATTTTCTGGCACAGACTATTCGGCCACCTGCCTTAATTGCGAAACTCTTCAACATCTTGCATCTGTAAGAGAGTATTAATCCTGCAATTTCCGACTTGAATGTGTTTGCATAGATGCAATAGCTGAATTCTTGTTTGTTGATCGTGGCTCTATTACTTGTAAAATTAATTAGGCAAGGTCATTTATATTCTGGTCACCAAATATGACCATTAATATTTTAGTAACTTAATATTTTATCTTATTGCATATATACAATTCCTATTACACACATCAAATTGTCGCAATAAAATGATAGTATGTTTTTAATACTAGACTGGTCAAATATGATCATACAACTCACATTTCTTCCCGCACTCTGATAGGTAACATTGATGTTAATGTTTTTAAACACTTTTTAAGGACATCTTTTTACAAAAATATGAAACTTAAATTATTTGATTTGTAAATGTAAGCCCTTATGATAGCAAAGCAAGCCATCTGAAGCAGTTGAAGATGTGCAAATTGGAAACTAGATTCGTACGGGTATTATCTTAAATGCATCTATTTGAAAAATGCCAAGAGAGATCAATTTCAAGGCCTTTGTATTGGATTTTCACATACTACAATTATTAAAAACTTTATTACCTTCCTTACAAGTTTTCTATTGATTAGTGACAAATCTTGTCAATCTAATTACACCAATGTGTTAGACTTCAAAAAAAAAAATCCAACATAAAGGGGCTCCAAAGTACACTGTATGGCCAAGATATTATGATTTTTGGAGACTTTACTCTAAGAAAAAAGGAAAAACTTCTAAATGATGGTCAAATGGACGGCCGTTGTAGAACAGCTCTTAGCATAAACACAAGCCCTCTTGCAATAATAAATCTAAAAATGTGTTCGAGAATGAATAAATAAGAGAATAGATTAAATATTCTAATGTAGTAGGCAAGGACCTCAACATCATGGGTTGCTAACCCATAGGTATTTCCCTTATAAAGACCATATTTTTTAATTATGGCAGGTGAAAAAGTGTTGGGTAGGTTAATGGTAAGTTATTTTTGTTTGACTCGCATGACGAAAATGATACTCTTCGTATTTTCTATTTTAGCAACTTTGTTAAAAGCTTTAATTTTTTTAATCTATATTGAGATTAGGGTAAAGGTAAATGTGACTTGTTTAAATGAAAATTTCATCAAATATACTCATAAACGTGCAATTAAATCTACTAATCATTAAAATTAGACCTAATTTCTATTCCATAACGAAGAGGGGTTTAGAGGAATATCTAATTTTCGTGCAAACTTGTAAATATTCGTCCCACACTGACAGTGGAAAACAGGCCAAACAATAAGACAGTGAATCCATAAAAATGAGTTGTAATGTTCCCATAACCGTAGGATTATTTTTGAAATTGTAGGGTTGTTTCGGAATTGTATGTATGTTTATTGTAGACAACAAAAGGTGGGGAAGGCGGCAGGGGGATTGATTTGATGATTGTTTGTTAGCTCTGAGGCTCCAAAAATCTTACTTGCATTTATATTTTGCATAGATCTCTAGGAACTTGATTGACCTTAAAATCGATTTGATGATTGTTCATTAGCTCTGGGGCTCCAAAAATCTTACTTGCATTTCTAATATTTTGCACATATCTTGAAGAACTAGATCTACATTAAAATCGTAATAGGGCAACTAAGGCTGCAAAAGATAAGGACAAACTTCGTTTTGGGGCTCATGCTCTAGGTTAGTAGGTTTTAAGCACCGTCTATTTATTGGGCCCTAAAAGGTTCACATTATTGAAAACAAGCAACTAAGTATAATACAATTCACCCAGATATTCTAGTGTGATGCAGTGTCTATGTTAATATGAATTTCAATGCTACAATGAATGCTCTAGTTTTTTTCTAAAATGTAATAGTAAATGCTTCAGATTTACTTAAGACACTTGAATCCATGCTCTAAAAATTGATTGCAGTGTAGTGTGACACAATGTCTACTCTTATGAATTTCAATGTTACAATAAATGTTTTTTTTTTTTTTTTTCTATATTGCATTATTAAATACTTCATATTTCTTTAAGACTTTTGAATACCTATGCTAAATACTTTAAATGATTGCTTGTGCTCATTCAATGTAGTCTTGAGTGCACTAATGCCCCTTTGTATTTATAGACTTCTTGATTTCAAATTAAGACCTGTGGACATGCAAGAGGACACACAATAGGTGGGAGAAATTGACAAATCAAGGCCCAAAACCTTGGGGGGGCCTTAAAATTGGGTCAAAAGGGTTTACCTAAAAAACACATGGAAACATGAGGGGAGGAGAGAGAGGAAAGAGAAAAGGAGGGCGGGGAGGCAAGGCATGATGGGGAACAATAAAAAACATGAGAAAAATGGGCCAATGAGAACTTGATTTGGACCGATAATCGACAAACACAAGTACTCTAGAAGAAGGCAATGTTGTGACTTAATAAATCTTTCTAGGTCAAATTTATGTGTCTACATAATGCCCCACTTTGATGTGTGTGTGCTTACATATCAAAGTAAAACAAGTAGAGGGATGTATACAAAATTCTGCACTCTTGAAGCTCCAACAACTTTAATGTCTTTGTGAAAACTTGCAAGTTACATTTACATACGAATAAATGTGCAATCAATCAATAATTTGTTGAAATCTTGATACATGAGCATCTAAAGGTTTGTGCTTGCATCAACAAAAAATAAAGTGGTTTGTGTTTGTGTGTTCGTGTTGTCTTGTTTGTGTGTGTCGTTCTTGGCATGATGATGATCCAAATGAATATAAATACTCCTACACTTTAATAGTGTCAAGAACATCAAACAAGTATTAGTTTCAAATAGCTATGTGGTTTCAAGCAAGTTGGTTGAGTCTTTCAACATTCAATACAATTTAGGTTGTCACTACGTGCGTTGAAGGACAAAAATGAATATATTGTGGGGAAAAGGATATAAGTGTATCAATATCTTCCATAAACCCAAATCTGATTCCATATTTGGATTCTTCTCGAATGGTAGTGCAATTTCAAAAAAAAATCATCTCAATCTAGTAAGTATGCTCAAGTTATGGACTTCGGAAGTTGGTGGATTTTCATAGTGACGAAACCGTCGATTTGCATATGGCAGTGATTTCGTAACCATCAACGACAGTTATGCAATCGTCAGCGGCGGTTTTGCAACTAGCAGTAGTTTTGCGTTGCAAACATGGGTGGTTCCATTCCAAATGAAGTTAAAACAAAAGTAACGACTCAGAAAGATCAATGAACAAATTTGGAGTGTTTTTAAGGGGATAAGGAAGATGAATATGCATGAGAGAAGGTAGAGAAAGGTGAGAAAAGATTCAAATTGGGGAAAGACGAGTGAATTTTTAAGGGAAAAAGAAAGAACTTCAAGGAAGTGAAGTGGGAGCTTAAGGTGAACCAGCGCATGGGAGATTGCAAGTGTATGTTCATGTTTTTTGTTTCAATAACCCTATATAGGCATGTGTGAGAGTGCGAGCGTGTGTACTCATTTGTTTTGTTTTTAGATGAATTCAATGAAGTTGTTTTGTTTAACTGTGTCAAGTCTAGTAGTGTGTTCAAGTGTGACCATGGGTGAGTGTTTTAACTATGCATCACAAAGATAAAGACAGTCCTTAAATGGACCCCCTCTTTTATGCTTGCATCATTTAGTATTAGAGCAAGGTCTTTCCTTGCTAGGTTGAGTTTGTAAGGCTTTTGTATGAGTCAATTGTACGTTATGTAAGATAAGTCTACTTCGATTACTTGCAAGTTGTGAAAGAGAATCTTGCGTAGGTGAGAGTATGAGTTTTTTGCAGGGGTGAAAGAAGTCTTGAAAGTTGAGAGGAAGTGTGAAAGGGTTTTGTTTGATTCTATTACAAGTTGTGAAAGAGAACCCTGATTGTTGAAGAGGACATGGCACACAAAGGAAGAAGAGCATTGGAGGTAGAAGACTTTGCTGAGATGTTGAAGGGAGTCCAAACAACATTGGACATGGAGGATGCACAAAGTGAAGATGTTGCATCTGTAAGTGAAGAAAGAATGTTGGAGATGATGTTATCTATGCAATAAAATTTGGATGCCTTGGAGAAAGGACCAGCTAGAAGAGAAATGTAATGTCCCCTCCTTTATGATCATCCAGATGCTAGTTTAGCTTTTTTATTCCGGAAGGCTAAAGGCCAGATAAGGGAATTTATTTAATTAATTATTTAATATTACCAGGTGAGAAAAGCGAAAATTAAAAGCTAATGTTAAATAATTAATTAAATATTTTATAAAGTGACTTTAGGGGAAATATTAAAAGGTACTTTACCAAGTCACTTTATAATGTGAAGCAGAAAATTAAAAAGGGAAATATATGAGTGAATCGGGAGCCTCATTTTGGGATATGCGTGATTGTTCTCTCTCTCACATTGGAGTTTATCTTCTACGTTGTTACGAGCTTGAGTTTTGTGAGGTTTCGGTGGTGAGACTATCCACCCTAGCCTGTGGATCACAATTGTTCCAGATTTTTAACAATTTATCAATGCACCATCCAGTATTAAAACTACATTCCAATCCATTACATCTGCAGGTCGCTTGCACCGAAAGAGGAGTTCTGAATGCCAATAAATTCGTGGGATTTTAACTTGAGGGTCGTGGAAGTCAAGATTGGCAGCAATAAGACTCTCAAGAGAGTCGTGTCATGTTAAGAGAGTGCAACGTTTGATTTTTGGGAGGTCGTGGGTAGTGAAGGCAATAAAAGAAGGGAAGAGGGGCGCAAAGGATTTAAGGGAGGTGCTGGGAGCTTCTACAACAGCGTGGGCAGGTATAAGGAGGTCGTGTGGGTGAAAGAGGGGGATGTAGACCCTGTTGAACGTGTATCTCCAGCAGCAGTCGCATTTTGATGCAAACCCAGGGACCATACTCATGAAGGCAACAACTATGCCCAGGTCTGATATGTTATGTTAATGATCTCTTTACAGTGTTGCGATATTATCTAGAGTCTCTATAATACATTGTCATTGTTGTAGTGCCAACGCTGGGCGATGTATTTTGTATCAGCATAATCTAAATGCAAAAATAAGTAAATAAGTATATATCAGATTTATATCATTGTTGTTTATTATTGGATATGATTGTTGTGTGAATCTTAGCCATGAAGAACATTGTAAAACATGAATGAAACATTATCAAATTATTCCAAACCGGGAAACTTACACCAAACTCAACAAACAGATAGGTGCCAACTGTTTGACGGAATACCTGCAAGTAGATGAAGCTAGTTTTCAAACAAAATTTGCATCCAAATTTTGGTTCGGGATTTTACAAGAAAAGAGAGCAACTAAGGTGAAGATGAAGGAAAGAGGTAAGCCCACTAGCAATATTGTTTTGTTTTGTGGTAGAGAGAGCCCAAATGAGCGAATGAATTGGATAGTGGAGTTAGAGATATTGTTTGAAGAGGAGAATATTGAAGACCCCATGAAGGTGAAGGTTGCAAGCAAGAGACTATGTGGTATTGCAGCTGAGTCTTGGAGAGTTATCCAAGAGAGGAGATGAGGAAAAGGAAAAAAGGTGGTGAGAAGTTGGGAACATATGGTTTCCTAGTTGATGGGTCATGTTGTGCACCCAAGAAGGCAAGTGGAGTGGATGAAGAAGCTTCATGTCTTGAGGCTTGAGAGAGATGAAAGGAAGAATATTTCTAAGATAGGCAATAAGGATGGAAAGTTGCCATGCGAGCAACCAAAGACTACTTTGAGAAGTAGCATGGAGATGCATATGTATGCAGAAGAGCAGATTGTCTTGGAAGACAACAAGGAGGTGAGGCTTCCATGTGAGGAGCCAAATTTTGATTTTTAGAATAACATGGTGGATGAGCACTATGAACAACCAATAGAAGAAGATATTTGCATGGAGGATGTAGAGGTGATGCATTATTCATCAGAAGGATACCTATTGTGTGATGATGGACAAGAGATTGTGATGATCCATGAGTGGGCAAATTCTGATTTTTTCTTGGTTCGTGATGGCAATAAGCTTGTCACTTTTCTTTTGGATGTTAGTAGGGTTGAGGACACCCAAGGTATGATGCACATTTTTATAATTGAAGCAATTGAGTTGAGTAAAGATTGCATCCATGATGAGCTGCAAGTAAAACAAGATTATAACCAAGTAGAGTTGCAAGTTTCTATGAAAGAAGCATTGGATGTGGATGTTGTGCAAGCTAGTGCACACAAGGAGATGATCGTGAAGGTTCAACCATGTGAAGAAGTTGAATTCAGAGGTATGGATGAGGTGAAAACAACCATGAGTGTTGTGGAGAATGGGCCATTGGCAACCCATAGCAAGATAAAATCATGAGCAACATGCTATAAGCATAGAGGCGTTGGACAACATGATGGAGCAGTCGATGAGTTGCTTGAGGGAAATTTTGTTTCCCATAATGTGTTTGTGCAATGTGCCGGTCCAACGATGGATAAGACAGTGAAGAAGAGGACTAAGTGTGGTGCAATCCAACATGTTCATTTGTATGAGAGGCGAAGTGAAGAAGTTGACCAAGTGATTGATATAGAAACAATGATCGAGGAGTTAGCTGGTGATGATATTCCAACTTTGGGTGTTGTCAAGTTGATATAGAGACAATAAATGGTGATAGAGCATGGGAACAAGTTCATTCTCAAGGAGATATGAAGATGGAGTCTTATTTGTAGCCAATTGAGGAATGAGAGTTGTCCCAAGAACAACTGAATGGTGTTGGAGAAGGCTTTGAGAAGTGAAAGCTTGATGTGAAGCTTCTATTGTGCAGATGATGGATGAAAGAGTGCAGTTGAGTTTGAGATCAATGATGGTATGTGTGGAGGAAATTGATGTTGTATGTATGGAGAGTGAGTCTCTTGAGCTCACTAAGTGGATGGAGGAGTTGCTAATGCATATGGTAGCCCTAGCATGTGAAGAGAAAGCAAATGTTGTAACTTAAATGGAGAGATTGCTAGCTATAGCAATGTGGACAACGAAGGATGTGAAGGTAAGAACTATTCTTGAGGTGATTCTAGATGTTATGGGCTATCATTTGGATGCCCTAGTGTATATTGATTCAATTGTGTTGAGATTAGCAATGAGAGATAAGATTGTAGCCATGAGTGAGCATTAGCAAGCAGTGGTATGTGATGTTGTAGGTGATCCAACAGGTGGTTGGACAAGGTGTGAACAAAGCCAAGCGGGAGTTAGGTGGTGGCAGACAGTTGAGAGTGGGTTCAAGCCCACAAGTGAGTTGATTGAGAGTTGGTTATGCCTTTAGCGGAGGAGGATGGTCTATGGTGGGTCAAAGCCCACAAATGAGAGAGATTGTGGTGAGTCTAATACCACAAGAAGAGAGAGAGAGAGAGAGATCAGAAATGAGTAGAGAACATGTTTGAAATCAATAAGTAGGAGCCGGAATTGGCAAAGCAAGAAGAACAATCAGCTGAGATATTTGGTATGTTGGAAGGGGATGCCATGGTCATTATGCCTCGTGACCAAAATAGTGGTTTTGCCACTTATCCCATCCATGTGAGCTAGAACTCACATTTTAGAAACCTCGGGTGTCTGATGCAAGAGCATCCAAGGGTTCGTGCAATATTGCATCAACCAAAAATAGAGTGGTGTGTGTTCATGTTGTGTTGTTTGTGTGATTGTCATTCTTGGCATGATGAAGATGATTCAAATGAATATCAGTACACCTACACTTTAGTAGCATCAATAACATCAAATAAGTATAAGTTTTAGATAACTACGTGGTTCCAAGCAAGTTGGTTGTCTCTCAACTTTTGGTACAATCTAGGATGTCATTGCGTGTGTTGAAGGGAAAAAATGGATAGGTTGTGGGGAAAATGATAAAAGTTTATCAAGATCTTCCCTAAACCCAAATTTGATTGTATATTTGGATTCTTCTCAAAGAGCAGTGCAATTCAAGGGAAAAAAAACATCTCAATCTGAGAATGTATGTTCAAGTTATAGCCTCCAGAAGTTGGTGTATTTTCACAATGACAAAACCGTCGGTTTGCATATGGCGGTGGTTTCAAAACCGTTAGTGGTGGTTACACAACCGTTAGCGGTAGTTTTGCAACCAACAGTAGTTCTGGCCAACAATTAGGGGTGGTTCCATCAAAATAAAAGTAACGATCTAGAAAGATGAACGAATAGATTTGGAGCATTTCTAAGGGGCTAAGGAAGGTGAAGAGGCATGGGAGAAGGTAGAGAGAGGTGAGAAAAGATTCGAATTGGAGGAAGAGTCAATTTTGAATGGAAAAAGAAATAGAGAACTCTAATGAATAAAAGTGGGCGTTGAAGGTGAACCAGTCCATGGGAGACTAAAAGTGTTTGTTCTTCATGTTTTTGTTTCAATAACCTTGTATAGGCATATGTGAGAGTGTGTGTGCATCCATTTGTATTGTTTTAAGATGAATTCAATGAATTAGTTTTGTTTAACACTGTAAGTCCAGTAGTGTGCTCAAGTGTGTCCATGGGTGAGTGTTTTAACCATGCATCATAGAGATAAAGGCAGTCCTTAAGTGGACCCCCTCTCTTGTGCTTGCATCAAATCTAGAAAGGAAAAAGTGGAAAGAATATACTTGGTTTTGTTAGAGCTGTGCTAGTGACACCTGTATGAGTCCCCAACATCTTTGAAGTTGTGATGAAAATGTGTGGATGCCTCTATGAAACCCACAAGAACAAGTATGCATGGATAAGTATCCATGATGATAACTTGTTAACATCTAAGAAAGAAAGTGGAAATGACACCCAATTTTTTTTGGAAAAGGGAGTGCATCTCTGTATGAGTTCCCTGCATCTCCAAATGTGTCAAATGAGAAGACCCTATAGAAATCCATGTCTTTGACCTTGTGCTAAATCTTGCATACATTTCTAAGTACAAATTTTAGTAACAAAAATCAAGACTAAGCAAATCTGATGTAATTTAGAAAATTAAGACTAGTAAATACCTTTAATATATCTCATAGTGGGACTAGGTGTCATATGTTGGAGATGTCTAGGAACAAACAATATGTAATTGCCCTTGTCTAGAGGAACAAAAACAACACGAAATTTCTAGTGTCCTAGAGTCTGGGTAAGATGGGTGGAATATATGTTTAGACACCTAAATCTAGTCTATGGGTATTTATTAGTCGTAAAATTGCAATATTCTAGGGTACATGTGTGTGTTGATTATCGGTCTAGATTAGACTCTTATTAGCACATTTTCTTTGTGTTTCTCATTGTTCCCTGTTATGTCCCCCTCCTTTTATCTATCTTTACTCTTTTTCTCTCTCTCCCCCTCTTACATTTCTAAGATTGGGCCCTTTTTACTCAGTTTTGGGCTCTGTTTTGTTTGCCTCACTTGCTCGTAGTGTGTTGATTTGAGCGTTGATAGGGTCTTAATTTGAATTTGAGAAGTCTATAAATACATGAGCATTAGTGCATTTAGGACATATGATGAATGAATAGGCACATGCAATCAATTTAAGCATTTAGAGCTTAGGAATTCAAGAGTCTAAAATTTAGAAGAAATCAAATATTCATTCTAGCACTGCAAATCAAAATATAGTTGACTCTGCATCAACTGGACTGCTTTGTTGAATTGCATCATACTTGGTTTGTTGTTTTCAATATTGCAATCATTGAGGGCCTTGAAAAGTAGCTAGTACTTAAAAGCTCTGTTGATTCTGAGCACATGGCCCAAATTAAAGCTTTTCCTTTTATTCTGCAAGTTTAATTGCCTTATTATTGTTTTGAAGAGATATATTTCTCAAAGATTGATGTAGAATTTCATAAATGCGAACAAGGTTTTAGGAGTTAGCCTTGACACAAATATGCCAAATTTGTTCTCGCATGTCTACAATATACCAAAAATGTATCTACGGTTTTGGGAACAACCCTACAGTTATGGGAGAATTCTCTGTTCAACTCATTTTTTTTGGATTTGCTTTGTCTTATGATTTGGACCTATTTTACATTGTCAGATATGTGAAGTCTATTTCCAAATTTGAACAAAAATAAGAGATTCTTCCAAACCCTTCTCTTATCAATTATTATACTAAATTTTAAATAATAATTATCCTTGATTCTAAGATTTAATTGCATATTTATACATAGATGGTGATCAAAATTTGATTTAGATCCATTTCTTCGTACTACACTAGCATACTTGGTACGGGGGTCTCTCTCTTTAGAAAAAAGGGCGCTCTTTCTCTCTCTCTCATACATATCCATATTTATCTATACATAAGGAAATGACGTGGGAACACAACTCACGAGTAAATGAGGGGTTGGTCATTTTGTTCACACACTATTATATTTAACTATGTTTTTGAATCTCATATATATATATATATATATATATATATATATATATATATATATATATATATATATTTCATTATTTGTATGTATGAAGATTTCTTAGCAAGTCAACAATTGAGGTGTCACAGTATACTTTACCTTCGATATGTAAAGTGGTTAGCTTTAACTCTGTAAAAAAGAAAATCACCATATAAGACTGATGACTTTGATCGTGTGATCCAATTTCTTTTGCAGGGGTCTTTGTTTTGGCATCTTTGTTATTACATTGGGCCAAACACTATTGATAACACATTTTATGGGCCTTCATATCTAATTTGGTGGTTTTCCATGTTGGTGAAATTAGGACACAATGTTTAAACCAATAAAGATATTGGTGAGAACCCTAAACTTCCAAAATGATGACTAACACAATGAAAATGTTATTATTCTATTGTAGCTTAAGAAGTTGGTAGCGTGGGGGAGAGGAGTGAAAATTCTCATAGAAAATATAAATCTCTCAAGAAAATTCCATTCGCTTGGCTAAACAACAAGGTTATGCCATGTACATGGAAATAATGTTACCAATTCATTTTCTCGTTGGGTCTGAGAACTTGCTACTTGTATGCAATGGAAAATGCAACATATCTATAAATCAATTGTAGTTCATAGAAGATAAATCCTACTTACATTTTCGATTATGGATACATTAGATTTTGGGGTCATGACCAAGATGGATCCGCTAGATTTAGCCAATGGATCTCTTACCACAATAAATTCACTAGGAAGGGTTCCAAAGCCTCCAATCAAGCAAAACTATGTAATAACCCTAACTAGGTCCTATGTTTTCATATTTACTAAACTAATAACAAGTAAAGAAAATTTTAATCTAGTGCTCACCAAAGCTTGTGGCACAAAGTGGGGATAATAAACATGAAACGTAAACATGCATAGATGTTGGACCCCAAATTTTTGACTAAGTGTTTTGGATTTCTGGTGCGAAACCGACACATGCGAGAGGAACATGGTGCAGGAAGACTATGGCATGGAACTAACGAGGCACGAGAGGACAAAGATGCAGAATATACTAAGCACGAGAAGACCCACTCAAAGATGGAACATAACTATGAAGAACCCGAGAGCATGGGACTCAGAACAACAACGAAAGACTTGAGGAGCGCGAGGGAAGCAGGGGATGGTTGATGAGTGATTCTCAGGGACTATCTAGACTTTAACCATCACGAGTTTTGCACCGGCCCGTGAAAAGGAGGACATTTGGCAGCAAGGATCTAGCATCGAACAATAATATAGGGACGTGAAGGCCCAGGTCCTTAGGAATATACAAATGAAAGACTATCATGACTCTCAGTCTACTAAGAGATCTGTGGTCAATCACCCATTTGTTATTTATTATGTAACTACTTGGTCAAGGAAAAATAAGTATAAATACCCTTGTGTGGAATCATGTAAGGTGACTAATAATGAATAGCATATAGTGACTATATAATATAGACTTGTGGATATCACAATTAGTTCAGGTGTTGAGTTTCAGATAATTGATAGTTGAGGCATTAACAATGGGTTGCATTGACTATTTTTTTCCTTGTCATTCATTATGAGATTTATAGAACATGCATTATACAAGTTTGCATAGACAACATTTTGAGCTTCATGGCATTTGTCTTTGTGTTCTTGGTTGTGATTAATATTGAGTCAAGGTCTACAGTCATGTATTTCTTTTTCTGTGTAATTTTTAATCAGATATATGAATAAACTCAAGTATATGACTAGTGTGTTACTAAGCAACATAATCCACAAGAACCGATCTCTTGCTACGTGCTTCAGGCGAGCGCACAAGACCTTAGTCTTGCGTGAAAGGCCAACGTGCAAGCTTGTTGGGACTACACTTTAATGCCTAAATAAAATGTGATAAAGAGAAGACACTCAACATTTTGGTTCCATTGATGGGACTTGTAGCGCTTGGTGCACAATAATGGAAGATGTTTGAACGTTTATCCCTTGAAAGTATTGAATAATGGATTACTGAGGTTGAGGATAATTTTGCGGTTCCTTATCTTGAACCAGGAATTTTTGCACGTGAATGGGTGGAACATCTCTACATCTTATTATATGAAACCTTCTTTGTTGAAGTCCCTACTCATTTGCATGCTTGGCTCTCTGCCTATTCTCAAGGTCGATCACGAAATTTTGGGAGGAGACAAGCTTGGACGACAGAGCATCAAAGCGCTTTGGCATGACTAGTAACAACATGGACACGGGATGTTAATATTTGGTGGAGAGGAGTATTGAATAGCTACATTTTGGAATATGTTGTAACCACTTACTCTTGTCTTGAAGAAGCCAAGTTCCAGTTTCTCAGAGAATCAGACACTGATCCTATAGTGCGTCAACCAAGTTCGTCAACCATAGTGCGTGCTCATGCTTTTGAATAAAACGAATTATTTATACATAATTGGGATACAAATAGTGTAGAATCAAAAACTGATCCTATAAGGAATATTATAGTTGAGCAGATTTTAACTCATACTGCATTAACACTTTCTTTTCCTCTTCAAGGGAATTTCATGGCCCAATTTGGTATGCCTAGTGGGCCTAACATTCCTAATGGGTAGAGTACATGCCCAAGTATTGTTAATCAACAAGCTACCATGCCCCACGTCATGGGTATTGCTATTGGAGGCATTGGAGGTAGACTAGGAGGTGGCACGGAAGTGGTGGACTTCCCCCTCAAGGAACAAGATTTGGGGGTTCTCAATTGCCATCGATGCAAGCACCTCAATTTCCAACGGTATATTATGAAATGACACTTCATCTTCCTGAATATCAAGGCATGGATAATGCTGCAGAGCATGTTCATAAGTGTGAACTCATTTGGAGGGTGCGATACATAACTTATTCTGAGCAAAAGGCCACACAATTCGCAACCACCTTTCTAGAGAGAGTGCATAAGTGGTATAAGAAGTTCGACCCTCAGCAAGCAGTTATTGACTATGATCAGCTCAAGATGACATTTCTTCAGGAATTTGATATTCTCAAATTTGAGCAACAAATTATTGCCGCATTGAAAGATATAAAACAAGAGCTCACTAAGAGTGTATGAGAGTATGATGCATGGTTCAAAACACTTTTGTCAAATCTTTCATTTGAAATTAATGTTGCTCAACATGCCCAACGGTTTGTGGTAGGTTTGTTGCTTCCCTTTAGACGAACGTTGTCTCAAAGGACCTTTACTAGCCCACACGAAGCTCTGGAAGCTGCCCTTCGCGTTGAAGCTATTGGTAGCATTAATATTGGAATCGATCCTTTTATGGAAGCTCAAATAGCTTCAATGGCATCACAATTATATAAACTGACTGCAAACAATGCATACGACAATCATAATGGTCTTTGGTGTACCGATTGTGAGTTTGAAGGTCATAATAGAAGCAATTGCTCACGAAAAAATATTCATGTTGTACTAAAGTAGTCGTGTGAAATTTGCCATAAAGAGCACAATGTACGATCTTGTCCTCTCTTAAAGCAGGTAACATATTATAAAGTGTCTAGATACTTCAAAATATGTGATGCCTACACCCATGACACAAATGATTGTTGGCTAAATAATGATATACATGAGGCACACATGCACGGTACATGCCAAACCTCTTTTTCCAATAATCAAGATAATGGGTGGATATCATGGACAAGGGTGAGGAGGTGGCCATTTTCCACTAAAAATGCGTTATAAGTATGGATCTTTAGATCACTATCAATGAGATTGTCTAGTCTACTCAACATGTGATTTTTGTCAAAAGGAGCAGCGTTTGGAAGAATACCCTAATCTATACATGACCATTACTAAGCAAAGAAATAAAAAAGGTGTTAGTATGATTTGCATTGAAAAACCTCATTGACGGCCGTGCTCTAGCGCCCCAACATCTCAATAGGTTAATATCACCACGCATAGCGGTGGACAATTTCGGTCTACATCCATTCCTCCTATTGATAAGATACAACGTGAAGAGCCTTGTGAAAGGAAGTATCATGATGCCTAGTAACAAAAAGATGTACTCCAGGATACTATGACATTGGTACGGGAACTACAAGGAGAAATTTAGTTTCTTAAAGACCAAGTAGCGGCATAATGTGCTGATCTGCAAAAGGCCATAGAACCTCAAAATGTGGCGCGAGATGATTTCCAAGCGTATGTTGGATGAGGACATTGTCCCACAATTGAGTAATTGGCTTAAAAATTAGGTACAAACACCAATTGACTATCAACCTCAATTGCTTCAACCAATTGAATATCGTCGATTAAATCATGCCCAGTGACAAGATACTCTTGTTCCTCCTAACCCTCAAGAGGGCAAGGAAATATTGGTGAATGCTGCCATCGATGGTTGCGTGATTCGAGATATATTGGTTGACACTGGTGCTGAGGTTAACATCCTCACAAATGATGCATGACATAAAATGGCTAGCCCAATATTACAACCGTCACTGCACATGTTGTTTATGGCTAATAAAACTCGTGCTCTACCAATTAGCATCCTTAAGAATGCAACAGTTGATATCCTTGGAGTTCTTTTCAAATTTGATTTTGAAGTTCTCAAGTTAGCTAACGTAGATGATTTTCCAGCTCTATTGGGGTGACCTTAGTTCTATGCAAACAATGCAGACTTAAGCTTCAAAAAGCGCTATATTACTTTTGAGAATATTGATCAACACGTTATTCCGTTGGATCAAACACATGGACCCCCATATGTAGAACCTGTTAATGTAGAAGAAGATATTAACCACATCTACAACATCACAACCAGAGATGGTGAGCATCATGATCTTACCCCTGATGGAATCCTTTGATGGACGGATACTCAATTCCTTTTTGATACTACAAGTAATGCTTGTAATTGTTGGGCACACGATGACTATGATCTCACTGGCAGAGTGTGCGGTGCCATTGGCAGTGGTGAGAATGTTCCGTGCCAGTATCATAAATGCCACATATTTATTTGCCCTATTACCAAACAAATCATGTGAGGACCAGTTATGGATGCACCATTACAAAGACTTGATGAAGCTCCTCGGTTTCACAGGCAAATGGAAGTTCGTGACTTCATCTAGCAACTTGAAGATTTATATAACTTCGATAATGATCGTATGCGTTCATTGGTTCACCTTTTTGATGGCACAACCATGAGGTGGTGGTGAATCCATAATGAGTGACTTCTCTATTGGGATCAAGTATGCTTTGCTTTGCATCACCGATTTCATCATGACAATCGAGTCTGGGGTACAATCAGCTATAACAAAGTGTGAGCACTAGAACCACACATAGAAGCTTGTGAATCCATGTGGAAGGCTGAAAAGTCTTTCTTACCATAGTACCTATGGGTACATGCTTTTTATAGAACTTTACAAACTTGGGATAGAGCATGGTATCTTCATGAAGAGTGACATATGGGTCCCTGTTTTGACATCTATTAAAAGAGAGCATGAACTCGACGTTATCTTACTCATCTCCGAGAATGGATTTGCGCCTCACACTCCAAGCTATGCGTGAAGCAGTTGTTGGTGACCCTAGTCCCATTGAAGATCGCCTGCGATATATACATGATGTCCCAGAAGAAGGTCTAGTTCTCTTTAACGATCCATCTGAACCACTCGGTCTCGTGCCAAACCATGTTCTTGATTAGGAATGTCGTGAAGAGATACGCCTAGGGAAGCAAAAACTATTGTTTTAGGTAGATGAAGGTGAAGGGTTTGACTCACCTGACCTATTAGCAAGTCATTTAGATATCCCTATAGGCTATGGCGCTCGAATTGTTTGTGATATTGGTCCTGATGCAGACCACCCATACTCATAACTTCTTCAAACTATCTAGCACAACATCAGCACATAGGAAGAACCAAAAATAGCCAATGTGGGTAACTACTAGATTGATGTGGAGGTTTCAAAAATATTCGAGTTGTTAAAATAATACCAAGATGTCTTTCTAAGAAGTTATAACGAGATGAAAGGTGTTTATCCATCACCAGGGAAAATGCATATCAAACTAGTTAATGGTGCTCATCGAGATGTGTTTTGTATAATGAGAATGCATCCTAAATCAGATCCTATTTTACGATGCATCTTGGATATTACGAAGGACAAAAAAATATGTTACTTGCATTGTTCTTTCTACAAATTGATGGATCGACCACAAAACTCATCTACTAGAGGATCGAAAGAGTGTTATTCATCTAGTTTATGCTCCATGTGGCTAAGTGTTTACTGGAATGAAAAAAATTGGAAGGGAAAGTGAAAAATATAGAACTGGAATAATTGTGAGCAGAGAGATATTTCTAGCTGTCTTAATATATAAAAATACGACTGAGGAAGTCATTTTCAAGTCACTGCAATTGATATGTCACCGAATAAATTGATGTGCAAAATCAATTTAAAGCACTTAAAATTGAGTGCTTTCCTTTTGGAAACATCAAAAACGCATTCATTGTACTTTCATGGTAAGGATATGCTATGCTCTTATTCTGCAACGAAGTCATTAATAAGACATTTCAGTTTGTCCATTGTCATTCGACCAGTCAAGAAATGGCCATATAGGATGAATTCAAATTTATGTGCACGCATGAAGGAAGAAATACACAGTATGTTGTGCACTGGATTAATAACCACAATTGACGAGTTCAAGTGGGTCAGTCCCATAGTCATAAGTATAAAATAAGATGGGTGAATTAGAATTTACATTGATTACTGCATACTTAATGCCTTGCATTATTGATCCCTTCCTAATGCCATTCACAGAAGAGATCCTTGAAGGCATCACTGGGTGTAAAATTTACACTTTCACAGATGGATTCTTAGGGTACCATTAGGCCAGATCACCAAGGAGGATCGACTTAAGACAACATTTGCCACTGAATGGGGATCCTTGACGTATACCATCATGCCTTTTGGGTTAAAGAACACACTTATTGTATTTTACTATATAGTCATTGAGGCCTTTAAAGACTTCATCCATAAACTTCTTCAAGTTTACTTGGATGATTGGATAGTTTATGACTTGATAAAGGACCATTGTTCAAATTTACGGCTCATGCTTGAGCATTGTCGGGTACTTCAAATATCATTGAATCTAAAGAAGTGCCTTTTTTCTCACTGTTTTGTGTTCTTGGTCATATTATCTGCAAGGATAGACTTTTGGTAGACCTTTCAAAGGTAACTGTCATTCTTCATCTACAGGTGCCAACGACTCAACACGCAGTTCACACCTTTCTAGGACATTCCGGGTATTATAAAAAATTCATCCGAGGATATGCCAAGATTGTCGCGCCTTTGGAGGAACTCTTGAAACATAACGAACACTTTATTTGGACCCGCTCTTGCCAAGAAGCCTTTGAGGCCTTAAAAGACAAACTGGTCACTACTCCGATTCTCTAATTCCCTGATTGGATAAAACCATTCCATGTCCATGTTAATGCCTTTGGAATGGGCATTGGTGCAGTCCTTACACAACTAGGTGAAGGTCACCTTGATCACCCTATCTATTTTGCGAGTAGAAAACTTATTCCAGTTGAGAGGAATTACACCACCACAGAGCACGAAGCACTTTCAATGGTTTATGCTTTGCAGAAATTTTGACAATACATTGGTGACTCCTTTTGTATTCTATACAGACCACAAAGCTTTAAAATATCTGGTAAATAAACCCATTTTGCACAACCAAATTTGTCGTATTATTTTAAGAATTTTAATTCTCTATCATGATCAAACTAAGAAAAACTAATTATGGCCCTGACCATCTTTCTTGAATTGATTCTAGAGAACCACCGCGTGCCATTGAAGATGACCTACCTGATGTATAATTGTTTCATGTTTCTCGTATCCCTGAGGAGTTGGAAGATATTGTAGCTTTCTTAACTACTGGCTTAGTGTCCGATTGTCGTGACTCCACAGGGTAAGAAGCAACTTGTCGTTCACACCGCACCATTTCAACACATTGGAGGGGACCTCTAAAAGCTTCGCTGAGATGAAATTATTCGATGTTGTGTCCTGAAACATGAGCGTTCTGAAGTACTTCAAGAAGTTCACGAAGGCATTGCTGGTTGAAACTATGCTGGGGAGGCTACTATGTGCAATGTACTACTAGCTATATTATGGTGGCCTACCCTTTTTCAAGACGCCAAAATGCATGTTAGAAAATGTGATATTTGTTAGAGCATCAGAAAACCCAATCACTGGGATGCCATGCCATACATCTTGTTCTATCTTAAGAACCATTTGAAAAGTGGGCCACTGATTTTGTCGGTCCCATCAATCTAGCTAGATGACGTACATGTCCCTGTTATATTATTACAATAATTGATTATCTCACGTGCTGGGTTGAGGCCACGATAACAAGGGATTGTACTAATGCTACTGCCATGCGCTTTATATGGGAACATATCATAACCCATTTTGGCTGCCCATTAAAGTTTTACTAGTGATCGTGGTACATATTTCCTCAATAAGACTATGTGTCCTACTTGCTGAGTTCATGATTGCCCACCACAAAACAACACTATGTCATCCCAAGGGCAATGACACTACCAAGGTAATCAATAAAATTATAGGCACAACACTTACAAAGATTTTTAATATTGGTTGCACTAACTAGGATGATAGAGTGTCTGCAGTACTTTGGACTTACCGAACAACTTATAAGTGACTTAACAAGAACACACCGTTCAATTTAGTGTATGGCGTAAAAGCAGTTCTTTCGATTGAATTCTTGGTACCATCTCTTCGTATTGAACGCGTTAGACAATTAGATGAGGACTCGTCATTAAAATAACGTTTGGATGCTTTATTGCAGATGGATGAAGCCTGTTTCCTTGCTCATTGGAGCTAAGATGTGGAGAAACGCAGACAAAAGGCATGACATGATCGACATATTAAGCACAAAACATTTACCTTGGGAATGAAAGTCTTGCTCTACGACTCCAAGTTCACATGCCATTTTGGAAAACTTCATTTTCACTGTGATGGTCCTTTCATTGTTCATAGCATTTGCCCTACCATCACGTGTCGTTTACAAATATTGGGTGGTCAATTTCTTCCTGGACATTACAATTGTATTCGTCTATGACCATATTTCTCTACTTAAAAGTATGATTTTTTGTAACAATAAGGCTTATACCATTAGTTTAGGATTTCTTATTTTCAATAAAAGCGCTACCTTAGTTGCGCACAATTTTTTTTTAATAAAAGGTTAATTTATTTTGTACTTTTAATTTCATGGAGGACCACAACACACTTTTAGTGTGGGGTAAGACGTAATACATGTATTCATGTTGAGGATGTGCGTGCAAGTTGAAAAGTACTAGGATAAGAGATTCCTGCCAATAGTTTGAATATTCAAAAAACTAAACAACGAGCTTCCACTCCAAAGAAAAGCATCGGACAAGACGTGTCATTAACACAAGAGGAGTCGTAGTTACGATAAGTGTGCCAACATCATGACAAGACAATACCATTAAATGCATTTATGGTGAGAAGTGACGATTAAAGAATGGTGGTCGTTACAAATGTATTAATTGCAAGAAGTGATGCTTGAAAAGAAGGGGGGTAGTAAATGCTAGTTACCCCCTCGAGCCTATAAAAGGGACTTAAGAGCTCATTTTAACTTTTACCTTTGTTTCCATTTGATTTTTACAGAGTCGAAGAGCAAACTAAGTCCAGGGGATTCCAGAGCAAGTGCAAGTTCAGAGGATCAAATTCCCATGCATAACTATTGAGAGGGATATTCAAACTAACCTTGAATCATGATTTACAACAAATAAAATTGGTAGTTGCAAGTTGCAAAGGTATACGTCTGTCATTAGAGGGAGATGAAGAAAAAAAATCCAAGTCATCTACACCGCAAACACATATTCCTTTGGGAACGTTGGATGGTCGAGCCTCAACCTTCGAGCTCCATGGAGGGTGCTACAACCTCAGAAGGTTTTATGAAGCGATCCATTACCAACCATACCAAAAGAAGTACCACTTGTTGGGGGGGAAGAAATACTAATCAGAGAAGAAACACTTGAATAACAAGCGCAGCGTGCACACGGAAGGTGGATACTCTAGGATGACACACTAGACAAAGAAGGCACAAACACCTCCGCCCCCACCATTGATGATAGAAGAGATGTGGTACCCAGAAATAGTGTTGCACACAAAAAATTGGGTGTCAAAATTACCCTCATGTACCATATTTGATTACAACCACCATTAACTAAGAAATGAGGTTGAATTGCAAAATGACTACTAGGTTTAGTGCCAA
This sequence comes from Torreya grandis, assembly GCA_037957365.1. Taxonomy (NCBI): domain Eukaryota; kingdom Viridiplantae; phylum Streptophyta; class Pinopsida; order Cupressales; family Taxaceae; genus Torreya; species Torreya grandis. Next base: position 1,472,416 of record JARHVA010002561.1, on the reverse strand, counting down.
AACACCAAAAATCAACTGGTGTATGACCTTAAAATTTTCAATGCCTTGGACTCTGTAGGGTTATTCTAGTTGTTCAACCTTCCATACTTGAGAAAATCGGTGGAAGTAGTAAAATTTATACTCTCGCACGTCCATGAGGACTACATCTACTTTGTTGGGTGTAGCATGAAGATTACATCTGAGAGAATAAGCATGGTGTCAGGACTACAATGCTCCGACATGGACGTGAAATTTGACTTGGAAGATTTAGAAGAGATAGATAAAACAACACTCATGTACCAGAAGCAAGGCCATGCCATGCACATCAAGAACTTGCAAGATTTTGCCCTCCGAGTAGTCGCATGCATCACCATGACCAAGATCGACGATATCGATCATTGGAAAGAGGTGGATATGGCTCACCTCAACATTGCCCACCAGGGGACTGAGGGCCTAAAGTATAATTGGGCAATGTATTTTGCCCATAAAATCATAGAGGATGCTGAGAAGACCCATCGAATACCAAGCCATAGGTTTCTATGGGAGGTATTTTTATTGTTAATGGTATTTGATGAGATCGGTGTACTAGAGTACACCTCTGGTGAATTGAAGTGGGCATATCTACTAGAACACAAGTCCCCCATAGAGCGCTACAAGGCATTCACATGCCCCAGTCATATCACCCCAATATACAAGAAGAAGTTGAAGTTGTGGTATGACAACATGAAGGAGGCCTTTGGGAGTGAATGGCACATTCTTAAGGACTTGCTCGTCCAGGTTGGTGAGCAAGCCCAATTTGCAGTGAAACAACATTTCTCTCTGGCCTGAATCAAGATGGCCCCCTTTGGAGAACTCTCAATGTGGTTAAAATTGCCTTATGCTTTTTGTTGACCAATTTTGGTCTTGCAAGTCAAAAATTAGGCTCCCTTTTCTTTCCTTACTGTCCTGATTAGCCAGTCTCTGATGTCTTCACCTTACTGCAACTATGGGTTTTCCCTTTGTAATAGGCCTGTTTTTATAAAGAACCAAGTGATTTGAGTCTTATAGTTATTTCGAGTTGATCTGGAGCTTATTTTTCTTCAAGCAAATTACCTCAGACAAGCCTTTTATCGACAAAATAATGGCCCAGTTTCAAAGAAATACAAGTCTTTTACAAAACTCCGAAGGTCAAGTGCCCTTGTGGAGGGCAGGAAGGTAACAAATGGGACCCTTCAAGCAAGCTTCGAATGACAACTTTGGACCCAAAGTGCCCTTGCGGAGGGCAGAAAGCGCATTTGTAAGAGATCAAGGCAGAAACCCCGAAAGGGAAGTTTCCTTTAAAAAAGAGACAAGTCAAAAAAAGGATTTCTTCAGACTTTTTGTCCGAAGAAAATCCATAAGGAAACCAAGGGGAAAATTCCTTCGGACAAAATGCCCGAAGGAATTCCTTCGGACTTTTGTCTGAAGAGATTTACCAAAGGAAGGATGAGACATTGAAGGCATGATTTTCTTCGGGCAAAATGTCCGAAAGAATTTGGAAGACAAAGGAACCCGAAAGGTAGGTGCCTTTGCAGAGGGTACTCGGCTATCAAAAAGGGGATCTTTTCCTTTTTTTCAAAGGGTCATTTTCCCTTCGTAAAGGTTCATTTGCAAAAGCTGAAGGAATTGCTAAAGGATGATGACAGGCTCGAGAACGTCAACTTCAACATGGTGAACTAGCCGTTGAAGGTTCAAACGTCTGGTGACAGGCTCACGAATGTCAAATTCAAGGCAACAAAAGAGCTGTTAATTTTTAAATGGTGACGGGCTTGCGGACATCAATTTTATGGTGATGAGATAGTCGTTGTTTTTTCAAATATTTAAGGACGGGCCCGCGCATGTCAAATTCAAGATGGGTCAATCGTCGGAGGAAAAGGCTAAAGGACATTTCATTTGGACATTTTGTCTGAAGGAATTCAAAGGCTAAGTGACCCACCAAGAAAGGAGCTGAGAGGAGACAAACAATAGCCCCGAGAGCCCGAATTGCCAAGAAAAGACAAGAAGTAGCAAAGAAAGAGAGAGTAGAACAGTAAATCCAAAACGTGGCTACGCATACATAAGACAACACTTGAAACGTTCTAGAAGACACATCCAGCCAAGCACATACACGAACCATATTAGTCCAGGTGGCAAAAGAGGTATCGGTAGGAGAATTTATTACTTGCAGATGGAATAGTCTCCACCAAACAACCATCAAAGAGAGCACGAGCATTCAATAGAGCGGCCCATTTTTTTTTGTTTGACATCAATAAGTAGAGAGTTGCATAGGTTTTCAAGGGAGGCGGTCTTGCCATTCAAAGGATAAGGTAACCATGCTTTAGCAACAATATTAAACGCAGTTTGAGCAGCAAAAGTTAATGTTTGTGACATATACAACGTGGTTCTTCTAGGCGTATTGATGGAAAGATGACAACATGAGCGAATTCCTCTTACCAAGGTGTTTAATGCAGTATGGGCCGTTGGTTCCTTGAAATGACTAAGGATCTTTCTCTAAGTTCTATATATTGTAACCTCTCAGCTAAAAAAAATATCTCTCCAAATACCTCACCAAATGACCTCCATGAAGTTAAGAGTTTGTTACAAAGTGTTACAAATGAATTAGTGGCTCTCAAGAGGCAACAAGCTCAAAACTATCCGCTGAATCAAAGATACCAGTAGTTCAGACAAACGAATAGACCTTTCCAAAATTATAACCAAGGACAGGGTCAGATTATCCAAGTCAGATCATATCAAGGTTATAATCCAAATGCCCCGTCATCATCCAAAGCTCTTGTTCTCATTCAAAATAATTTGGTGCAGGAACAGTCTAATTGTCCACCCCTGGGGTATAGTCAAGAACAAGTTGCTTATACTAATGAGTTGCCAAGTCAATGTATGAACACTCAAGACAATCAAACAACCCAATTTCCAAGTTTTGAGGTGTCTGCATAACTTGGGATAGATAACAGGCAGACTCAATCTGATTCTACTCTTATGAACCACTTGGAAGGAGAATTCTATGCAGTCAATTATGTGGGGAGTATGAATACTAAGGTGATTGTGTTGCAGTCAATACCAGGTCCAAAAAGAGAGCTATGAAGGAAGCTCAAGTAGCTATTCAAGCATATGTAGCATCTTTTTCATCACAAGGAACCAGAAGTTTCCAAATTACAAGCCGTCAATTGTAACCTCAACTCCTCAGCTTGCACCTCAGGGTGTAAATGCCCCCAAAGAAAATTCAAAGGGAACAACCCTCAAATCAATGTGGTGGACCAAATGAAGAAGCTGCACATGAATATCTCATTGTGAGATTCCTTAGCAATGCCAGGACAAAAAGATATACTCTAGAAGGAATTACACGGGTTGAATGAACAAGCTATCCCAACAAAGGCTGATAATATGTTGATTATGAATGGGCCCCCTTCTATGGCAGGTCAAGCAAAAAAAGATAAAAAAGTTCCTCCTTTCTATCTATCCTTAGTCATTGGAGATTTCTTGGTTTATAATTGCATTATTGATAGTGGAGCAAGCACCTCAGTAATGCCCAAATGCATCGCTGACAAGCTAAGACTCAAATATGAGGAAATGACCAAGGGAGTCCTGCATTTAGATGGATCACCAGCCAAAACATTAGGAGTGGTAAGAAGCTTGAATCTAATGCTTCATGCATGTCCAAACTTCTCTGTTCTCCACGATGTGGTAGTGGCATATGTTCCCCCTTTGCTCTTTGCTTATCCAAGGATTTCACATCTAAGATAGGTGGGTACTTAGCAACAAATTGGGCTTACATGGTTTTTAGAACCAAATATGGAACTAAAGTGAAGAATGAGTCGGGGCCCATCCAGAGAGATCATCTAGGGCCATGCTCAAGGCGGTGAACGTCAGCTACGTCATCATTGATGAAGAAGAATTCTAAATAGACTAATCCCCACCCTCTTCCCTTGAAGGAGTTACTGACCTACTCTTACATGAATAGGGAAATGACAATTTTGAACATGACCCATACAAGTTCATCGAAGAGGCAAGTCTTGGAGTTTATTGCATGCATGAAGAAGGTACTTTCATGTCAAATTTGATGAAGGGAAACCAAAAGCGTTGTGGTTTGTGGCAACTCTTCTTCGATGGATCAAGAAGCAAATTAGGAGCTGGTGGTGGGGTAATGCTAGTTTCAACCTCAAAAGAAAGATACTTTTCAACTTTTAGATTCTAATTCTCCTGCACTTGTAACCTTGCAAAATATGAGTCCCTCACTCATGGTTTAGAGTGGGGAAAGAAAAGAGGAATAAAAAAATTTCAGGTTTTTGAAGACAATGAGTTAATTGTAAACCAGGTGAGAGGTCGAAACTCGATCAAGAATTCATTGCTTAAGTCTTACTTACAAGCACAGGGTGTGAGATCTAATAGAAAGTTTCCTGGCTTTCAACATTATTTCCATTTTCAGAGAACAAAATAAGCAAGCAAACATACTAGAAGCAATTGGTGCTCAATTTGACATTCCCAAGGGAATAGGTCAGGACAACAGTGAACACCATTTAAAAGTGATAATAAGACCCTCTGTCCTTGATAATGTCATCAATTGGCAGGTGTTTGACAATGACCAACAAATAGCACTCTTCTTCCAAGACGAGGCTGAGTTTGCTTCTAAGAATCAATCCAAGCTGCAACAATTGTACGACGGCCAGATTGTTTAGCTGAAGAACAATAAAATTTTTAAAGGTTTAGTCACTCTCAAAAGCATCTTCAATGAGGATGACCAACTCAAAAATGACAAAGCAAACAACACAACCAAGAAAGAAAATTACGAAAGAGTCGAAATATTCAAAGATAGGCTGCTTGCACTTGGGAAAGTATGTACAAATGATGAAAGACATTCTTTCATTTTATTATGCCAAGAGTTTTCCGATGTCTTTGCTTGAGAGTATAGTGACCGGAAGGGTTTTGACCCAAGCTTGGCTCAACACACCATTGAGCTGGAGGAAGGTGCCAAACCTATCAAACAAAAACAAAGGCCCATCAATCCAAAGATTGAGCCTCTCATGTGGAAGGAGCTCAACAAGTTGATTGAGTCCAGAATCATTTTTCCTATCAAACACTCTTCTTGGCTGGCCAATCTAGTCCCTGTTAGGAAGAAGAATAGGGAGATTAGACTATGTATTGATTTTAGAGACCTCAATAGAGTCTCGTTAAGAGATCACTATCCCCTCCCAAATATGGAGTAGATCCTCCAAATGGTGACAGGTAGTGAATGTTTCTCCCTCCTGGATGGGTATTCAAGGTACAATCAAATTCTAGTGCAAGACTGTGATCAATACAAGACAACCTTCACTACCAAGTAGGGAAATTTTGCCTACAGGAAGATGCCATTCGAGCTGTCAAATGATGGAGCTACCTTTCAACGAGCCATGGATATGGCTTTTTAGGGTCTGATAAATAGTATTGTATTAGTCTATCTTGATGACGTGATGGTCTTCTCCAAGGATGCAGGACAACATCTGAAACACCTGAGGCAAATCTTTGAGAGGTGTAGAGAGTTTGGTATCTCTCTCAACCCAAAGAAATGTGTGTTTGTTGTACATGAAGGCAAACTCCTAGGTCATGTCATTTCAAAAAGGGGCTTAACCAATGATCCAGAAAGAGTACACGTCATCCTAGCACTGTCCTTACCTAAACATAAGAAGGGTCTGCAGAGCTTTTTTGGCAAAATAAATTTTATTAGGAGATTTATCCCTAGTTTTGCTAAAATAGTCAAGCCACTAACTTCCATGCTGAAGGACAAGAAATTTACATCGACAACCAAAGAAAGGATAGCTTCGAAGGGATTAAACAAGCCATTGCCCAGGCTCCCACCTTGATCAACCCTGATTTCTCCAAAAAATTTAACCTTTACACCTTCAGAAATGAAGAGGTAATCTCTGCCATGCTCACTCAAGCAAATGATAAAAACCTTGAACAACCTCTTGCATTCTTTAGCCAAGTTCTAGAAGGTTTTGAAGTTAGGTACACATATGTTGAAAAGCAAGCACTTGCAGTTATATGAAACTTGAAGAAATTTAGACATATGTTCTCAAACAACAAGATTCATATCATGGTGCCACATTCTAGTGTCAAATATTTCTTAATTAGCCGTGATTTAAATGAAAAGAGGGTAGGGTGGATCATCAAGGTAATGGAATATGATGTAGATATCAAAACCACTAAGCTGGTAAGGGGGAGAGGGTTGTGTGATCACCTCGCTACAGACCTTAAACAATAGAAAGAGGACATTTTGTTACTCCATGATGAAGCTACAGTAGAGGAACATGTAGTCATAAAGGACTGGGCACAAGACATGACTCATTTCCTTCTCACTGGTGAGTGCCCTCAGGGCCTTGATAGGACTAAGAGAAGGTATTTCAAGCTCCAGTCCCTTTCTTATGTCTTGGTTGATGGAGTGTTGTTTAGAAAGTATTTTTCAGGGGTACTCTTGAGATGCATAGACTCAAATCAGGTCAATAAGGTACTATCCAAATTTCATGACGGATCAGCTGGTGGTCACTTTGCTCCTAAGCCTACAACTGCAAGGATTATGAAGGCTGGTTACTTTTGACCCATTTTATTCAGAGACACTCATGCCTAGATACATAAGTGCCAAAAATGTGCTCTCTTTAATGGAAAGCAACGATTGGCTGCAATGCCTCTATAACCTATTCAAGTAGAACAATCGTTTATGCAATGGGGTCTAGACTTCATAGGGATGATCAACCCTCCTAGTGCTGGCCACAAGTGGGTTTTGACTGCTACAGATTATTTCACGAGATGGGTAGAAGCTATTGATTTGAAGGAAGCCAATGAAAGTGCAGTCTTAGACTTCTATGAAGGCCTGATAACAAGATTTTGAGTCCCAGCTACCATCATCTCAGATAACGCATTGGCTTTCTTGGGAACCAAAACAAGCGAGTGGGCGTTAGAATACGGTATTTATCTTAGTACTTCTTACAACTACTACCCACAAAGAAATGGGCTGGCTGAGTCCAATAAAAATCTGATCAAGATCATTAGAAGGACAATGGAAGAAAATCAAAGGACTTGGCACGCCAAATTGAAAATAGCCCTATGGACAGACAGGGTCACTCCAAAAAGAGTAGTTGGTAATTCACCATACAAACTTGTGTATGGAAGGGAAGCTAGACTTCCTATTTCACTTAAACTACTAGCTTTGGATCTTTCCCATCAGCTGCAATTGGAAGAAAGCGACAACATGGAAGTCATATTTTATGAATTAGTATAACTTCAAGAGGTAAGAGACCAAGCCATGGTTTCCATGACCAGCCGTCAATAGTAGACAAAAAAGTATTTTGATAGGAAATCTTCATCAAAAGGCTTCTCAGAAGGTGACATTGTCTTGAAATGGGATGAAGACCGAGCTAAACCTGGGAAGCACATGAAGTTCGATGCTTTATGGAATGGTCCATATGTCATCACTCAATGCAAGCAATATAACGCTTTCCAACTTTTCAGGTTGGATGGTGGAGAACTACATATCCCAGTTAATGAGATATATCTTAAACATTGCCACTAAGCCCTCTCTGGTTATGTACATATTTTCTCTATGTTTTCCCCTATTTTCTCTAAGTGCTTTTGTGCATGTTTGTAGGTTTTTTTAGCCTTGTGTGTGTTTTGTTTACCTTTTGGGGTAAAAGCTTCATGTTGATTCTTAAGTTTCTCAAGGTTATTGCTAGCCTTTCAGGCTGTGTCCTGACTCCATGCCCAATGAACTTGTAGGCCATTGGTTTTCTTAAGCATAGCAGACATGCTTCCCTTGTGAATAGCCAAATATGTTGACCAATTTTGGTCTTGCAGGCCAAAAATTGGGCTCCCTTTTCTCTCCTTGTTATCCTGATTAGCTAGTCTCTGATTTCTTCACCTTACTGCAACTATGGGTTTTCCCTTTGTAATAGGCCTATTTTTATAAAGAACCAAGTGATTTGAGTCTTGTACGTATTTCAAGTTGATCTGGAGCTTATTTCGCTTCAAGCAAATTACCTTGGACAAGCCTTTTATCAGCAAAAGAATGGGCCAGTTTCAAAGAAATACAAATCTTTTACAAAACACCGAAGGTCAAGTGCCCTTGTGGAGGGCAGGAAGGTAACAAATGGGACCCTTCAAGAAAGCTCTGAAGGATAACTTTGGACCCAAAGTGCCCTTGCGGAGGGCAAAAAGTGCATTTGTAAGAGATCAAGGCAGAAAGACCGAAAGGGACGTTTCCTTCAGAAAAGAGACAAGTCAAACAAAGGATTTCTTCAAACTTTTTGTTCGGAGAAAATCCATAAAGAAACCAAGGGGAAAATTCCTTCGGACAAAATGTCTGAAGGAATTCCTTTGAACTTTTGTCTGAAGAGATTTACCAAAGGAAGGCCGAGACATTGAAGGCACAATTTCCTTCAGGCAAAATGTCCGAAGCAATTTGGAAGACAAAGGAACCCGAAAGGCAGGTGCCTTTGCGGAGGGCTCTCAGCGATCAAAAAGGAGATCTTTTCCTTTTTTCTGAAGGGTCATTTTTCCTTCAGAAAGGTTCATTTTGCAAAAGTCGAAGGAATTGCTAAAGGATGATGATGGGCCTGAGAACGTCAACTTCAACATGGTGAACTCGCTGTTGAAGGTTCAAACCTCTGGTGACGGGCCCACGAACGTCAAATTCAAGGTAGCAAAAGCGCTGTTAATTTTCAAATGGTGACGGACCCGCAGACGTCAATTTTATGGTGATGAGATAGCCGTTGTTTTTTCAAATATTTAAGGACGAGCCCGCGCATGTCAAATTCAAGAAGATGGGTTGATCGTCGGAGGAAAAGGCTAAAGGAAATTTCCTTTGGATATTTTGTCTAAAGGAATTCAAAGGCTAAGCGACCTGCCAAGAAAGGAGTCGAGAGGAGACAAACAATAGCCCCGAGAGCCCGAATTGCCAAGAAAAAACAAGAAGTAGCAAGAAAAGAGAGAGCAAAATAGTAAATCCAAAACATGGCTACGCATACATAAGACAACACTTGAAATGTTCCAGAAGACACATCCAGTCAAGTGCAGACATGAACTAAATCAGTGCAGGTGGCAAAAGAGGCATCAACAGGAGAAGTTATTGCTTGAAGATGGAATAGTCTCCACCAAACAGCCATTAAAGAGAGCGTGAGCATTCAATAGAGCGGCCCATTTTTCTTTGTTTGGAATTAATAAGCAGAGAGTTGCATGAGTTTTTAAAGGAGGCGGCCTTGTCGTTCAAAGGATAAGGTGACCCATGCTTTAGCAGGAATATTAAATGCAGTTTGAGCAGGAAAAGTCAATGTCTGTGACATATACATCGTGGTTCTTCTAGGCATATTGATGGAAAGATGACAACAACATGAGCGGATTCCTCTTACCAAGGTGTTTAATGCAGTATGGGCCGTTGGTTCCTTGAAATGACTAAGGATATTTCTCTAAGTTCTATATATTGTAACCTCTCAGCTAAAAAAGATATCTCTCACTTGTGTATGGCGAAGCCTTGACCATTTTACCTTTTAATCAAAAGAAGCATGTTTTACCTCCATCTTATTTGTTATACTTTTGAATATATCTGTGTATCGACATTGTGTTTAGTCATTTTATCTTAATACTTTCATAGGTCAACACCAGCATATCTAGTATATTTAAGACCATTTTCTGCAGGTTGACAGGAAGTGCCCAGGTTGAAACATAGAGGTAGAAGAGCAATTATCTGATAGTGTGCTTCTGGAGCACCTATGTTAGGTTCTTTTTCTTTGTATCTCTATTAAGCCCCTTGTTAAAATACCCATGTAGTCTAGTCTTTTGTTCAAATGAAGTGTCTGTTCACTCATTTTGATGTAAAGTGTTGATGAAGCTGAGTAGATCGAATCATTTGGTGCATCATCATTTTTAGTTAGGTTCTACTTTTGTAATATCCTTCTCTCTTTTCACGCTAGCCCCGCCCCTCCTCCGCCCCACCCCCTGCTCTCCGTCCCATTATCAACAGTAGCAGTTAAGGACCTCAAACGTGCATCAAGGGGAGCTAGCCCTTATCTAGAGATTCATTCCTCAATTTTGTCAAGCCCGCAACAAGAGGAATGTCTCCATTGTGCCGCGTGAGAGTAAGAAGTTGAGCCTTATTTTGAAGGGTGAAATCCACAAGGTCAACACTTTCATGATGTGATTCTTCATCAGTTCGATGAATCACATTTTTGATGCATAACCTCTCACCCTGGAAGCAGACCGAATTGACTTGGAGATTCACACTCTTCAAAAGATGTATTTCTATCCTGGAAAGAAGGCCTATAGGGAGAAGCATGGAATTGATAAGACCAACACTAAGGTTAAGAAAACAATGGTAAGAGAAACTGTGCACAATCTATTTTACATGGTGCGGCCCAAGAAGAAATCTTCAAAAGGCGGAGCCATGCAAGGGAAAAACTTTCGCCTATACCACATCTTTAGAATAAGTGGGTTGGGCATGATGCCAACACAAGTTCATGAATAGAACCTTCAAAGAGACAAAGGATTGCCTAGGCGCCACCACCTAGATCTTCTCCACCAAGGGCTTCACCTCCTTGATCTTCTCCACCAAGGGCTTCTCCTCCACGAATTTCTCCACCAAGAGCTTCACCTCCACGGGCTTCTTCACCAAGAACTTATCCACCAAGGGCATCATCACCAAGGGTTTTACAATCAGGGGTTGTCTTACAAAATACACCAGAGAAAGAACCTAAGGGGTTAACACCATTACCCCTATGAAACCAGTGCAGGAAGAACCGGAAGGGCATACAAAAGAAATAGAGGAATCTGACTTCAAAAAGACACCCTCCCTGACAAGAGAAGAGGAGACCATCTTTGATGATGCGTAATTGGGCACTGGGGGTCCATTTGGTGAAGAGGGGGATGGTTTTGATACTCAACAGATAAGTGGAATGGACATCGGTAGCACTTCTTTGGCTGTAAATATGGAGGTCAAAATCCTTGAGCATGACCCCAACAAAGGAAAGGATCCGGTCATTTCTAACGTTCAACTACCTTTGATGCATCCACCAACTTATGCGCTCAATATCAGATAAGCATCTAGGATAGGATGTTTTATTATGGCCCCATTTCCTTCCTCAGGATGAAACCATCGATACAAGGTGACAAATGTCTTTTATTTTGGATATGTATAATGAAGAACAACATTTTGAGATTCCTCCAGACTTCCTAATGTTATATTCCCAAGCACCAACATTGCCAACTCCAGTTTGGGTTGATCCCCAGAAGATCTCTCCTCTGCAAGCTATCGCCACATTTTTTTAAATGGCCTTTGAATTTGTGCAACAAAATATACTTTCAGATTCTAATGCATGTGATGTAGAGAAGAAACATGGCCAGGAGGTGGCAATGTATGAGAAAGAAGTTTTTGCTTGGAAGGCACTTGAAGAATAAGTGGCAATGAAAAACGACAAATGAAAGAAGCCACAAAGGCCAAAGCAAAAACTTTAAATGTGTAAATCTATTTTGGGCCAAGAACTGACATTGGCAGATGGAGTACCTTTGGATGGAGAAGCTGTGGATAAATTAGAGACCCTTGTAGGTCTTCTATTGGAATGCTGCAAATAACAACCCACAATGAGAAACAAAGCATAATGGGAGGTTGAGCAGTTTACTGAGGCCATAGAAGTTTGTAAATGCACCCTCGAAAGAGTTTGGGAAGTGATCCCCATCTTGGATAGGATTTTTGAGAAACTGGTGCAGCGTAATAAAATTGTGAAGGCTCAACTCAATGCAGAGGAGTCTCAATGGCAGTAGTTGGCAGATGCTGCCCTTCTAATAAAAGACTGCACCGAGTGCACAAAGGCATTTAAATATGTTGAAACTTTGGAAGAAACAATAAACGTGCATTGGTAATAGCTCAATCCTAGTTGTGCATCTCTTTGAGGTCATGTGGCAGTTGAAGTCGCTACACTTGAGGTTCAGAAGGATGCTAGTACATCCCTCAACCAATTGGTTAATAAGGCCAACGAATGTCCCAACCAACTTGAGGAGATGAAGTTAAATATGACAATAGAAGAGATAACATCCAAGCTGCTTGACACCTTGTCACTTTGGGACAATGTCAGGAAGCAAATTGAACAAATTGGCACTGAGTTTTTGGCTGAGGCCAAGATTGAGACTTAGTCTGGGATGGATTAAGTGCATAGTGTGGGGTGATGTTGGATTCCAAATTTTTGACTAAGTGTTTGGATTTTTGGTATGGAATCGACACAACGCAAGAGGAACATGGTGCAAGAAGACCTTGGTACAGAATTAGCATGGCACGGGAAGACTATGGTGTGGAACCAACGAGGTGTGAGAGGACAAAGACGTAGAAGATAACAAGCACGAGAAAACCTAGTCAAATATGAAATATAACTGTGAAGAACCCAAGAGCATAGGACTCAGAATAATAATGAAAGATTTGGGGAGCACGAGGGAAGCGGGAGATGGTTGAGGAGCGATTCTCAAGGACCATATAGACTTTAACCATTATGAGTTTCGTATCGGCCTATGAAAATGAGGAGATTTGGCAGCAAGGATCTAACATCGAACAAGAATATAGGGGACGTGAAGGCCCGGGTCCTTAGAAATATACAAATGAAAGTCTGCCATGGCTTGGTCTACTAAGAGATCATTGGCCAATCACCCATTTATCATTTATTATGTAACTACTTGGTCAGGATAAAACATGTATAAATATCCCTATGTGGAATCATGTAAGGTGATTGATAATGAATAACATATAGTGACTATATAATATAGACTTACAGATATTACAATTAGTTCAGGGGTTGAGTTTCAAATAATTGATAGTTGAGCATTAAAAATGGGTTGTATTGACTATTTTTTGCTTATCATTCATAATGATATTTATAGAACATGCATTAAATGAGTTTGCATAGACAACATTTTGATCTTCATGGCATTTATCTTCATGTTCTTAGTTGTGATTAATGAGTCAAGGTCTACAGTCATGCATTTATTTTTCTATGTAATTTCTAATCATATATATGAATAATTTCAAGTGTATGACTAGTGTGTTACTGAGCAACATAACCCACAGGAACAAGGCTCTTGCTACATGCTTCAGGTGAGCGCGCAAGACCTTAGTCTTGTGTGAAAGGCCAATGCACAAGCTTGTTGGGGCTACACTTTAGTGCCTAAAGAAAACGTGATAAAGAGAAAACACCCAACAATAGAAGACATACTTACATCAATGTATATGGAATCTTAATGCATGAGAGAGAAGGACAAATGCATATCTATCTACTCTTACAAAGAAGGATCAAAGTTAGGAATACTTACCTTTGAAGATGACCCTATTGAGCCTCAATCTCTCCCTTGGCCAAGGTGCTTTGCAAGAGGTTGTTGTGGTATGTAAGGACAACGAGAATAAGTCATCTCTATGCTATACAACCTATCTATTCAACCAAAAGACTTCTCCACAAGACAAGATCCATATCTCCAAAGAAAGTATGGAACCCTAAGATATGTTCCTCAAGTAGAATGGTGGATAAGTAGATGCGCAATATATATTTATTCTTCTTCTCTTCTCTAAGAATGGAAAAATGAATGTGTTTATATAGACAGATGTAACCCTAATTCTTTTAGAAAGTTTAGGCCGACAAGGTCGACCCTATCGACATTGTATCGTTATTGACAAAAAACAAATTATGTCTCGGCTTAGGTCAGCCAAGGGCCGACCTAGACCCTAAATAAGCTTGATCAATTAGAGTACAAGGTCGATGGGGCCGACAGTGTAACATAAACCATCAAAAATGATTTTAGGCTAGGGAAAGGCTAATGAAGGTGGAAAATGACTAGGGAGGGTGCAAAAGAGGAGGCAAATTTTAGAGGAATGTTTTTAGGAGATGGTTGGATTGATAAAACGTGGTAGTATAGGGATAACAATCTTGTGAAACACCAATGGTCTACCCACCCCTTTCCCAGTGACCACTTAAGACATGCACTCAGAGAGATTAAAACTCAACGGGTTCCTGTAAGATAGAAAGCATCAGTAATTGATACAGTTTAAAAATATTATGTGTATACACTATCCATACAGGTATTTATTGGACATAGTTGACGTGATGTAAGTTTTGTCTTATCGACATCTAATAGGATAATAGGGTTAACAAGTGGTTATATGTGCCTCCAATCTCTCACTTTGCTTCATTATGTATTCTTTTAATCTGAGCATTGGTTTGTGTTGCAAGTATATTTGGTTCCATCTTCCACAGGAGCATTCTCCATTGGGTTATATTTTTATCTTATGAGTAATAGTCCACATGTCTTCTCTAAATTCAATATTGATAGAGTACATTGTCAACACCCTTGGTATTCAAGCGTTTGGGGTGCAATTTTACCACCCTCTCTCATCGTTGTGATCCTTTATGGAGTCACATTTTTGTTTGATGGACAACCCCATGTGCTCAAGACAACCCGTAAAACAAGCAACCAATTTTATGCTATGTTGGATTATATGTTAGTAGAGGATTGTGAATGTTGACTCAAGCATTTTTTAATATTCTAGTTGTGATATATGCACATCTTGTGAAAGATATTGTAAATGGATAAGATAAATGTAATGTTTAATACCTGTTGACGCTATGGATTCCACCCTTTAAAATAAGGCTTAGCTTCTTTCTTCCACGCGGCACAATGGAGACATTCCTCTTGCTGTGGGCTTGGCAAATTTGATGAATGAATCTCTAGAGAAAGGGATAGCTCCCCTTCATGCACCTTTGAGGTCCTTAACTGCTACTGCTAATAATGGAGGGGGTGAAAAGAGAGAAAGATGTTACAAAAGCAGAACCTAACTAAAATGGTGATGCACCAAATGATTCGATCTACTCAACTTTATCAACACATTACATCGAAAGGGATGAACAAACACTTCGTTTTAACAAAAGACCAGACTGCATGGGTGTTTTTACAAGGAGCTTAATGGAGATACAATGAAGAAGAACCTACCATAGGTGTTCCAGAAGCACAGTGTCAGATAGTGTTCTTCTACCTCTATGCTCCAACCTGGGCACTTCCTGTTAACCTGTAGAAGATGGTCTTGGATATACTAGATATGCTGGTGTCGACCTATGAAAGCATTAAGATAAAATTACTAAGCATAATGATGATACATAGACATATTCAGAAGTATAAAAAATAAGATGGAGGTAAACACACTTTTTTGAATAAAAGGTCAAATTGTCAGGGCTTCGCCATACACAAGTGAGAGCTTATTCTGTTGAGAGGTTACAATATATAGAATTTTAGAGAAAAATCCTTAGTCATCTCAAGCAACCGGCAACCCATACTGCATTAAACACCTTGTTGGTAAGAGGAATCCGCTCATGCTGCTATCATATTTTCATAAATACGTCTGGAAGAACCACGTTGTATATGTCACAGACATTGACTTTACTGCTCAAACTACGTTTAATGTTTCTGCTAAAGCATGGGTCACTTTATTCTTGAACGATAAGGCCACCTCCCTTGAAAACTCGTGCAACTCTGTTTATTAATGCTAAACAAAAAAAATGGGCCATTCTATTGAATGCTTGCGCTCCTTTTGATGGTTGTTTGGTGGAGACTATTCCATCTGCAAGCAATAACTTCTCCTTCTGACACCTCTTTTGCCACGTATGCTGATCTGTTCATGTTTTCGCTTGGCTGGATGTGTCTTCTAGAACGTTCCAAGTGTTGTCTTATGTGTGCATAGTCACATTCTAGATTTACTGTTCTGTTCTCTCTTTCCTTGCTACTTGTCTTTTACTGGCAATTCGAGTTCTTAGGCTATTCTTCGCCTCTTCTTGGCTCCTTTCTTGGTAGGTCGCTCAACCTTCGAATTACTTCTGGCAAAATGTCTGAAGGAAATGTCCATTAGCCTTTTTCTTCGACGATTGACCCATCTTGAATTTGATGCTTGTGGGCCTGTCATCATTTGAAAATTAACGTCTCTTTTACTACCTTGAATTTGATGTTCGTGGGCACGTCACTAGACGTTTGAACCTTCAACGGCTAGTTCACCATGTTGAAGTTAGCGTTCTCGGGCCCGTCATCATTTTTTAGCAATTCCTTCAGCTTTGCAAAATGAACATTTTTGAAGGGAAAATGACCCTTTTGATGGCCAAGAGTCCTCCGCAAAAGCACCTATCTTTCGGGTTTCTTTACCTCCCAAATTTCTTTAGACAAAATGTCCGAAGGAATTCCTTCAGACATTTTGCCCGAAAGAATTCATGCCTTCGTTGTCTTAGCCTTCCTTTGGTAATTTTATTCAAACAAAATGTCCAAAGGAATTCCTTCAGACATTTTATCCGAAGAAATTCACCCCTTTGTTTCTTCATGGATTTTTTTCGGACAAAATATTTGAAGAAATCCATTGTTTGACTTGTCACTTTCTCTAAAGGAAACTTCTCTTTTGGGCAAAAGGTCTTGATCTCTTACAAATGCACTTTCTGCCCTCTACAAGGGCACTTTGGGTCCAAAGTTGTCCTTCGGAGCGTGCTTGAACGGTCTCATTTGTTACTTTTTTGCCCTCCGTAAGGGCATTTAACCTTCAAAGTTTTGCAAAAGACTTGTATTTCTTTGAAACTGACCCATTCTTTTGTCGACAAAAAGGCTTATCCGAGGTAATTTGATTGAAACAAAATGAGCCCCAGATCAACTCGAAATACCTGTAAGACCCAAATCACTTGGTTCTTTATAGAAACAGGCCTATCACAAAGGGAAAACCCACAATTGCAGTAAGGTGAAATCATCAGAGACTGGTTAACAGGTATAGCAAGGAAAGAAAAAAGGAGCTTGATTTTTGATCTTCAAAACCAAAATTGGTTAATATATTTGGCAATTCACAAGGGAAGCATGCCTGCTATGCTTAAGAAAATCGATGGCCTATAGGTCCATTGGGTATGGAGTCAGGGTACAGCTTGAAAGGATGGTAATAAACTTGAGAAACTTAAGAGTCAACAAGAATATTTACCCCAAAAGGTAAGTAAAACACAAACAAGGCTAAAAAATTACAAACATGCATGAAAGCGCTTAGGGAAAACGAGGGAAAAATAGAAAAAATATTTACATCACAAGAGAAGGCTCAATGATAATGTTTAAGATATATCCCATTAAATGAGATATGTAGTTCTCCACCATCCAACCTGGAGAGTTAGAATGCGTTATGTTGCTTGCATTGAGTGATGACATATGGACCACTCCACAAGGCATCAAACTTCGTGTGCTTTTCAGGTTTAACTCGGTCTTTATTCCATTTCAAGACAATGTCGTCTTATGAGAAGTATTTTGATGAAGATTTCTTGTCAAAATGCTTCTTTATTTGCTGCTGACAGTTGGTCATGAAAACCATGGCTTGGTCTCTTGCCTCTTGAAACTCCATTAATTCACAAAATCTGACTTCCATACTGTCACTTCCTTCCAATTGTAACTGGTGGGAAAGATCCAAGGTTGGTAATTCAAATGAAATAGGAAGTCTAGCTTCCCTTCCATACACAAGTGTGTATGGCGAATTACCAACTGCTTTTTTTGGAGTGACCCTGTCTGTCCACAGGGCTATTTTTAACTTGGCATGCCAAGTCCTTTGATTCTCTTTCATTGTCCTTATAATGATCCTGATCAGATTCTTGTTGGTGGACTCAGCTAGCCCATTTCCTTGTAGGTAGTAGTTAGAAGAAGTACTAAGATAGATGTCGTATCCTAACACCCACTCGTTTGTTTTGATACTCAAGAGGGCCAATGCATTATCTGAAATGATGGTAGCTGGGACTCCAAACTTTATCACCAGGTCTTCATATTTGTCTAAGACTGCACTCTCGTTGGCTTCTTTCAAAGTAATAGCTTCTACCCATCTCATGAAATAATCTATAGTAGTCAAGACCCACTTGTGGCCAGCACTAAAAGGAAGGTTGATCATCCCTATGAAGTCCAAACCCCATTGCATGAACGACTGTTCTACTTGAATAGGTTATAGAGGCATTGATGCCAGTGGTTGCTTTCCATCAAAGAGAGCACATTTATGGGACTTCCATACTCAGGCATGAATGTCTCTGAACAAAGTGGGCCAAAAGTAATCAACCCTTATAATCCGTGGAGCTGTAGGATTAAGAGCAAAGTGACCACCCGTTGGTCCGTCATGAAATTCAGATAGTACCCTGTTGACCTAATTTGAGTCTGTACACCTCAAGAGTACCCTTGAAAAATATTTTATAAATAACACCCCATCAACTAGGACGTAAGTAAGAGACTGGAGCCAAAAATACCTCCTCTTAGTCCTATCAAGGCCTTATGGGCACTCACCAGTGAGAAGAAAATGAATCATGTCTTGAACTCAGTCCTTTATGACTACATGATCCTCTCTTGCAGCTTCATCATGGAGTAGCAAGATGTCCTCTTTCTACTATTTAAGGTCTATAACAAGGTGTTCGTATATCCCTTTTCCCTTACCAGCTTAGTGGTTTTGATCTCCACATCATATTCCATTACCTTGGTGATCCACCCTGCCCTCTTTTTATTTAAGTCACGACTCATAAAGAAATCCTTGACACTAGGATGTGGTACCATGATATGAATCTTGTTGTTTGACAACATATGTTTGAATTTTTTCAAGCTTCATATAACTGCAAGTGTTTGCTTTTCAACATGTGTACCTAACTTCAAAACCTTTTAAACCTTGGCTAAATAATGCGAGAGGTTGTTCAAAGTTTTCATCATTTGCTTGAGTGAGCATGGCAGAGATTACCTCTTCATTTTTAAAGGTGTAAAGGTTGAAATCTTTAGAAAAATCAAGACTAATCAAGGTGGGAGTCTGGGCAATAACTTGCTTAATCCCTTCAAAACTATCATTCTTTTATGTTGTCCATGTAAACCTCTCATCTTTCTTCAGCATGGAAGTTAGTATCTTGACTATTTCAGCTAAATTAGGGATAAATCTCCTAATAATATTTATTCTGCCAAAGAAGCTTTGCAAACCCTTCTTGTGTTTAGGTAATGATAGTGCTAAGATGGTGTGTACTCTTTTTGGATCAATGGTCAAGCCTCTTTTTTAAATGACATGACCCAAGAGTTTGCCTTCATGGACAACGAACACACATTTCTTTGAGTTGAGAGAGATACCAAACTCTCTACACCTCTCAAAGATTTGCCTCAGATGTTTCAAATGTTGTTCTACATCTTTGGAGAAGACTGTCACATCGTCAAGATAGACCAATACAATACTATTTATCAGACCCTATAAAGCCATATCCATAGATCGCTAAAAGGTAACTCTAGCATTTGATAGTCTGAATGACATCTTCCTGTAGGCAAAAGTTCCCCACTTGGTGGTTAAGGTTGTCTTGTATTGATCACAGTCTAGCACCAGAATTTGATTGTATCCTGAATACCCATCCAGGAGGGAGAAGTGTTCACTGCTTGTCACTATTTGGAGGATCTGCTCCATACTTGAGAGGGGATTGTGATCTCTTAATGAGACTCTATTGAGGTCTCTAAAATCAACACATAGTCTGATCTCTCCATCATTCTTTCTAACAGGGACCAGATTGGCCAGCCAAGAAGAGTGTTTGATAAGAAATATGATCTTGGACTTGATCAGCTTAGTGAGTTCCTTTTGCATGAGAGGCTCAATCTTTGGATTGATGGGCCTTTATTTTTATTTGATGGGTTTGGCACCTTCCTCTATCTTAATGGTGTGAAAGGCCAAGCTTGGGTCAAAACTCTTCAGGTCGCTATAGTCCCAATTAAAGACATCTACAAACTCTTGGCATAACAAAATAGGTGTGGAGCGTTAGATTCAAGCCTCTTACCACTCTTAATGTTTTGGCTGTTGATCCATTCAATTGCAGAACTCCCTTGGTCATTTCTTCATATTTGAGTCCTAGCTTGTCAGCTATGCATTTGAGCATTACCGAAGTGCTTGCTCCACTGTCAATAATGCAATTGTGAACTAAAAAATCTCCAATGACCAAGGATAGATAGAAAGGAGGAACCTTTTCATCCTTCTTTGCTTGAACTCCCATGGAAGGGGGCCCATTCATAATCAACACATATCAGCCTTTATTGGGACAACTTTTTCACTCAGCGCATGCAATTCCTTTTAGAGTATATCCGTTTGTCCTGGCATTGCTAAGGAATCCCACAATGAGATATTCATGTGAAGATTCTTCATTTGATCCACCACATTGATTGAAGGGTTTCCCCCTTTTGAATTTTTTTTGGGGGCATTTAAAGCTTGAGGTACAACTTGAGGAATTGAGGTTACAACTGGCTACCTATAATTTGGAAACTTTTGGTTTACTTGTGATGAAAAAGATGCTACAGATGCTTGAGTAGCTACTTTAGCTTCCTCCGTAACTCTTTTTTTAGACCTGGTATTGGATGAAACACAATCATCTTGGTTATTCGTACTCCCCACATAATTGACTGCATAAAATTCTCCGTCCAAGTGGTTCATAAGAGTGGAATCAGACTGAGCTTGCCTATTGTCCATTTCCTTCTGTGTTGATGCCTCAAAACTTGAGAATTAGGTTTTTTGATTGCCTTGCATGTTCATACATTTATTTGACAACTCATTAGTATAAGCAACATGTTCTTGACCATACCCCAGAGGTGGGAAATTACATTGTTCTTATACCAAATTATTTTGAATGGGAACTAGAGCTTTGGATGATGAAGGGGCACTTGGATTATAACCTTGATATGATCTGACATGGGTAATTTGACCCTGTCCTTGGTTATAATTTTGGAAAGGAGGTCTATTCATTTGTCCGAACAGCTGGTACCCTTGATCCAATCGATAGCTTTGAGCCTGTTGCCTTTTGAGAGCCATTAATTCATTGGTAACATTTTGTAACATAATCTTAACTTCATGGAGATCATTTGGCGAGGTAGCAGTCAGCTTTTTTATACCAGACAAAGGAGCTAAAGTGGATGCAACAGTCTAAACTAAGGGTTGCAATTCTAGAAAGAGCAACATATGAGGTCTAGGGGCTATCTTTCCTGCTTGCACCAAATAATTTTTTGTGGCTATTTCATAGGTAGCAGGTAACACTTGTCATCCCATGGACTGTATCATGACAACAATGTCCATGTTCAAAGCCTTTAAGTAGTAAAGGAAAGCATAGCTTGGGGTCGGTCTCACTAAAATAGGGATTCTGTCCCAAGTCTTTTGGAACCTGGTATTAAAATTTTGCATAAATTCATGCAGAGCTCTTTTCATAGTGGTCAATTGCTCAGCTAGAGAGAGATGGTCACTCTTCTCTCCAAAGCTATTTGTCAAGAGGGTGCCTAATTCATTCCATGAGCCAACTGAATTCATAGGCAAGCTCCCATACCAGTCCAAAACTTTACCTTTAAAAGACAATGCCAGTAACCTAATGGCTATGTTCTCTTCGGTGACATTATGAATGTTGCAGAGGTTGGCTATATTTTTGATATGCTCAATAGCAGTAATAGTCCCCTCTCCATTAAAAGGAGAAACACTCTTAAGCACTGTCCCTACGATTGGGTCATACTGCAAAAGTTTTACAGGGCTCTGACCATCGAAGGCTACAAAAGGTAAAGCCATGGCGATGACAGGGTTCATCGTGGGTCTTCTCGTGTAGATATATTTTATGGCAGGTCTGGGAAATTGATTTGTTGTGTAAGGATGAGTCTTGCAAACCTTAGCCGCTTTGCTGAGTTTAAAGGTAGCTCAATGAATTCAAAAGGAACACCCTTAAAAAAAGATCTTGTGGTGACCTTAGGCATGGAATGCTACGCTGATCTCTGACCAGAGACTAAGTTATTAAAAATGGAGTTGCTAGATGCTGGGTTAATTTGCTCACTCTTGCAATAACAAGATCAACACCAACCTTGAAACTTCCTAGAGTTTAAAAAAATGGTCCCATTAGGCATGCCAAAAATTGTTGACGTTGTGGATTGTACCCTTTAAAAGAAGGCTCAACTTCTTTCTTCCATGCGGCATGAAAGAGACATTCTTCTTGTTGTTAGCTTGGCAAATTTGAGGAATAAATCTCTATATTAAGGGCTAGCTCCCCTTGATGCACCTTTGAGGTCCTTAAATGCTATTGCTAATAATGGGGGTGAGGGGGGGTGAAAAGAGAGAAAAATATTACAAAAATAGAACCTAACTAAAATGGTGATGCACCAAATGATTCGATCTACTCGGCTTTATCAACACATTACATCAAAAAGGGCGAACAAACACTTCATTTTAACAAAAGCCCATACTACATAGGTGTTTGAACAAGGGGCTTAATGGAGATACAATGAAGAACCTACCATAGGTGCTCCATAAGCACACTGTCAGATAGTTGCTCTTCTGCCTCTATGCTCCAATCTGGGCACTCCCTGTTAACTTGCAGAAGATAGTCTTGGATATACTAGATATGCTGGTGTCAACCTATGAAAGTATTAAGATAAAATGACTAAGCATAATGATGATACACAAACATATTCAGAAGTATAACAAATAAGATGGAGGTAAAACATGCTTCTTTTGATTAAAAGGTAAAATTGTCAGGGCTTCACCATACACAAGTGAGAGATATCTTATTCAGCTGAGAGGTTATAATATATAGAATTTTAGAGAAAAATCCTTAGTCATCTCAAGGAACCAGTGGCCCATACTGCATTAAACACCTTGGTAAGAGGAATCCACTCATATTGTTGTCATCTTTTCATAAATACATATGGAAGAACCACGCTGTGTATGTCACATACATTGACTTTGCTGCTCAAACTATGTTTAATGTTCTTGCTAAAGCATGGGTAACTTTATTCATGAACAATAAAGCTGCCTCCCTTGAAAACTCATGAAACTCTTTGCTTATTAATGCTAAACAAGAAAAAATGCGCTGTTCTATTGAATGCTCGCGCTCCCTTTGATGGATGTTTGGTTGAGACTATTCTATCTACAAGCAATAACTTCTCCTACCGATGCCTCTTTTGTCACCTGTGCTGATTTGGTTCATGTCTACGCTTGGGTGTATGTGTCTTCTGGAACGTTCCAAGTGTTGTCTTATGTGTGCATAGCCACGTTCTAGATTTATTGTTCTGTTCTCTCTTTCCTTGCTACTTCTTGTCTTTTACTGGTAATTCGTGCTCTCGGGCTATTCTTCACCTCCTCTTGGCTCCTTTCTTGGCGGGTCGCTCAACCTTTGAATTCCTTCGAGCAAAATGTCTGAAGGAAATGTCTGCTAGCCTTTTTCTCCGATGATTGACCCATCTTGAATTTGACGCTCATAGGCCCATCATCATTTGAAAATTAGTGTCTCTTTTACTACCTTGAATTTGACGTTCGTGGGCACATTTCCAGACATTTGAACCTTCAACGACTAGTTCACCATGTTGAAGTTGGCGTTCTCGGGCCCATCATCATCCTTTAGCAATTCCTTTGGCTTTTTCAAAATGAACCTTTCTAAAGGGAAAATGACCCTTTTGATGGCTAAGAGTCCTCTACAAAAGCACCTACCTTTTGGGTTTCTTTACCTCCCAAATTTATTCAGACAAAATGTTCGAAGGAATTCCTTCAGACATTTTGCCCGAAAGAATTCGTGCCTTTGTTTTCTCAGCCTTTGGTAATTTTCTTCGGACAAAATGTTCGAAGGAATTCCTTCAGACATTTTGTCTGAAGAAATTCACCCCTTTGTTTCTTTATTGATTTTCTTCGGATAAAATGTCCGAAGAAATCCATTGTTTGACTTGTCACTTTCTCCGAAGGAAACTACCCTTTCGTGCAAAAGGTCTTGATCTCTTACAAATGCACTTTTTGCGCTCCGCAAGGGCACTTAACCTTCGGAGTTTTACAAAAGACTTGTTTTTCTTTGAAACTGACCCATTCTTTTGTCGATAAAAAGGCTTATCCAAGGTAATTTGCTTGAAACGAAATGAGCCCTAGATCACTTGAAATACCTGCAAGACTCAAATCACTTGGTTCTTTATAGAAACAAGCCTATCACAAAGGGAAAACCCACAATTGCAGTAAGGTGAAATCATCAGAGACTGGCTAACAAGTCTAGCAAGGAAAGAAAAAGGGAACCTGATTTTTGGCCTTCAAAACCAAAATTGGTTAACAATACCTCTTGTGAAAAGAAAGAAGAAGAAACAAGATGACTCTATAAATATTGTGTAAGTCACACGAAGAAGTATTAGCTGTTAATTATTGGTGTTTGATAATTGCAAGTGATTAATTAAAACAAGATGTATCGCTATCTTGTATACTTTGCTAAGAAATATATGAAGATAATTTGCAAGTCTATGTTATGTGTATTTATGTTATAACAAGTATATGTATTTTTTGAGTGTCTTTGTTTATTTTATCTAGCAGTAAATGTTGAAATTGGTCTATCCCTATGTATGGTTCATAATGGAATAAATAACTTACAAATATTTCCTTTTATGTATTTACTGGATTGAAAATGGTTAAGTTTTTGCGATAGACTACAACATTAACATCTCTTGATGAGAATTTCCAAGGACTGCTGCGAAAAATGATTCCATTTTTGGGGATTGCAGGATGCTAAGATGGTTCCCTGTTCAAAGAGATATTGATAGATATCTAGAGAAGATACATAAGTTTTCTTAGGAAGAATCCTTTATAGTAGTGATTCCTATACAAGAGATAATCACATAGCATATATATGGTGAGATATGTGAAGTGTTTTGGTGAAAATTATCCAAATTGCTAGTAGCATGGCTAACAAGATTGGAGCACTACTATTTCGGCCTCACAAAACAAAGCTTTGGATGAAACAGAGAGAAATTGGAAAAGTTTTGAAATTTGGATACCAAGTGGAAGCGAGCAATTGACCATTGGGTGAAGACTACTATTGAGGGGTACATATCAGAATTTGGTATTAAAGGATACATTTATTTGATAATGCTTATAATTTGTTCGTTAGGGGAAGAAAAGAAAAATTTATCAAAAAATCACTGAGGTTGGTAAAGATGTTGGTTAAGGAAACGGATATGGTGTCGATTCCTATGGTCATTGAGTATTCTAGTAGGGTGACATGGGGATGTGATATTTAAAAAGGTGAGTGAAGGGTATGTGAACAGTTGTGATTGGACACAAGATGGAGCCCACTAAAAGGAAGGTGAAAAATGAAAAAAAGGAGGTAGAAAACGAAAAGAATATATCTAGGCTTCAACAAGAGTTGGGACAATAAAATGCATGGAGAAAATGGAACCCAATTGATCTAGATCATTTGAAGAAGTTTTGAGTAGAAATGTAAGAGGGAAATCACAAGAAATAAGAAGTAGTAGACCTCTGTTGGAAGTGATAGTGCTCGAGAGAGTGAGCCAGATGAACCTGAAGAGATCACAAAAGGAGATCGAGAAGACAAGTCCATCCTAGGACGGGGATGGGAGAGCAATTGGACAATCATGAGAATTAAGATAGGTGATGAAATAAAGTAGTGTAGTAATGGGTTTAGGAGGCATCTTGTGTTTAGAACATTTGGATTGAACAGGAAGAGACACTTTTGTAATAATATATATAGAGCAATGCCCATTTAGGAAACATAAATGTTTCATTCACCCTAGAGAAGCACATCCCAGATGCCATTGCAATTAGATCGAGAGGTATAAGCAAATAATTTAGAGTTTTACATAAAGATTGTGGAGGATAGGAAGTAGTCTGGAAAAATTGGAGGAAGTTTAACTAGTAGAAGAGTAGAATCTTGTCTAGAGACTACTACAACAGATATCAATAATTAGGTTGTTCAAAACACCAAGATTGCAATCGACAGTAATAACACCCAATAAACCAGTGGTCAATATCCTTATTGCAAGAGCTATGGCATATCCTGCATGAGCTTTTGTTACTTTGCAAACTTATGATGGTTGTACTTATTTAGAGCAATACATCCTAACTTGTGAAATGAAGTGGGGGGACAAAGGAGTGAAATATGATGAGACCAGATGGTGTAAACTCATAGTGGTTGTAACTGGTTGGGCCTTAGAGTTTATGTTCAATTATGGAGTTAGAAATTTGAATTTGAGTGGAGAAAACTGTAGATTTATCACAGAGTTTAAAAGGCAAATGTGTGAGCCAAACTATTTAGGATCTTAAAAAATCAAACAAAAGTTGGCGGAATCAATTTTGGAGTATGATAAAAGATTTGTAGATTTCATGAACAAGATGAATTTTGCATTTGAAGACAAGAATATGTTAGCTTGCAAGGTGGAATATGGTTGCCATAACACATACTCCATTTTTGAACAAGGAAGAATCCATCACAATAACAGTAAGAGTATAGAAGATTGAGAACTATAGGATAATTCTTTAGCAGGTACAAAAATTAATTCTAAGATGGACGTTGTATTTTGAAGAATGGATGAAATGTAGGAAGAGAAAAACAAAAGTTTTCAATATGGTGTATAGAGAGCGACCAACACGACCATCATTGAAATGAGTGCCCTCACATCCAAAAATAATTCTATGAGATTTTTCACAATTGGGACCACCCAACTTCTAAATGTCACTTGGGACAATATTATGTGTGACAACCTCAAAGCGTGAGTTATAACTTTTGTAAATCCACTACTCATGATGATAAGAGTTCCAAAGCTCTACAAGATCTTAAGGAATATCTCACAAGGAATGTCTTTGCAGTGATTGTGCAATAACCACAACAACAAAATCAAGGATCACAAGATACACATATGCCTCAACAAGGAGGATTGGCTCCTTCCTCTCCTCAACATCAGTCAAGTTACATTGCACTTTTAACACAATCTTAGCAGACTTGAGCACCTCCTCCACAAAGACAATATGAAGGATACCAAAATCAATACGGCTGGGGACTCTTGCAAAGGGAAGGTGAATATCAAGGAGGATACCTATCGCGTAGACAATGACTAATGAAACAAATAGTCTACTATTTGTGCAGGGAGATGAACCATATTGCTCACAATTGTCCAAGTTATCCATAGAGGGAAACATATTGCATCAATGACTTATTGTAGAGTCTATGTTAATATTGAGGATTGCCTTGCACTAGAAAATAAGCACAAAGACAAGTAGGTACAAAATGTAAATATGGGGAATGCTTGCCCGAAAGAACTTGCATACATATAGGTATCTACAAAGATGCAATATAAGGAACAAGGATTTGATCCCTTGAAAATGCTTGGAGAAAAACAAATCTAAATAGTGCAAGAGAACAAATATCTAGATCCTAGAAAGGAGAAGATGTTGATGAATGAATATAATATCCCCAAATACAAAGGAGACCATAAACATGAAATGCATTAATGTAAATAAATCACCAATGGAACCACCTAAACCAACAACAATTAAATTAACTATAACAACTAAATTAAATAAATTATCCATATGGGAAGGAGTGCCACATTTAATGCAAGGAATATAAGTTATATTAATGCAAGTCATCCCATTTGATGAAAAGACACATCACTTTGGAAGGAAACACATCATTTGATGCAAAGCTATGAAGGGTACTTTAAAAAACTTGGTGAAAGAAAATGATAAATATTGAGATTTGATATTCATTCTCTTATCTGAAGTTTAGGCATCAGCGTCTTCTTTTATAATTGAAGATGAAACCCCTTATTTATTAGATACAAGGAGAAATCCCCTTGATATCAACCCCTCAAGGATGCAACCCTTTGAGAGTTCTCACCAGAATTCTACATTGCACATTTGACATTGTACAACATTACTTGTTATATAAATTTATTTTCTTGTTAATAAGAACATAATTCTATATTCATTGAATTATTATTTCAAACTTTAAAAATAAATTCTGAGAAATCCAAATTAACGTATAATATTTTGATTTGGAATATTACAATGGTATTAGAGCTTTTCATCCTGTCAGTCTGAGGGTTTTGGTAAGCTTTATGCATTCAAATCATAAGGTCAACACAAACAACATAAATGATACATAGTTTGACCGATGGGCCCAAGGGCATATTACGTTAGCAGTTGAATAAATCGCTAACTCAGAATTCTAATGGTGAAGATCATCACAAGCACAATAGGGTTATACATTTAATAATAGTCATGAAGGACTCCCCTCAAGGACTTATGTACTCCCAACCATGCCCACATTCCTTCAACGAGAGGAACCAATACAAGAAGAAGATGAGGCCAAGTTGATTTTCAATGATATTAATGCATGTCATAATAAATATTTGAATCTTGATCCTATGATAAGAGATGAATTGACATTCATAGATTTTTGTCGTTTATATGGGAAATGTGTACCAAAGGAAGATTAATGGCAATGAAATTCAGTCAAACAAGTCATCAAAGAGCGTCTATCAAAGGAACATAAAATTTGGATGGTTGACAATGATTTAGGCAACAACTTTGAGTTGTAGGGGCAACGGGTGGAAGTAAACTATTTAGTGTTAAAAAACATCCCAACAACATCACTCAAAGAATTTTCTGAGCTTGAGTTGGAGGCGATGGTTCTTGAACTTGAACTACCAAATAAACGTTAGAATCATCTTATGACAACCATTTCTTCATCCTATTATCACAATGAAAACATGTATGAATCTTTTATCAAATATGAACCATTGCGTCGTCTCAATAACATAAAGAAAAAAAATTGTCTTCATGGACAGTGGAGGTGATTCATTAATGGAGATTGTAAGAGCAGATTTGGTGACAAATGAGCTTGAACATGTCATTAACAGCCCAAAAAATGATCAATTTGGAGTACGTAAAGGTCCTAAGATCCTTATGCTTAGTCAAGAGCTTATTAATAATTAAATCAATTGTTATAATGGCAGAAGGCTGTGGGATTTGGGAAAGAACAATTGTAATAATCCCTTGCAAGAGAACTAATAATAATATAATCAGTTCTACAAGAATAGGGAAAGAAACATCTAAGCTTAGAGCAGATTATAGTTTGTTGTGGAGTGTACTATCATGTTTAAAATTTCTTGAGGACAAGCAATCTGAAGAAGGGAGGCCTATAATATCCCCAAATACAAAGGAGACCATAAACATAAAATGCATTAATGTAAATAAATCACCAATGGAATCGCCTAAACTAACAACAATTAAATTAACTACATCATCAACTAAATTAAATAAATTGTCCATATGGGAAGGAGTGCCACATTTAATGCAAGAAATAGTAGTTATATTAATGCAAGTAATCCCATTTGATGAAAAAACACATCACTTTGGAAAGGAGACACATCATTTGATGCAAAGCTACGAAGGGTATTTATCATAAGAACTTGGTGAAGGAAAATGATATATATTGAGATTTGACATTCATTCCCTTATCTGGAGTTTAGGCAACAACCTCTTCTTTTATAATTGGGGACGAAACCCCTCATTTATTAGATACAAGGACGAAACCCCTTGATACCAACCCTTCAAGGACAAAACCCTTTGAGAGTTCTCTATTAAAATATTTATAACCAAAATTTCACATTGCACATTTGATCATTATACAATATTATTTGTTATATAAATTTATTTTCTTCTTAATAAAAACATAATTCTATATTCATTGAATATTATTATTTCAAACTTTAAAAATAAATTTTGAGAAATCCAAATTAATGTATAATATTTCGATTTGGGATACTACTATAAAGCAACTGAGTTGTAGTTAAAAAAATAAGGGATGAGAGAACCACTAACTTTGTGAAGAGTGCAACACACATATGGTCAAATCATGCAAATTATCCAACAAGGTGTGGTCACTGCTATCACAAATTTGCTCCAATTGATAAATGTATTGTGAAATGAATAAGTATCACAAAATAATAAAAAACTGATATACAATCTCTATTGGATTGCACAATAAAAGGACAAGACAAATAAAATGGTCTAGTATGCAAAAACAAAGAAACCTTGAGATATAGACACAAGGATGGATATAAAGCTCTTGGGTAGATGCAGGGTAATAGGAGACAAAATGAAGGTATAAAGCGATAATTTTTTTTTGAAAATAACAATAGTTGAATTTGGAGAGAATGTTAGAGACACTTCGAAAAGAAATTTGACAATAACATAAAAATATGAATTGTGGCATTTTGAATACCCAAATATACAATTTTTTTCAATACCCAGATGATAAAAGTATGCAAAATAAATGCATTTATGACAATAGGTTGGTCATTTTTTGTGAAAAAATAAGGAGATTCCCTGTACAAACACACTTTTTTGAGTAAACGAATAAATTTTTGTATGAAACTTCATATATGGATAGGTGAAATGTCAAATATTGTTGAAAATATTTTTTTATTAATTTTTTATTATATATATAATTTTTAAATAATTTTACAAGTCAAGACAACTAAAAAATTTAAACTGCAAGTGTATGAACACAATTTTTTGACTTTGACTTTAACTTCATGAAAATCATTTTTTTTTAAAAGCATAGTTGACAATGTGTAAATTGTTGAGATATAAGTTTTATAAGTGTTCATTAATATTTAAAAGGTTATAAGGAAATTTGTGACAATATGTATATAATCTATAACAATGTATGTTATGTAAAAATTAAATAATAATATAAATAATATTAAAAAAATTATATATTATAAAACTACTCTTTCCCATCAACAAACTCTTATATTTTAAAAATAATAATAATAAAAGCTATCTAATCAAACATGTTGACAAAGATGAAAAAAATCCCTAAATTTTTTAGAAATATTCTTCTCTGATCCATGATAGAGTTTGGACCAGGGTTGGGACCCCCCAGGCCTAAAACTGAGACAAATTCGGAGGGAAAGTGGAAAAAAAAAAATTGAACTTTCAAAGGGCATACACCCTTTCTACACCAATTTTTTCTTCAATAAATGTTTTTGCCTGTTTTTTCATGGATCACCAAGGGTATGCGTGCTTTTGAAAACACACACACCCTTTGTCATTCACAAATTTCTCATCTTTCTCACAAAAATAACTCATTTGTTTTGTTCTTTGCAAATTACAAACTGGTTTTTCTGTTGTAACTATGTGAATTCGGTAAATTATTCACTCACTTTGTTATTACAAATTGTTCAAGTTTAAATCTAAAATTGTCTTATTTTGATAAAGATAAATAATAGGGTCAGGAAGTCCTCACAAAATACTAATCAAAGAGCTAAAAAATAAAGAAATTGAAGAGAAAATAAAAAATGAAAGAAAAAGACAAGCAAATATAAAAGCATTCATAAGGGCTTGTAGGCAAGGTGAAGGTGTTTCCTCTAAACCAAGTAATATTTCAAATGAAAATAACATGGTCAATTCTATAGAATTTAGTTTAGATATGTATTCAAATGAGATAAGATAACCCAATCAATCTTTGTTGCATAATGAAATTCAAAATATAGAGCAAGTAATGAATTTGTAATGAGTGATGAAACATCTAGACAAACACAATATAATGGAACATTCATTCACAATAATTTTTTTGAGTATGATGATAATCAACATCAAGTAATGACCCTGAATTATGTTTCTTAATGAAGAGGAATTTAATTCATCTATAAGATTTAATGTAGATAGTCAACTCTCTCATATCCTTATAATGGTTGAAGTGGTAACACCACCCAATTTAATACAAAATATAACTCCTACACCTACACCTCTAAGGATAATAAGACGAACACCAAGGTTTTTGGTTGAAATAGATGAAAAAAGAATAAAACTTATGAAACGTAAAATGTCAAAAAGATCACTTCAATGCCATGCTCAACGTGTATGGGACTATACATTTGAAAATAAAACTCATATAAAACAATGTCAACTATTTGTTCAATTAATGAAAATGCAAAAAATGTGCTCTATAATGCATAATTTAAAGTTAAGAACATTAAACATTGAGGGAAGAAATAGTACAATAATAAAGAATCTATTTAATGTATTTAAGACAATATGCAAGAAAATTTAAAATAAAGATAATAATGTGGCAAGATGAGTAATAATGGAATATATAGTAAGTCAACATCTAAAGATCAAATTATTACTGAAACAAGTAAATCCTTGAACTTAAATAGAAAAAATCTAATAAATGCCGTAAAGAAGAACAAGGCTTGGTGACCCTTCATTCATGGATTGTTGGACATTTAGTGGTAGACTCCCATGAAAAGATAAGGTATTAGTTGAAATAACAAGACATTTGATTAAAAAAATTTGGCACAACACAGGTCTCATCTAATGTAAAATATGTTAAAAGAAAAAAAGGCTCAAAAAATTATGAGTCACATGCAAAATATTTTTTAGACATGACCCAAACAGAATTTTATAAAAAATTAATTAAAAAAATTAATGGTCAATTGATAATTAGCTAAAGGTCATTTGAGATATGTAAGCCTTTCTATGTTAAAATCAACCAAGCACGCACCATATATTTTTATAGGGTACATATTGAATTTTCTATACATTTTGATTTTTTTTATCATATACGTTGTACTTTAAATACTGCGAAGATTTTATAGGAATATATGGTGTCTTTTCCACCTAAGACACCAAGAGAATTGATCCAAGGTCTTTTTTGTGAAAGACCTTAGGGACAATTTTTTTTTTGCCAAACAATGTTTAGATGGAACGTGTAATAGTTTTGGTGGTTTGTCAAATTTGACGAGTTGTATACATGAATATATTTCTCATAAATTTGTAAAGCAATTAGTTGATTATAAGAAGTACAAATTTGTAAAGTATGTGTTAAAAGATGGAAATGAGTTATCAAGATGTGAATTGGTTACAACCAAAGTTTATGTATGTGATTTCATGTTTGAATTCAAGAAGAATATTATCTACCAATATGCGAGACACACATACAAATCAAAATGGTTAGATAATCAATTCAAGGTATGTAAGGACAACTTTTCAGTTGGCACCATTATTTTGGTTGTGGACTTTGCTGAGAACTACACACTACAACCATAGAATGAGGTTCAATCACAATACTATAATTCAATTAAAATTAAAAATTTTGTTCATATTACATTCAGACATGAACCTAATAGCAAAAATGACAATATAAAGATTTTGAGGGAGTACCATTTTTATATGAATGATGACATATCACATTCTTCAGAGTTTGTCTAGAGTTGTTTTGAGATATTTTATATAAATATGAATGCAAGAGAAATCATGTTTGATACACACTATATTTGGTTAGACAATTATGCAAGGTAGTTTAAGAATTCTTGAATGTTTTATTGGTTAATAAAAATGCATAAGAAGGATGGCGTTCATCATTTTTGGAGATTCTTTGAGGTTGGACATGGAAAAGGGGAACATGATGGTGCAGGTGCATGTATAAAAAAATCCCTTAAAAGAGAGCAGACAAAGCACAAGGATGGTGTTAATTTGACTGATGTTGCAAGTATTGTGACTTGGTGTAATGAAAATATTTTTCATGGATTGGATAAATATTATTATGTAAGAAGATTCTTTTGGTTAATAGAGGAACAACATAAAGCAATGTATGAATATTGCATTACAGTACTTGGATTGAGTGTTTTCCACTCTATTCAAAGCTTAAATTCAAGTTCATAGACTATTTATACTAGGGATATGACATGTTTTTGTTCCTTGTGTATATAATTTAATTGAAATGAATGTGATTTAAAATACTGAGTTGACGAATGGTATTGTAGACCCATATCACCTATAGAGATTAGTTATTCACTCCAACAATTGACAAATCATGAAATGACATCATCAATTGACTTTGACAACATTTAAGACCTTATGCAATCAGGGACAATTTATTCTTTAATTAAATATAAAACTTTAGTTAAATATTAGTGATATTTTTATTTTTTTCTAGATGTGATTACAATTTGATTATACTTTAAATGCATGGCATGTTTTTGCAATCATTGCACCTAAAGATAATGATGAGATAATTAACTACTACTTGTGTCATTATGTAGAGGCAAAAAAAATTAACCACAAATGTTATGGATGGAAAAGAGTTGATTTATCCCACTGGATCCATAGTGGTTATCATAACCTAGCTTCATAGATACTATCATAAAAAAATAAAACAATTGTTATTTGAGGACTTTGAAATACACAGGGTGGTGCTTCATTATTCAAACCTGGTTATTGCTACAACTATTCAAATGATCAAATATCATGGAAAACCTCACAATAGAAATTTGTGAAAAGTGCGTGAATTTGACCATGAAGCGATTCTTGAAACACTTACAAACAGAGTTGATCCTAAAAGTACGTTAAATTGAATTAGTAAGTTTATCTAGTGTTTCAAATTAATATAGTAAAGTTATTTTATTTAATCTATTTTAATTTTCAACTATTTTATCATTATGTGTTTATTTCTATTTAAAATTTTTACTAACAATTTTAATGGAGGTTAGTGACACCAGATGAGCTTCCACCTTCATGTGGTTGGTGTCATGAGTAGATAAGATTATCTTCTTGAAACGAAAAGAAGGCAAAAAATAATTCATATTAATTTCATCTACTTAAAACAAACCATTTTTCACCTTCTTTCTATTTTTTCTTTCAATAAAATATGCAAATAGTCTTATAGATGCTCTCTTAGAGGACTCATCCGTGCACGTGTAGGAGTTGACGGTTTGTCTTTAACCCTCACCGTTCTCTTGCAACATGCGACATAAATTCGCTCATTTTGCACACTTAGAAAGGAGTGGATTATCTTAAAGGATATCTTCAATCAATTTCAACCTTCATTGTTGGGGCTCGATTAATACCAGACAATGATCGTTATAACCTTAAAATGCTTATCTTGACATATCCATGTAGATGGTTCGTCGATTGGGCTAGCGAGTTAAAATATACAACGTTTGTTAATCAACTTTTAACATGTTCTGAGAGATTTGGTTGTGAAAGAAACCTTGTTTTCACATCTCCTCCATCTCAAGTTAGAGAGAATCCTCCCAGCTTCTCTTAGAACAATCATCCATGCACGTGTATGAGCTAACGATTCATCTCTATCCCTCATGGTTCTCCTGTAACGCACAATATAAGTTTGCTCATTTTGCAAACTTAGGGACGAGTGGATTCTCTTAAGGGATGCCTCCGATCAATTGCAACCTTTACTGCCAAGAGCCAATCAAGACTAAACAATGATCATTATAACCTTAAAATGTCTATCTTGATGTGTCCACGTAGACGGTTCGTCGATTGGGCTAACGAGTCAGAATATATGACCCCTATTAACCAAATTTTGGCATGTTTCGAGAGATTTGTCTATGAGATAAACCTCATTATCATGTCTTCTCCATTTCAAGTTAGGTAGAATCCTCTTGGGCTCTCTGAGAGGACTCATATGTGCACATGTAAGAGCTGACGGTTCATCTTTAAACCTCACAGTTCTCTTGCAATGCACGATGTAAGTTCACTTATTTTTCACACTCAAGGATGAGTGGATTCTCTTAAGGGATGCCTCCAATCAACTTCAAGTTTCACTCCCAGAGCTTGATCAAGACTGGATAAAGGTCGTTCTAGTTTAAAAATGCATATCCAAACATGTTTGCATAGACGGTTCATCGATTAGGTTGACGAGTCAAAATATACGACCCTCACTGACCAACTTTTAGTATGTTCTAAAAGATTTGGCTGCGAGAGAACCTCGTTGTCATGTATCATTTATCTTAAGTTAGAGAGAATCTATTTGAGATCTTTTAGAGGACTCATTCGTACATGTGTAAGAGCTAATGGTTCATCTCTATCCCTCACAGTTATTTTGAAATATGCGATGAAAGTTTGCTCATTTTACACACTCGAGGACGAGTGGATTCTCTTAAGGGATGCCTCTGATCAACTTCAACTTTCACTCCTGGGACCTAACCCAGATAAGACAATGAATTTTTATCCTAAAAATGTCTATCTAAGCATGTATGCATAGACAGTTCATTGATTGGGTTAACGAGTCAGAAAATACAGTCCCTATTGACCAAGGTTTGGCATGTTCTGAGAGATTTTACTACGAAATAAACCTCATTGTTGCATCTCATCCATCTTGAGTTAGAGAGAATCCTTTTAGACTCTCTTATAGGACTCATTTGTGCAGGTATAACAGCCCTCATGATTCTCCTATAATGTCCAATGAAAGTTTGCTCATTTTGCACACTCAAGGATGAGTGGATTCTTTTAAGGGATGCATTTGATCAACTTAAACTTTAGAACCCAAGGGTTGGATACCATTCAAAGGTCATTCTATTCTAAAAATTCCTATCTCGATGTATCTACACAGACGGTTCATCAATTGGGTTGATGAGTCAGAGTATACAGCGCTTATTGACCAACTTTTGACATGTTCTGAGAGATTTAGATGTGAGAGAAACCTTGTTATCGCATCTTGTCCATCTTGAGTTAAAGAGAATCCTCCTGGAATATCTTAGAGGACTCATCCATGCAGGTGTAGGAGCTAACAATTCATCTCTAGCCTTCATGGTTCTCCTATAATGTGTGACGTAACTTCACTTATTTTGCATACTCAAGGACGAGTGGATTTTCTTAACGGATGCCTCCAATCAACTACAAATTTCACTCCTAAGGACTAATCGAGATTGGACAAAGGTCATTCTAACTTAATAATCCTATCTAGATGTGTTTGTGTAGATGGTTCTTCGATTGGGTTGATGAGTCAGAATATACGCTTCCACTGATCAACTTTTGTCATGTTTTGAGAGATTTGGCTGCGAGAAAAACCTCATTGTCATGTATCATTTATCTAAAATTAGATAAAATCATCTTGAATTCTCTTAGAAGACTCATACATACACATGTAGGAGATGATGGTTCATCTCTAGCCCTCACAGTTCTTTTGCAACGCATGATGAAAGTTCGCTCATTTTGCACACTCAGGGACGAGTGGATTATCTTAAGGGATGCCTTCGATTAATTAATTTTTTTTCTCTTTAATCCAAATTGAGACCGTACAAAGGTTGTTTTAGCCTAAAAATGCCTATCCAGATGTGTTTATGTAGACGATTCATCGATTGGGTTGACGAGTCAAAATATATAGCCCTTGCTAACCAATTTTTGGCATGTTCTAAGAGATCTAGTTGCAAAATAAACATCATTTTTGCATCTTATCCATCTTGAGTTAGATAAAATCCTCTCTCTCTTAGAGGACTCATCCATGTATGTGTAGAAGATGACAGTTCATCTCTAGCCCTTATGGTTCTCCTATAATGTACGACATAAGTTTACTCATTTTGTACACTTGGGGATGAAAGGATTCTCTTAAGGGATGCCTCAGATCAACTGTAAATTTATCTCCTGGGGCCCGATTGAGACCGTATAAAAGTAATTCTAGTCTAAAAATGCCTATCCATATATGTTTGCACAAATAGTATGTTGATTGCGCTGACAAGTCAGAATATACGATCTCCATTGACCAATTTTTGGCTCATTCTAAGAGATTTGGCTGAAGAAAAACCTCATTGCCACATCTCATTCATATCAAGTTAGATAAAATCCTCTCAATCTTTCTTAGAGCACTTGTCTATGCACATGTAGGATTTTACAAATCGTCTATAGCCCTCACAATTATCCTATAACACACGATAGAAGTTTATTCTTTTTGCACACTCAAGGATGAGTAGATTCTCTTAAGGGATGCCTACAACCAACTACAACTTTCATTCCTAGGGCCCGAATGAGATTGGACAAAGATTGTTCTAGTGTAAAAATACCTATCTAGATGTGTCCGCACAGACGGTTCATCGATTGAGCTGACAAGTCAAAATATATGGCCCCTACTAACCAAAATTTGGCCCGTTTTAAGAGATTTGGCCGCATGAGAAACCTTGTTTCTACATCTTATCCATCTCGAGTTAGATAGAATCCTCTCTATTTTTCTTAGAGGACTCATCCATGCACGTGTAGGAGTTGATGGCTCATCTTTATCCCTCTCAGTTATCTTGTAATGCACAATGAAAGTTCACTCTTTTTGCACACTCAGGGATGAGTAGATTCTTTTAACGAATGCCTCAAACCAACTACAACTTTCACTCTCAGAGCTAGATCAGACAAAGATCATTCTATCCTAAAAATGCCTATGTGGACATATTCGTGCAAAGGGTTTATTGATTAGGTTGACGAGTCAGAATATATGGCCCTCACTGACCAGCTTTTGAATCATTTTGAGAGATTTAGTCGTGAGAGAAATCTCATTACCACATCTCATCTATCTTGAGTTAGATAAAATCATATCAGGCTTTATTAGAAGAATCATCCATGCACATGTTGGAGGTAATAGTTCATCTCTATCCCTCATCATTCACCTATAATGTGTGATAGAAGTTTGCTCTTTTTGCAGACACAGGGACGAGTGGATTCTCTTAAGGGATACCTTCGACCAACTGCAACTTTTGCTCCCAGGGCCTGATCGAGACCAAACAAAAGTTTTTCTATCATAAAAACTTCTATTCGGATGTGTCCATATAGATGGTTCATCGATTGGGTTGATGAGTTAGAATATACAGTCCCTAATGATCAATTTTTGGCTCATTCTGAGAGATTTGGTTGTGAGAGAAACCTCATTGTTTCATCTCATCCATCTCAAGTTAGATAAAATCCTCTTGGATTTTATTATAAGACTCATCCATGCACGTGTAGGAGCTAATGTCTCATCTCTAGCCCTCATGGTTATCTTGTAACACATAATGAAAATTCTCTCTTTTTACACACTTAGGGACGAGTGGATTTTCTTAAGGGATGCCTCCGACCAACTACAAATTTTACTTTTAGGGTCCGACCAAGACTAGACAAAGGTCATTCTAGCCTCAAAATACCTATCTAGATGTGTCTATGTAGACAGTTCATCAATTGGGTTGATGAGTCAGAATATACGGTCTTTACTGACTAAATTTTGGCTCATTCTAAGAGATTTAGACGTGAGAGAAATCTCATTGCCACATCTCATCCATATTGAATTAGATAAAATCCTTCCATAATATTTTAGAGGTCTCGTTCATGAACATGTAGGAGCTGATGACTTATCTCTACCCCTCACGGTTATCTTGCAACGTGCGATGGAAGTTCGCTCTTTTTGCACACTCAAGGATGAGTGGATTCTCTTAAGGGATGCCTCTAAACAACTATAAATTTCACTTCCAAGGCTTGATCGAGACCAAACAAAGGTCATTTTAGCCTAAAAATGTTTATTTGGATGTGTCCATGTAGATGATTCGTATATTGGGCTGACGAGTCAGAATATACGGCCCTCGTTGTCTAACTTTTGGTATGTTCTAAGAGATGTAGTCATGAGAGAAAACTCATTGCTGCATCTCATCCATCTTGATTTAGATAAAATACTCCTAGCATTTTTTACAAGATTCATCCGTGCACGTATGGGAGATGACGACTCATCTCTATCCCTCACGATTCTCTTGCAACATGCGATGGAAGTTCACTCATTTTGCACACTTGGAGATGAGTGAATTCTCTTAAGGGATGCCTTCGACCAACTGTAATCTTCACTCTTGAGGCTCGATCGAGATTGGATAAAGGTCTTTTTAGCCTAAAAATGCCTATTCAAAGGTGTTCAGGTAGATGATTCATCGATTGGGCTAATGAGTCAGAATATATGGCCCCTACTAACCAACTTTTGGCCCATTTTGAGAGATTTGGCCATGAGAGAAACCTCCTTATTACATCTCATCCATTTTGAATAAGATAAAATCCTCTTAAATTTTTTCATAAGACTCATTCGTGAATGTATAGGAGCTGACCACTCATCTCTATCCCTCATGGTTCTCTTACAATGCACAATAGAAATTCATTCATTTTACACACTGAAGGACAAGTGAATTATCTTAAGGGATGCCTCCAATCAACTACAAATTTCACTCCTGAGGCTTGACTGAGACCAAACAAAGATCATTCTGGCCTAAAAATGCCTATTCGATGGTGTTCGCATAGATGATTTGTCAATAAGGCTAATTAGTCAGAATATACGGCCCCCCACTGACCAAATTTAGGCCTATTTTGAGAGATTTGGCCATGAGAGAAACCTCATTGCCACATCTTTTCCATCTCAACTTAGATAAAATCCTCCCAGGCTTTCTTAGATGACTCATCCACACACATGTAGGAGCTAATGACTCATCTCTAGCTCTCACGGTTATCCTACAATGCATGATAGCAATTTGCTCATTTTAAAAACTCAGGGACGAGTGAATTATCTTAAGAGATGCCTCTGACCAATTGCAACTTTCACTCCCGAGGCCCAATTTATTGATTGGGTTGACGAGTCAGAATATACGGCTCCCATTGACCAAATTTTGGACTGTTATGAGAGATTTGACCATGAGATAAAATTCATTACCGTGTCTCGTCCATCTCAAGTTAAATAAAATCCTCTTGTATTTTTTTAGCGAACTCATTTGTGCATGTGTAGGAGCTGATGGATCGTCTTTAGACCTCACAATTATGATGCAATGCATGACCAAAATTGGATGAAGATCTGATAGCTCATCTAAAGCTTTAAACTGCCTAAAACATGAAGGGTAAGGTGTATAGGTATTACAAATAGCTTGAATCAATGATAGGTTATTTATTACTAACAACACACTAAAAACACACTTGTGTATGCACCACCATGTGGAAAATTTCTAACACTTATGAAATTAGAGAGTCGAGAGAAATTGAGTTTCTTGGTTGTGCAACTTCTTAGTCCCTCAAATCATAGATATGGGAAAATTGTGCTAAAGAGTGGCTTGAGCCATGGCTTGCACCAATCTGATGTTGTAATGGTGTTAAAAAATCTACTGTGTGCTTGTAAACAAACCATCTTGCAAAGCTTCTCCCAAATGATGAAAGTGTAAGGAGAAATTCATGCAATTTTTTTGTAAGATGTGTACTAAACGTTATAAAGCTATAAAAATGTCTGATCAAGCAATTAAAATAAAATTAACTTTTAAATGCAGTATTATTTTTTACAAGTGCTTGAACTGGATTAGATATTGACAAAATTGTATCAAAAAAATTATTGATATTCATTTCCCATAAAATGATAAACATGTAAAATCAATCAAAGAAAGTTATATTATTCATTAAACTATATTAAGAGTGAATAAACCATTTGATTAGTAGAGTTGGAGTTGCAATTTTAAAATAACAGTGTGTAGTGACTTCTCTAAAGAATGGATTAGGGGGAGAAAAAACATGTATGTCAACCTAACATAATAGTGGAAAAAATACCAAGCAAA
Source organism: Torreya grandis (assembly GCA_037957365.1). Lineage (NCBI taxonomy): Eukaryota > Viridiplantae > Streptophyta > Pinopsida > Cupressales > Taxaceae > Torreya > Torreya grandis. The sequence goes on along the minus strand of JARHVA010002561.1, from coordinate 1,431,274 downwards.
TATCTATAGCCTGGTAATTAAAGCACAATATGAGATGGCTTAAATTCCTTGAATTGTTGAAGCAACAACACATTTATAATTAGCAGACAACATGATATATCATCTAAGCCCCTACATAGGCTAGATCTCGTACAATAAATAAAGAATACTTGAATCTTTTACCAAGGTCCTACATAAGCTAGATATTGCACAACTAATAAAGAATACTTATGATGATGACATATCATCTAGGCCCAAAGACTTAAAAATTCCACATGAGGCACAACAATGCAGACAACATGATATGTTGTGCTTTTAAAGAATCTTTTATTGTGGCCTTACGTAGGCTAGATGTCATGCAAAAAATAAATAATACTTACAGTGACGACATATCATCTAATCCTAAAGACTTAAAAGCCTACATGAGGCACAACAAGAGTACATTGAGAAGCACATTATGATAACAAAGCATAAAGACATACACAAGTGCTTCACTAGACCTCCAAACATTTATGGTCCAGTACAATTTATAATATTTACATGTTCACGAAATTTATCCCAAGTCCACTTAAACATCACAATTGCAAATTGATATGTAATTAAATGCAAATGAAACAAGTAAATAGTAAATATCACATGTAAATGTAAAATATACATAATGATTCCAAGCGCCTAACTTAGAGAATAATGTGAATTTTTTAACCCCATATGAAATAATAATGATTATTAACCAATAATATGTGTAAAAATTAAATGATCAAAATAAAAAATACGTATAAATAAATGAATCATATTATCAAATAGTATATATGTGATACATGCAAAGTTCTATGTCATAATTTAACATAAATAATATAACATATATCAAAAAAACATGTAGACCGTAACATGTACATAGACAAAATGTGTCATATAGGCATACAATGTGGACCATATCGACATACAAAATCGATTGTGACTACAATTAGACCCTTAACACAACAACTAGCTCTCCTGCTCCTCATTGCCTCCAAATAAATTGTGCTTTGTTGGCATAGACATAGAGTCAGGGGTGTTGGATGCCTCAATATGAGGAGATACTATCCTCTCGGCGTGTGAGTCATCCGTTATTTCATCGATAACCAGTGAAAATTGTTGTGTCTACACAACATATGAAATATAAAAATTAATGCATCAAAATTATATATTGAAAATTTGATATTTTTTTCAAGAATGTAAAATGATTCTACACTCACTGTATTCCATCTACATGGTTGTTTAGGGCTATGAGACCACATATACACCAACGATGGGGAATCCTATGGAGCATACATATATTGTTAGATCTAGATGTGCATACAATTATGTAAATATGATATAGAATATCATTTCTTAAAGCTAAAATCAATTTTAATATGTGTTCTCACCAGTATATGTCCTTGAATCATGACCTGCTATGGAGATAGTGGATTCTTTGATGTAGAAACAACATTAGCTAAACCTTATTTTCATCTATAAGGGGTGCCCATAGCTTCCCTCATCATATATAAAACCAATAAATAAATAATGTTTGAATCCAATGAACATGATAAATAGCTATGACTATAATATATATCTTAAAGCATAGTTTTTTATTCAAAGAACAATAAACATATACATGAATAAATATTTAATTTAAAAGTTTTCAACCTTGTGTATAGGGTACACCTGTGCCAATTATGATCTCTACAATAGAGTCAAGGCCTACCGACCTACCAAAAATATTACCAATCATCTATACAAGTAACAAATAATAAGTTCAGTCAAATAAATTAGTTAATTAAATAAACACAGAGAAAATAAACTTAATATTCTTTTACAAACATAAACAATCTATAATTAAAATTAAACATGTGTATCAAATCGGATGGTGAAGTCGATAATTCCTATACAATAAGACCCTGATGTATCTTGATAGGATTCGATAGAGCTAGTACATCTTGCATAGTGTTTGGCATGCTAGTGTCATGCACTACTAAAGCATCTATATGTGGGATATGCTCTGGCATGATAGTGTATAGCATGCTAGCATTATGCACTGCTAAAACATATAAATATGATATATGCTTTGACATACTAGTCTCCATAAAAGTACTTTATGTATGTTGCACTTGAACAAGAGGTCCCTTACACTTCCTCCCACATGATGTGTAACGATGCACATGAACTGTAACGTGAGTAGGAGGAGGGACACTAACACCTATACCAACACCACCTAAACCACTACCACCACTACCATTACCATCAATATCACTACTAGCAACACCACCACTACCAAGTGGACCACCTATAGGTTGAGTAGAAGTCTTCAAAATATGCATACCATGCTCAATCATAACTTGTATCAGACTAGTAACCATTTCAAGGGTGTCCATCTGTATGTTACAATGCAAAATTTTAGGAATAGAGGCATGTGATATTGTCTTTTGGTTTGTCTGAGCTCGGCTATGACAGTTTTGGTTTCACTTAACACCAGGTTATATCAAATGAAGACCCACCTACTCTACCTTGGGAGACCTTTAGGTCAAAATAATTTGGAATTTATTGTAAAACAAACTCCAATATAATTTTATCAAAAAATATAATGGAATCTCATTATTTTTGCATGGAGGCTCATCAAAAACCATCCACCACGAATCTAAAAATTTATTTTTAATCTCCTCATGAATAAATCAATCAATACTAATGTGTTTGCAATTCGTTGGTGGAGGTTGGTTGGTTTTAGGCTTAACAAATAAAACACACATTTCTTTTGTTATTTTTTTTCCACATCTTTATATGACAATTTGTCAGAAGAAAGTAATTTCATGGCCTCTCTTCGATGCAACATTGCATCAAGTTGTGAAGTCACATTTCCCACTTCATTAAAAACTGACTCTAATGTATTGGCAAGTGAAATGTGTGCACTACTAGCTAAAGAGTGACACAAACCATTTATGATTAGTTATAATTGTTAATTTTTGGAATTGTATTGCTCATAAAATTAAACTTCTTCTTGTACATAATCAATCTGTTTGGGGTTTTATCTAACATTTTCTTCATGCAATGGATCCATCAAACTTGTGTATCTAAATTTAAATAGAAATACAGGGGTTTTCTAGGCAATTTAAGAAATCTAATGCAAACTTAAATTCAAAACCCTACTTGAATAAATAAATATAAATAGAAATAAAAAAATTAAAATGCAAAAATAAACATACCTGACTTGTAACAATCCGAATGCTGAATTCCGTTGGCAGGATGAAACTTTAAAGCACGTACATCAATCTAAAATTAGAAAATAATGAGAGAGGAAAAAAACGCAGCTTGGCTATGGGTTTGCTTGAAGGAAAAAAATTACAATTGAAATAGGGTGTATGCCCTTTATGTTTTACAAAGGGCATACACCCTTTGCTTTGTAAAGGGCGTATGCCCTTGAGGCTCAGTCACAAGCCAAGGCCTCACAAATTTTTAAAAAAGACCGTATGCCCTTTATAATTTTTTTAAAAAAAGTTGGAGGAATATCATACTTTTTGTCCCCCAACTTTGTGCATCGACCCTTTTAGGGTATGAAGTTTAAAATGTTGTATTTGATTTTTGGAGAATGGTAAACATGATGCCTTGATGTACATGGGAAGGTATCAGAAACCTTGAGTGGATAAACAATCCAGTCACACCAAGTATTGTAGATTATGGCAGATTTGAACCTATTGGAAGGCTATGAAATATGGAAATCAAATTAGGAGAGTTAAGATTGTGAGGATATTTTTAATTCATAGAGATGAAAACCAATAAAACACATTATCTTGTGTTGATTGGAAAAAATGGGCTTACGATGGTCGTATGATCATTAACACAATGGAAAATCAATTGGAACTCCATCAGGCTGAGATTATTATTTTCATTCCTATGAACAAGAAAAAAATTAGGCCATACACAATACCAAAAGAATCGAATTCACCATATGTACACTTTCAAGAAATATGGTACACAAAATGGACAAGGAGCCCTAGAAAGAAAAGGAGCAAGAGTAGACCTTTCCTCATTTTTGGCCAACCACACTACATGTTGCATAAGTAATATATACATAATAGTAGTGGTAGATGCAAATGCTTAAGATCCCTTAGGTATCATAGCAATGCCTCAATCAAGATACAAATCACCATCAGTGCGATTGCCCACTTGATTCGAAATAGACAAGATCTATCGACTAACTGCGACCAACTGAAATTACATAACGCTGAACAACGTGAGTAGAGTACCATGGACTTCATCATCTTCAATCATTGAGGATTTTGATGTAGATATGACAAATTGGTTGTGAAATGATCATGAAGAAAAGGCTTATGATGATGGTGTTCACAATGGACATACTAATTCTGCAATATTTTGGGACTAAGGACTTGATAGAATTTATCACTAAATGGAGGTCCATATTTCACATATTGAGATGTGAGTAAGTGCTTTAAATTATGTGCTAAAATTAATGACAATTACTTGGTGGGTAGTGCATCGATCATGTGACATGGAGTGGAAAATATTATACAAAAATGTAGTGAGGATAGTTCCATATATCCACTTGGTTAACAAACAAATGACCAAAGCTCCAAGCAAGACAATGTTTAGAGGTACCTGTTCACTTGTGTGTTGATATATGGAAGAAGCAACAAATAGATCAAAGGTATTGAGTGAATATTTTACAAGGAACATTAAAACCACTACCAAAATCTTGATACGTGCACTAAGAGCACACAAGAGAATTGACTACTTGGCCAGAAATTTAGCAAGACTTTATTCAAACTTTTATCTTTGAAGATGAAAATTTGAGGGTACATAGGGCTCTCAAAAAGATTTAAATATTTTTGTGTTATGGAGGATTGGATACCATAATTATCACAAATAAGAAAGGATCAAGCCCAAAAAGTGATACAAACATCCATGAAAATATAGAGGGATATCGCTACATTTGGGAAAGAAAAGGATTTTTCAGTCAATCTTGTAATATAATTTGGACTAGCTCAAACAATGAGAAAACCACAAAGAGTGAATGTTTGAAACTGAGAGAAGTATCAATATTCCAAATTAGGAAGATGTAACCAACGTTGAAGAAGAGAAGTTGTAAAACTTGAATATATAAGAGCAACTGAGCCAAAGGGACGTCTTGGATTCCATGAAGTGAAAGGTAGTAATATTTATTAAGAGATATTGTGAATAAAGTATGAGAACATTAGCACTAAATAGGTACCAAATATGGTTCCTATTGGCAAATACTAGATGCAACAATAGATCTTAGAGACAATTCAATTGTTATGATATTACAAGGATGTGTTCCCCACAAATTTTAGTGAAATCAAAGGTGTGGATCCATCTTTAGGGGAAATTCATATAGAGCTTAAGGAGTGTACAAGGATAATTAATAAATGTCCTTATCAATTGAATCTCAACATGAAGCTCAAATTCAAGACTAAAATTGATTGCATGTTCAAAGTGGGGCTCATATATCCTATTGAAATGTTTGATTGGGTGAGTCCAATGGTAGTGTAACCCAAGAAAATCAAAGAAATCAAAATTTGTGGTGATTATTGGGCTTTGAATGATGCTTGCATAAATGATCCGTTTCCAACACCTATCATAGATGACATTTTGGAAGTAGTTGCAATGAATGAGGTTTTTATTTTATAGATAGGAACAACAGTTACCATCATATCTCAATAATAAAAGAAGATCAATCCCAAACAACTTTCACAACATAATGGGGCTCATTTGCTTACAAACTAATGCCATTTGGATTGAAAAATACATCTGTAATACTTTCTAGAGTAGTAGTGACCACTTTCAGGGATTTCATCGATGAATTTCATGAAGTGTATTTGGATGATTGGTCAATGTTCTCACTCTTCAAGGAGCACTTGTCAAAGTTGTAACTCATGCTAGAATGATGTAGTGCATTACAAATCACATTGAATTTAATTTTCTTGTTCTTAACACCTTTTGGAGTGCTATTAGGGCATGTGGTTTATAATGATGGAATTTTGGTGGACTAGACTAAGATCATAATTAGCATGAGGCTCAAACCACCAATAAATACCTTAGAAGTATGATATTTTCTATGACATATAGGATACTATTGCAAGTTAATTCATGGCTATGTAGATATGGCAACATCTATAGAGAAAATGCTGCATAAAGACATTAAGTTTGAATGGACACCAAAATGTTAGATTATATTCACTTATTTGAAGCAATGAATGATCACAACTCTAGTTTTAGTCGTCCCATATTGAAGCAAGACATTCCATATACATGCCAAATGCATCAGGAACTATGATTGTTGTTGTTCTCGCATAACTAGGCGAAGAAAACTTGGACCACCCAATTCATTTCACAAGTAGCAAGTTATCAACAACAAAGAATAACTACAAAATACCAAAAAGAAAAGCTTTGTCCATGGTTTTCATGCTTCAAAAATTAAGTCACTATCTTTTGGCAACTCTATTGGAGTTCTTCATGGATCATTAGGCCTTACAATATTTAGTAATAGGCCATTGTTGGGTGGTAGGATTTATAGATGGTTGATGTTAAGCCTAAAAGAGAACATGTGGGACCAGATCATTTAAGTAAAATTCAAATTAGAGAGAACAAAATATTTATAGGAGTATTCACTTGATGTGTACTTATTCAAAGTCACAACTATCCTAGAGCAGTTGGAAGATATTGCAACATTCTTGCAACATGGAATACTGGAACACTGTATAGACTGAGAAAAAAAGTAGCTAGTTGTAAGAGCTTTGTTGTTGACAATTGTAAATGGGTTTATGTATAAAATAGGCAAGGATGATGTCATTTAGAGAATGGATTTTGTACGTGAAAGAACACAAGTCTTGAATGAATCTCATGAAAGGGTTGCAAGAGGTCACTTCACAAGTGACCTGACCACGAAAAATATATTGCAGAATGGGTTGTAATGGCCTATAGTGTTTTAGGATGCACAAAGGGTTAAAAAACATTGTGATGTATGTCAACGCATTAGAAACCCTAATCAAAGAGATGAAATGTCGCTTAATTTGGTTCTCGCAACTAAAATTATTGAGCAACAAGGGATATATTTGTTTGGACTTACTAATCCACCCTATAAACAATCCAATGCTTATTATATCATCATTACGATAGAGTACTTTACAAAATGGGTTGAAACAGTTGTGACTCCAAGTTGTAGAGCAAAGGATGCTACAAAGTTTTTGTATGAAAATATTATAACAAGATTTGGATGTCCACAAAGACTAATCAATGACTGGAGTACACACTTCCTCAACAACACCATCAAAAATATCATGGAGATGTTCATGATTTCAATCCAGAAGAGCATTGCCTACCATTCACAAGTCAACAATTAAGCCAAATCATCGAACAAGGTATTATAAAGAATGGTAAACAAAATTTATAGTGTGTAGATAAACAATTGGGAGGATCACATTTCAGCAATATTGTGGGATTATAGAACCACATAGAAATGAAATACTGGACCTAAACCGTTTTAGTTTGTTTATGGCATGGAAGCATTAATTTTAATGGAGTACATTGTTCTCAGTCTTGGAAACACAATAGTAACATGACTTGTGACAATGTCTCATTGGGAAATAGAGTTTTAGAGCTTTCACATATGGAGGAAACTCAAATGATGGAAAATTGTAATAAAAACGTGTAATAACATAACTAGATGGTATGATTGTAATCTATGAACAAAATAAATTCAACAGTGTCAATTGGTCCTATTGAATGAGAGTAGGTTCAAGGTGTACCCCCCAAATTTGTGAATTAGATGGAAAGGACATATGTGGTGCATCATATGACAACTCATGGTACCATGGTCATGCAAGACTTATATAGAAATGTTCTTCTAAGATGAGTGAATGGGAGTAGGCTTAAGACTTACCATCACTAATGCAAAATAAGTAAAAGAAGCACAAATAAGTGCCAATTGACATAAGGTAGGATTTGAATTTCTAGTATGTGTGGTAGTGTAATGGAGGAGTTGGTAGATAGTTTGTTTGATTATGAGAAAGACAAAGGATATTGAGAAGGTTTTTGGTATTATACCAAAAAGCGTAGGATGAACCAAATTTGTGCGAGGAATTTGCAACACCTTACAAATCTATGAAGTCCCAAAATAACAGGGAACAAAAATACCATTTCAAAAATCTAAAAATAAAAAAGACAAAGCTAGATGGTGCAAATGTTTCTTCTTAAATTCAAGAGAATAACCTCCAAAAAGGCAACAAGTTTTATAATGATGGCACAGTAAATCAAGCAATTGAATGTCTCGAAGAAACTGCAAAACAAACATGTGGCACTTTTCCAATGGCTAGAACATTAATGAAAAGGAAAAATGGTAGGAGAAGTAAATAAACAACTCCATTAGAAGGCAACTCAAAATAAATATAAAAAGGGGCACAAGGGGTGGATCTAAACACTCAAAAAATTCAGAGGACAGTTGCAATCTATTCCAAAATTCACAACGCAAAGTACTATTTGAGAGTGGTGAAGAACTGTCCAGAAGGGAAAAAAATACCCAACGATTGAGAAAGAAGGAAATGTAGAATTATTGAGAAATTAGGGCACATTGTTTGCAGCATTAAAAATGTTAGATCCACTTACAAGGCCGATTCTACCAAAGACAAAAGAGAGAGGGACCAAAAAGGTATCACAATTCCTTATCTTTCCGAAATTGATAAAAAAGAAATGGGGATCAGGGTTGCACGCAGGCAAGCAACATGGGATGATCTGGAGCCCTTCAAGTTAATCGACGAGGTAGAGCAAGAAGGGTTCATTGCTCCAGATCCACTTATATCTCCTAGCAAAGCAGAGGGCATAATCGCACATCCCGACCCACTCAGAGGATCCAATGCAAAATGATTAGTGCGATTACCCATGTTTTGGAAGAATTTAGAATTGTGCCAAACCTTAATTTGCCGATATAACAATGAAGCAATTCGTCTATTACTGTAGGTAGTCATTCACATCAAAGCCCAGACAGTTGCGAAGGCAATTGGGTTAACAAGGGGAAACCCAGTTCAACCATACAAGTCGACAAGCCCGTCATTTTATCTCGATATCAAGGCGAAATTCTCGGCAGCGAGGATGGTCCACGACATCCCCATCACCTTGTTGACTGATAAAGCCATCCAGGTATTGACAGAATTCATCATGATGCGATATTGACAAACCCAAAAAAAGGGGAAAAACATGTCACCATGCGTGTCATCAACATCACACACATAATGATCTGGTTGGGTGAGGAGTTCCATTGGTCTAAATGTTTAGCCACTGAGATCATCACAACTGCAGAGAATTTTCTTGGGGTGAAGCAAGAGTTTTAGTACCAGTTTCTGGTCATTCTTATCTGTTTCATGCAATGGAAATCATCAAAAGGGCCCATAAGGGTAAAACAAGTTTGTTTTGCCATCTATCACATTTGTGAGCTTGGCTTGTCATTGTAGAGCATACCAATTCATACACAAACAAAAATTTGGCAAATGGTCGTAGGAAATCAAGGACCTCAGCTCATCAGTGTGAACTCTTGAGTTCCAAAAGAGCTACATGCATATCTCGTACCGCTGACCACAATTATACAGATGCATGATTGAGTAATAGTTTGGTCGCACAGATTTGACACAAGATGTGTACAAATTGCCTTTCTTCGTTACCTTGAACATGGACCAGGAAGAGATAGGTTGGCAACAAAACATGAGTGCAGAGATTGTACCATTGTTACGAGCAGTACCACTGCAAGCCATGTCACACCAAGCGGTGCCGAAAGGGAATGATCCTGCATTATAGCAATTGCCGACGAAAATAAAGGAGCAAGCATTGCTTCTTCACAAAAGAAGCCAAGGAGGATAAATACATAGCAGAAGGATACAAGACTGCCATAATTGTTTACAAAGTTGGAGTATGAGACATTGATGGTATCGTCGATGTCTAAAGCATCAAACTTAGAGATATGGGAAATGTTCCATATGAAGTGGATGCAAAAGAATGGTTCCCATGGAAAGCTGTGCAGACTGCAAATAAAAAACAAGCTACCCGATGCCATAGTTGTTGAGCTTCCACTGATGCCTCAATCAATCAAGGTGGATACACAGTAGGAGGAAGAACAACACAAGGTATTTGCCCAAGCTATTTTCTCTGCAACCACGGGAATGGAATCAAAGGCATGAATGACAGTTGTGAATGTTGCCGAGGAACTTAAAGTCCACATCAACCTATGAAAAGAAATAAAAGAGAGGAACTTGAAACATAGAGCCCACCAACCCTATAGATGTACATGGACCTCTCAAATCCTTTTACGTTGGTTTGCATTCAACAAGAATGGTGGGGGAAAAAGCCATACACTCCCAGAGGAGGCAAGCCGCGCGCACTCGGCGGAGGTTGAAAGGAAAGTCTTGCAGCAGGTATCACAACCCAACAATAAGAGGAAATAGAAGTATTGAAAAGCGAAGAGTGGATGAAGAATATAGTCCACCCATCGCCTTCATCCAGTGCAAAATTTTTGGTATCTAAACAAGCCACCTTGCAACACAAGAAACGACACCATCCTCTTCCCGTTCGACCATAGTTGTTACCCGATCACAACTGTAGTCCTTGCCACGCTCTCCCCCTTAAGTCATAGATTCACCACCACAAATTACGCTCCTCGCCATTAAATACTTTCACCAGTTCCACCTCACTCCCCTTCATTTTTTTTGGCTAAAGGCCACAATTGCCCCTGTAATGTCATCTCCTTATAAGGTTAGTTATCCTCCTATGGATCCAAGATCACCTTGGACTTCTCTAGGTGCATCCAATATCCATTTAGTGGTTATTGCACAACAATCTGGTGCACCCGTTTCAAGAGCATTCATAAGAACAAACACTACACAACCATAGAGACCACCTTCTCCAACACATCCATGTCAACTGCAACCGCAACGAACAAGTGAAGAGAATGCCCTGAAATCGTAGACACAAGCAGCAAAATGAGGTAGAATAAAAACTGTGAAGGAAAGAGAAAAGAAAGATAAAAAAGCTATAATCAAATTAGTCGATGATAAAAAAATGCAAGATTGAGTTGCTTAGGATGTAGAGGCAAAGAAAGAAGTGGAAACAAACAACAACACCGTGCAAGAACATGCTGCAAAAGATCAAGCGGAGAAGGAGAGAGTTTCAAAGGAACAAGTAGACAAAGAGAAGGCTAAGATGGAAAAGAAAGAAAAGGAAGAAACAAAGATGCATGAGAAGGAGGCTTGGAAGAAGAGGAGAAATGGGAAATTTTTAGTGGCTATTTATAGCCAAATGATTATAAGTAGGTTTTTTCGATTTTGAAAATGGTTAATTTTGTGAAAATATACATAGGTCAAATAATCTCAATTTTATACATTTTCATAGTTTGGGACACATATTTGCCTTATAGATTAAATACTTGAATCTTATTTCGGGACACAAATTCACCATAGTTATTATACATGTATGGCTTTGATTCCCTAGAAAATTGTATGAAACATATATAAGTAAGTCCGGAATCGCCAATTATATATACATATATGTATGTATGTATGGATGTATATATGTATATAATGACCACTTAAGACATAATAAACTTAAAGTAATAATTATTTTATTATGAAAATGTTTTGAATATTCTTTGCGTCACATTTTTTTTTTCTATATGATTTTTAATAACTAAAAAACTTAATAATAAATAATTTTCAAAGTCAATATTTATTTTATTTTTAGCATTGAAAGCTGTGCAAAAACAATCAATAAACACAAAGAGAACACAGATCATCAAAATAACAAAAAGAGGTGAACTTAATTCTCATTAGCATGCAAGGATTTAGCCAATACAAGTGCTCATGGAGGTTAAATTTATGTAGTGTGAAGCTACTAAAAATATGTTGACCCTTTTTACAATGGAAGAACCAGGCTTTTATAAAAGATCAAGCTAGTTTTGCAATAAATGTACTACTTAGGCAATGAGAGAATTATTTAATATATTTACGATGCTACAACTATGCTTCTCAAAGTCTATTCAATGATTGGACTTGGGTTGATGGCAAGATTACTTTTGGATACACATGCCTTGGAAACTATAATATTTTCCTATCAGTGTCAAAGGATGGCATGTACTCAAGATCCGAGGTCAAATAGCCATTTTTGTATTAAATTATTTGACAGTGCCTTGAGCTTCACTCAACCACCTTCAATGATCTTCATTAATTTTACCAACCTCTTGACACGTGGAACTTCAACAAACTCTCAGGGAAGCTCTTTGAATTTGTTATATAAGAGTGGCATGGGCGTGACACATGGATGGATGACACTTGTTTTGGGCAGTTGAAACCTTCCTTCTGTTTAAGTGAGCATAGGGTGGCTATGTGGTGACAACAAAAGAAAGGTTGTGGGCTATGCCATTTAAGGGCACAGATGTGAGATCTTATGTATGGGCACAGAGCTGTGTTAGATGGGTGTAAAGAAGCTTTTAAGGTAGAGCGTGTACCGAGATGAAGATTTTGGGTACATTAGAGTGTTTCCATAACCACTTCTTGTACCATCCTTTTTTCTTGGTCCTTTCAAAGTCAGAGACCCACACTCTAAAGTGTTACACACCTTTTGACCCATGCACCATAAAAACTTGTGTAAATATATGCATTGATATCCTTATGTTGGCATGAATTATTACTGCCCTAATATGCAAATCTATGCCTCTAGTTCAGGATTGAGCACAAATAAGAAGTGTCCATGCTTCTTCTACCTGAAACACTTGGGACCTCTCAATTGTGTTAACCTTTTGTATGATCTTAAGTCTTACTTTAATTAGGGAGTGAGTTAGAAAGTCAACAATTTTGGTGACCTTTGTAGGCTGGTTGCCTGCTAAGCAAGGACCTAGTAGCCTTTGAGTAATTCATTGGGCATGGAGTCTTTGGGACTTACAAATATTTCACTTGTGAATGCAACCTCTAGGCACCCAAGCCTTCGATTGAACTGAGGTTCACCTTGTAAAATAGATAATTATGCAAAGGAACTTAGAGGAAAGAAACTAATCTAAGAAACATTGCACATGAACACTTGGAGGGATTAAAACTAATCTAAAACATGGGCACATAAGGTACACCTTTAGGGAAACAAAAACAATGATTCTACTTATTTATAAATATATATAAAGAGTTAATGGATAGTGCTTGAGATGAATCCCATTGACTGGGATAAGTAACTCTTCTCCATTCATTTTGGAAAGCTAGAAGGCATTGGATGGCTTGCAACTAGTGATGGTGTATGGACCACTCCATATTACATCAAACTTAGTATGTCTTCCATCTTTTGCTCTGTTCGCATCCCATTTTAGCACTAAGTCCCCTACTTTGAAACTTCTAGCACTAGCCTTCTTATCAAAAGTTTTCTTGGTTTGTCCCTATTGAAATTCCATGGTGTGCTCAGATTATGCTATAGTCTCTTCAATCTCCATGAGTTATATCATTATTTTTTTAAGGGGATCACTCTCGAGCAACTCAAACTAGATTACGAGTTCCAATGAAGGCAACTCAAAGGATGCTAATAATCTGACTTCCCTTCCATAGACTAACATGAAGGGCAAATTTTCCAACACTCTCTTGGGCATGATTCGATCAGCCCAAAATGTAGTATTGAGCTTAGTGTGCCAAGATCATTGGTTATCTTCTAGAGTCCTCTTTATGATATGGATTAGGTTCTTGTTAATGGATTTGGCTAGACCATTACCTTGAGGGTAAGATTTCAATGAGGCACTTAAGTAGATGTTCTGATTGATGACTGATCCACTTATTTTGGTTCCAAGGAAAGCCAATGCATTATTGAAGCTAATGGTGGCCAAAATGTTGAATCTTGCTCTGATGCCCTCATAGAAGTTGAGGATGGATGCCTCATTAGGCTCCTTGAGCACAACTACTTCTATCCTTTTTGTGAAATAGTCAGTGGCTATAAGGATCCACTTGTGCCCATCACTTGATGGTGGGTTAATCATGCCTATGAAATCTAGGCCCCATTACGCACAAGGTTGATCGGCTTGAATTGGGTGTAGTGGTAAGGACACTAGCCTTTGTTTGCCTATGAAGAAGGTACACTTCTTGCAATTTTGCACTTAAACATGCGCATAATTGAATAAAGTTGGCCAAAAATAACTAGCTCATATGATCTTCATATTAGTGGCCTTAGGTGAATAATGGCCTCCTACAAGTCTATCATGAAATTATTAGAGAATTATACTTGTTTATTCTACTTTGATGCACCTTAGGAGGACCCCATTGAGGTCTTTTTAGAAAAGTGCATCCCTTATAAGTACATAGGGAATGGACTATAGCCTAAAGTGCCTATGCTTGGCCTTATCAAGGCCAAGAGGATATATATTATGTTGAAGGAAGGTTCTCATGTCATGCACCCAATTGGTCATAGGTTCTTTATTTGTGCACTCTTTTTCATGCATCATTAGGACTGCACCATCCTCAAACTTTGCTGCTTCGGCTAACTGCTCGCGTAGTCTTTTTCCTCACACTAACCTGGTGACCTAGATGTTTATGTTGTACTCCATCACTTTAGTGATCCAACTAGCCCTTTTCTCATTGATGTCCTTGCTGATCAAGAACTCTTTGATGGCTACGTGCATAACCATGAGTTGGATCTTATTATTAGAGAGCATATGCATAAATTTATTCAGTGCCCTTATGACTGTGAATGTGTACCTCTCTATGAAGTTGTAGAGCAACTCATAATCCTTCAGTGCCTGGCTGAAGGAGGTGATTGGTTGCTCTAGATGCTATTTGTTTTGTTAGATCAGGATGGATGAGATGCCTTCAGCTCCACTGAATGCATAAAAGATGAATTCCTTATTATAATATGGGTTGATCAAGGTGGGATCCTATGTGATGGCATGCTTGATGGCCTCAAAACTATCCTTGCCTTCGTGTGTTTATCCAAATGCAATGTTATTTTTCAACATCATAGTGAGGGGCTTGACCATGATAGTGAAAGTAGGCACACACCTTCTTACAAAGTTGTTTTTCCCCAGGAAACTTTATAGATTCTTCTTGTGGCTTGAAAGGGGAAGGGATGAGATAGCTTTGACTTGATCTGGATCAATTATGAGTCCCTATTTAGAAATAATATGCTTAAGAAGGGTGACTTCATGTACTGTAAAGATGCACTTGCTAGGGTTTAGAGATATTTTGAACTCATGACACTTCTAGAAGACTTGCTCCAGGTGGTCCAAATGATCATATGTGTGCTTTGAGAAAATATTTATATCATCAAGGTAGACCAAGTTGATCTTATTGATGAGCTATTTGAATGTCAGATCCATGGCTCTCTAGAAGGTTGTGCCTGTATTTATTATGCTAAAAGGCATGCACTGATATGTGTAGGTTCCCCACTTAGTGGTGAACGCAGTCTTGTATTAGTCACACTCTTGCACTTGAATCTAGTTATATCCAGAATAACTATCCAACAATAAAAATATCTCCATGCCTATGACCATTTACAAGATTTTCTCCATGGGTAGAAGAGGGTAGTGGTCTTTAAGGTAAGCCTTATTCAGGTCCTTAAAGTCCACGTAGAGACGTATCTCCCCATTCTTCTTTTGCACTAGTACTAAGTTGGTGACCCATGAGGAATACCTGATTGGAAGTATTATACTAGCCTTAATGAGTTTGGATAGCTCCTTGTGCATTAATGGTTCCAACTTTTGATTAATGGGTCTCTATCTTTGGTGCACGGGTTGCATGATACCTAAATCGAAACCTCTAATGTCTTTGTATCTCTATATGAAGATGTTATCGTATCTCCTACTAATTTTAATGAAGCTTTCAATTTTCTGGCACAAAACACACCTTACCAGCTTTAAGAGATTTTCCCTCTGAAATGTCTATAGGCATAGAAATGTCTCCCTTGGTTGTCATGTTGCATTTCTCTCCTCTGAATTGGTTTTCAAAATCAAAGATACTCTCCAAGATAACTAATCCCTTTAGTTGGATGACATGTTCTTCATATTGGGCTTGTAATTGCACCCGATTCATGGTGTGAAACTCTACTTTGTCTTGAAGGAAATTGATGATTTACTCATTGCTCTCAAATACTTGCTAGTTCTCCATGTTATCAACAATTTTTGGTTTGATTATAATCTTGACAAGTTGTTCAGACTCTCTCATTATGTCGTGCGAAGTGTCATATTATGCACTTATGGTTGCTAGCCTATCTGTGTCAGTATTCTATGCTCTTGATGTGGAGGTGATGTTGAAGGCATCAAACCCTTCAATCATATCCCACACCTTGTGTTTTTAGGCTTTCATCAATCCATTTTTGGTCATGCTCTACACTCAGACTTTTTTGACAACTAGTTCACTATCACCCAGTGATTACATCACCTTGATTCCTTTCTTCTGCATAAGCTAAAGGCCTTGAATTAGCACCTAATACTTGGTATCATTGTTCATGCAAGAAAATTATAGTCTAAAGGCATGTAAGTATTTTTAATTTTGAGGTGAGACCAACATGACACCAGCTCCTACACTATTCCTACTCTGGGAGTCATCGAAGTATAATTGTCATATGCCTTCAGGATTCTTGTGCAACTTCATGAGTTTAGGTAGTGTTGGATTCTCTTCCATTATGCAATATATGCCAAGCCCAGTCTATGTGTTATCATATGGGTTTCAATCAATGAGTTCACATACCCATTTATCCATTAGGTTGTCTGGGGTTTCTTCCAATGGTGTTGTAGCCTCATGGAGGATTGGATCCCCCTCTTGGTCAAACATCATGCAATTTTGCTCAATCGGGCTAGTAGTGTGTGGCTTAACATGGCTCTTGAAGATAGGCTCTACCCCGATGGTCATTTTTATCGTATATTTTGTTCTCAACAACATATGAAACTAATATGAAGATAAATACCCACCCATCTTTACCTTGAAGTCTCAAGAGAGGCAGATGGCCAAATAGGGGGGCAAGTGAATGACTATGATATCTTACACAATAGAAAGGCTTGGGTATGCATGCAACATTAGAATTAAATCCTTGATTACACCTATGGTTTTGATTGTTGTGCCATCAAGTTGGACCACTTTTTTTGAAACAGTGGTATACACAATTTCAAGTGTGTCTACAATCTTTTTCTACATTACTAAGCTATGTGCACCAGAGTCAATCATAAAATTATGTATTAGGTGATGGATGATGATAAAAGAAACATATAATAAGGGAAAATTATTATTGATGTTATGTACTTGTGCTTCTTCCTTTGGTTGGCACAAGCTCATAAGAGCAGTAGGCACTGATTTAGGGGTATGACACTCTTAGAAGCCTTTTAGTACATTTTGTAATAAATTTTGCTAGGATGGAATTGTAAGCATGACCCACATTGTGATATTGAGGCTCATATTCTTCATTTGATCCACTATATTAAAGGGAACCTGAGATCCCCAAGGTTGTAACTTAGGAGTAGAAACCTCTCTTGGTGTTGTTGCAATGATTTGAGGTGATCCCTCTTTCTACATAGTTTTCTCCAGGTGCAAAACTTGCATGGGTACTTTAGCTTGCATGCCTATATGGGTAACCTATGGTGATGATGATGTGGGCACTGAAGTAGGTGTGGCCTTATCTATATATCTTCTTTTGAACCTTCTATTGAAATCAATTGGAATGATTCTTCCACTAGGTGCGGTACTTTGGTTTATATAGCCAAAATCATCCTCTTGATATTTGACAAAGGTAGACCCATCCTATGGTTGAGTTGGCACTTGGGATTCTCTCACTTATGGAGCTATATATCTTGTTTCTTCCTACAACTGAGGCATTTTTTACACCATAAAAACCTGGTTTAAAACTCCATTTGTGCCTGATCATGCGGTTGGTTGTATGGGAAACACAATTCAAAATCTTGTGCTAGATTATTTTGTATTAGAATAAGGGCCCTGGAGGTGCTAGCAACATCATATTTTAATGCATAAGGTGCTATGCTATATGTGATCTAATTTTTTGTTTGTGCACCACCTTAGTAGGGAGGTCTATTTGATTGGTATTACTGAGTAAATGGCTGATGTCTAGGGTACTGCACTTGTTGTCTTTTGAGGGTAACTAGCTCATTCTCAAAACTTTGCAATAACACTTTCACTTCATGTAGTTCATTAGAAGGGGTAGAGTACAAAGTAGGTGAGCTCACAATAGTAAGGATAGGAGCTAGCATGGGTTGCATAGTTGATGGATTAGGAGGCTCTGCAAATATAGGCTTAGGGGGTCTAGGTACAATCTTGCCTACTTAGATTAAGTAATTTTCAGCATGCACAACTACTTCATAGGCATTAGGGAGAATCATGTCTCCCATAGATTGAATCATCATTACTATATCGCTATTAATAGATTTTAGGAAATACAAAAATGTAGTGCTAGGAGATGGCTTACAAAGTGTAGGGATGCTACCCTAGACCCTATAAAACCTAAATTTGAAATCAACCATCATTTCATGTGGTGTTCACTTTATGGTCATAAGCTACTCTATCAGGGATAGGTGATCACTCCGATCCTTAAACTGATTACATAGTTCTGTGCCAAGCTTATCCCAATTGTGAATGGAATTTGGTTGCAAGCCCCAGTATCATTAAAGAGCTTTTATTTTCAAGGAAGAAGCTAATAATCTGAATGTAATGTTTTCCTAGGTGACATGGTGCACTTTGTAGATATTTTCAATATCTTGGATATGTTCTATAGGGGAGATTGAATTCTCACCCATAAAATAGGGTAGGCTCTTGAGAACGAACACCGAAATGTCATCATACTACACTAGAACCAATGGGATGCCTCTACTGAAGGGCACAAACACTTGATTTCTTAGAAACATCATGCATGTGATAGGGAATAGGCTTCAATTGGATTAAAACCTTTCAAACAGTGATGTAAAATAGGCTTTAGCTATAGATTGACTTACACTATGCCCTCTGACAGGGGATGAAGATGCTTTAGCTCTCCTTCTTCTAGATGGTGCTATAATCTTACTAAAATGGAAATTAATGCCTCTTATATATGACCTTGTTATTTTTGGCATGTAAATAGGGAGGGTGGCCTTCATAATCTAGAGATGTTAGGAGTCACCAGGTGCTCTTTCTTAATTTCTGTTACACCTGATGGCTAAAGAAATCACCAATTCTTTAGATTCTACTATTGGTCCCATCGAGCATGCCAAAAACTATTGTCATTTGAAACATGTGCCCATGGTTGTTATACAGTACAATAAACTTTATGGTGGGGTGTTAGGCATAGAGGTCCTATGTAGGGCACAAGAGGATTTGACACTGTGCATAAAATTATTATAGCATAACTACGTGCATGAGCATTAGTTGTCTCACTTAAACAATAGAAATGTCCCCAAGGCATGGGACCCTTACACTCCTTAGGACAAGTCTCCAAAGTAGGCCGAATTACTTATATTCTATGTACACCTAGTTTAAGACCGACACATAGACCTAAAGAGTAGAAAGGTAATCTACCACTAGTATAAACCTAATAATTTTTTGAGGAAAAGGGAGGGAAAAGGTAAGAGAGAGAATAAATAAAAAGGTGATGCACCTGAGAATAGAGCAAACACTCCTACTAACATAAACATAATGCAAGTGCTTGGGAACAAGGAAATATCACATAGTTTCTACCAAGTCACTCTACGTGCATGATTACTTTGTACAGAGGCATGGGAACATAATGCTATGATGAGAGGGATGATAGATGTTCCATAGACATCATCAATACAGACCTGATTGCACACATAATGTGACCAACAAGTGAGTTCTGAGTTCAATGAGGAGGTGTAGGGGATGAGTAATTAAAAAGAGGCGTGAACATTACCCATAGATAGAAATAAACAAACACAAAGAGCACATAGATCATTAGAATAAAAAAATAGGTGAACTTAACTCTCATTAGCATGCAAGGATTTAGCCAATACAAATGTTCATGGAGGGAAAATTTCTATAACATGAGGCTACTAAAAATATGTCAACCCTTTTTACAATGGAAGAACCAAGATTTTATAGATGATCAAGTTAGTTTTACAATAAATGTGCCACTTGGATGATGGGAGAAGTATTTAATGTATTTATGGAGCTATGACTGTGCTTCTTGAAGTCTATCTGATGATTGGACCTAGGTTGATGGAAGGATTTTTTTTAGATACACGTGCATTGGAAACTATAATATTTCCCTATCAGTGTTAGAGGATAGCATGTACTCAAGCTCTAAGGTCAAATAACCACTTTTGCATTAAACTATTTGATAGTGCCTCGAGCTTTGCTCAACCACCTCCAACAATCTTCATTAATTTTGCCAACCTCCTGACACATGGTGCTTTGACAAACTCTCAAGGAAGCTCTTTGAATTTGTTAGATAGGTGTGACACATGAATGGCTGGTGCTTGTTCTGGGTAGATAAAAACTTCCTTATGTTTAAGTGAGAGTAAGGTGGCCACGTGGTGACAACAAAAGAAAGGATGTAGGTTGTACCATTTGGGGGCACATATGTGAGATCCTGCGCACAGGTGTGGATCCATGTTAGATGGGCATGAAGAAGCTTTTAAGGTAGAGAACACAACAAGATGAATATTCTAGGCATGGTAGAGTGTTCCCACAATAACTTCTTGTACCATTCCTTTTGCTTGGTCATTTCAGAGTTAGGGACCTACACTCTAAATCTTTTCATGAATTTTGACCCACACACCACAAAACCTTACACAAAGATATGCATTGGTATCCTTATGCTGGTGTGAATCATTACTACCCTACTATGCAGATCTATGCCTCTAGTTTAGGCTTAGGTATAGATGGGAAGTGTTTGTGCTTCTTCTACCTAAAACACTTAGGACCTCTCAACTATGCTAACCTTCTATATGATCCTAGGAAGTCTTATGCTAACTAGGAAGTGACTTAAAAAGTTAATAATTTGAATTCTCATATTTTAATTTCTATGTGCAGTTCATGGCTTTTATTTGCATTATGGCATTCAATAAAAAAAAAGTCCTTGGGAATACATGGAAACTTATGTTCACTCAATACAAAAAGTCCATTTCTAATTCGTTCAATGAAATGTTCTCCTTGTAGGCTGAAATAGATGGCAAAAAGGTGGGAAGAAATAATGTGCCTTGAACTACATAAGCTAGGCAAAGGTCTATTTGATTGTAGTTGTATCAAGTGGGCTAATTTTCCTGACATCAAAGAGGAAGACTTATGGGTTGCCTGGGTTGAGTAGGATAGGGTTGATGACTTCATCAAAGGAGAATCAAGAAGGTCGTTGTTCCCTGCAAATTTTTGTCTTTCACATTGGAAAGGATATCAAGATCACAACAACCTTTGAATATGTTATGTGAGTTACCTCACACTATAAATTACAAGTTGGTGTCTATTTAGATGTTATTATGTTTCGTTCATTTACAATTTTTTTCATCTTGCATGATTGTTTATTTGTTCACCATAATCATGCAAGTACTAGTGTTCATATGGCCCTGATGACTTTTAGGAAATTAATGTCATGCCAAAAGACAAGTCTTTAATGCCCAAGTCTGGAAAGCATAGTTGACTGGGTTAAAGGCATATAAGGTGCAGTTATCATTATCATTTCAGCACACAAGGCATGGTTTGTAGACTTGATCATGTGTTGCTCACATACCATCAAGTAGAACACATGGATAATGAGTACAACTATTGCCATAGCCAACAATATGAATAGTTTAAGGGTAAGAATTTTTTTTTTCTCCTCACATCAGTCCCTAACTTAATGAATGGGTTCATAGGCTACTATTTTTGGAAATGTCTACTCATGCTATCCACCTTAAACACTAGGAGACGGCACATGACAAACTTGTATTGTTTAATGGTGAAACAAATTAGGATGATTTCTTGAGTAAGGATGACATATACAATAGAGAGTAATTTTTCAAGGAGGCAAAATATGTGTATAATGTTGATGATGCAATGAGTGTTTAGGAATGGGCACTGGTGAATATTTCATCAGCTTCCATAAGAACTTCAAAGTAGAAATACATGAAAATATTTCATGGGTACAGGCTTTGAACATCCCAAATTCTCATGTTACCTTCGGTAATAACGACCCTCGTCTGACATGGGTGCAAAGTACAAAATATGAAACATTATATTATCACATCTTTAATGTAACACCTTTTATGTCGATGTGCAATTGCTCATTTTCAACCCAAGGATATACTTGCAAGCATGTGCTCAAGGTGGACCTGACGAGAAAGATGACAACTCAGGTAGTTGTAGAGGACGCAGCCATAATGAATGGTGTTAACAAGAACATCAACAACATTGATGTTGAGTATCATGTAATTTTTGTTTCCCACACATAATATATGCATTGTCAACTTTGAGGTGATTGTAGTTTGTGTAATACATGTTCATTACCTAGGTCAACAACAATAGAGTTCAAATTAAAAATGAGGGAGAAGGCATGGATTTTAGAGATTTACACACCAAAATGGATGGTGTATCGGATATGGATATGCAAGGATCAAGCTATGAACTAGAAGGTTTTGCAACAAATCTAGTGGATGACACTGAAGACCAGCTAAGGGGTGCTGATATTGTAAGTCTAACAACTATTTACAGTCATATGTTTTTCATATTTTTTGGCATTTATAACTAGATGCTTTTCACTTTATGAATAGATCTCATATACTGTCAAATTTGATGATGTTGAGGCCTTGATATATGAAGCATAAGAGATATTTAATATAAGTTGTGTAGTGGATAGAAGTGTATAAACTATGAGTTTATTCAAAAATCGTATGGCATAGGTTTACAATAAGGTGTAGATCAGGGCGATATCGAATGCACAACACCTAATGCCTCATCCATTTTGAAAAGTGTTGGATGGGCATGAAACTTCCACCTGGAGGTCGAGAGACTTTATAAAAAATATGAATAGATGAAAATATCAGAGCATGTCATAGGAGACCACACTTTTTCCAATCCCACCTCTTAACAATCCAAAATGACAAGTCTGAGATGACGAGCTTCAAAGGGATATGAAGTAAGATAGGGGTGGACATAATAGAGATAATGCATCCTGATTGTAGCCCTTTATAGGTTTTAATGACATCACAACAATAATAAATGCATGTAACAACAATAACTGCATGTAATGAAAAATAAATACCTTTTTTAAAGGTTAATGGTTCTCTTACACTGCCCACATGTTGTAATAATGCATAAATGTACTATCTCTTTGTAATAATGCATAAATGTACTATCTCTTAAAATAAATTTTGAATGATATTTGAACCCTACCCTGAGGAATGTAGTAAAACTAGCCATTAGTTTAAACATAAATCAAAATTATAAATATTTTATAAACAAACAATGTTACTGTAATTATATAAATAAAGAATGCAATAGTTTTGAGGTTTATTTGATTGGTTAGTAGCTTTGGTACTTTGTTCATGATTAAAAGAGTCTCTTTAGTCCTCTTTTTACAACTAATTTTTACACCAACTACCTTTTGACAACTACTTTTGTGATGATGGTCATCTTCAATTATATTACTTTTGTGATGGTGGTCATCCTTTATCCCTTAGTTGGAATATTCTTTTTACCCAAGCTCTCTATGATTCCCTCATCTCACCATGTAAATGCAAAGAGAGTACCCCTTAGGGGACTAGGATGAGCTAAGATGATCAAATGCAAGAAAATATTGCCCATTGGAGGATCATGAAATAATTTAAATAATGCCCAAAAACAATAATATAATGTACATCATCACCAACCACTCTTGAGGTAACATAACCGTTACCATTATGAGAGTGTCTATACAAATGGAACAAAATATGTGTCTCATCTTAGTATCTAAAAATCATAAATCACCTACAATAATCAAACAAAAATGTATTTCAAGATCATCAATTTAACCTCGTGCCCATATAGGAGATCCGATGATTGAGTTAAGGAAAGTCCTCTAGGGCATTTAAACTATGTTAATAGATACTCTCCTACTCTCTTCATCACATTCTCCCATGTTGGATATAACCCAAATGCACCTTATATAGGTAACAATATTTGGATATAATCGATGATTGTCATGCCACCTTTTCATTAGGGATTCCATTCACCCAAGTATCTTTTCATTAACATGTAAACCTGTTCACCCAAGTTTGCTTTCTCACAAGTTTCTTGCATTTGGAATAATCTTAATCAATTACTTAGGGATCTGAATGATCTTCATAATGAATCTTGTTTATTTCACTTAATACAGTTTATCCAAAGCTTTCTTTCTTGACTATAATCACAATCCTACCAACCCTGCAGATGTACACAGAATCCAAACACACATATATTGCTTTGATGACTGACTAAACAATATACATATTTATAAAGAACAATCCATTTGTTTTGAAGAAGAAACATCACCATTAACACTTATTTTCATTTATGGGGATAAAAGTCATACAAAATAGTCCATTAAAGGTAGACTGTGTAAATAGGGTAAGGTTGGGTATGACTATGTCAAATGTTTCCAAGAATCCAATATGCATTCATGAGGTTATGAGCACTTTCCCAAAGTTACTATAAAGATCTTAATATCTTCTAAATGTTGATAAAACACAAACAATTCAATGTCTTTATCCCTTCTCACACTCGTGTACTCATTTTATCTTAAAATAGGCAACAAGGTGCTAGTATGTGCAGACAGGTTTCCTTTGTTCAAGATGGATGTATATTATCACTCTGCCATTACCTTATGTATAAACAACAACTAATCTACTCCTTCAATGACTACTCTTAGTCTATACATCATTCCTTTCATCTAAACCATACACCACTTTGTGAGAAAAAACCTTCCACTTTCAAATTGACTGTCATAAGTGAAATAGGGTATAAGGACATAGTTAACTCTTATTGTTGAGTTCTAATGAGGGTAGAGGGTAATTTGCATAAGTTCACATTTCATGCTTAGTTTGCCTTGCAAAGTCCCATCTATCTATTGGAATCAAGACCATTTCATAGATTGTTTGTTTTAGCTTAGAAAAATATCCTTATATTGGATTAGCCTTCCCTTTGAGTTCACAAAAACTATTTCAGATAATTTTCAGTCCTTTTTCAACTTTCATTGGTTATAACTCACACACTAGTTCCTTCTTAGGCAACCTTGTTAGGTATCAAGGACCAAAATTAGACTTAAGTTCCAAAGAAACATTCTCAAAGCATGAATGGTTTTTAAGGATCATAATAGACCTATATATACCCCTTTCAAGTCTTGGATCACCCCTTACCTTTGTATTCTACGCACAATCTTTAATTTGTCTTCACAAGGCTTATAGCCTCTTTTTAGACATTTCTCATTGTTAGGATTATTTGACAGACCTTCTCAAAGAACTAATGACCTTTTCAAAGACCCTTTTAGTCCATATAACTTATACTTTTCTTGCCTGACACAACTCCCAAGACATAATATACTTCCTTCTTTAAGGCACCCCTCAACTAGCCCTCCAAATTTATAAAGCTCCTAGGTTTGGGCAATGTACACACAACCAATTCAAACTATTAAATTTTTTTAATACCCTTTTGGCTCTCTCAGCTTAATCAATCATTTCTTACCCTACTCCTTTAGACAAATTTACTTTTCCTTCACTACCCTTACTCCACTAGGTCTTATAAGCCCTCAACACAACACAACACTCAAAATCCATACTTATGTAGATTGTAAAAGTTTGAAACTAGGTTAAATAGTTATATTACCTTCAATCTAGCAATATTATAAAATTTCACCAAGTTTGGATTGTTGAAACTCATTCTAAACCCCAAACCTTGATCCTACAGTTTTTATGCCCTGCATAGGCCCGAGAGGTCTTAAAATTCATTTTATCAAGTTACACATCAATTAAAAGGATGAAAATTCCATTTTATGGTATATTTTCAACTCTTATAATTCTCTTAATATGATAGATCTCTTATACAATCCATTTCATGGCTACAACAATCAAATTACAATCAATTGTGCATGTTTTCTTTGACTCTGTGGAGCTTTAGACTGATAGGAAGCATTTAAAGGTATCTAAAAGGTTATTTAATTGATAATTAATCTTCCCCCAATAATATTACAACTCATCAACACTTCAAACACATCTTGGCTAGGTTGTATAACCCAAAATAGGGCATATACAGTTGTATATGATTGCCACTTATTTATATTCAAACACATCCTTCTCATGGGATCTTATAAAATATTTATCATTATCTAAACACATTAAAGAATATTTAACATCACCCTCTCTTCGCTCTTTAAAACAAATTATCCTTTCAATCCCTTCAAAATAGGGTTAATATAGTATGTTCAAAGTTTCTTTTATTGTGAACAAGGTGATGATTATGTAACACAATTTGATCTTTCTAGTATGGATCTGAGAAACACATGCTTGGTATCAACCATATACACACTATTGAATATCACCATATTTCATCTCCATTACAATCATACTTACCTCACTAGAACAACTGATGCTTGCATACCTTGGATGATCAATATTGTGAACATAGGTGTAATAATAGACTGCTCTCTAAGTTTCCTTATCTGAAACATTCACCAGTCACTTCAGAGACCTATAAGGCTCTTGAAACCTTAAAATATCATATACCACAAAGTATTTCCTCACTCTCAAACAACGGTTCAATAAAATCATGCTTTCTTGATTGTACTTAGTACTCCTTAACTTGCAGATTAGACACCAACATGAATATGGTCATGGCCTCAAGGGCTTGTTCAAAGTAACAAGAAACTGGTTCAATCATATACATTGAAAGAAGAACTCATATATCAAGACATATTTATATATTTATATCATGATGCTCTATTACAATACAGTCCTATCTTAGACTTGATGTACTTCTTGAGGAGTTTGTTTTTCATTCACAGTTTCAAACTTTCTCTCTTCTCCATTCTTGGAGATCTCTCTCCCCACTCTTTCTCACTTTGAAACCTATATTATTTGCACTCAAACCTATAACAAATACATTATGAACTTGAATATGGATTTATGGATCCCTCAATACAATTCATAATCAATCTGAAGCAATATTAAATAGAGAAGGGGGTGACAAAACTCATACAACTTTATTTAATAGTTTATCTTCTCTTTATTCAATAGTTAAGTAGAATGATTAACTATAGTTTGTGAATTATTTTTTTAGATTATCGCTAATTGATTTTTTTAATTGTATGGTAGGTGGAATTAATGCTACAAGGGGAGTGTTTTAGAAACATGAGAGGAATTCCATAAATTCATATGGAAGAAATCAAATGTACTGAAACAACTCAATGTAGAACGACAAACATTACATGAAATATCGTGTGTGGTGGCTAAGTCCATCAATTGGAGGAGGCTTAGAACCACAACAAATTTCAGGTAGCCTGATGGATTGCAATGGGTGAATGTTCTCCTATGTTAAAACATGGCGTATCCTACCTACCATGTTTTGATGGTGAGTTATGAGTATACGACATGCATAGATCGGGCCGATCATGATTTCTACATATAGTGGTCATATTAATGGCCACAAGATGATGTCATTTTACTTGATGCATAAGATAATCTTGGTGCCATTCTAGCATATTTGAGGCCCTTTAATAATTTCTTGCCAATGAAGGTGTCTAATGATTCAGATGTCTATGGGCATCTAGATCAAGTAGGAAACATATTCATTAGTGCCAAAGTATCATTCAAAGTGAATTTTAAACTATATAGTGTTCAAAATAACCTCTTTTAGGCCTTCAATCTTTGTCTAGTGTAGCCATATGCAACATTGTGGAATTGATACACAAAACATAGATTTTCATCTCATCCAACCGAGCCAAAGTATGTCAAGAGCAAAACCACCATTTTTTAACATGCATGTTGTAGAAGACAAAATCATTGGTGACTACAATCCATCGAATGAAAGTGATGGTTTTGAAAGTCAATAAAACAATTTTATAAAAATATGTTTCAGTATTGATAAATAGTTTAATTTATTTCTAAATAAAGTGCATATTTGTGTATTACGTATTTATTATTATTCTTGATGTTGATGTTAGTTGTTGTTCTTGATGTTGATTGATGTAGACAATAAGATACTTATCTCAGGCTTTGCCTTGTTCTTGATTGCATTTCTTTTCAAAAGTTCACTAATTCATTGATCACTATGTGGTTTATGGTTTTTCAACATATATTTAGATTTAAGATATCTAAACATGCTCTTTGATTGTGTTTTTAGAACCATAGGGCATTCAAATTACTCTTACTCTCTTCATGTATGGTTTCAAAAGGATTTTCAAGTTTCATAAGGTCTATATGGTTATAGGACACCTCTTCAATCCATTAGATTTCCACACTTGAGCCTCTATTAAACTTTTCTATCAAGATCTTTGCCTCACTTTACATTTAGACTTTGTCAACAGGGTTTCCAGGCTCTGTCTCAAGGTTTTGACTTCACACATGTTTACAAACACTATAAAACATTGTAAAGCCTTTGAATAAAATACTTATACCTTTTAAAATGTTGTATTCCATTTATTAATCTTGATTTCCACTATACTATCCATGCTATTGCCTCTTTTGTGCACACAATCTCCATTTACTAAATCTGCAAGTGACTTCTTGCAAGTTTCTATTCATGGTTTTTTAAATATCATTGGTTTTTAAAGCTTGTGAAGGCTCTCTTGACTTGGTTCCAATATCAAATAGCTTTTTGAAACACTTGATCTTCACTAGAATGCTCCTATACTCCTCTTGATAACTTCCTAGACTCTTGTGTTTGCATAGTGACCAATTATAGGTTTGTAAGTGTTCTCCTCAAGTTTTAGATAACTGAAGGGATTTAAAAACTCTTTCTAAAGATGATAGGTCCAAAGACACTTTGTGACATATTTCAAAATAGTTTCCAACTCCTTTGATATCTCACTTAACCTCTTTTACTATAATTTGTATGCTCATAGCCTGAGTATGCTCTTTCTAAAAGGACTGTGGCATCCTCAAACTAGTTCACATAAAAATTAACAATAGGAATGGTCTTACATATGTTTAATAAAATAAAAAAAGGACTCACCAGATTCAAACTAAATTTTAGAAAATAATACACTGTGAATACAGGCTACTACTATTGTATGGAATATTTCCCCTATTCTGTTGTCTTTTACAAACTGCTACTTATGTTCTCCCATGCTTCTGTGTTGAATAAACCCTCTATGATTCTTATCTTTTTCTTTGTATTATTTTGACAAACTTACCTACCTCTTATTTTGCCACCCAACCAAACTAGAAGGCTCCATATTTCAAATTTTGAAAGGTCTACATTAAATGTCTACAACTGTCATATTCAGTAGCTTATTGGGTAGAGAGAGGAAGTCAAAATAATAATATTTTAACAAGTTCTAATGTTGCAATGGTATACTGGTCCCATAACTCTTATGTTATTTGGAGGAAGGCTTTGAATTGGGTGATTCAAATAATACATGCTTAATGAACCTCCATTGACTGCTTGAGATTCAACCAAGTTTACTATAAGAAGAGAGATCAAGTGCATGACTTCCAATTTTGATGAATGGAGTGTTTGAAGGGGTACTTTTTGCCCATGCTGAAACTTCAACAAATGCACCACTCAAACTGCCCTAAACCTAATGGGGAGGTTGGAAAACTTAGTAACATCTACCTCAACAATCTTTTGGTCTTCCACATCAAGTAAAATATTAGGTTTAAAACTGAGTCATGCCCACTAAGTTTTCAACATCTCTACTAAGATTTTGATGTTATGTCTCTGCGATTATATCTATGCATGCACCCACTTGGTGTCTATCTTTTATGGAAATTGTTGAGGATGAAACTCATGGTTTTATCCTATGACTTTGAGCTCAATATGGTGTTGGAAGATCAAAAATTCAAACTCCAAATAAAATAAAACCCAAAATTATTCAAACATGCGTGAAACATTTGCCAAAGTTTTCTTAAAGACCTTGTCTCATGTATCCGTTAGCCACTGATGTTTTTCCACTGCACGATGTGTAGGCAAATCTGACTAAAAAAATGTGATAATATATACAAATACATTTTAGCAATATCTTGTTGGAAAAACCTTACAACACTGTTGGTTGTGTAGGAGAGAGAATAACAAAAATTTACAGGCCCAAGTGGGCAACAATAAATAATACAAGATTGAAATAGAATAGGGAAAAAATGGAGAAATAAACATTAAATCCTACATATATTAAATTCTAAAAAATATTAGCTTTTGTTGTTAAAAATAACCTACTTAAAACATCAAAACATTCATTTACTACTTCTCCTTCTCCATTGTTATGGGCTGCTGCTCTTCTACAGGCTACTATTATATATTCCCCTAATGTTGCTCTATTTTCTCTTGCACATTATCTTCTGTCTAATCTCTCTCTGACTATTTCTACATCCTCTTCTTTGTTACTCTATTTTCATTTTTTGCTACTACAAATCTACAGGCTATTGCTATTGTGTTGAATTCTATATTTTTGGTCATTCTTTTTTTCCTTTTTTTTGTCTTCTTCTGATTGCTACCTATAGTTTTTTCACCTACCCCAATGTTTCCCCCCAAACTCCAAGTGGGCTCCAAAAAATTCAAAATTTGAAAGGGTTTGCAATAAATGACTACAACTATTCATTTCATAGCTGGTTGACTAAGTAGGTAGGAGTAAAAAATAATATTTTAACACTCCCCCTTATTTTTGACCTTCCTACCATGGTCAATTAGACTCTTATCGTTCTCCAAAACCTACTTATAACTTCTTTTTAACTTACCAAAATCTTTTGCATCCTTTTTATTCATGTTCAGAGGTTCACTTTCGCATCCTTTTTATGCATGTTTAGAGGTTCATCACTGAAGTCTGTAGCTCTACTGATGGAGTCCATAGTTTTTTTATAAGATTCCATAGCTAGACTGATGGAGTCCATAGATTTTCTATAAGATTTCATAGCTAGACTGATGGAGTTCGTAAATGGACTGATGGAGTTCATAGATTTTGTATAGGAGTCTATAATTTTGCTGATGGAGTCCGTAGATTTTTTGTTGGAGTCCATAGATTTTCTAATGGAGTTCATAGATGTGTTGTAAGAGTCCACAACTATATTATTTGAGTCTATAACTCTATTTTAAGACTCAAAAGCTATCATATCACTATGTAGGCATAATGCTGCTACACTTATGACCCCTAACCTTCCTCTTAGGTGCATGAAAGTGTCCTTAGGCAATGACTTAGTAAAATTATCAGTTAACTTCTGATCAGACTTGCTAAAACTAAGCTTTATGACATAATTTTCAACTAACTCATGAATAAAGTGATACCTGATTGCAATGTGTTTGATCCTACCATGAAATACAAGGTTCTTTAAAAATGCTATGGATGATACATTGTCATAATAGACTGTATAAGCTCCTTATTTCTCCTCATGCAACTCAAAAAATATCCTTATCAATCATATAGGTTGACATGCTGCTACATTGGCTGCTATATACTCCATTTTAGCTATAAAAAGTGACACTACCAATTATTCTTTTGAAGCCTAAGATATGGATCTTGACCCAAGATGAAATACATACCCAGAGATGCTCTTTTAGTCATCAAGGCTACCTACCCAATCACTATATGTATAACCAACATGCTGAAACTCATCTGTTGCTACATACAAAACACCATAATCTCTTGTTTCGTTCACATACCTCAATATCTTCTTTACTTGCCAATGTTATCCTCTGAAATCTCCATGAATCTTGATATAAGGCTGATTACATACATGACATCCAGCCTTGTTACAATCAAATATATTAGGCTTCCCACTAGGCTCTTATAGTGTGTGGGGTCTACATTGTTGCTGCAATCATCTTTGCATAACTTAAGGCTTATCTCAGTTGGAGTGAATCTAGGCTTACTGTCCAACATCTTAAACCTTTTCAAAACCTCTTTTGCATACTTATATTGGTATATGAATATGCTTTCATCTATTTTCTTGACTTCTATCATGAGAAAGTACTTCAAGAAGCATAAATCAATCATTTTAAACTCAGTTTTCATGGCTATTTTGAAATCTTCAATTGACTGGTTTGCATTACCAGTAAATATTAGATCATCCACATACAATACAACAATCAACATACCTTCCTTGCATGATTTAATGTATAATGTGGGCTCACTTGCACTTTTGCTAAAATTTGTGCTCAACAAATATGAGTCTATACAGTTGTACCATGCTCTTGGGGCTTGCTTGAGCCCATATAATGCCTTTTTAAGCCTATACACTTTGTTCTCATGCTTGATAATCTCATATCTAAGTGGATATCCCACATAGACCTCTTATTCAAGCAATCCTTTCAAGAATTCTGACTTCATATCCATTTGATGCACCTTCCACTTGTGTTGAAAAGCAATGGCTATGATTATCTTTATGGTTTTCAGCCTTACTATGGGTGCAAATGTTTCATTATAATCACATCTGGGCTTTTGCTTATAGCACTTCACCACTAACTTTGCCTTATGCCTCTCTATCTCACCTTCGAGAGTAGTTTTTGTCTTGCATACCCACTTAACTCTTATGACCTCTTTTCCTTTTGGTAGGTCAACTAACTCCCATGTATCATTTCTCTCTATGACATGTATTTCTTCATCCATAGCCTCACACCACTTATTGTCCTTAACTACTTATTCAAAGTAGATTGGATCAGTTGATAGAAAGAATACATAATTCATGGTTTCATTCTCATTTTGCTCATACCTTGACTACTCATAAACTTCTTACAAGCTTCTTATCTTTACTTGATGTTGACTTGAGTTGGAGGAGGAGGATGTAGACTCTTGAACAACTCCATGACCTCCATGATGGTTGTTGCCATTAGATGAATCAGCCCTATGTGAAATAGGGGTCCATGTTGGTGCATTGGTGGCTGTACCACCTATTGTTTTAGATTTAATGAAGGGTCCACCAGCCCTTGTTTCAACATGCTCTTCTCCTTGTCTCTCTTCCCAAGCTTCATGCTCAATGAATTGAATATCCTGACTGATTATGAGATCTTTGGTGATGGGATTGTATAATTAGTATACTTTTGATTGGTCACTATACCTTATAAATATACACTTCTCACCTTTGTCATCCCACTTTGTTCTTCTTTTCTTGGGCATGTGTGCATATGCTACACAATCGAACACTCTTAAGTGTTCAACACTTGGATTTTCGATTGCTCCATGATTCTTGAGGGATTACATCCCTTACACTCTTCATTAGATAAATGTTCAACACGTACATGGTTATTGTTACAACCTTAGCCTAAAAATAATTAGGCAAACTTTTTTCCTTTAGCATGCTCTTTGCCATCTCTTGGATGGTCATATTCTTCCTATCGGACACCCCATTTTGTTGCAGTGTATACCTAGCTATAAATTATTTCTTTATGCCATGATCCTTACAACAATTCGTGAACTCATTGGAGATATACTCCCCCCTCTATCCATCCTCAAAATCTTGATGTAGTGGCCACTTTGCTTCTCCACCATGGCCTTGAAATCATTGAAGGTATCAAATGCTTCTAATTTATTCTTCAATAAATACACCCATATCTTTCGACTGTAATCATCTATGAATGTCATGAAATAGTCATTCTTGGATAGGGAGGGGGTCTTCATTAGACCACACAAATCTGAATGGATAAGCTCTAACAGAGCTCTAGATCTCCATGCCTTACCCACATGAAATGCACTCTTATGTTGCTTCCCCAATATACATCCTTCACACACCTTATTTCGTTGTTCTATAAAGGCAGCCCCTTCACCATGTGCTTCTTATGAAAAAGGTTCAACCCTCCAAAGCTCAAATTCTTGTACCTAAGATGCCAAAGAGTAGGTTCATCTACCATCATTATTTTGAACGTTGTTGCGAGCTCACTTTGCATTCTCAATGAAAACCTCTTATTACTTGTCATCTTAATTACTTCTATCTTCTTATTGTAGCCATTCCTATCAAAGATGATGCACTCACCATTCTAAAATTTGACCTTATATCCCTTTTACAAAAGCTTCCCTATGCTGATAAGGTTATGTTTCAACTCAAGTACATAGCAAACATCATGAATTTGCCTTTTATCACCTTATTTAGTGTGGATTGAAATGCTACCCTACCCATGATGGGAACCTTATTATTGTTTCTCATCTTCACCTCTAATTTTATTGTCTCATCTATGTGGCTGAACATCTCTTTATTCCCACTCATATGGTTACTACAACCACTATCCAAATACCATGTCTCCTTGCCACTTTGTTCGATAATGTTGCATGTTATAAACAAGCTTCCTTCGTTCCCATTCATATTTGGTTTAGCCTCTTGTGTATGAGTGAAATTAGAATTATGCCTATTCATGTCATACACCTTTCTATACTCACTAGCATAATGTACATACCTCTTACAATAATAACATTGGATGCTAGACTTATCATACCTTTGTGTAGATCAAACTCTGAAGTGTTGTTGCTCCTTCCTCTTCTTCTTTCATGTGACTCTTGATGGCTATGCCTTACACCTTCTTGAATGCTTCAATTTCTTCCTCTTCCTTTATTATTTGATCCTCTCCGCCTTCCTTTCACATTGACATTGGTCTTGAATGCTTACTCATGAGAGGAGGTGGTTAACCTATTCAGCCTTTGTTCTTGGGTTTGCAAAGAATCCATTAGCTCATCAACTGTTATTTTTTTCAAATCCTTTGACTCTTCTCTAGCAATCACTATAGGGTCAAATCTACTTGGAAGGCTCCTCAACACCTTCTCAATGATCATATGGTCTTCAAGGGTATCACCACATGTCTTCATTTGATTTACTATGTTCATAGTTTTTGTGAAGAAGTCATTTATTCACTCATTCTCCTTCATTTATAGGGTCTCAAAGTCTCTTCTTAAGAGCTGTAACTTGACAAGTTTCACTTTGTCACTCCCTTGATATGTATTTTGTAAGATATCCCATGCTTGCTTGGAATGGAAAGCTGTTGATATCCTAGGAAAGATTAAGTTAGCCAAATCTATTTGTATATAGTTGAGTGCTTTGGCATCTTGTCTCCTATTATCCTTTAGCACATTCTTTTGTGATTGGGTCAAAGCATTAAAGTCAACCATGTCTACAACCTCATTATACCTAGCTTCAACCAACTCTCATAGCTCTTGAGATTTTAAAATTATTTTCATTTGGATGCTCCACACATCATATTTTTTACCATCAAACATGGGGGGATTCTGCTAAGACCTTAAACTTCTTACTACCATGTTTAAATGCACTCACAACCTCGCTCTGATACCAGTTGTTGGAAAAACCTTACATCACTATTGGTTGTATAGAAGAGAGAATAACAAAAAATTATAGGCCCAGATGGGAAGCAATAAAAAATACAAGATTGAAACAAAACAAGGGAGAAAATAGAGAAATAAACACTAAATCCTACATATATTAAATTATAAAAAAACATATAGCTACTATTGTTAACAATAACATACTTAAAACATCAAAACATTCATTTATTGCTTCTCCTTCTTCCTTGCTACAGACTGTTGCTCTTCTACAAGCTACTGTTGTATATTCCCCTACTACTACTCTATATCCTCTTACACATTCCCTTTTGGCTGCTCTTTCTCTGACTACTATTATGTCCTCTTCTTTGCTACTCTGGTTTCCCTTTTTGCTGCTACAAATTCTATAAGTTGTTATTGCATTAAATTCTATATTTCTACTCATTTTATTTTTCTTTTTTTTTGTTTTCTTCTGAATGCTGCCTATAGATGTCTCACCTACCCTAACGTTTCCCCCCAAACTCTAAGTGGGCTCCAAAAAATTCAAAATTTGAAAGGGTCTGCAATAAATGACTACAATTGTTCATTTTTGCAACTGGCTACCCAAGTAGGTAGGAGGAGTAAAAAATAATATTTTAACATATCTCTGCTATCATCTACACACAAACATCCTAAATATTGCTACAAATAAAAAATAAGAAGTGAACCAAAATATCCTAAATATTATTGCAAGTAATTGCCTCACTGTGTGGACCTTGACATATGACATTTCATCAATGTTGATTACTTGATTGTCCCTTTAGCCCTGGACTATATTTTCAATCGCTATAAATTTCCATTGCGTTCCCAAAATGGAATCAAGGTATACAAGTGGAGGAAATCCATCTCTACGAGTTGGTTATAATATAATTTGGTCAACTAATGGAGATTCAAAGGACTGATAGGTGCCATATTTTTTACATTCAGGGACAACCTGTTGTGATGAAATTGACTAAGTAGGAACCTTATTAGTCTCTACACTTTGTCTAAATAAGATAACTTGAGAAACTATAAAACTCTCATGGCATGCAACATGTTAGCGTCAGTGGAGTATAACTAGGGATCATAAAAGACATAGTTATTAGGATCTATAGAAAGATCACAACATATGCTTATTTGGAAAGTATGGATGTAATGATTGTACTCATCGATGGAAAAATAATGCAATCAACCCACTAGGTCATCAATCATGCAAGTATTAGGTATAGTCATCAATTTGATGGCTACATCATCATTCATACTCAGAGGACTACATAGAACAAGTCCACATTCAAGTGGCCTTCCAATGGAGTAACACTGAGTGCAACGATAATCTATTTTTTCCTTTTCACTATCTTCTTCTTCTTCATAAGGTCATGGATTAACACAAATTATTCACATGGTTTCTCATCTCACGTAAACTGATACTTGATTTACCCACAAACAATATAAACCTCACGAACGCACATGCCATCCCATGTAAACATAAACTTTTCCAACTTTGTGTAATAATGAAAAATCAAATTATTACACTTAAACTCATAATTTACAAATGTGGAATGCCAATTAAATATTTTATGAATATTTATAACCATTAAAAATGGGAAATGGTCATAATGAACCATGTTTTTATTATCATACTCACTTGTGCCTTTGGGTCATGTGTCAACCATGTGATGGTTCAAGGGTTTATTTAAGCTCTACTCCTTGTGCCATGTACCATTTGTCCCATCCATCAAACAACTAGTGCACTAGGTATATACCTCTGTCTTTAATGTTTACATCAACTATTCCACTTCAGCTATGATGTTCAGAATATTCTATGCACCACAATCTTCCTCATTGCAATGAATATTTATCAAGCTATTTTAATTTTAGATTTGCATTGTGGGCTACTGAACACACTTTATGTTTAGGAAATACTTCCTATAGTTACACTCAAATATTACTAACTATTTATCAAAACAGAGTCCCATTTCTCATAATTTGGAACTATATTACCATCTAAACAAATTAACTTAACCACGTCATTATCCAATACCTTTTTACCATAATGGGACCCAAACCAACAAACCTACAACTTTCCTGGGTGCTTCTTGTAATGAGAGTCATACTTGAGAAAATGACACCTAATATGGACTTATATATAATATGGTAGTCATGCTAGGCCTTATGGCATTTCTTTTCCATGCTTTGGCTCCATTGTGTGATCAACCATGTTTCATCTAGCTTAATCAAATATTGTAAACAAGATTTTAAGGAATTATCATCATCTAGGTAGACTACAGAGGTGATTCTTAGGATAGGAACCAAAAATTGAATAGGGGCCACTGCATTGTAGCCATAAACAAGATGAAAGGGTGTTTATTACATGATTCACTTTTAAATGCTCTGATATACCCAAATAATATTATAGACACACTCATCCCAATCTTTGCGGCCCACATCACAAAATTTAATCAAGATGTTCTCTAGGATTTTATTGAAGGACTTGGTAGTTCTATTCACTTGAGGGTGATAGGAAAAATATTATAGTGCTGAATCATAAATTTGCTCAGCAAGACTTGCATAGTCTTGGTAAAGTGTGTTCCTTTGTCACTAGTGATCCTAAGTGGGAAACCAAACCATGTAATGATATAATCATAAATGAACCTAGCCATTGTCTCAACTAGGGTAAATTTTAAGAGCCCTTATCAAAAATCCCATTGGATTTTATTGGTGAATTTATAGATATTTGTTTGATAGTCATACCAAATTTGTAGGTGTGTTGGTTAATTTATTATGTGTAAGACCTTGCTTGCCTAAACCTATAGGTTGTGGGTTAAGGAAAAAATAAATAAAAAACTTCACTAAACTTAAATATTATTGCATATTTTTATTCCTCTTGTAGAGTTATGTAATTTCAAAAAAATTTATCTCAATCCAAATTCATATGCAAAAGTTATGGCCTCTAGCAGTTGGTAACCAGTTGTATAGCATATGCAACCGATCGATTACATTTTATGCAACTAAACAATTGCATTACTGCATATGGATTCAAATTGATATTTTTTGTTTTTTGAAATTGCATAGCTCTTCAAGAGGAATCCAAATATGCAATCAAATTAAGGTTTAAGAAAATTTTTGATATCCTTTTTTCCTTTACCCTATAACCTATATGTTTTAGCTCTTCAATGCACACAGTGACTTCCCAAATTATACCGATTTACAAAATCATATTTAGTAAATATGTGTGTGTGTGTGTGTGTGTGTGTGTGTGTGTGTGTGTGTGTGTGTGTGTGTGTGTGAAAGGGGCATATTTATTCTTTGAGGTATTGTAACCATTTGGTGAGCTACCCAAAAAATAAATTACACTTTGATTTTTTAGGTGACTTGGTTCTATATACTAGCCATCCAAAATTACCAAAATCAAATTCCCAAAAATTGAAAATTCATGAATTAATGAATATTCACCACTAAATTTTACCCTAGTATCAACTATAAAGTTTAGGGTTGGTGGTGATTCTACCCACCTAGTGAAGTAGTCAGTAATGATGTAACATTCATCGCTCTTCTTAGCCGATAGCTTGATGGGGCTAATGAAATTTAGTTTCCATTTTTTGAAGTGTTGACAAATGAGAATGAGCATCAATGACATTTCATTATGCCTATTGGGATTTCCTACCCATTTACATGTATCATAGGTATGGGCATGCCGTTGTGTGTCCTTGTGAAGGGCTAACCACCATAAACTAGATTGTAAGTATCTCAATATAGTAACTTTCCATGCACAATGACAATAACGACCCCTTCATGACATTCAAAAATAATAGTGGTATGTTCATGCTATGTAACACATGTCTTGTATTCAATATTTATTATTCTAAAGGTCTTAATGGTGCAACATTAAATAAGATAACATTATGGTTCCTTTTGTGAGATTAAGAATAAACAAATATAAGAGAACACAACATGCAAGTAATCAGAAAATATTTCGTTAATACTATTTGAGCATGTACATAAGGTGAACTATCTAATTCTACCATTATATAATTATTCAACGTGTATAGATAGGTCACAATCTTACTACATTGAGGAACAATTAATACTCAGCTACTTACCCACCCACTATACATAAAGTTAATGGTGCTATCCTTTATGCACATGCCCTTATAAAAAAAGGGATAATGATATAATTATAATATTATCTAATAAGTGCCTATATAAAATATACAAAATGACTATGAAAGTAGTAAAAAAAAACACATATTAATTAATTATAACATAACTCTACAGTAATATATTCTATGAAATCAAATGTAATAATCATAAAACATCGGTTTATCAAACACTATATGATAGAATGAGATTAAAAGAGGAAGATAAAGCAAGGTTTAGTATCCTTTAGTCTTATACTTTGGGCTTAATATATCTCAGAGATATTTCAAAGGATACTACAACAAAATGATGTTGAGGAGTGCTATATGATAATGGACTACAATAAATGATTTTTTTGATCTTGTGGAGTAGTTAGCAAGGGTATATTTATACAATAAATTAAATTATGGCCCTTGAGTGGTAAAATTTTGAGTGAAGATAGGCAATCGGAAGTTGACTGCGTGATAATGGTACGTGAAATCATTGGTAGTAAACATGGCCCATGACTAGGTAAGATCTGATAATTTCCTCTAAAAAGTCTAGGTTGATTTGGTTTACATGAAAATACACCTAGGGTAATAGAATGGAATGAAAACATAGTGAAAATGATTAGGGTGGGGGGTTGAATGTGTGTGTAAGAGTTTTTAAATGTTGAGTTTTTTTTTAATGTTTTTTTTCATTGATATATAGAGGGTTGTGATAGTGGAACTACCCACATGTGAGTTTTTTTTTGTTGCACTAGCTTGTAGATACCTAATTTTGATACAAGACCCTTTTTTGTAGCATCTTCATCACGATTTGTCGAACTTGGTCCACTACATTTGTCTATTTTCAAATATATTCACCCCACATTAGATCCTCATTTACCTTGAATCTTATATATTTCCTCATATAAACATCAAATCTATTAATTCTCAACACCAAGATCCCATCTAATCTTCCTGTGTTTAGCATGTTATTTGTTTTGGGCATTTTTCCCCTTCTGGG
Source organism: Torreya grandis (assembly GCA_037957365.1). Lineage (NCBI taxonomy): Eukaryota > Viridiplantae > Streptophyta > Pinopsida > Cupressales > Taxaceae > Torreya > Torreya grandis. The sequence goes on along the minus strand of JARHVA010002561.1, from coordinate 1,390,789 downwards.
TTAGAATCAACAATTTATTGATTTTGTTCTAGATCATAATTGGATGATCACCATCTTTGAGCCTTTCTATTTTGTGGGCCCTTTTTGCCTTAGCATGATTCCCCATGCCTTGAATTCATCTTCTCATTGTATTCTTAGGTTGACCTATGTTTGAAGTGTTCTATGGAGCCCTATATATAAAAATATATGTTATTCATTCCACATGGACAAACCTTCTAATATTTGATGGATCTCTTAAAATCCATTGGTATAACACACAATCAATAAGCCATATCAAGAGTTTTGCACATTTTCTGAGTCTATGTATTTGGCCTAAATTGATTCAAAATAAATCCAAGCACTATGCCATCACATATTATACCAAGATAAGGTCATAATGAAACATACAGTTGGATTTGTTTATCTAGGGAGAGGCGGTGAAGTTCTATCTCTCATTGAGTTGGTATTCATTAATAGACACTATAACTACATAATTTTTTGATTGTGAGCATGCAAGATTTGTAGTTGCAACTCCTCAATAAGTTTCCTAAACTAGCTAGCTTTCACACATTATTTTATGCATAAATTTATTAAAGATTAGGTCAAGATAAAATGAGAAGAAAATAAAAATGTTCCTCCCATAAAATAAATAAAACACAACCACAATCCAAATCAATCTCAGTCTATGAAGTGACCCTAAAATTTATAGAGTCCAAAACATAGTAGATGACACAATTAATTATAGGGTCACAATCAATGGATAAATTGACACTCTATTGATTATGACCTAGTTTTAGATCATAATCCGATTTCAAATGAATCTTTTGTGCTTTCTCCAAATTCTATTCTCAAATATAAAATTCATCTTTTGTGCTTGTTCCAAATTCTATTCTCAAATATAGAATTCAACTTCAATAACTAGGTGTATTCATTTTAGTCTTATTTTCCTCTCTTTCATTTTCATCGCTTGTTCAATTATTTCATTATTTTGTCAGTTATATTTTATCACATTAGGGTTTTGATTAATGTAAATTCTTAGCACCTTAGATCCCTCTTGTGCATGGAGTTTTAATATTTTAGATAGTGTAATTTACCCATTATGTTTACTATTTTGTAAAACAAATTGGTGAAACCCTCTGCTCTTCAAACATAGTAAATATTAGGGTTTCCTTGTTCTTCATCCCTCTAGGGTCTAATTTTTTATTTTACACATGTCAGATCTAATTCTTAGATTTATATGTTTTCCTTATTGCTTTATCATTATCCATAGAATCCTTCATGTTTGACATATTTACATCTTATGCCCATTACGAAGACTATATATATATATAACATACTAGGCAAAATACTAGATTAAGTGGTGTTACTAGTGATTTAATTTAGTTTCCTTTGCTTGGTACTCATGATTATTTATAAAAAATGACAAATGCTAGTGAAATTCCTACTTCTTATATTGTTCTTGATAATGAAAATGTAAATGATACGCATGTGAACGATGATGAATATGATTCTGAGGATAATATTAGTGATGATTTTTTTGATGATGTTGATCCAAAATGAGTTCATATAACTGCTTCTTTTAGATGCTTAATTTAGAAGCATCCTTGATATTTATAACCCATGTTGATCAAGTTAACATAAATCCAAAAGAGAACTTTGGCTAAGGAATTTACACCTAAGAATGTTAACAATGATCATTTGAATGTTATTAATACACATATTTGAGGCTTTAATTCTAAATTAGGTGGTGATGCTAGTGTTTGTAATGCTCCTACTCACACTCCTACGTTGTCACCTAGAGTCATTTCCCCTCAGGTTGCTCTGACTCTTCTTACACAAGCTAATACATATTTTATTCTTCATACAACTAATGTACCATCTCGACCTGCTTTTAATGCTTTATATTTTTGTCTTGGTCATTTTTACATTACTAAAACTTATATTCCTATCAATGCTAATCATACATTAGCTCATACACATGTAACTACATCTAAGGACACTTATTTTCAACAATCTAATCAAGATATGCAATCTCAAATTTGACAACTTTCCCAAGGATCTAAAATACCTAGTCATGTGGTTACTTCTCAAGATATATTACATAACCCATTCGCTAATAAGGTTCCCACTCACCTTTTAACTATTGGTTTTATAGTCCTTATATTTGAGTTATACAATGGCAAGGGTGATCCTTTGAATTACATTCAATATTTATTTTTCTCATGCTTTGGTTTTACTCATGATGATCTATTGATTACCAAGCTCATTTCTACAAGTCTTAAATATTATGCCTTGGATTGGTTGTATGTCTTACCTATAGGCTCCTTGCATTGATTTAATGTTTTGGATGATATATTTTTAGCTCACTTTTATATAAAATTTAGGTAAAAGGTCACATTTTCTCAACTTTATCAAATAAAACAAAGACCTAATAATAATGTTAATATGTGTTTTATTTCAATATTACACTTACAACATTGTCTCAAAAAATACCTAATAGTTAGTTACAAAATATTATCTTCAATAGTTTGCTTCAACAACTCAAAGACACAGTTATATTTAACACTTAACTATATTTCGATGAGCTTTACCATATGATTCACAACTTTGAGATTAAGCTTTTAGAGGCTAACATGGTTAAATATGGGTCTAAGTCCCCTTCATCTACAAACAACTCTAAATATTGAGGACATTTAACATTCAAAGTTATGGCTAATGATGCTCCAAAGTTTCAAGCTAAAAATGAGTATAAAAAGTAAACGTAGTCTCACAACCTCTTGGAAAGCTAGTTATTCCACTTTATAGAGAGTGTAGGTAATTTACAAGGTCACCCTAGTCTCATCACCAAGTGTTTAAAAGGTTGCTTGATTGCAACATGATATCTTTACCTCCATAGCGTGTGTTGAATACTTATCGACCATTTCCTAAAGAATATGATATAAATTAATATTATAACTTGATAAAATATTTAATATGCACCTATCATAAAGTTATCCTATGTCAGATTCTATATTAAGTGTGCTTTGATACAAATTCCTAAACCAAGAATATGATAAGGATAAGCAATTAACATTATATATTAGTGTGCCACATCTAAGTGGGTAAATCACATGTGTTTATTATGTGGCCAATATGGAAAGGGGTGCAAGAACTTGTATTTTATATATATACATCTCATATCTTTGTATATTATAATAAATACTAAATGCCTAATGCTTTGCAATACTTTTAAAGAAAATATTTCTTTGTTGTTCACTCTTGTACAAAACTATCTTATTTTATGGAGTAAACTGATATGAGGAGAGTATTTTAGGCTATAAAATCTTTTATCATTTCTACATGGACTCATAACATGGTATCAGAGCTTACCCATAGGTTACTAGAGCTTATTTCCCCTAGGACACAGTTGTAGATTTATGATATTTTCTCAGCATTCCCACACACTTCTCTTGCTTGCTAGGTGATTTTTAACTTTTATTGCTATGGGATTTGTTAAAAAACCAAATGGGTTTTTTTTGTTTTGTTTGAATTGGACTTTGTAGGCATTATTTTGTTAATTTTTTAATTTTCTAGAAACATCATGAATTTTAGAGATAGTGGCAAATTTGTTTTGATAAAATTCAAAGAAATATTAAAAAAAAAATAGATTTTTTTAATCATTGGATGATTTTTTTTTTGGAGAATTTTGAAGTTGAACACTCTAAGAAAGGACAAAGGAAAGAGGATATTCTGTAAAAAAATTTCATTTTTTTTTAGGTTTAAAACCTTATCCTAATTATTTTGGATTCTAATCTTCATTAGATTTATAAAAATCCCAAATTTACAAAAAACTGATTAGCAATTTTTCCATAGCATCCATCTAAAGTTTTCAAGCCATCATATCATCATGTATTATATCATGATGTATTATTATCATGTCTCATTTTTATGGTTAAATTTTTGTTGTTTTCTGTTGTAATAAGTGGAATTGTATGCCACATGGATTGACTAGAATTAGACATTCATGCTATAAATTTGCTTGCTTAGTTATTTTTTAATGATTAGAACATTATGAGACTAATATATGAATAGTTAGATGAAATTATTGCTTATTATATTACACAAGTTTAAATACTTGGATTAACATTAGAATGATTTGATGTGCTTATTTGATTGAACACTAAATAGAATTGACATGTTTATTTTGATTTAATGTCAAATAGGAATTGATTTGTTTACATTGGTTAATCTCAATCAAATTTAACTTATATTTTTAATAATGTCAAAAAAAATTGGTTAATGTCAAGCAAATTTGACTTATATATTTAATAATGTCAAATAAATTGATTAACGTCAAGCAAACTTGACTTATATTTTTAATAATGTCAAATAGATTAGAATTTTTTTTAATTATTTGATGTGTTTATTTTGATTAATATCAAATGGGTTTGACATGTTTTTACTACTCAAGATTAGCAAATGTATTTGTCATTTATATTGGAAATGAGTATTTGGATATTTGTTAACGTGTTTTAACCATGTGATTGTTTTTCCTAAGTGTGTGATTGCAATAGAGGTTCTTCCTCTAAGTAGAATTAAGACATCATTAAGGAGAGATTGATAGATGCAATTACTAAGGACAAGGAAGAGAATTATTTGTATACAGGTCTGAGAATTATCATTTGAAAATGAACCTTGCTTTAGAATCCTTTAGTGCATTGGGAATGGGTAGGTAGCTTGGTTATGACTACATATTATTTGATTGATTTGATATTCTCATTTACATCAAATAAAATTATGTTTCAAATGTATTTAACCCCTTTGGACTTCTCATTTTTTAAAACCTCTTTGTGTGCTTGTGTAGTAAGTTGTTTGTGAAAACCATCTTGAAGTTGCCATATGTTTAATTATTTCAACACTTACAACTATAGTCATTAATCAACCTTATGAGGATTGGAAGCATGTTTTTGTCAACTTGAGGTCGATAATGAACCTCTAATTGTGACTTGTGAGTATGAGGTATTAATCTAATTTAATATGTGAAACATAAAATAAACTTATTTAAATGATATTATTAATACTGATAATTAGGCTCTTCATGTATTTATGTATATAACTAATTAATTGATTAATTAATTAGACTATAATTAATAATGTGTATACAAGTACACATAAAGCTATGAAAAAACTTCAAGTTGACGTTATCCTGCAATGATAAAACTCATTTACATATATGTATTAAACACCCAAAACTATTATTTTATTTACATTGTGTGAACCACTTCAATGTGGATTTTTTAAGTCCCTAGAAGCCTTAAACCATCTAATATTAAGAAGGTGACTAATAGTAAAGATAGTATGTATGACGTAGTCATGATTAGGGATCTCAATGAAGAGATGCCATATATTGTGCAATCCAAAAATAATAAACAAAATCAAATAAAATCAAAAAAATACTCTTTATTATTAATAAAATGAGAGATTCCACACCTAGCCAATTATGGATTATAACACGCACACACACATTGAAGGATTAAAAACACTATAACGTTACCCAAAGTCTTCATAGACATGATTCAACTCTTCATCTCTTACCTAAATTTGTGCACAAATCTCTGCTAGTTACGCTCACTAATAACCACACTCTAGACTTTTACCTCACAAGTTTAAAATTCCTTTCAATATTGTAGAGATTAATTTATATAGGCATAAAATCCACCTACTTACATTAATTTATTAGGAACCCATTAATAAAATATTAAATGTTCATAACACAAAAGGGCACTTCAATCAATAAATGCTTAATATAGTTCTGATGACGCATAACACATCGCCATGGGATGTAGTACTAGGTTTTCTCTTCCCAATGAAGACCATATTAAAATAAAATGGTTAGGTAGTTGGAATAGATATTTCTACTAAATTTTAATTAGCCTCTAGTTATGTGGTTTCAGATGACAAGTACTTGATACTTTGAGATATCTTTTGCTTCACCATAACCCTTAGACTGACACTATTTTTATCACAAACTATCACCAAGTGCTCAAATGACTTTTGTTAAGCTTTATAAAGTTTAACAGAAAATATCTAGAACCAAAATCGAGAATCAAGTTTGTTGATGCTACATCATTAGCTGAATTAAATACAAAGTTCCATGTTAACCATAGGTTATCATTGTGCTTGTGTGGTTAGGAAATAACTCCACCTATAATCACTAAAGCATATCCATTATAATACAACCATGGAATATAACCAAAACATGCAGTAACATTAAAGAGCAACCTAATGCTTTGAAACACACCACAAGCCATTAAAACAACCAAGGGATTCACTACTACTTATTACTAACAAACTACTCATGTTTTTGTTGATACAATATTTCTTGTAAACCAGGATGCTCTTACATCATACACCTTGGGTAATAAAAATGTATGAGCATGGTTATGAAACACTAGAGATAGGTGATATAAGCACCCTTTAATCCTTTTCCAAAGGCCTTGGTGCAGTCTTATGACATGTATAATAATTTTCACCTTACAGTCTGTATGGTTGATGAATCAAGTAAAAAACCTTCCTCTTTCACCTATAGAATTTATTATCATTGTTGCACCAACTCACACTCCCCTTGGGTTGACCTCCTTTGTCTACATTGCAAAATATAATTTTACACTTTTACGTGACATTACCTAATAAGATCACTCTAGAATTCCCATGCTTCACATCCTCTCTTTCCTTTCTCTGCCTGACACTAATCTTTACATTAGTGTACATTTTCTTCTCCTCTTTATGCAAGTGGTGCTTTTGTGTATGACAAAATAACTTTGGTGCATAAATTATCCATTATTATCCTTTAATGGAATCAAAATATAAAATTTTCCATCCTTATTTATTCACATAATATTTTCTATCCCAACATATAACTTCACCTGGACAAACTACCATGACCTCCAAAACAAAACATGACATGCATCCATTGGTAAATGTTAAATAAAACTTTGTTCATATATTTATTAATATTCATATCCATTTTGCATTTTTCCAACACAAAACCATCTTGAACCTATGTTAACTATAAAATTGTGTAAGGATTTGGGTTTGACTTGTACACCAAACCCAATTTCATCACCATTTATGTGGACATAAAATTATTTGTGCTTCCACTATCCACCATAAATCAAAAACATTTACTCCTTGTATTGTGATTAGTCCAAAAAATATGTCTTCTTTAACTTAACTCCTTGATGTTTTATATGGTCCCTTCAATACTCTTCTCACTTTGAGAAAACTCTCTCTTTACTTAGGCTCCTCTATAAGATGTACTTCCATGGACTCTATGTTTGCTTGTAGGACTTGTGCATTGTTACCACTTCCTTTATTATGAAAATAAACATGCACATAAGGTCACTCATATGCATGATGTTAAACTTCCACACACCTGAAGCATGTTCCTCCAAACATTCCTCCTCATCCTATACCAAAACTTCTTATCCCTCTCACAAAAGTGGATCCTCCCCTTGCTTGTTGCACTTGCGTATTACTTGTGGCTTCTTCACTCTATTACTTGTGTATGATTTTTCATTTACAACACTGCTAAGATTCCCTATGGTTATCATAGTATTATTATTTCACAACACCTTATCCTCTACTCTAAGCACATATTGGGATGCTTCCTCTATCGTATACAATCTTAATATGCTAATCTCATCCTATATGACCCATCACAATCTATTGATGTACTACACTACCTTTTGTTAGTTTGTCTCTCTTGACTAGCTTGGATAAAGATCATGTAAAACTCATCTATATACTCTTTCACACTTACCTCATTTTCTCATAATTTTTTTAGCTTCTTCAAAAAATCTAGTTGATAATCTCCATGTAGAAGCTTTCCTTGTAGTTTCACAACCAATCTCTCCTAGTGGGTAATTTTGTCTTCACCCTTATGATTTTACTCAAGTTGTACCTCCTTTCACCATAAATCTGTGTGCCCCTTCAAATTTTTCTATGCAACCTTTATTTTGTGCTCATCTTCTACTTCATCAAACTCAAATTACTCCTCCGTCTCCATGAGTCTATATATTATTTCCTCTGGGTAAAGTGTTTAAAAAAATAAATAAAATAATCCTTAATTTTTGATCTTTTTATAATTTTGGATATAGATTTGATAACCATCTCTTCTCCTTCATACAACTGATTATGTGTTGGTATTGCTTCCTATTCATTTGACTCTTTGATAATCCTCTCTTCTCCTTTTCTAATTTTGCTCCCTAAAGTAAGATTTTTCTATGAGAGAAAACATGGATTTATTTCTTCCTTATCAATATCAAAATATAGTATTCCAAGTGGTACTCAAATTAATCTCTTATGTGACTATAAGATTTGACGGTTCATCTCTACCTCTCACTGTTTGCCTGTGACACCTATGCAAAGTTTGTTTTATTTCCCCTCTTAATAATTAAAGATTCTCTTCAGGGATGCATCTACCAACCTAAAATTTTAGACTCTAGGGGATGATGGTGGGTGGGAAAATGCCATTATTGCATTTATATACCCATATTAATGGTTTTTCAAAGATGTTTCATCGATTAAGCACATGAGTAAAAAGTTGTGGGTTGTACTAACCAAATTTTGCTCCCTAAAGTATTATCTTAATACAAAAGAAAACATCTCTCCATTTATTCTTCATCACTAGTGGAAGATAATTCTCTATGGGGTACTTGTAGGGCTCCCCCATGTAACTTTAGGATCTTACAGTTCACTTAATCCCATCATAATTTTTCTACAATGGTTTCCCAAAGTTAAATCCCCTTTTTGCCTTAAGAATGAGAAGATTCTCTTTTAAGGATACATTTGTGCACCTACAAGTTTAAATTTCAACAGCTAACTAAGGGTGGAATAACCATTCTTACATTTATACACCCATCTAGATGTCTCCACAAATATGGTTCATCTATGGGGCATGTGAGTAAAAAATTGTGTTATATTAACCATTTTTTACTCCCCAAAGTAAGATTTCATTGCAGAAGAATGCATGTTGCCAGTTTTTCCTTTTTATGGGTGGAAGAGAATCCTATAAGGGGTGATTAGAAGAATTTCTCATGAAACTGTAAGATATAATGGTTTATCTACCCCTTATTATTCACCTGTAATGCTTACCCAAGCTAGTTGGAGAGACAAACAAGTTGGTTTGGGAGAGAGTTTCAACTCTAGGAGAGCAAGCTAAGAAAAACATGAGTTTAACTTTGTCTGTGTGTGTGTGTGTGTGTGTGTGTGTGTGTGTGTGTGTGTGTGAGAGAGAGAGAGAGAGAGAGAGAGAGAGAGAGAGAGAGAGAGAGTGTGCGTGTGTGTGTGTGTGTGTGTGTGTGTGTGTGAGAGAGAGAGAGAGAGAGAGAGAGAGAGAGAGAGAGAGAGAGACATATACGAGATTGATGTATGTTAAATAAAGTCACTCATTAGACTAAGTTCAATGTCATCTTCATAGTTATTTGGGGAAATGTGTCTATGTAAGAAATTGAATTTTTATAATGTTTTATGATTCTTAAATAAAGAGAGTATTTTTTTCCATTATGAGTTATTTTGTGTGTGCGTCCTTAAAAAAGTGAGTGTAACATCCAATAGGGAGTAAGGTTGTGATTCACTGATCCCCCTCATTCTCATTTACATCAAAGACGCTCGTCATACACTCTAAAAACTGTACACCCCAAATAAGGTATATGAAATGTTATTAACAAGTGAAGCTTTATAAGCCATACTAGCATTTTAAATCTTTTAATACTATCATCACTTTCCCCTCTATAATTCACGTTCATAATAATATCATTTGTGTAATTTATCTAAACCTATTTCATGTCTCATTAGTAACATTATTCATTCCATTATCTTCCACTCTACAACTAATCACCTTATGTTTAAGAGGAGACAATAATTAGAAGATTTGTTTTACTCATGTTGTAGTGAAATTTGGATGCCTGGATTTTTATCATTTTTCATCATTTTTGCCTTTGGTCTTATTTTTTCTATTATTTTATGGAACTCCATACCCAATATATAAGGCATCATGATTGACTATCCCACAAGTTGTAAATTGTACATATGATATAGTGGGTTTGATGGGAAATTTATTATTTTAATTAAGCTATTAATTATTTTATAATTAATTAGCATTAATTAAAGTCATTAAATGACTATTATTTTTAGTCATTAGACATATTAATTCTTTTTTATAATTAATATTTGTGTAAATGTAAATTGAAAAACTCATTTAATAATCTGAATTTGCCCAAATAAAAAGAAAATAAAAACTGGGCAAATAAATGACTTTTCAACTTCAAAAGGGTAGAGGGTACAAAAGCAAGAAATTTGGATTTTGTATAGGTTATTTTTCTTTTCCTCAAGCTCTTGGAGAGAGAAAGATGCAACTTTGCATGGAGTATGTTATTTAGTGATTGGAGTAATGAAATGCAAACAAGTAGGTGAGACTCTTTTGTGGTTTTGTATATTTTAATTATCTTTGTTTATGAATTCAGATTTCCTATTTGTTAGCAAAGACTCCATTAAATTTTTGAATTTAGGTGGTTATGTGCAACAATGGTGTTTTCCAAACTTTGTGTTGAGATCCTCTATGGATGAACTTCCTTGATGTCCATGAGTTTCTACATGTTTGATCTCAATAGAACTTTGTACCAAGTGTGTGTAATTAGCCTTGCGAAGAGACTTTGTGTATCCATGCATGTATTATGTTCCTAAAACCCTCTATGCGCTTATGTTAATTCTTGTGTGAGAGGAAGGAGTTCTATTTTTGTTGCTTATTCTTGAGTTATCCTAGTGGTTTTTTGTTTTTATGTTGCTTTGGGTTTATCTCCTTTTCTCCTTTTATTTTATGTTTTGTTTCCTTTTGTGATTTCAGGTAAAAAGTACATAAAAACCCCTAAATTATTCATATCATACAAGGGAACTAAGCCTCTCAAAAGTAGAGGAGATTCACCATTCTTACAATGATTTATCCAACTCTTGGCAAATTGGTGTCACTTTACATTGGGTGAGCACAAGCCAAGAAACATCAAAAGTGCCCATTTTTCCACAAATTTTTTTTGTTGATTCCACTAGTGATCAAAAGGGTGTCTTTTGATTCCTAAAATTTGAAGTAAATCTTCCCCTTGAAAGAAAATATTGGAGACTACGTTGAAAATATTCTTGAAAATGAGGGAATACAACTCATGTTTCTAGTTTTCTACTTTTTCTATTATTACCCATGGTCCTATTTTGGTTACAGTTATGAATAAATTTCAGCTAAAACAAGAATATGCACACTAGGGAAACATTGGGTGGAAAAATGAAGAAAAAATTAAAGAGACAAATGTTTCAAATGAGCTTGAATTAGGGGATAATTGGGTTTATAAAAATGATGATACTAAAACAATATATTTCTCTTCATACTAGCATTCAAATAAGATCATATCTGAGATATTTTTTATGACAAAACAAGAGTTCAATTTTTGAAAAACTTCTATGAAGCCATGCAAGTGAAAAAGAAAGAAATTTGCCCATGCCAAAATTCAGCTCAAGTAGAAGAATGCACAAAAATAGAAATTTTAGTCCCCTTTCAAGAGTATGAGGTAGGTTATAAAGGTGGTAGGCTTCATATTGATGAAGAGGAAGTGTGTGTTGATGTTGAACATGATCCCATAACAAGTTCTAAAGAGAAAACAATAAGCAATGTGCAAGAAATTTCTATCCATTTGGAGTGCCAAGAGGTTTTATCCCCAAGCTCATATGCAGAGGCACCTATGGGAGATTTGGTTCAATGATTCATGGTTGAATAATCTCAAGGGAAGCCAAGAGGTGAAAGTGTTGAAGGTATGTATCATGTTTTTTGTGTTTCAAGTTTCAAATCCAAGTAAACCTCTTACATTCATGAGCAAAATGTAAATTTTTTTTACATTTTGGTTGTGCAAGGTCAAGCATTTGAACTAGTGTTTATATTTCCCCCCATACCTCATATCTTCCCCATTGATGTAATTAATAATGTACTATTGTCCCTACTAATGTATTTGCATGAGATGCCCTTACCATGCCAAATTTTAACCTGTCAAGGCTCATACTTTTCCCAACTAGTAAATGGATTTGCTTAGCCTCCTTGTGTTTTTTATCCCACTATAAATATTTTCCCTTTCTACACAATTTTGGCTTGAGTTTTCCCCTTCTATTTTTCTATTATGTGTGTGTGTTTTCAATAAAACATAGCTTGTTTGATGTACTATTTTCTCCATCTCCCCATGCTGGTTTCTTGATCCCATAAGACATTTGGGTGGTTGTGCTCTTTTCCAGAGATCTTATTGTTTTCATGAAGTTGTGGTAATTATTTTGCATGCATTTTCAATCTAAGATTGCCCATATACTTTACTTCCCAAATAGTTTGCATCATGTTAAGACTATTGGTGGTCACTCAATTGACATGACATAATCAATATAAACATAATGTTTTTGTTCTTGGTATTTGGGAAGCTAATGTTACTACCCATAACACAACCAAATCCCTTGGTATATGGAATCCTATTATCAAAAAATCAAGTGTGGGAAGGTTAGTATTGAAGCAAGGGACCTGTGGCATTAAAGGATTTATTAGTTGAGCAGAAGCTTATAAAGGCATGGTTTGTTGACAATGATGCAGAGGCTCTTTCGAGTCCATACCATAAATAAAATTTGGTGAATGCATTATTGTAATTGTATCAACAATCGATTAAAGAATTGGAAATAAGTCATATGTATCTACATTCAAGTCTAGAGGCATTTGGTATGGCATTCCATTTGATGGAAAAATAAAATATAAGAAAATCTATTCCCCCTAACTTTGGAGGGAGATTGGATATTGATGGAAACTATGGTATACATGAAGACTTCTTACTACACATGAAATAGAGTGAAGAAAAGGATTCTGTTAGAAATAGATACAAGTCTTCTACCAATTGAGAAGAATATCATTTCTAGAATGGGAATTTGAGTGAACCAAGTTGCAATCTCTTTCAAAGTGGATAGTGTGTAGGTTGAAAAATTATTATTATCTGTAGTCAGTAGTTCATCCCTGGGGTTGGTTAGGCTTCTTGCAGGGTATCTTCCTACCTCAAAGTAAATAAATAAATAACTTGGTTCTCCATGTGGAGATGAAATTTTTTGTATGTATTCAAGGCCAAGTTAAAGGTTGAGGTGGTTTTTGGATTGTAGTTGGATGCTCCCATTTTCTAAGGAACCAAGGGGGAAAACCTTTTATTGGTAATCACCAGTCAGAAAAAATGGCTCTCCTCAACGTTAGGAAAAGTAATTGTGATTATCTCTTTAAAGTGTATAGCTTGTGTACATGTTTTAGTTATTGATATGAGGGACAAACTTACCACGTTTATTTTGAAGAATCATCTAGAGAAGAAGGGAGGAAAAGATAAGAAGTCCTTAATAAGAAGTAACTCGTATCCAAAATTTTGTTGGGGGAAGCACAAATGTTACTTTTGATTGTGTTGGTTTTTATAAAATAATGTTTATAGCTCTAAAGGATACTTGTCCATGTGGTGAGGTGTGCCTTATAGGAATGGACCATATTGAAATGACTATAACACTCACTCGGGCTACTACAAGGGAAGAGGATGTTGGTGTCTTCCACTACAAAATCACATAGAAACTCTATCTTGAATTCTTGAGGACTGGAAAGGTGGATGTGAAACCTTTAATCACCCATCGGTTTGGATTTTCATAGAAGGAAGTGGAATAAGCTTTAGAGACTAATGATAGTGTGATTAATGCAATCAATATCATGTTTAATCATTGAGAAAAATATGTCACAAGTTTGGATACAACTATTTATATAGTGTATACTATATTTTTCTATTGTAATAGATGATGTTATCTATTTTTTTATCATGGTAAGATGCATGAAGATTTTGAGTATACAAAATGAGCACTTCCATCTCTTGAATGCCTCATTCACTCAGATTATGAGGAAGTATTGACCGAGGCATGTTGGTTTATTTCATACCTATCAATAGAATGAGTGAAACATTTTAATTTGTGATAGAGGCTAGTATTTTTCATAGATTTGTTGAGCTTATAATACACTCTAATCATATGGATCTTATTTATGCTATTTGCATTATGGGAAATATTATTACTATAGATGATGTGTAGACACAGTTCATGATTGAAAATCTAGTACTTGCATTCCTTTTACAACTCCTGAAAAACCATCAGGAAGGAAACATGCTAGACAATTTTGAACATCACTATAGGAAATAGAGACCAAATATAAGTTATCATTGATGAAAATATTATTCTTCCTCTTGTGAAATTACTCCAAACTATTGAATTTGGCATCATGAGAAAGGTAACATGGGAAATTTCCAATGCCACATTAGGTGGTACACAAACAAATCAAGTATTTGGTGTTTCAAGGATGTGTTAAGATAATGTGTGATCTGCTAAACTATAAAGACCCAAAAATTGTGTCAGTTTGCCTTGAGGGGCTTGAGAACATTCTGAAAGTAGTAGAAAAGGATCTAGGAAACACTAGCATAAATCTTTATGCTCAGTTCATTGATGATGTTGAAGGACTTGAAAGCATTTAAAACTTGTACAATCATAATAATGAAGATGTCTATGAAAAATCTATGAATATCCTTGAAACTTATTGGTAGGAAGATATTGAGAATGTAGTTGTTGTTCACTATAAAGTAGTTATAGAGTCTAGGTTCAAATGGAACTAGTGGTTGGAGTTGTGTTTGTTTGCAACTCTAAACTTGTGGAATAGCCACCATTATAAATCAAATTATGTAAATAAAATAAGACTCATATGGCCTTATATGAGGAACAAAGAGACACTATCAGTTCGAAATACCACTATTTGACCTTTTGATCTTGATGAAACTATAATTCAAAGACTTCCTCGAAGGTTAATGGTGAGCTTACCAAAAGTGCCAAATAGGTCAAAAATATTGATGGTATGCCTAAATAAATGGAAAATACATGTATATAGTTAAGTAATGTCTATGTGATGCCAAGATAGATAAGAGTTTGATCCATTATGTTGTTCTTGTCAACAACTGACAGTTAAGCTAATTGAGTCAATTTGTTTGAGGCATTTTGTCAAATAAGTCGATAGCCAAGTGGTGAGTTATGAAATTTTCCTTTGATGTATTTTGTCAAATAGATCATAGGATGCTGAATACCTAAGTCTCTATGAGGAATTTCATCAATTACTCTTCAAACTTTTTCTTAAATCTTTATGTACCTGTGTCAAGCATATGTATAACTAGTGCTAAGGGGGTGCAAACCTGTCACGCCAATTATGGTCAAAATTACACTTGAAAATCAATTTGAGTATTTGAAATGAATTTGAGTAATCAATATGACTCTAAATTTGAATTGGAGGCACATCTATTTGAGCCATTTTATCAATCATTTTGCGTGCCAACACCCTAAATTGTGAAAATTTTCATCTCAATGAGTTAGAGGTGGAGCATCATCAAATTTGAGATGTTTTGAGAATATATACTACATAGAGTTGTATTTAATATATCTCTATGCCTGGTTTGGCCCAAGGATATTGATTTAGATTTGTTTGAAATAATGTATGCGCAATGAGAAGAAGGATCCATTTTTTTAGGAATGGAATCAAGTGTGACATGAAGCTTTTGATGGCAGAAGGTGGATTACAGTGTAGGAAAAATGAGATTTCATTGTGGCTTGGAGCAAGAGAAGTAGACTATAAATTTTATTATAAACTTAGTTGGGTCTTACAAATTGGACATTGTGTGATAATATACATAGAAATATGCACAGAATGAATGTAAAGTCAAGGAAATTTGTCTTCAAAATAGGGTGTTTCAGCATGCAAATAGGCATATTTTTGCATATAGAAATGGGATGAGAGTAGTGGAGATTTTTAAGGAAGTTCAAGTAGGTATGATCTGACTTGAAAACTCATGTTCATTCCCATACAATTGGGATAGGAGAAATGGTTGTTGATTGGTTAGATTAGGATTCTTGAATGCACTTGTAGGTTGGATGAGGCATAGGTCACCAATGTATTTTGGGGTTCTTATGCATTTTACTTGGGAATGAGGTCACACAGTTGAAGCCAACTATTGTAGTGAAATATGGCCGCCAAAATTTCACTACCTCATTTTTATCATTTTATACCATTTTTTCCTTTTATCTTATTTTATGTATTATTTTAAGAAACTACATACCCAATGGACAAGGCATCACGGTCGATTAGCCCATAGGTTATAAATTGTATATTTGATATAGTGGGTTTAATGAGAATTTCATTGGCTTAATTATTCTATTAATTATTTTATAATTAATTAGCATTAATTAAATTCATTCAATCACTATATTCTTTTCAGTCATTAGACATATTAATTCTTTTTAGAATTAATATTTGTGTGCAAATGTAAATTGAAAAGCTCGTTTAGTATTGTGAATTTTCCCAAATAAAAATTGGGAAATAAATGACTTTTTAACTTCCAAAGGGTAGAGGGTACAAAAGCAAGAAATCCATATTTTGTACAATTTTTTTTCCTCAAGCTCTTGGAGAAAGCAAGGTGCAACTTTGTGTGGAGTATGTTATTTTCTGATTGGAGTAATGAAATGCAAGAAATTAGGTAATACTCTTTTGGAGTTTTGTAGCTTTTAATTCTTTGTTATTTCCTGATTAGAGTAATGAAATATAAGAAATCGATTAAATTTATACATTTAATTAGTTATGTGCAATAATGGTGTTTTTAAAACTTTGTGTTCAGAGCCTCCATGGATGAGCTTCCTTGATGTCCATGAGTTTTTGCATGTTTGATCTTAATGTAACTTTATACCAAGTGTGTGTAATCGATATTTCGAAGAGACTTTATGCTTCCATGCATGCCTTGTGTTCCCAAAACCCTCACTACTCTTATGTTCATTCTTGTGTGAGAGAAAGGAGTTTTATTTATGTTGCTTATTCTTAAGTTTTCCTACTAGTTATTTTATTTTATCCTATTATGGGTTTCTCTCTTTTTATTTTCTATTTTATTTCCTTTTGTGCTTTGTGGTAAAAAGTACACAAAAACACCTAAATCATTCATATTATATGAGGGAACTATCCCTCTCAAAAGTAGAGGAGATTCACCATTCCTACGGTGATTCCTCCAACTATTGATAAACTAATGTCAATTCACATTGGGCGAGTCAAAAATCAAGAAATATCAAAAGTACCCATTTTTAAACCAAAAAATCCACTACTTTGCTTCTTACTAGACTTATTCTCATTATTCCAACTAATTTTTTGTTTATATATTTCATTTAAATGATGGTTTAAAATTAGAGTGCCATAACAAGTTATCGGTTCTTCATTTGCTAACTCATCCGCCTCGAAATCAAAACAACATGGTACATCCATAAAAGATATGTTTGTCAAACTTCAAAAAAAAGAGAAAGTTATATTTTTGTAAAGCAATTGGATATATATTTTATTCCCATAATCATCCTTAACAACTCTTCCACCTTGCAATCAAATCAATGTGGTGCAATCATAGAATCTATGTTTATCAAGCTTAAAATGAAAAAGGAAAATTTTAGTTTTTCAAAATGCTTGGATATATATTTTATCCCAAAAAATATCATTTTTTAAATCACAATATGTGGAATGGTTTTTTCTTTGATCAAATGCATGTTGATCTTAATTGCCTACTGTAAAAACATAAATTAACATGTAAGCTAAAATTGTGCACATGTGATCACCCTTTTGACACACTTAGATCATGAGCTATTCTAGGTCCTTTTGACCACTTTCCTTCACTTTTTCACATGATGACTCACTCCTTAAAAGACCCCTAATCACTTTAGAATGTCTCCATATAGCTTGTTCAATATCCTAGGCTCATGCTTAAATTGATTCATACCCTCAGCTTAGTTTTTATTGCGCTTAGGAAATGAGCATTCCATTAGGACAACAATGCACCCATTGTTGTTCACCCTAAAATAAGTTGTCCACTCACCAATTAATGCTTATTTTAAAAAATTTAAAGTTGTGTAAGGGTTGAACCATAAGTTTTAGTATGCCCCATACAAAGGAATTCCAAAATACTGCTATATAAGCACATTTCAAAGCATTTTTCACATAATAGGCTTTCACATAAAAAATCACCAAAATTACAATATCACATTGAGATAAAATTCTTTATTTATCCCAATTATGATCACATACAATTATAGTATCCTTAAACTAAAGTCTTAATATACCTCTAAGATTACATGTCATGATTAAAGCACTTAATCACACTAATATTACACTAACATTTAACACTTTGCACTAGTTTCACACACACCATTGTAGCATGGGAGAACTACACTGATTTTTTTCCATCTGCAAAGTATTCATATGTAGAAAACACTCAACACACAGGGTGTTGAGGTCAAGCACAAATTTAACTTTTGATCCATTTTTAATCCATGATTACATTTTGTCATATTTCTATTGAGCTAGGGTTATAAAATGGAAAATCAGTTACATAGTGGGTACTCAAGCAAATTGGAAGTTACTACACAGTCCATAGAAAAAATAGGTGAAGGCACACATAAACCAAAAATATCAGGATCTTGATCTTCTGTCAAACACCAACACACCCTAGGGATAACAATGCACTCCTACCCTATCCAGTCACTGTACTCTTGTCTGAGAAATATGCTAGCTCTTGTTATCGATCGATATGTGTCTTAATTTTCTAGTTAAGTTTCTATTTTCTCTCTTGCACTTTTTATATTTAATAAGTTTTTGTATTTATCAATTTTAAAATCAATTTGTGTCATTTATTAAATATCTGTAGCATTTATGTTTTACTCAAAAGTTTTTTTAATTAAGGTTTAGCATTCCCCTAATTCCCCAAATTTGATAAAACACTACATTGTGATTTTAATTGCCTACATTATGATTGTGATTCATCTATATGGTATCAAATAACATTCCAAATTTCTTTGGTTTTCAATATATATGTCACAAAAACCATCACAAATAATTTCTCAAGTTTATCAAAGTATGCTATAATTATACTCTTTTTTAGACATAGTTTCTAAACAACAAACATGAAACCTAAATATTAATTATTTGTTTATTAACACAACCATGCTATGAAAACTTCTTCATTTATGAATAATTTCAAGAAGGATAATGTAAAACAACAAAAACAAAAAATAATATTAACATATAAGAATTCAATATGTAGACATAGATTATAACAATGTATGATTCATATAGATATTTCAGATAGTATGTATGTGTATCCAAATTATGCCATAATATCATACAAAATGGGGCATATCGACATAAAATTTAGACCATATAGATATAAAAAATGGGCCATATAGGGATATAAATTGGGCCATATAAGCATACATTGTGAACCTATTAAACATATAAAATTGTCCATATCAGCATACAAAATACATTGTGCCTACAACTACCCCTAGCACTACAACTAGCTCTCATGTTGCCTAGTATCTCAAAATAAATTATGCCTCATCACCATAGGTGTAGAATCTAGGGTGTTGGATGTATCATTATGAGGAGAAACTCTCATCTTAGCTTATGAAGGATCAAATCTCCATGACATAGCCTTACAAACTATTACAACTGCACAACATAAAAATTAGAAAATAACACATTAAAATGGTATATGGAAAATGATAGATTTGCCAAGAATAAAATTTTACAAGTGATTACAGATGTGCCACTTACCAATTAAAGGGCTATTTAGGGATGTATGACCTTGAATATATCAGTGATGGTGAATCCTATGGAGTATACATATAGGTTTATATATATATACATACACATTAAATATGATGTACATTATCATTACTTGAAGTTACAAAAATAATTCTACTATATGTTCTCACCAGTCTTTATCTCTGAATCAGGTGGTGTTGGGGAGATACTGGATCTTGGGACACAACTGTTATACCAGTTGTAGGTTTTTTTGATCCAAACATGATATTATCCAAAATTGGCTACCATACATGAGGACAATTCAAAACTTTGCTTCCAGACTTGCCTAACCTTGTTGGTACAACCTTTTGAGAGTTTTGGTCCTAGATTATTGGTCATGATTTGTCATAAAAAGATGTCTTGTCAAGTTTTTGGTCATATTAAAGTCTATTACAAGGTTTAGGAGAGTGAGTTAAGAGTCTAGTATTATCATTAATCACATTCATGAAAGTCTTGTTTGGTTTCTGGAGAGTTTAAGGTATCTTAGCAAAGTTTAAGGTTACTTGGTAAAGGTTAAGATATGTTGATCCATGGTGAAGTATTGGTGTATTGAACTCCAAAGTGACATGATGCCCTATGGTGAAGGTAAACTTCTAGATACAAGGTATGGCAAGATGGAAACATTGTTATTTCATATTTAGCAAAATTTAAGGCTATTTTGGAAAGATTAAGATAATTGTTCATTTCGGTCTTATGTTTGTCTAGTTATCTCATATCATGTTAAAATTGGTTCAAGGATGACAAAGGTTTCTAGGGTCTTTCTAGGTCATTATATACTTGTCAAATATCATCTTACACCTCACTTTATCTATACAACAAGAAAAATGATGTCCAACTCACTCTTCTAATGTTATAAACCATTTCAAGTGTTTTCTTGCTCATTTTGTAATGTTCAAGGAATGAATGGTGTAAAATATGGTAGGTAAATACATTAAAGATGATCTTGGCACATTTTCTACCTATGTATGGGGTTGAATAAACTCCATGAACATTTTTTCTTTATCTCCAATAGAGTTTCAAACAAAATATGGCTATTTTCATGATTAGAAAGGGGTCTATTAAGGCATTGTTGTAGGTTTTCCAAGTTGAATATGGTCACAAAGTACCTCCATGTCTTCCTCCATCCTCCTCAAGTCCAAATACATGTTATGAAGAGATTTTTAGGTCTAAAAAAGACAAAAAATGTATCCATTCTTTTATTGATCTCTTTGCAAGCTAGTGAATACCATTTTCAAATGTTCATTTTATGAACAGGAAAGAGAGTTTGATCAAGTGCTATTGGGGGTGGATAGGGGCCCTTATTCCCTTCAAATTATAGAAATTAGTTTTGATTTTTAAGGACTATACTTTATGAACAATCGTTAACAAAATAAGTATCTCAAAACCTTCCTAAAATCCCACACGTAGGGTTTTTTCTGTCTCATTGAGTTTACAAGTTATATTATCCCCACTAGAATCTACCTAGAAATACGTAATTTTTTTAAAAATAAACACACATACCAAAATAGATTACACCATTTGTATTTATCAAAGATCATATGTAGTACTCAAATTGTGATAAAGCAAACAAAGCATATTACATAATATATCATAGATCTCTAACATCATGAGAGTATATCATAATGCGAATATAGAAATTAATTATATTTAGTTAATCATAGCTGATATAAATATATAGTAACCACTGTTAATGTAAAATAATAAATAATTACAACTCTTCATGTTAATTTTCAATAATAAATGAAATAAAATACAATTTACATATAAGATACATGGCTCTCCCAGAGTATAGTTCCTGAACTCAAGTATCTATGGCAATCTCAAGTGTCATCTCAATAAGTAATACTACTGTGGGGAGGGAGATCATCATCCACATGATTTTCCACACCAACTACGGATCAACAATTTCTCACACTAATCTCATCATAAAATGGTCCTCCCTTCTCAAATGAGTAGATAGTGATGGCACGAAAATCTAGAGAGATAAATAAGTACTTGTGTGTTGTATGATTTTTAAAGTAAACATGCAGTGTATCATATAAAACTTGATCCATTACAAGATATCGCACATACATGTAAATCATACTCATGAAATGATAATGTCTTACTAAACATACTTTGGTCAAAGCTTTCAGAATAGTAATATAAAAGTGATCTATTAATTTAATAAATTCATACACACCACTTGATCAGACTATCTTTATCTGGCATTGTGATGCTAGTAAGCTAGTAAAGTCTATCTTGCTCCTTACTCAGATACAACAATGTAGATTGGTCAAATATAATTTAACCACAAGACTCATATAATTTACATCCTACTATCAACCACATCATGTAACATGATAAACATAGAAGTAACCAAAACATACATTTATTCCATCAAACATATGAATGACTATTACATTATTTTATATCCCATACTATAAATAATGACTACAGTCTATACTACCTAGGTAATACATAAATAACTATAGATTCAAATAACATAATTTGTTTCTAACTATATTACAGTCTATGATAACCCATATTACCATAGTTAAGTGTTTTTATGCATAACTACTAGGTTTCATAATCAATCAGATAATGTAGTCACAAATTCATAGAACCTTAAGTTTTTATTCAACCAACCAAGTATTAAAAAGCAATTCTCAATTCACACAAAATATAGAATACTCATTTGCTATATTCTTAGAGTCTTACTTACATGTCCTCGTAAAGGTCTAATTTACATATATTTTTAATATAGTTTATAACTTAAGTACACACCCTAATGTACTAACATATGCTAATAGGCATGTTTACACCCATTTATCAATAAACTCTCTGTTAATAACTATAAATACATAACTTATTATAATTTCTTTTTCCATGAGATGGGTTTCGTACTACAAGATACAAATAACAAGTGAACTCAAATATGCCACAAAATTTATCTCATGGTACTAGAATTGCTATATTTACCCATGGCAATATTACTTTCAAATGAGAAAGTTTATTATAAAACATGTAATATTTCCAAAGACATATGGCTCTATTGTATCCAATTATTTGTAAATCAACTAATTATGTCACCATATATGAATAAATCAAACTACATTTTTTATGAAAATTCAACTAAGTTTTATATCATATGGTGACATCCTATATTTTATGGAAGTCCACGCTTCCTAAAAATAATTTTGTGACTTTTGTAAGTATGTGACATACAATTCAAACAACGCTCTATTTGGACAGATAAACTAGTCATATTTTTCTAAACCACAGGTTATTGAGTTTATTAGATTAAGAACTATAAGTAAATACAATTTTCTCATTTGGATAAATTGAGTAGTTATATACACCATGATATCTGTATATAAATTGTAGTTCATAATAAAACTGCTTTCTAAAAACTTGTGATTAACAATGCCTATTTCAAAATAAAGCCCATGCTCTTTTTCTTTTATGAATTATGGAACTTTAAAAAACATCTCATACCCATGTATAAGGTTAAAGTGATATAATTTTGTTATAAACATATAACAATGTGCCTATTTATCATCAGCTCAACAGTTAGGCTTAACATAATGAATGTTTTCCTAAATCTAGTGATGATAACCACTAAGGTGACTGAAGACTTTAAGCATCAATATATTTAGAGGATTATAACATCTTATATTTGTCACAGGGTCTAGATAGAGTAAAGAAATTACAGTGACTTGAAATTAGAAATATTTTGTAGGTATGGTTTAAGTGATGCCATCAAAAATTGGATTCCAGCAATTTAACAAAAGACAATTTCCACATGAAATAATGATGCCACAACTAGTTATGGTTACACAGATCAAGATATATACATAGGATGAGGTTCCACATCCTATGTTTCATATAACTAGTAAAATAGTGGCACCCAAGATGTAATACAACTAATTTGGAACAAATAATGAATATCCAACAATCTCATAGATATTAAACCTAATAAATACTATAGTTTGGAATAAATAATGAATGTATAGTGATCCCATTTTGACCAAAAGTAAATAAATTATGTCCAATCGTGATCCATTCCCTAATCAACACATTAAACAATGATTATGACATCTTACTACACTATGCATATGTTTCCAGTAGACATAGGTCGACAACCCAATTACAGTGACTCCATGAAAGATTTGGGCTGAGTAAAAGATTATAAATCAAATCAATAGCTATTTAAGAGATTATATAAATAAATAATCTTTTCAATAGGCTGAGAATATATAGATATTATAGTTTTTTATCTGTAATATAGGTAACTAGATAATATAGTTTTTTTTTAATTATACATTGGATGCCTAGTTATAAAACTATGTTAGATTATTAAAAAGATTAACATATAATATTGGATTAACTAATATCATATTAGTAATATATAATTTGGTTTACTAATCTAATATTAGTTAATCCAATATTATATGTTAATCTTTTTAATAGATTATATATATAATTTGGTCTACTAATCTAATATTAGTTAATCCAATATTATATGTAAATCTTTTTAATAGATTTTTTCTATATAATTAACATAGCTAACCACAGTGCTATTTTGGATTTCTAACTACAACTAGTTTTTTTGTTTGTAATGTTTCTAATGGATATCAGATGTAATATAGGGAAGATTTTCATAATCCTATTTTAAAATAGAAGACATTACCTACCTCATAATTAACACTAAATCCTTTATTATGCTTCCCTCTCTCTCTTTCTAGATATGATTTATCCTTTGCATTTTCACTAGAACTCCAAAAACTCATGTGATGCTTTCTTTCTAAAAACCCCCTTTCCTTAATAAGCTAGACATAGCCCTTACAAAGATTAGACTTTTTTTGTTATATATATATATATATATATATATATATATATATATATTCTAATTTTAGTCTCTAAATTTCCTTTTATTTTGTTATTGTCTTTTTTTTTTTTTTTTTCCTTTTCTAGGATATTTTTTATTTATTTTAACACTAAATCTTAAAATTTCATGATTTTATTAAATCAATTAACATCTACAAATGTTATGACATTTAAATGACAATTTCATATTTACTAATAATCTAAATTTTTAAATCTATTTTTACTAATAATATTTCCACTAGCTTAATTGATAAAAAGTACCAATTTATTAATCTATTCAACTATGTTGGTAAATCATAGAAAGCAACACTTCAAAGCAAGTAAAAATAAACATACATGTGCAAACTATTTTTTTAATGTATTCTACCATGAGCTAAATACTATAGGGTTCTCACCAGTTCTTTATCAATCTCTGATGTCTCCATCGATGTCACCCTCTTTGATGATGCTCTCTCTCTGGCACACTTTGAGGGATGAGTTCTCCTACGTTGACCTTGCAACACATAGGTAGTTAGATCATATCAACATGATAAACATATAGTATAAATATAACTAAAACAACACATCAATATGCTTAAAATGTAAACACATACATTAAATAATTTTTATTAAAGTAAACATGTACCATCATGTATGTAAAAAATATTTTACTATCTCATAATAACATATATCTCAAGTTTAGTTAAAAATATAACTAATATCATATATGTTCACTATATATATCCATAAATATTCAAATAGTTTGGTTGGTGCGGAATAAAGATGGAACACATGTTAATGGATGAAAATGAATGGTTGTTTGAGATCCTAAAGGGTCTAAATATTCCTATCACATCCTCTTCCATCATCAGTTGGCACATGTGAAGAGGAAAAGATATGGAAAATAACCTAAAAGTGGTAATTTTGGGCTTATTTGTAAGGATTTGGCTATGTGAAAGCATCTTGACTAGTTTTGAGGACTTTTTTTAATCATGGGAAATGGTCTGGTGGTCTCCTTACAAGCTCTCTAAGACCCCTCGAGTGATATACATGATTTCAATGCCCTTAAGATAGGCCAAGATGAAAACTACCTGTGTGTTTTGTATAAGAAACCCAATTTCAAACATTTTTAAGTTTATATGAGGCCTGAGAATCTATAGTTGACCTTTAAAAACATTGTATAAGTCTCTTGAAGGCCTACCATGGTTATAAACAAAACCTTCTCATAAGTTATAAGTAGAGTTCCAAGGTGTTTATAAGCAATCTTTTTAGACTCATGTTGAGAAGAATTATCAAAGAAGCCCACAAGCCTCTAATGGTATTTTCAAGTTGGTGTCATGAATTAATATTCTTATAAAGACTCCTATGAAATCATATAGTACCTAAAACATCAATATAGGGTTTCAAGGCACCTAAACAACCTTTATCAACATCATTGACAAGCTCAAGTAACCTTGTAGTGAGGAAACATCCTGGAATTTTTTAAAGGTATTACTAGTGAAATTTGCATTGATATACTTCAAGGAAGAGATTAAAAACTCTAAGATAACATATATGAATGGACCAAGCTCATAATATCATCCTTGAGGTGCACTTTCAAGGGTACAAACCTAAGTACATCAACCTAGTGTTTGTCATCAAAATTAGGTATTTGAAGGCATTTAAGAGATTTAAAAGAGAATTTTGATCTTAAAAATTGATCTAAAATATCAAAGATAATACTAAAAGACTTAAGTGAACAAGACAAACATTATCAGTGGTTTAAATTGATAATAATATAGACATACAAGTCTGTAGACCTGTAGATCCACATTCTCAAGCAAGAGAACAAAATTTTGCATAAAACATGATGGCCTAAGAGATAAATGAAATGTGTGAGCCATGAAGAGATATTAATAAGATATATGGAGAGTATAAAAATGAGGATAATTGAATAAAATATCATTTCTTTAATCTTACAAGCATCAAACCCAAAGAATACAAACAAGCCTACAAAAGAGCTCCTTTTGCAACCATGTTTTCAAGAATCCAAGAGAATATGCAATTAGTATTATTGGGATTTTAGTTTGGATTGATACAAAAAGTGTGGAAGATTTATGAATTAAATTTAAATGTGTTTAGAGTGTTTATATATTGATCAAAAAGAACAAGAACACCTACAACCATGACACAGTCCTCTTTCATTCACAACATTTTATTTTTTTGCTTAGTGGGAAGTCATTGGGGTTGATCATGCATAACCAAAAATTAGAGGATCTGAAAAAAGTTAATTCATACCTTACACAAGTCTTGTACTGGTTTGAAGTTCCCTATAACTCTCCTTATGCACTTTTCTTTGCTCTCGTCCTACTCAGAGTTGTGTTTTTCCAACCTAGGGCTAGAAAACTTGCAACTTACATAACTTGAGTTTCAACCCTTGAAATTACATAAAAATTTGTCATATGAACTTATTTAATTTGTCCAATAATAATTTTGAGGATTTTAAGAAGTATTGTATGGTATTGTACGTTCTCTAGTAATGTAGGCTTACTTTAGGCTTAATTGGAAAAGATGGGTGTTAGGTTAGTAGGTCTACCTTGGGAGTAGAGACATGAAATTTTGAGCAAATTAAAAAAAAAGATAAAGGGTATTTAAATATGTTTTTATTTTCTTGTAAATTTTATAAATCACTTAAAACAAGAAGATTTATGCCAAAATAGGGTTACAAGGAATAAGCCTCAAGGAGAGCAAATATGAGAACTATTAAGAAAATTGCATAATAAAGGTAGAAAGATGATAGGATATTGAATGAATTATCTCAAGAGCATTCATAAATGATAAATGAAAGCACATTAAAAAATAAATAAATCATAAATTAATGTTACATCTCAAGATGCAAACCACAAATAAAACAAGAATTTTAAAGTGAGAAACTGTATGTATCAGATAAAAACTCACATAATCTTATAAGAAGGCTTGTCACCAGAATCTCCATAAATATATGATAGAATTAAGAGCACAATGAGAAGAAAAAAGAGAGATATATGGTTATAGTGAGTAAATGTAGAGAAGAGCTCCTTTATAGAGCAAGAGTAAAAGAATGGGAGTTACAAGGAATCTCATGATTACCTTATAAACTTTTGATGTGTGTGTCATTTGTGACCTATTATCTTATAAAGTGAATGGAGGTGTGCTCCAAGTGAGGGAAGGGGTTACTTATGCAAGTAACTCTAAAATCTTAAAAGAGAATAAAGAGGTGAGAGACACCTCATAGAATCTGGATTTATGTAAATTTATAATTCACATAAATAAAATTTTACACACATAAAAGAGAACTTAAGATAAAGTAAATTATCCTAAATAAAGGGTAATCATAAAACTCTTAAAATATATTTAGGGGCATAAAAAAAATAAGAAGGGAGGAAACATTACTAACTCTCCCCCTTGATGAGAACTTCTTTCAATCTTAATAGGTTACAAAAGAGTACAAACTTTTCTTTACATAATGGCTTAGTGAATCTATCAATCATGTGTTCTTGAGTAGGATAGAAAGAGAAAAAAACTTGATTGTATTCAATAAGTTCACATTGAAAGTGATGTTGAATTTCAATGTAATAGAAACTTGCATGAAATTTTAAAGTTTTTGCTAAGGTAAAGGCACTTTAATTATCATAAAAAATCAGAATAGCTAAAGATTAAGGGTGGCCCAAATCTGTAAGAAGTCTTCTAAGCCAAATAACATCCTTGACAGCATGATTGCAATATTTATACTTAGTTTCCATGAAATATAAAGATACAATAGTTTTATTTTTACTATTTCATGAAATTGTGCCAAAACCTAAAGAAAAATAATAACCACTTGTGGATCTACGATCATTAGGATCACTAGCTCAATCAAAATCTGAATAACCTACTAAAGAGAAATTGTTATCAATGTATACTTGATACCAAAAGTTAGAGTACCTTTAATATAATAAAGAATTCTTTTAGAAGCTTTGAAATGAGTAATGTGAGGTTTAGACATAAAATGATAAATCAATCTAACAAAAAAATAATATCAAAATAAATATGAGTAAGATAATTTAAAATACCAACTAATTATCTATAAAGAGTTAGATCAACAATTTTAGTTTTCATATCATTAAGTAATTTGACATCAAGTTCACAAGGGGTAGTAATAGATTTGAGATATAACATATTAAACTTAGATAAGAATTCATATGCATATTTAGATTGAGAAATAAAAATGCTATCTTTTTCTTGCCAAACTTGAATGCCTAAAATATAATGTAAAATACCCAAATAAGTCATTTCAAATAAATTATTTAAAGCATTTTTAATGAAAAACATTTAACTATCACTACCAATTATGATTAAGTCATCAATATATAAAACAATGATAAATATGTCATTTGGAGTGTTCTTGAAAAATATTAGAATTGATTAAAGCCTTGAGCTATAAAAAATTGATAGATTTTAGAGTACCATTCTCTAAGAGACTGTTTCAAATCATAAATAGTTTTATTTAACATGCAAACAAGGTGTTTATTATCTTTATTAATAAAATTAGGGGGTTGAGACATGTAAATTTTTCATGAAATTCACCATTTAAGAAAGCACTCTTAACATTCATTTAATAAATAGGTCAATGCATGTGAGCAGATAAAGCTAAAACAATTTTTAATTGTGGGCATCTTAGCAACATGTGGGAAAGTTTCTTTATAGTCAATTCTTTAAATTTGAGAAAAAACTCTAACAACTAATCTAGCTTTATATTTTTCAAATTGATTATCAGAATTGAACTTAGTTTTAAACAACTATTTACAACTTGATAAATGATGTCCTTTACGAAGAGGGACTAAGTCTCAAGTGTTATTAGAAATCAAATATTGGTATTCATCATGCATAGATTTTCTTAATGAGGGTGTCCTTAAGCTTGTTTTAGAGTTGTGGGATCATTATTATTGATAAATTTAAACATCAAAAGATAATTACAAAATTATTGTCTAGTTCTACGAGTATCATTAAGATCTATATCAATTACAGAAGCATTTTTAGTAGTCTTGGCCCACTTACGCATAAATTTATGTTGAGCAAGACTAGAAAAGGGAGGAGTAACTTTAGAAAAAACATCATTATGATAATCACTTGATTCAAAAGGAAAATAAATAAAATTATATCAAGAGAATCTGAATTGGAAGCACGGACAAGTACACCATTTTCAACAATTTTAACATCATTTTTAATCTTGATTTTGTTAATTTGATGATCATGCTTTAGATGGTTCATCATAACCAATAAAAAAAGTGTTTGGTTTAGAATCTAATTTTTTTCATTTTTCTATTGAAATATGAATAAATGCATCACAACTAAAAATACGTAAATGCTTTAAATTAAGTTTTCTACCACTCCAAGCTTCTTCAAAAGTAATATTTTAAAAAAATTAGTGGGAGTCATATTTATGAGATAGATAACACAATACATAGCTTCAACGCAAGATTTATAATTCATATTTTTAGCATGCAATATACACATAGTCATTTCAGTGATAGTCTTATGCTTGCATTTAGCAACACTATTTTACTCAGAGGTGTAAGAAATAATTTTTTCATATTTAATACCATATTACTTATAGTATGCAAAAAAATAATTGTTAACATATTTAGTTTCATTGTCAGTTTGTAATATACATAAAGAATAATGAGATTATTTTTCAATAAAGATATGAAACTCAATAAAAGTGTCTAATACTTGATCTTTAATTTTGAAGAAATAAATACAAACTCGCTTAATGAAATCATCAATAAAAATTAAGACATACTTTGCACCATTAATAAAATGAGTTTAAATAGGGCCTAAGAGATCACTATAAACTAAATGAAGTTTTTTATTAACATGCCAAAGTTAATTCTTAGAAAACGTTTCTCTATAAATTTTACTAGCCATACAACCACTACAAACATAATTAGTGGGAAAATTTTCAAAAAAACATTGCATCATATTAAGTCTATTCAAAAGCGTAATATTTTAGTAATTAATATGTTCTAGTATTTCATGCCACAAGTTAGCATCAGTAGAAAAAAACAAAGCATGAGAAGAGGAGGAATAAAAGAATCTAGTAAATTTAAATAAATTATCATTCTCTAAAAAAGCAATAAAAATAACTTGAAAATATTGCTTAACAGATTTAACATAACAAGTGTCATTAAAGAATTCAACTTTATAGTCATGTTTGCATAATTAAAGAATAGAAAGTAAATCTAATTTTAAATTGAGAACAAGCAAGACATCTTGCAATTCACCATTAGAGATTATAACAATTTTTATGGCTTCAACATTGTAATAAGCATGGTCTGTAAAACTTAAATGATTGTTAGAAATATATAGTTCTAAAGAAATAAATAAATTTATATTTAATGTCATATGTTGAGTAGCACTAGAATCAACACTCCATTTAATAAGAGAAGCATGCAAAGCATAAGTAAAATCAGCTCTAGTATTAGACCTCTGTTTAGAATGAGTCTTAGTGTTATTAGTGCTAACATTATCTTTGACCTTAAGCTTTCCATTTTTAAAATCATGTTTTTTATTAAAGTAGTGATCTTAATCATTATTATTTTTGTTATAAAAATTAAACTCTAATATTTTCTTAGCTTTGGAGTTATATTTTTGATATTTTTTGTCATGTGTATTATTAGACTTAACATATTCTTTGTCATTCTTATGTTGGTGTTTAGAAACAAAAGTATGTTCATTAGTCTTAAGACTACAAAATTGAATTAATATTTATTTTTCTTGATATAACAAAGTAAAATATAAATCAAATGTCAACTGAGCAGATAAATTAGGAAAAGTTAGTTGTAAAAGAACATTTGTAATAAACTGTTGAAAAAGTCAAGGCAAATATTTTTTTATGACAATATGTATTAAATTCAAATATAAAAATTTAATGCCTAAATCAGTGAGCTGAGAATGCAAAAAGTGAACTTTAATCAAGAAATCATCCATAATTTTGAAGTCGTTATAATTTAAATAAAATAGTTGATCTTAAATTTGAATTTTGAGAGATTCATTCACAATATCATAAACAAATTTAAGCTTAGACTATGCAATGGATGAAAAAAGATAACCATCAATATGTATATACAATCTAGGGATTATAGTCATGACAATCAATCCTAAGGCCTCATCATTTTTTTTTTTGTCATTTCTCTTAAACTTCAGTGGCAGTAGTTTTTTCATCAAGTTTAGGGTCTATGCCATCTACTACATACATCAATTGTTTAAAAGTGATTATTACATACATAATTTTCATAAATGATAATTAATGAATATGAGTTTAAATTCAATAAATAATTGAATCATTGTGCTATGAAATATCACCTAACACTAAAAAAATGAATAGACAAGAAAAATCACTTAGAACAAAGGATGCTTGAAGAAGGGATAATGAGGCCAAAAAATGAATTTAGCCGAAGAATGGGAGAAAGAGTAAAAAATGATGAACAAGAAAAGGTAAGAATTTCAAAAAAAATTGATGGTTACAACTATCAAAAAGCACTAGTTGCAGTGAAAAAGATAATTAAAGTAGTTGTTTGACTACAAATTTAAGTTCAATTAACTTGTAAATGTAAATTCACAACAAAATTTAATTGTTTAAATTAATGTGAATTAAAAATAATTGAGGATTAAAATAAACTTTAGTAAAGTATATTGAAATTGCATTCTAAAAAAATCTTTAATAAGTTTGTTTTGTTGTTAATATAACAAAAAATCAAAAAATTAAAAATAAAGCTTTGTAGGAAAAGAATGTTAAGAAAGAAAAAACTCTTTTACACGTGGGATTTATATGTTTGAGATAAGTAAACTATGAACACATAAACAAGTAAAATAAATGTCACAGAATGCGTATAGCAAGGTTAAAACTTTATTGTTTTTAAACACCTTTTTTTTGTTAAATGATTGTGATAACAAATAAAATAAAAAGTCATGGGAGTAAGATAAAAAATGAGATGTTGAGAATTTAGAGAAAGAAGAGAATGCAAAAATAGGAATTACCAAATATAAAGTTATGATTGATGAACTATGGGGAAGAGAACAAACCTGGGAAATGCATGAGGGTGCCTGAATCACCTGAAAAAGATAAAGAACTCGACTAAACATCAGAGAATGAACCAGCAAGAAAAGAACTAGATCTACGTAGAGGTCAGAGAGACTAAAAAACACCATGGTAATGAAAACATTAATAAACTGAAGAGAAATAAATTTGTAGGGGAAAATAATGGAGACCTGTAGACTAAGGCATAGAAACTTACAAAAAAGATCAGCTAAAAATAAGATGCTAGCAATGATAAATGGTCATTCAAAGGGATAATCAGAACTGAGAAACATAATGCTAGAGAAGAAATAAAAGAAAAACAAGTAGGTATAAAAACCAAAATGCCCAATAAATGAGTGAGATGAAGCAACTGTGTCGCAGGGAGAGCCATGGATAAGTGGTAGGGCTCAAAAAAATAGAAAGGGACAAAGAAGACACGAAATAAGGAGAATGCCTTGAGATAAAAATAAAGAAAGAATAGAAAATAGTGTCTTACTGAGCATAAAAAATGAAACAAAGAAGACAATAGAAAAGTATAAGCTGAGATATAGAAGGAACAATCTCTTAGTTTCTTTAGAATTGATGAAAGAGTACAAAAAAAAACTCAGACTGAAATATATAGAGATCGAAATGGAGAAAACTCAAAATTAAAAAAATAAAGCACTGAGCTTAATATAGCTACAGACCCATTTTTTTTTAAATGAAGGGAAAGTCTAAGTAAAAAAATATAGCAGAAAATAGTCTCGTATTCTTTTTTTTTTTTTTTTTTTTTGCATGTATGAGCTTTTAAAATGGATTTAAAAAATTATGTGAAGGGCCTCTTAAATCCAAGAGAAAATGTGGAAAATTTCCTTGAGAGCAACCTACAACAACCAATGACAGAGCAAAAAAACTCAAGCAAAAAATTAGAGGGAAATGAATTTAAATGAAATATTTTCCAAAAAAATCAATATGTTTTCTAAATAAATGTTAATAAGATGAACTCATATATAATACCATGAAGGAATTATCCTAAGAACATTCATCAGTAATAAATGAAAGTGCATTAAAAAAATAAAGAAATCACAAAGCAATGTTACCTCTCAAGGTGCAAACCACAAATGAGACAAGAATTTTAAAGTGATAAATTGAACATATTAGAGAAAAATCCACATGATCTTATAAGAAGGCTTATCGCCAAAATCTCCACAAGTACAAGATATAAGTAACAAGGAAAATGAAAGAAAAGAGAGAGTTGTGAGTTTCTCATGAGAAAATGAGGAGATGAAAAACTCTTTTATATAGCAAGAGGAAAAAAATGGAAGTTATAAGGAATCCCATGATTACCTTACAAGCCTCATATTATGTACCATTTGTGGCCTAGTCCCTTGGAAAGTGAAGGGAGGTGTGTGCCAAGTGTGGGAAGGGGTTATTCATGCAAGTAACTCCCCAATCCTAAAGGATAACAAAGAGATGAGTGACACTTCTAAAATCTACACATAAAAAAATAGAACTTAGGATAAAATAAATTATGCTAAATAAAAGGTAATCCTAACAGATATAGATTTTGAATAGGTGTCCAAGTCTAGAGCAAGCAGTTAGCCTATAAGAATATGAATTTTCACTTCATAATCACTCTTAATGGGTAGTTTCAAGAGCTTGAGGATGAGTCATTAAGCCAAACAAAAATCATAATTCACCTTGATCAGGTCATCATCAAACTAAGCACATATATGTTGAAGACTATTTCTTGGTAGGATTTCTTGTTTGTAACTTGATTCTTCTTGAGATGACACTTATCATGGGTTTTTACAATTCCCATCTTCTTTCTCCTCATCATTCTCTTATATATTTATTCTTGATTATGGCTTTGTAAAAGATCCTTTTGCTTGATATGGTGTATCCCTATCTTAATGAACACTTGTAGTTTTCCTCTGAAATGAATAAAATTGAGTTCTAGACTTATTTTATGCTTGTAACAAATGTATACTTCATGTCATTTGATGAATGTTAGTGATGGTGTATGCAACCTCCTCTCATTTATCCTATCTTATTACCTACTTGTAAGTGTTAGTCATCCTTCCAAGTTATATAGAGTGATTCCAAATAGCCTTGTATGGATTAAAAGTGGAAGCATTTGTTAGTGTCTTTTATCCCTCTTGATCAACCCCCTTAGTCTATGCATCATGTTATAGCCTCTATGTAAAATATTCATATTTGGAGACTCCATTTGAGTTTTACAACTATATTTAGTCATAGTTAATGTTCTCAATGCATTATAGGCAAGTGGAGGTGACAAATTTAGTGCATCACCTCCCTAATTTAATTTTTTAGTTCTCTCTATCCCTTTTTCCAAGCAAACAATAGGATTAATAATAGTTATAGGTGAGCATAAATGGAGATAGCCCTATCTAGAGGTTTTTTTCAGCTATAAGATCACCCACAACCTTTGAAGAGTCCCCATGCTATCACTTAAGTGAGGAGGCTTGAACACCCTCCTCAAGGGTGCAACTTTTATTGATAACAATTATGGCATGATCAGTGAGACCAAGGATTTTATTCATTGAAGGGTTCTTGATGTTGCTCTTCAATACATCAACCTTTGGAGGCATGAAAATAAGTATCAATAGGGACTCCAAGTGAATCATAGCTGGTATAATCAACCCATGTGTCTAAAAGTTAAAAATTAATATGTATTCTTATTATTATTTTGGTCAAGATGCATACCATATGCCTTCACATTCTTCATACCAGATTGATAACATTCATGGCTTCACTCTAAATGGATCTAAAATAGTAGCATGCAAACCTTATCAAGATTATCAACATATGTATATGCCTCATCCCACTCCAACTCAACCTCCTTAGCAGCCTACTTATCCCTCTTGCAAACCTTGTCAAAGTTATGTTGTTCCTACTCTAGCTCTCTTATATTTCAAATAAACACTTGTAGATATGGAAATGAAAATGAAGAATCTTGATAGAGAAAATGATCTGGGTCTCATTATTCCTATCCCTTCTATTCATAGTGAAAGGATTCAAATGATGATAGATTTAGTGCATTTGACAAGTCTATGTGGGTATATATTGAGAGAAGGAATCAACAAATGTCAATCATTTAGGTTCTAGAAATAAGAGTCTTGATTCAATGTATGGAAAAAAAATTAAAACTTGATGAGAGGTAGCAAATGCAATACATTTATCCTTATATGCCTTCTCCTATTCCACAACAACCATATTTTGCTCTATATCTAACCCAAGTTATAATATACCATCAAGATAGGTCCAAGCTTATGCAACTTTCACTCACTCTTCCTCAAGAATATCAAACCATTCCATCCTGGAGGCCTTATTAGATTATGACCTCTAATTATATCATACCAACTCTTGAGAAATAACTTTCTCTCATGCCTATCCAAAGTCAAGAAAAGGAGAAGCATATGGAGGTCAAATTAAGAGAGCTCCTAAATTTCTCAAGTCCTTCACCTACCCTTCAAGTTACAACTATCTATGAAATTTAATATATAACAAAGTTTGATAGAGTGATTGAGGAGTTTAAGGAGAAGAATGTAGCATCCTTAACTCAATTCCCTTCTCTATCTCTCCAAGAATAATATGATCAACCTAACCCTCCTAAAGTCCTAATTTGGAAGGATAATCTATCAAGTTTCAAGAAATCCGATGAGTTCTCTTTCCCTCCCATCCCCTATTTTTATGAAGGAGAACCTGTTGCATTGAGGGAAGAAGATAAACATTCAATTAGTCAAAAGAGCTTGTCAAGAAAGGAAGGTGAGGTGGTTGTCCTTGAAAGGCTTGATGAAGTTGTAGTTGTAAGTGAATCTCAATAAGTTCATGATGAATGTGTGGTGAGCATGATGAATAAATACTCATTGGAAGCCCCTTTTATGTAGAAAAAATCAAATCAACTTCCAAAAATTAAGAGAATCTTATAACTTTTAACCAACAGTTGGATAGCCCTCAAGATGTCATGAATGATCCCAAAAAATCAATTAGATTAGCATGGTTTTGAGCTTGAAGAAGGAGTTGATGGTGACATAATAGCATTGCAATAACATGATACTCTCCCATGCTTCATGGAAGGAAAAGTAAATCAGATCGAAGAAGTTGATGAAAATATGAATGAGGTCAAGAAAACTACTCTATTAAAAGGAAGTCCTAAAACTAATTCTAATGAACTCATTTTTCAAGACACTAAGACTCCTAATGAGCTTGATGATGCTTGGCAGTAATTATACTTTGATTTCCTTGAAGAAATCAATAATCTTGGCATGGTAGCATTGAATGATCAAAAGGAGGCTAAAATTGCTAATGAACATGATATCATAGTGGCAAATGAAGCTCAATAAGGTAATCATCATGCTATGAGACTTGAAAAAGACAAATCAGGTTTGGAATAATAAAATGATGATGAACTAGACTTTGAGTGGGCAGATGAACTTCTATTATTCATAGAGGAAGAAAAAAACCAATCTAGTTGTCATAAATTGAGTTTTGATGAAAGAAAGGATAATCATGCAACAGTTTATCAAGTTGTAGCTGAGCATGAGGTATATTTTGATTCCATTGAATAGTTTAAAGTGTTTGACAAGTATGATGTACCTAAAGAGAATGGTAAAAATGAGATGTAAGTTGTCATGATTTCAAGTGATCTAGAAGAAGCTTCCTTTTGGGAAGAGCTAGAAATTTTTTGCTCAAGTTTGGATAGTAAACCTACAACTGATGAGGAGAATACTAAGATGGTTGTCTTGGCTAATGAAGATAGAAAAGACATGAGTGAGAATGGTCTTGAATAGAACATCATGGTTGATGGTCTTGTTGAATATCATGAACAAATTCAAAGAGATATTGATAACATGTGGCAGTCTTATTTGGACATGTTCAAGGAATTTGAAGAGTTTGGTAGGTTAATACCTCTAAAAGGATAAGATGAAGTTGTTGATGAAAAATGCAAAGATATTAGAAAACTAACAAGTCCTACAATCATCACCAAGAGATTAAAGCTCATGATGTAGCAAGATATGATGAAGATGATTCTCTTCAAGGTGAGCAAGCGATGGAGCTTAAAGAGCCAATAGAGGCTAAGGTTGTTGTTTCCCCCATGAATCAAGGTGTGGTCACATTAGATATATCTATCTTTGACAAAGACAAACATGAGGTAAGTTATGAATTCCAAGATGAATTTGTCTTTGTTAGAGACATGTTTTCTATTGTTTATCCATTTGAGTTCAAGACAAAGATGGTGGTGGTCAATAAAGGAGATGATAAATAAAAAAACAAGTATGAACAATAGCTTGTATATCATTCTTGTTCATCACATGAAGAAGACGTAAGGAGTTTCCCTTTTGATCTATGAGGATTAGATCTTAAAGGTTAGTTGTATATAATAATTTATTATTCTGTATTCCCTAAGTGCTTATTATCACATTGTGTGTCTTATTTGTTTTAGTGTCTTGCTTTGGTGTGTTTGTTTCTTGTCTTATTGTGTGTGTTGAAGGTAGTTAGTTGTTTCATTCTTCAAAAGAGGTTTGTATGTCAATTATCAAGGTCTGTTTCTATTTGTGTTGAGCATGGGTGACTCCATATCCAAATAGAGGCAAGAAGGTAGATGGTATATATACATAACAAGCATGCAATCCCAGGAAGTTGCCAAAGATGTTAGCCAAAATTGGATACCTTAAATGAGGAAAATTCAAAAATTTGCTTCCAGACTTGCCTAACCTTATTGGTATCCTTTTGAGAGTTTTGGTCTTAGATTATTGGTCATGTTTTATCATAAAAATATGTCTTGTCAATTTTTTGGTCATCTTAAGGTCTATTACGATGTCTAAGAGATTGATTCAAGAGTCTAGTCTTGTCATTAATCCCCTTCATGAAAGTCTTGTTTGGTTTTTGGAGAGTTTAAGGTATCTTAGCAAAGTTTAAGGTTACTTGGTAAAGGTTAAGATATGTTGATCCATGGTGAAGTATTGGTGTATTGACCTTCAAGATGACATGATGCCCTATGGTGAAGGTGAACTTCTAAGGACAAGGTATGACAAGATGAAAACATTGTTATTTCATGTTTAGCAAAATTTAAGGTTGTTTTGGAAAGATTATGGTAATTTTTACTTTTGGTCTTATGCTTTTATAGTCATCTCATATCATGTTCAAGTTGGTTCAAGGGTGATAAAGGTATAGAGGGTCTTGATAGGTCATGAGATACTTGTCAAATATCATCTTACATCTCTCTTGATCCCTACAACTAGCAAAATGATGTCCAACTCACTTTTTTAACATTATAAACCACTCCAAGTGTTTTTTTACTCATTTTATAACATTTAAGGAAGGAATGGTCTAAGAGATGAAAAGTAAATAGATTTAATATGCTCTTATCATGTTTTCTACCTCTGTACAGACTTGAAGAGACTCCATGGACACTTGTTCTTCAGCTCCAACAAAGTTTCAAATAAAATATGGTTATTTTTATTGCTAGAAAGGGGTCTATTGAGGCATTGTTACACATTTTCCAAGTTGAATATGGTCTAAAATAACCTCTATGTCTTTCTTCATCCTCCTCAGGTCTAAATACATGTAAGGGAGAGAGTTAAAGGTATAAAAAAGACATAAAACCTATCCATTCTTCCATTGAGCTCTTTACAAGCTAGTGAAGGCCATTTTCAAGTGTTCATTTCATGAAGAGGAAAGAGAGTTGGA
This sequence comes from Torreya grandis, assembly GCA_037957365.1. Taxonomy (NCBI): domain Eukaryota; kingdom Viridiplantae; phylum Streptophyta; class Pinopsida; order Cupressales; family Taxaceae; genus Torreya; species Torreya grandis. The sequence continues at coordinate 1,351,430 of JARHVA010002561.1, read as the reverse complement.
TCTAGTTCTCTTGGGGGTGGATAGAGCCTTTATTCCTTTGAAATTATAGACATTACTTTTTTGTTTGAAGGGTTATGCTTTATAAACAATCGTTAAGAAAATAAGCAGCACAAAACCCTCATAAATCCCCATAGGTAGGGTTTTTATTATCTCAATGATTTTATAGGTTAATGGATGCAAATTAATGGTTATTTTAGGTTTTAAATATTGTGAATAGTCCTTTGACATCCTATTCCATCATCATTCATCATGTGTTAAGTAGAAAAGGTATGGAAAATGGCCTGGAAGTGGCAGTTTTGGGCTTATTTACAAGGATTTGGTTGTGTGAAAGCATCTTGACCAATTGAGAGGAATTTTTTAGCATGGAAGAAGGTCGGGTGGTCTCTTTATAATATCTCTAGGACCCCTCAAGTGATATATAGGCTACTAATGCCCTTAAGATAGGCCAAGATGAAGATTGCATGTGTGTTTTGTATAAGAAACTCAATTACAAACCTTGTTAAGGTCATATGAGACCTAAGAATCTATAGTATACCTTTGATAACATTGGATAAGTCTCTTTAAGGCCTCCAATGGTCATAAACAAAACCTTCTCATTAGTTGCAAGCAAAGTTCCAAGGTGTTTATAAGCAATGTTGTTAGACTCATGTTGAGAAGAATTGTCAAAGAAGCCCAAAGGCCTCTAATGGTATTTTCAAGTTGGTATCCTGAATGAAGATGATTATAAATACTCTTATGAAATCCTATAGTACCTACAACATCAATATAGGGTTTTAAGACACCTAAACATCCTTTATCAACAACAATTACAAGCTCAAGCAACCTTGTAGTAAGCAAACATCATGGATGTTTTGAGAGGTAGTACAAGGGAAAATTTACATTGGTATACTTCAAGTTAGAGATAATAAACTCTCATATAACATATATCAATATAATAATATCCTAATATTATCCTTGAGGTGCACTTGTAGGGGTACAAACCTAAGTACATCAGCATAGTCTTTACAAGTAAACTTAAGTATTTAAAGGCATTTGAGAGATTTCAAAGAAAAGTTTGATATTGAAAATTGATCTAAAATATCAAAGATAATACTAAAAGTCCTAAGTTAACAATAAAAACATGATCAATGGATTAAATTGAGAATAATGTAGACATACAAGTCTGCAGACATGTACGTCCACATTCTCAAGCAAGAGAAGAAAACCTTGCATGAAACATGATGGACTAAGAGATAAATGAAATGTGAGAGACATGAAGAGATGTTAAGAAGGTATATGGAGGGTATAAAAAGGAGGATTATTGAGTAAAATATCTTTTCTTTTATCCTACAAGCATCAAACTGCAAGAAGACAAACAAGCCTGCTAAAGAGCTCCTTTTGCAAACCTGTTTTCAAGAATCCAAGAGAATATGCAATAAGTTTTATTGGGATTATAGTTTGGATTGATATAATAAGTGTGGGAGATTAATTCATTAACTTTAAATTTATTTATATTGTTTATATATTGATAAAAAAGGATAATAACACTTACAACCATGACACCGTCCTCTTTCATTCACAAAATTCTACTTTTTTGCTTGGTGGGAGCTCATTGGGGTTGATCATGCATAATTGGATATTGGAAGAGATAAATAAAGTTAGGTAATATATTAAACAGGTATTGTATTGGTTTTAAGTTCCATATAACTCTCCCCATGCATTTTTATTTGCTCTTAGCCTACTCAAACATGTGTTTTTCCAACATAGGGATAGAAAACTTGTAACTTGCATAACTTGAGTTCCAACCATTGAAATTGTATACAAATTTGCCATATGACCTTATTTAATGTTCCCAAAAATATTTTTTATGTTTTATGGCACTAATATATGGTATTTTATGGTATCTAATACTGCATACTTATTTTACGCTTAATTAGGACTAGTTGGGAAAGATGGGTGTTGGGTTGGTAGTCTACCTTGGGATTTGGGCCATGATATTTTAGGTGAAGTTGAAGTAAAATAAATGGTACTTAAATATGTTTTTATTTTTTATTTAAGTGTTTTATATCACTCAAACCAATGAGCTTTACTCCAAAATAGGGCTACAAGGAATAGGCCTCAAGGAGAGCAAATATAAGAACTATGAAGGAAATTATAGAATAGAGATGGAAAGATGATGGGATATGGATCTTCAAAATGTATCCAAGGAAAGAAAAAGTAGTTAGACTTTAATAATATGATTTGTCACTTTATAATCACTTCTAAAGGGTAGTTTCAAGAGCTCATGGATGAGTCATCAAGACAAAGAAAACTCCTATGCCACCTTGATCAAGTCATCACCAAACCAAGCGCACATATGTTGATGGGGGAGATAAAGAATTTTTTTGGTGGGATTTATTATTTTTAACTTGCTTCATCTTGAGATGACACTTTTTTTGGGTTATCCAATGCCCATCTTCTTTATCCTTATCATTTTCTTCTATATGCATACCTGATTTTGGCATTGTAAAAGATCATTTTACTGGATATGGTGTAGTCTTGTCCAAATGAACACTTGTACTTTGCCTTTGAAATGAATAAAATTGATTTATAGCTTTCTCTTATGCTTGTAACTAGTGTATGATTCATGTTAGTTGATGAATGTTAGTGATGGTGTATGTAACCTCATCTCATTTGTTCTATCTTCTTACCTACTTGCAGGGGTTAGTCATCCTTGAAGTTTACATAGAGCGATTCCAAATAGCCTTGTATGGATTAAAATTGGAAGCATTCATTAGTGTATTTTATCCCTCTTTATCAACCCCCTTAGTCTATGTATCATGTTATATCCTCTATGTGAAATATTCATGTTTGGAGACCCCATTTGAGTTGTGAAACTAGATTCAATCATAGTTCATGTTCATAGTGCATTATAGGCAGGTGGAGGAGACAAGTTTAGTGTATCACCTCCCTAGTTTAGTTTGTTTTCATTTCTCTCTATCCCTTTTCCCAACTAATCAATAGATTTATTAATAGTTCTAGGTGAGAACATCAAGGGAACTAGCCCTATATAGAGGCTCTCTTCAACTATAAAGTCACCCACAACCTTTGAAGAGTCCCCATGCTATCATTTAATTGAGTAGGCTTGAACACCCTCCTCAAGGGAGTAAATTTTGTTGATAACAATACCCATAGCATCTCTCATCATTTGTATAAGCAAAAAATGAAAGAGGTCAATTATTAATCAATTAAAAATAAACTTATTTTAAGATGAATTTAAATAATTACTTCTACATAAATAGAGATAGACAATAGTAGGGAGCTATTATGATAATTACAGTGTTATCATCTTATTTTTGTAGTCTAGTTTGGGTAATACTAGTGTCTATCATCATGTATACAAATAAATAATGAAAGAAAATTTACATAACCTGTTTAAGATACATTAAAATTATTCCTTCTACATAAATAGAGAATGAGAGAAGGATAGAAAGAGATAAAATTAATGATAATGAGAGGGAAAGAAAGAGAGGGGGAGAGGGGGGAGAGAGAGATAATGCAATATTATCTCTTGTCTCTCCCTCTCTCACAATAAGAAGGGAAGACCAAACAAGCAAACACACAAAAACTATGGTGTATACAATATATTAAAACAATATAATAACTTGACAATTTACTTTCCCAACTTGAGTATATGGTACTACATTGCTATTCATAGCCTCAACAAAAAAATCCAAGCCAGGTGGGGCAACTAAAATATCAGTTATCATCTATACAAACAAAAAATTAAATAAGTTAAATATAAGTCAATTAAGTAAACATATTAAAATATAAAATTAACTAAAATATTAGTTATCATCTATACTAACAAAAAATTAAATAAGTTAAATATTAATCAATTAAGTTAACATATTAAAATATAAAATTAATATTCTTTTACACATATAAACAAACTATAATTAATTACTTATGTGAATGCATATGATGAAGAAGATAAGTCTTGCATATCTCATTGTGTGTTGACCTAAGGTGGTGAAATAATTAAAGATGGCATAGACTACTATGTACTAATGTCTTAACGTGTTGAATCAACTGCATATTGAATATATCATTCTTTACTAGTGTTTAGATGTGTTGAAGCAACTGTAGATGACATATATTGTTATGTATTAGTATCCTATAGATATGTGTGTATAGTCTCTACAGGGTGCCTATTGGATTTACATATATAACCCATGTATGTCTACCTTAAATAGGTGGATTGGTACACTTCCTCCCAAATTATTTTCAATGATGAATAAGAACTATAGAATGCATGCTAGCTTTGTCACCATATAAAGAACCAATAGTAGGAGGGACACTACTAGATGTGCCACCACTTGTAGCCTATGTACAAGTCCTCAGTATATTCATTCCAATGTCAATCATGACCTTTGTGAGACTAATAACTACCTCAAGGGTGTCCATTTGTGCACTATGATGCAATATTTTTGGGATGAAAGTATGTGTTATTGTCCTTATATTTATCTGTGAGTGATTTTGGTAGTTTTGGTCCCGCTTGACACCAGGGCTATTAAATGAGGACCCATCTCCCCTACCTTGGGATGTTTTCATGCCAATATAATTTGGGATTTACTGGATAATAAACTTACATAAATCTTTCTCAAAAATTACAATGAGATATCATTGTTATTGTATATAGGCTCATAAAACACCATCCACCACCAATCCTATTTTTTTTAATCTCTGCATGAATAAACCAATCAATGCTTAATAATTTGTGACTCATTGGTGGTGGTTCAATTGTTCTAGTAATATAAAAAAGATCACATAATTATTATTTTATCTTTTCCTTTTTAATATCTTCATCTAGATATTTATGAGGATAATAATGCTTCGATACCTCTCTTTGGTATAACATTGCATCAAGTTGGAAAGTGATATTTACCAGTTCATTATAATTGGTCTCTAATATATCATCAAGTGAATTGTGAGCACTTTATTTTTAAGAGTCACACAAACTACTAATGATAATTTACAACTATTTTTGCTTTGAATTATATTATTGATATAATTATCCTTCTCCTTCTGTGAATTTAAAATGTTGGGGGTTTTCATCATGATTTTGTTGGAGGTTTTATTCAAGCAATGGGTCCATCAAATCAATAATATAAAATTAAAATCTAAACATTTATATTAGGTATTTGAATTCTTTCATGATATAAATGTAATTTTAATTTCAATACAAGCTAGCCTTTTGATTACTATAAAAAATGCATCACAAAAAATGTCATTGCAAACCCTAAGCATGCCCTAAGGAAAAACACAATATATATGAGACTATGATGCAAGTGTGGAATCTTGATGGGAATGTTTAGATAAGGATGCAATGAACTCCCTCCTTTTTTCTCTCCTCAATTGTAAACAAACATTGACAAATTAAATAAAAAAGCAAGCTTGTCTTTTACATAGTTTTATGGGGGTATATGAAAGTTGTATGCCCTTTAAGGTCGATAATGACCCATGTCAGCCTAGTTTTTTTAAGGGTGTGCACCCTTTTAAAAAAGGCATTTTCTATTTGTATGAAATGAAAAGTTTTTTTAAAAATGGACAATTTTTTATCCCCCAACTTTTTGCATTCACCAATTACTAACTCTAAGTTTATCGTAACCCCTTTCATATATATCCTAGACTAAATGTTTAATTTATTTTATCACTTATGATATTTATATTTCACATACATGTTCACTTTATTAATTAGATAATATATCTCAATGTATCCATGAAGGCATATTTTAACCTTAAAACAAAAATTGATTCCATGGCATTTATTACTCCTTGAGACCATTGACCCTACTATATGTTTGTTTTTTGGTTGCAGGATCCAAATTAAGTTTTGACTCCATGAACCTTTTTTATCTTTGTGAATATGTTGTGAAAATGCCTCATATTTATTTATTTTATCACAAGTTTTTTAATATGTTAATTAGGCTTTACCTTTATGCTATATGATCATATGTTTATTTATTTGTGTTATTAAAACATAGATGAATTGGAATACTAAGTGAATTTCATAGCTTAACATAATACTTTGGGAAATAGGTATAATATAAGTATACATAGTATGTGACTTTGGAAAATAAGTATAAAGTGCCCTTCGATAGTATGTGACTTATGAATATTTGGGATTGGAATAAAATATTAAATTAAACTCAAAACATAATTAAATGCTCTCTAAGTAAAGGTGCCACTTGGCAGTCTGGTATTTGTTTCAAAACAATTATGCAGGAGAATTATTTCAGACAAAATGTCTACAAAAATTCTCTCGAAGACTTGATTCTTTCAGACAAAATGTTCAAAGGAATTGTTTGAAGGGATGGTCTCAAAAATGGTTAAAGGGCATGATAGTTCAAACAAAATGTTTGATTGAATTGGCCGAAGGGCAAAAGGCCCAAGACAAAAGTCCCAAAGGAATTAGTCGAAGGGCAAAAGGCCTGGGACAAAAGTCCTGAAGGGTAAGTCTTAGAGGGAAAAGGTCTCAGGACAAAGTTTCCTAGGGCAAGTGGTCACTTTAAAAATGTCAAAACATCACTTTCAAAATGTTTAGTGTAAGTGACTACTTAAAAATACCAAAAGGTCACTTTCAAAATGTCTGAAGGGTCGATTCAGGAAGTTCAAAGGGCATGTGCTCTTGGGGGAATTATTTTAGGACTTTTGTGTCAGATAAAATGTTTGAGACAAAAAATCCAAAGGAATTGACTGAAGGATAGGAAAGGGCTGGAATAAAATTTCTGAAGGGCAGGCTTGTAGGAAAAAATGCTCAAGATAAAATTCCTAAAGGGCACTTCTGATGGTCCAAAATGGCCTTTAAAAAAAGGCTGAAGGGTTTACTTCATGGTGAAAATGCCTGAAGGGACTACTTCGTAGGGTATATCTTGATGGGAAAGGGACCTTTTCAAAAGTCCTAAAGGGTAACCACAAAATCCCAAAAGGCACCTTCAAAAGGCTGAAGGGGTATGTTCAAAAATTCCAAAGTATTTATGTGTCCTTGACAAAAATTTTGAAGGGTAAGTCTGAGGCAAAGGGTCATTTTAAAAGTCCTAAAGGAACAGCATCTAGGGAAACGTTTCAGATAAAATGTCTGTAAAAATACTCTCAAAGACCCAATTAGTTTGGAAAAAATGTCTAAAGTTATTCAATTGGCTTAGGAAAACATCTCGAACAAAATGTTTGAAGGAAAGGATCAAAATAGAAAAGGCATAGGACAAAAGTCCTAAAGGATAGGTGTGAAGGGGCTAAAGGTAATTGCAAAAATCTTGAAGGATAATTTCAAAATTTTGTAAGGGTCATTCTAAATATCGAAGGGTACTTTCTACCTAACAACAATCTGAAGGGTCAACTTTGTAGGGCATTCATCCATGACAAAAGTATCAAAGGATATACTTTGTAAAGGCTAAAGGAAAATCTCAACAAGGCTGAAAGGTAGGTTCAAAGGGGTCAAAAGGCAATTCTATCAGGAAAAGTGTATTAAAAAGATTGTCTACAAGAATAAGTTTGATTTGAAGAAATTATTTTGTCATAATTATTGCAAGGAAAATGTTGTGAAGAGCAAATTTCATCGGACAAAATGTCCAACACAATAAACCCAAAGACCAATTCATGTGGAATAAAAGTTCTGAAGAGAAAAGCCTAAAGACATAAACCAAAAACATAAAGCCTGACAAAGACTCTTGAATAAGGTTAGTCCATGAAAACACAATACCAATGCTATTTTACCAAAGTATGAAAAGGGCCAATATTCAATCTTCTCCCAAATTTTGCATAAACATATAGAAGAGGGGCTCAAAGTCAAGACCATAGTCTAAAAAAAGTGGGTCCTCATTTCCCTATGAAAAAATGGGGTATTAGGTACAACAATTTGGGGTAACTCTATTTCATTCACAGCTGACTTCTCACCAAATTATAAATACTTGAATGCTCTCTTCTTATCTTCAAGTATTTTTAACAATTTAACAAGTGGTACAGTGATTTTTAGTTGGATCAACACTTGGGCCATATCACATATGCTATATTGAGGAAGAGGGGTATTTAGTGGATGAGTGATAACATTTTTAGCTAGAATACAGTCACTTAAGATCTAAAGTGGAGTAGGCTGGGATGGATTAACATTTTTAATAATAGCCTTCAAAGGTGGATTAGTTTTAACATCATTAGCACCCTTAGGGATATTGGACAACATGGGTACTCTATTCTTGGCTAGAGCACCTCTAGGCTTAGAAAATTGAGAAATGGGCACTAGTTTGGGAGCTTCCATGACTATTGTAGTTTTCTTAGCATCCTTACTAGCATCCCCTACCTTTGGATTTGTAGGGGCAATGTCTTGAGGATAAATAGCCTAATATTTTATTCTCAAGTGATACTCCTCTTGAGCAATTATTGCATTAATTAGTAGCTACTTGCCCTCAACTAATGGAATTCCCCCATCATACTTCTTAATCATCATAGAGCACAAAAAATCAAAATCATGAATGGGCAATTCATTTGCTTGTGTCATATTAGCATCACAAGCAAATTCAAGAGTTAAGACATTTACCTTCTCAACTGCACTCCAAAATTGATCCACAGTAGTAACACTCAACAATTTTGTGGAGGTAATCATCTCACATCAGGGGCTTTAAAAATTGAACATCAGGATCTCATCATCGGATGGCGCAAACTCAATTTCATCCACATCTTCATCAATTAGTTTAGTTGTATCACATGGGGGATGTAGAAAGAAGCACTTTTTACACCAATCGATATCAATGTCATAATCTACAGCATTCACCTTGGCATGTAAAGGATCTAGCACTTTTCTAACCCCTCTATTTTGGTTTTTGTCCATCCTTCCTTCACGTGCAGGCCTCTTCCCTCTATCATTATCTCGATTTTGGAAAGTAGGCCCCCTTTATGCTTGATTCAGATTTAGAGCTCATTTGTAGTTGGTAGACACATGAGGGACCACTTTTTTAGCTTTAGCCAACTTGTATGACATTTATTTGACAACATAGGCCAAAGTTTGGATAGTTTCCTCCAGACTGGTTGTCTTTGTGGGTTGTGTCTTTTTTGGATTGACCAACTTCACATCATCCCACTTATTTATAGGATTTCCCATAGCCTTGATGTTATTATCAATTTGGATGGCCATATTGAATGCCAATCATAGGTTAGTGGGATCCTTGTCCCTCAAGTAGTATGTAACCGTATTATCAAATGCATCACAATACTTTATCAAGCATGTTGTATCACTAGGCCTAATGTTTTTGAGCAGATGCATCATAGTCTTGTTGAACCTTGTGTTAAATTCATGCACACACTCCTTAGGATTATTTTTGATGTTTTTCAAATTCATCCAAAAGAAACCTTGGATCAATCCTAGCACCATACTGAATTCTATAAACATTCTGCATCTCTTCACATGAATCAATACATCCAATAGGAAGGGAATTGAACCATTCATGAGCATCTTCCTCCAACATGTGTACAAACAACTTAATGCACACATCCTCATACTCAACCTCATAATCTTCAATGATATTTTGAAAGATCCTCAAATGTTGATCACCACTCACTACATTGTTCCCTTGGAATTTTGGGAGTCATTTCCTAACTTCATTTGAGACTTCATTAGGATAGCCTTCCATTTCATTGAAATTGATAGGCTTGAATCTGGGAACATGAAATGTAGGATGTGCATTCTCACTTGGATCCCTATACCTCATGATTGGTTCAATGGAAGGTTCAAGAATAAATGGCAAAGGGATATAATGGGGTGAATGAGGTGGACTTGGTGAATCAAACTTGGGAGGGGATTCAACTGGTTGAAAAAGAGTTGGAAAATAAATAGGACCATGTGTTTCAAAATTAGTAAAATAGTTGTGATAGTCCTCAATAATGGGAGGTAAAAAAAGATTTCAAGATTATTAGGATCTTGATGATCCTTAGCAGTTGAACTCTGCCCTTTAATAGGCCTCCAAACTTGTCCCCTTATTCTTTGATGAATACTTAAGGATGAAATAAGTTTCTTAGATGGGTCACCTTTGAAAGATGATCTTAATCCTTCCAAATTTACAAACAAGAAGATACTCAAAACTGAAAGTTAGCAGATATTTTATAATAGGCACCAATCTTCTTTGAAACCAAAAAATAAAATTAGAGTTACCATTAGAATCAAACTTTTAGAATATAACAATTGAAATATTATTTTGATATATGTTGTAATTAAACTTGTTGAAGTTTAATGAGATAGAAAACAAAGACACCGAATTTTTTAGAATAATTTTCAAAAGGGATAAAACACCTTTCAACATACAATGTTAAATTTTTTTTACAATAAACTCAGTAGAAGTCAAATTGTCAAACCTTAAAACTTCATGGCACGTTCCTAATGGAGTGTTGTGATGTTGACAGCCAAGATAGTTAGATCAATGTAGTAATAACAAAGAACTTCACAAGATGAAATACTTATGGCTCTCCACAAGAGTCTACAACAACACACAAATAACCAAGACTTTAGTTTAGTCCCTGACAATAGCATCAGAAGGGTGTTGGTTCCCAATTATACACCTCGTACACTCAACCTTACACACTTGAGAGAGAATGACAAGCAATGATGGAAAACATGTTAGTATGTCATTGTAAGCAAGGAAGGGTTTGGCATCAATATTAGACCGAATGTAGAAAATAATTGAAAGGTACCTATAAAGGGTATGGTTAACTCCCTGCTACTTTTGAATTTGCTTGAACCAAAGTGAGAGGACCTATGGGGTAGCTTGCTCACATAGAGAGATTTTGTAATTCAATCTCCATGGATATTTTTGGCATAATGAATAAATATGACCATAGTATAAATAATTTTACACACTTCACCATGAAGGGTTATCACATGAAATGCACAAATTCTCTAATCATATACAAACTACTAAAGATAGATGAAATTATGACTACAATCTTCATTCTGAAGAATCTTCAATAATAAAGGGGCCAAATAAAAGACTGTAATGCTAGGATTCAAAGCACACAATACAAACACATTTAAAATATGTGAGATTTTATGCATTTTCAAGGCAAATAACACTTATAGTATGCAAGGGGTGTATTATTTTTAGGGTAGGACAAGTTAGATAATTATAAAGCAGAGGTTGGTATACTGGTGGCTTCCAAATAGTTGGGTATCTGACAATATTTCATGACAATATTTCTTAACAAAGATGCATAAAAACTTCAAATGCAAGATAATGGTAAATATAATATGATCCCCGAGAGCTATAACATACACTAAAACTAATCTTTCAAATGCCTTATTGAATCCATAAACCTAGGGTTCCCTAACAAGTTATTTAGTAACAGATTCTAAAATAATATAGAAAGAGATTTATAATCCAGATTGAAACCCAAAATGATAACCAATAATAGGCATAGAACAAGATATCTAGTCAAAAATATATGTAAAATAGGTCATTGTACTTCATCAATAGGAAATAGCAAATAACCACAAACATTTTCATTAAATTGAAAAGAAATATTTACAAACATCAACACTTCAAAATGTTGCCATGGGGACAAGCCTAGTGTGATTGATCTTTTGATAAGGGAGACATAAACATGCTCTCAAATCCTATTAATGGATGTACAGCCACAACCACCTTAGCAAAGGAGATAAGATCTACACACACTAATTGATTTTATAAAAATTTCTATAGAACCTAGACTTAGAGAAAATGAACTCCTAAGACAATGACCTGCAATAACCAAAAACCAACAACAACCTTAGAACAGAGGATAAAACCTATATTTATACATTTTTAAATCTATAACTATGGGTTACAACTTTCAAAATTTTAAAACAAACTTTCGAGTTTACCAAGATGCATCCAACTAGAAAATATCCCCTTGCCATGCCTGAAATCTTCATCCATTTGCAAGAAAAATTTTAAATTATAATTACCTCTACAAATAATGATGAATATTTTTTAATAAACTTTTGGTGTCATGGTGGGAGATGCCTTTCACACAATCTAGAAGGAGAATATTCATGGTCGAGAGATGAACAAACTTTGTCTTTATGTGGAACTCCCTGAAGATGCCCTAGCCCACTTGCTTGCACAACTAGAACATTATAGATAGCTTCTGTTCCTCTTTGCACACCATAGAACAACCTGCTCTTGCAATGATTCCCTAAGTATATTTTGGATTCACGGCTACTCAAGAGATGTTTTTTGGAGTGGCCTACCTTGGATTTGTAGACCTGCAATATCTCTCCTATGGAGGAGCTTGGGCAAGCACAATAGTGAAAAAACATAAAAGACTTAGGTTATTTTCAATTTGTTTACCTTTTGGCTCCAACTTGTTTTTCACATTTTGAATTTTACAAATTTGCCTTTTTCACATCTAACCTTTTAGGGCTTCCCTCATATTTTTTAATGCAAAAATGCATTAGTTTCAACTTTTGATTTACTTGGGTAAAGCCTGGTCCCTTTCATAAATTTTCCATGTCAATTAGATGTCAATGGTGAAAGTTCCACCAACTATCTTGCACAGGGTCCTATTCTTTATATGACATGTATGCCAAAGTGACATCACCATGTCACTTAGTTCACCAATAGCCTTGCTTTATACTGGCCTTAACATCACTTATCTCCATACGTAGTTAAACTTCATTGAAATGTCCACGATCATCCTACACCATTAGATCTACTTGTCTGAGCAAATACAAACCATAGATCTATTTCTAGCTCATTGTGGTCATGACACATGTCACTACCACATTAAACTTGGACCCTTTGAAAAATCCATCTTGGCTCATTCTATTGGATATGTGTGCATAGATCGATACAGACCATTAATCTAGATCCAAAAGATTAAGTGTTATTGGTTGCCAGTTATCTTTATCCCTGAGGTCATGCCACTTCGTAGCCCCATGGGTTTTCTGTATCCCGCTTTATCAACCTTATCAAAATAATGTGTTCTTTTTAAGTGGCAGTCTCACATTCATTCTAGGCTTCATTGAAAAATCTTGACTTAATATGCATCATGGACCATATTGTGTAGATTTAAATGTGTACCATCGATCTTGAGGAACATGCTTGATCTTTAGCCTATGACCATGTATTAATGTTTCTACTATGCCCTTGTATTGTTAGATATTTTTGCCTGATCAAATGCACATTGTCAGATGGAAATCTATGAGGTGGAATATCATTAGATACTGCCTACACTTAACCCTGAAGATGTGCCACCTAATATCTCTGTAAGCTTCCTATGAGCCTTACAAGTAGTCTCTATTGCTTTGAGCACCATCATGCTACATGATAGCATCTCATGATTCTATTTGAAAATAAATGGCTACTTCACAAGGCCTAAATTTGATGTTTGTGCAACCATCCTAGAACATTTGAATCTCAATGACTAGTTATCATGTCTTAAAATTGACGTCTATGTATCTGTCAAAAAACATCCACAAGACTGTCATACCTATACTTTGGGCAAATTTCTTTAAAAATTTGTTTGTCAGCATTCCTACTCTGGGCCTTTTGTTCTAGACTTTACTCATTGGGCCTTTTATCTTCGACATTCTTGCTTTCATTGGCCTTTTGGTCTTTGGAAGAATTTTCTCAAGGCTTTTGTCTTCAACATAATTATCCCACAACATTTCTCTTAAGCATTTTCTCAAGACAATTGTTTCAGACAAAATGTCTGAGACAATTTCTCTGAAAGCTTTTGAATTCATACTTTTCTCAAGAGATTTGAACTTTATCAGACTTTTTGCATGGGTAAAATGCCTGAAAGAATTTGTATTTTAGATTTTTGCCTTCATCAAAACACTTATAACAAACATTTTATCTAAAACAATTTCCCCAAAGAAATTGGCCTTTTGCACTTTTGTCGAAGGAATTGGACCTTTGCAATTTTGCCAAAGGAATTCAGACTAATGGTTTTCATCGAAATAAAGGACTTTTGTCCAGCTTTTTGACACAAATAAAATGCTCGAAGGTTAAGTACCCTTTCAATTTTTTTCCATAGGTAAAAATTCTGAAATAAGTAAAAACTTAACATTTTTTGAAGGAATTTGGACTTTTCTTTCAAGGTTTTTTAGCGCATGTAAAATGCCCAAAGGGTAAACACCCTTCAAATTTTTTACCATAGACAAAAAGTTGGAAACAATTAAACCTTACATTTTTTTCTGAAGGAATTGGACTTATCTCTTTTGCTGAAGAAATCAAACCTGTACACTTTTGTCGAAGGATAAATGCCCTTCAGACTTTTTATCATGGGCAAAATTTTTGAAAGAAATTACCCTTCAAATTTTTTGCAAAACACTTAGCCCAATACAAATGGGACTTGGCCAAGACATTAAATTCCTTTAGAATTTTTGTAGCGAACAAAATATCCAATGGAAATAATTTTTTAGACCGTTTATCTGAGATAAAAATCCTAAAGACCTATTTCCATTAGACATTGTGTTTGTGCAAGAAGTTTGAAAAAGTCTAAGGGAAAAACACATTCACCAAATAAAGACCAGATTAGGACTTAGCCAATTTTCATGTGAACTTGACCTTCACTTGGAGATCAAAGTTGGGCTAAGGACTCAGGAATTTATACTTGATAAGGGCCCAATTGCTTTCATGTAATTTTGGGCACTAACAGGTCTAAGTGTAATGTGTGCCTTAGAGAAAGCCTAATTCCTTTAGGTCTCTATTAGGCCTAATAGGGTTTTGGTCCCTATGAGAGATGACCAACTTGTTTAATGATTGTTACATAATAGTAATGTGTTTTTGAGCTTATCTCAAGGGTATTCAATATATTGTTAAGGATTTTATCCGACCAAGATGGGTGAGACCAATAGTTGGGTATAAAAGCAAGGCCTAATTGGCCCATTTGAGTAAGTTAGAGAAGAGTGTGAATACAAGCAAATGAGAGAGCCTTTGAGAGACAAGGAGCAGGTCATTTATGACCATCAAAAGAGAAAAGGAGTAGACATGTTTATCTAACATAATTGTTGTAGGTGGATGACTAGGTCAATGGAATTAATCAGCCTAGAAGAGACATGTTGAGTAAGAAGGCCTAAGAGGCTATCTGAGTGAGTTAAAAGCCAAAGAGTGAAAATAAAGGAGGTCATCATCAGTTGAATATTATCAATAGGTGTTCAAAGATGATAAAATATTAAAATTGACTTAGTTGGTGCTAAGCTACCTAGGGGGTTAGACCCTCCTTACAAGATTGAGCTTGCAAAAGACTAGTTGAGTGGGTGCTTAACTAGATAGGGGTTGGAGCTCCTTGTGGAGTTGGTGCTATTGATGCTTAATTTTGCAACTAATCACCAAAGTCATGAGAAGTTTCAAATATGTAGGATCTGACCCTTGAAATGACCTCCATATTTTTAAAAAATTGGCTCTTCTCTTTGGGGTTTGATGTAAAAGGAAAAGAAACAATGCATAAAATAAGTACTTAAAGTACTAAGGCGATACACCAAGATTGTATTCCTCTACCAAATAGCACAATAACTAGTACTAACAGAATTCATTGAAAATATTAAAGATCATAAAGCATGATCAATAATTCCAACATAGACTATAGACTAATCAAAGGCTCATAATAGAAAAGATAACCTGAAACATCATCTATCCAACATCACAGTATTAAATTTAAAAACATTCATTGATAGAATTAAAGAGCATATAGCATGATTAACAATCTTAGTGTTTATGCAAAGATAAAATAGGCTCATAATATAAAATGAGAAGTAAGAATTAGAAATAGAATACAATTACACAGAACACCACTCTCTCTTCATAGTTTGATAGGAGAACAAAATACATAAGACAAAATACATAGAATACAATATTTGATCTCTCAGGAGAGGCACTTGTTAAGGCAATAAATTCTTCATAAACTAACTCCTAAACTCTCTATTGATCTAGATGAATCTCTAATTATCTCTCCCCCCTTATTTTGATCCTTTGATCTACTACTTATAGCCCAAAATATCCATCATGGGTCATTACCACTCGCTCAGATTCTAACCACATGTCCACAAATTTGGATCCAAAACCTACATGGTATTGTAACTGAATAACTTGGAGCTTAATTCAATCATTTTTTCTAACTATCTCTTTCATTCTATTTCAACTTTTTCTCCTATTTGTCTTCCACCTGTAGTCTCTCGGAGTATGGACATGTGGAGGCTTTCGTAGCTATTAACTACTTGACTCTTCCTTCCCCTTCATTCTACAAACTCTTTAGCTTTCTCAACTCTTTTAGGATTTGGGACCTATTATGCTAACTCGTAGTAGCTTCACAGTTGATGGAGGATTTTTGATATTCACTTTCCCTTGGAAGAGCACCGAAGTGGCATGTGGCATCATCCACATTCATTTGAGTATTGAAGCTTTTCTCCAAGGATTTAATAAAAGAAGACTCCTTTGAGGCTTAGTGATCACCATTAGATTTGTCATTGTACTCTGCATCGTTAATTTACTGCTTTCCTCATTTGGGCTCTATGTGGAAGCCTTACGTGAGTCAAGGGAGCCTTTTATTTCCTTTTGTCTACAAGAAGCATCATTATGCCATGTGGATGCCTTATATATAGACACTTTTTTTATTGAAATCCTACCATTGGATCTACCACTGACCCTTTGACTTCAAAAAGAACCATTGTTTATCCATGTGGTAGCCTCGTACTCAACGGAAGCTTTTTGATACTTATTTATCTTTGAAAAAGCATCAAAGTGACACATGGATACCTTCTATTAGTGTTATATTCATAAAGCTTTTCCAAGGCTTTAACAAAAAGAGATTCCTTTGACCCTATGAATTAATATGACCCAAAATGTTATTTAGCCACCTATATACTTAGTCAAATAATATATATGTGTGTCCCAAAGTATAAAATAAAATGTAGAATTTTAACTCTACAGTTCATGATGACTCACTAGGGAGTTCGTGCCTACATTGAAGAACTACCGCAAAATTACTCGAACCAAACTTGATCAAAATTGTTCTTGTTGTAGCTCACTAAGAGTTTTTGTAATGTGGCCCGTAAATTGGCCCACTTTGCCTCTAATGGATATTATCTCTTCTGTAGAGCTTGGAAAGCTCTATCTAGTTCTATTATTTCCTTATGAGAGAATGCTTGGAGATTCTAAACCACTGGGTGAAATTTAAATTCCAAATTTTCAATCAAGATTAAAACGGTTTCCACATCTGTGATAGTTGAATAATCACTGAGGGACTAGAAAACTTTTTGATCATTTTGCTTCATGACTAGTAGATTTTAAATCTAGTCTTCCATTAGCATAGTGCTATCATCTAGAAAAAGAGAAGGGAGTCCTAACTAGACCAATTTATTAATATGCCCTTTCATTTCCTTTACCCCTTCTTTCAAAAGGTTCAGTAGATTCTTGCATTTGGATGTCGCTTTATTGCATCTCAGAATCTCACTTACCCTTCTTACTACTGTTCACCTATCTATGACTCTAGCTTCCTGTAAAGTTTCTTATGATGTGTCATATAACTTCTGAATCAGCCATTTTGATTTATTTACCTTGGTAGCAACTAAAAGTAGGATATTCTCCATATAATAATCCACTTTCACACATAGGGTCTAAGCATCAAATATGAATTTGAGTGTAAGCTTTAAATGGGTCACGTCTACTAATATTATCTTCTAATAATAGACATAAATTTCCTTGACCATCACCACAACTCCTACTGACTAGGGTTATTAGGCTAACTTTTGAGTTAACTTGGTCACTTTGGCTTTAGAGTTCTTGATTGATGCCTTTAATTTATTCATCTCTGCCTCTGTAGCATTTATTTTGTGTTGTAGCTGAGTAACATCAACTTCCTTGTCATCAATTATTTTCTCAAGGAGACTCTTCTCCTATTACAATGAGCTAATAGAGGGTTTAATTGTATTGAGCTCCTCTTGTAGAGACTTTACTTTATCTTCTGAAGTCTTCAAAACTTCTTTGGACACTGCCCCCTTTAAATCCTTGTTGAGCTGGGCTATCTCCTTATCCTTGGCTTTAAGCTCTTGAGTCATGCCGCTCACAGTGGCTTGGACTTAAATTAAGTCTAATTTTACCTTCTATAGACTATTAAAGAACTTAAGATAGTTTTTGGTAACCATATCCACAATTTCAGTCATAAGCTCCACCTTATCCTAAGGTCTGAACTGAGTCAGATCCATAGCCACTACACTCATTATCTAATCTTTAGACTACATTTGCTCAAGTAGCTTATTCACATTAGGGACCATGTGGTAAATAGTGAGGGTATGTTATTCGTGGTCAAATAGAGACCTCATTTGTTGCATTGCCACTATCCTACCCTCCTTTTTCCTCTACTTATCCTTTCTTACCTCTCTTTCCCTCTTGGCCATGTCTGACTGAGTATGGAAGTCCAAGGGAGAGGTCACTACACCACCAACTAAAGGAGACCCATGAGGTAGACCATAAGGCACGGTGATTGATTGTTGGGGTTGGTTCTATGGTGAAGATGGACTTTTTAAGACCCTAGGAGAAAGAGTTAGTAAGTTTATCTATTGGGAAGCAAATGGAAATGGGGAACTATATGGAATTAGTGTTTGATTAAACATAGTCAAGATGGTTAAGAATGTTAAGACATGTGAATGGGGTGGCATTAATAGTGTTTGAGTAGAGTTTCAGGATTAGAATTCTTAGCCATGTCTTCTGAAATCTAGTGTTGAAATCAGTCATTGCTTCTTAGGGAACTCTCTTAATAGTGATTAATTGTTATAAGATGGATGATATATCCCCCTTTTCATTAAATCTATCATATAATGCAGTTCTTAATTAGTTCCAATTTTCAATAGAATTTGGTGTTAAAGATCTATACCAATCAAGAGCCTTTCTTTTTAAAGAGGTAGCAAGTAGTCTCAAGGCTAAATTTTGATGTGTGATAAAGTGGATAGTACATACATCAGCCATAGGTGCTTCAATAAACTTTAGATCTTGACATTATAGGACTATAGTCCATATGCATGGTTCAGTGGATTTTATTTCCAAACTGGTTTTTCCACATATCTCTTGTGTCCTCTTGTGATATGCTCATGTGGTTTTTTATGTATACTTTGATATTTATGTGAATGAATGCTTCTTGGAATGATGAATGGAATTGAATAGTTATTGTTATGTAACTAATTCACCTCCATCTCTCAGTAGCTACTTCCAACATGAATAAAAATGGAGACAATGAATCCCCCTATTTAATTTTACATTCACTCCCAAAAAATCCAGCTAGAAAGCCATTAATAATAATAGAAAACATTGTCGTTAAAATGTTGTTGTAAATCAACCTTATAATATGCTTATGAAAACCATATTTCTCTAGAATGGAATCCAAGAAACCCTAGTCCACTATATCATAAGCTTTGGCCATATCAATTTTAAAAATCATACCTGCCTATTTACTTTCTACCACAGAATGTATCATTTCATGAACAACAATTATACCATCATATATTTGTCTTCCTAAAATATATCCACCTTGATTAAAATAAATAATTTTATTCAAAAGCAGCTTAATCCTTAAAGCCAAAATTTTTGTAAAGATTTTATAGACAAAATTACACATGTTGATTGGGTTAAACTCCTTGAATTATGAGGCCCCTATTTTCTTGGGAATAAGAGCTATAAACATATTATTAAGCTCTCTAAGAAGCTTTCAAGAGGAGAAAAAAACATCCACTGCTACCCATAAATCCTGCATAATAATATCCTAGTAGTTTTGATAAAAAACCATAATAAAGGCATATGGGCCTTGCACTTTGTCTTGCTCATTGAGAACACTTCTACCTCTATTTCTTCTATTACATATCTCAATAAACTGACATTATCCTTATTAGTAATAAGAGTTGGGACATGAGTAAAATTTATGGTCAATTCTTTATCAAGCACTGAGTTGGGAGCAAAAAGATCTTTAAATAAACTCACTACTTTCTATTTAACAACCACAAGATCAGTATGAAGAGTGTAGACATCCAATTCTCAATACCATTTGTGTTGAAATTATCAATCTTACTCAAATGCATAATTTAGGCTAAAATCACTTAAACACGCTAAATAATTCGAGCTTGTCATATACAAGTGCTAATTTAGGCCAATTTATCCCTAAATATGGTAATGCATTTTATGTGATTCCTAATTTTTCTTAAATCATTTTGAGTCATAATGATGATTTTGCATTTTGGTGACCTGGATCATTCTTTTCTTCTAATTTATTAGTACACGTCATGTACCTTTGTTATTTTGTATCAACATCCTAAATGAGATCACAGTCTGTACACATCTAACATCACCTTCCAATTCTTTCAGAGTCAAATTATGACTCTCTGATAATTTTGATTAATTGTGTAGCAATTTCTAAAGAATTGCACTAAAATTGATTAATCTTACTTAGACAAATTAAACAAAATTTTAAGCTTAAGTAAGAATTCCATGGAGAAAATTTAATATTTTTTTGTTGAAAATTAGTTTTAGATATCTAAATCACTTAATGACATGATAAATGGGGTGGTATCCATAAGCCATAAATGCAATAAATATCTAGTTTATGGGCACCCGTGCCTAATTAATGCCCCTTCCTCCCAAATCATTATGAAGATATTTATGAATTTATAATACAATATCAGATTAATTCATGGCCACACATCTCAATATTTAGATGGATGGTCATGGTTGATCCTAACCTATTTGAGAATTCTATAAATAGAGTATAGAACATCATTTTTAAGCTTAAATTGTGTAAAATTATAATTCAAGATTCTCTTCACAAGTTATTTGTGTTTTGATAAATGTTTTATCTATAATAAGTTGGCTTCAATTGATAGGCATATTAGTGATTCCATATCATGAGTCCAGGTTATACATAGTGATTTTGAGATGATGGAAGAGCTTGGTATCTATTGTTGACAAAGACAAGAACAGTAGATCAAGGAGAAAAACACATTTGGAGCCACTTTTGGATGGTGAAGTCACTTGGTAAGTTAATAGGTATTTTCTTTCTTTCAATTGTTCTTCATTATCATTTGAAATCCCTATTGGAATAAGGTGGCCTAGCTTGTTATTTCTTTATGCATTCTTTGTGTTTACATGACTACAGTTTGACTAACAATCTTTGTAGTCCATCTCTACTTCTTGGCATGCATGGTGGGACCATTGAGTCCATTCAAGTAAGGATGAAATTGTGGAAATTTTACATTTTATTTTTAGTCATTTAAAATTCCTTAAACATCATTATTTTAGCTCATTTTAGGCACACACAGGTCACATAGTGATCGATGATGGTTCTAAGTGATCGGCGTCAGTTAGGTCCAACCATGATCAGTTGGGTTGCAGGGAAAAATATAACTAAAAATTTGCATTTTGAGTTTTTATTCAAATTTTTTCCTAATAATTTGAGTTTTATAAGTCTCTAGTCTTAACATAATTTTGATCCAAAAGTTTATCTTTTGGAGATTTTATCCTAACAATTATTTTTGAATCATAGATTTTACATTCAGGTTTATAGGTGATCATTGACAATTGTTTTCAACTGGCCATGGTTGGTTTTCAACAAGCGATGGTCTTGAGAGAATCAATAGTGGTCGATGTCGGTCACTGTGTTTTAAAAAAAATCACAAACCCAAGAGCATGTTTTCCAAAGTTGTTTGTCTCAAAGTCAAAAGTGTTTCAAAGCTAAACAAGACTATCTAACTTTTTATACATGACCTGCATGGAAAAGTGATAAATTGAGCACATGTAAGTCTTTTCACATTTTCTTTTGGTGTTTTAAAAAAAAATAACCTTCCTTGATGTTTAAAAGGAAAATTGCATGTTTATTTTGAATGTTTTGTGATTATTTTTCAAAAACAAATTCAAGCTAAGGCCAAGGGCCCAAATAACATCACCAAACACTTCAATTCAGTACTTAAAACAAAACTCACTTCAAATTTATAATCTTTTCAAAAGAGTTTTATTTTGTGTAAGTCAACTATCACTTGCTTTGTTAGATTATTTAAGCAAGAAAATTATGCGTGTATGCTCTCCCCCAATCCCTTATATGGAACTTGGGTGATCAAAAGCAACTTTTCATTACAATTGTGCTTTTGTCCATGACATAAAAAGAAAGTTGTCTAGGCTCTCCCCAAAACTTGTATGGTTTGGGTAATCTAAAAACAACGTTAAAGCCTTTTTACGTAGATTTTTATTTCATGCAATTTAGCTTGTGAGGGGGATGTCATTACCTATCATGGGTTCTTTAGGGAAGCATTGACCTAGGGCTTCATCTTCCAATATTATTTCAACCCCACTCCATGGTGGGGTATATAAATTAGGGTACACATACTATTAGAGCCAGGGGGTTGAGCAGCTAACCTCTCTTTTAAAAATGAAAGCTTGAGTCAGGTCTAGTCAACCAGGGGATACCATTAAGTAGTCCATAGATGATATCATCATGCAAAGGAATAGACCCTTGCATGATAATATTATTAGTATTAACTCAATTATTGTGTTGCATCTCTTATGTTAGCCACACATGGGACCATCTAGATGGTCATAAATTGTAAGTTTTTGACAACCCCACTTGTTGCAGAGTATTGTTGATGCAGGGTGAGTAACTTGAAAGTCCATGTCACCATATTGTCACTTTAAATAATGGGGGTGTAAAATACCCTACCATATAATGCACTTTTATTTTTGGATGAACACTTAATTTACTTCCAAGTGAACATATATAGATAGATTTCAACAATACAAAGCAACCTTGTTAGTTTAGGGCTTGGGATGATTAATTAGTTGTATTTATCTTTTGGTATTAGCTTACTTAGTCCTTGATTTGAGTCAAAACTTGCTTGTAAACACATGTCATAATCAAACACATTGTCCACAATTTTTTGAACAAGGAGGTGTTACATTGTCCAATTGAAAATCAATATTTTTCTTATTCAAATTTGTCATCTTAAATATTGTGTCATATCATCTAATTGGCACAGTTATGTTACCCGTTTGAGTCTAAACCAATTCCTAAATTATCTTTAAGTCCTTCATTGATGATTCAAATTTAAAATTGCACTTTTCTAAGTTCATAAGGTTGACGTGTTAAGTGGGTTCACCATTTACACTTGACTTGAGGGAATTGGGTTCAATTTCTCATTTGGATTGAAGGTCATTTATAGACTCATCATCTATTTTCATCAGTGGTGAACTTCAGTCATCTTGTGTAATACTTGCACTCTAAGTTCAAGAATAACATTTTATACTACCATTCGTATTACCATGTGGTGGCGTTTTGCTACCCATTTGGTTCTAGTTTTATACTTAGGAATTCTTGCATGTTTTCACATCTTGAGTTTCTTGGTTCGTATTGTCTCCTTCCTAATTTGAAGGGCTTTCCTCTAGTTTTCTGGTAACAACTCATCGAATTTGAACTATCTTTTATGATATTGACATATCTCTAAAATCTAGGCTTTGGTGTACTCGTTTATACTTTGGATTTTTGAGTTATCATACCCTCTTCCAATTCATATAATTTTAATCTACCCAAGGTTGAGTAAATGTGTGAACATCATTATTCTAATTGTGTTTGGTACTATACCACCCTCATTATAGTCTCTTCAGTACCTTGTCACTTGTTTAGATAGGATCAAAACACATACCTTATTCAAACATTTGCAAAATATTTCCAAATCTAGTCAAATATATAGAATAACCTTTTTAGACATGACTCAAAGGTTTACTCATAGTGGGGTCCCTTACAACCCTAGCTATGAGTAAGATCATTGTTATGATGGTCAATACAATTTCATGGTCTTTGAAGACATTCCCACAACTCTAGGATCCAAATAAGACTTTTTAGAATATCAACCCCAAGAGGACAAGGATGAAGCCCTTCTAAGGTTGATAGAATCAAGTGCTAGACTACCCTCACATTTTCCTATGGAACAATTGCATACCTTAGTTAGAGAAGGAGAACAACAACAAGAGCAAGTTTTCTAAAACATTGTACAAACAAACATACCTTCTTCTAGCAAGGGTAAGGAAATACTTAGAGAGTCAAAACCAAAGGATCAAGATCTTATTAACAATATTAAGAAAATAAGTCAACGATATGTAGACCAACTTATCATGGACTTGATAGACTATTTAGTAGCTATGTCAATCCATAAAGATGATTCTAAGGAATAAGTAAATGTGGTTGAACAAATGTAAAATCTAGTTGAGAACATTATAATGATAGATCAAAATGTCTCAATAGAACAATCCAAATCCCAAGAGGTTCCATAACATGTTCCATTGGAAACGGAGCACACATTTTTCAATCACCAAGAACCTCTTGTTCCTTTTCAAATTCAAAGAACCAAACATTTGATACGCATTGAAGAAATTGTACACAATAATTTGGCTAGTTCATCTAAACTGACATGTACTATGGTAAATAGACCAAGAACTCCCCCAAATTAACATAACATGGTTAATTTGAGGTAATAGATTCCAAAGAATTGACCACTTACTTACTTGATTCAAGGAGGGAACCAAAACCAAGTCGAGGATCATAGGGTGTACATCCCTACCAAATCCATGCAAAAATAGGGGCACATACCACTCCAAGAGCAATAATAGGGGCACATACCACCCCAACAAAATTATGTTCTACCCACAAATGCACCAAACATGTAAGAGTGGAACTCTATGAAATAGATTGTGATATGATTAGAGATGAATAACAGAGTTAAGAAGTACAAGTTTGATGAGATATGTCCATATCCATTTGATTTATCTATTCTCCAAGTTCTCTTTCCATTTCATTTTGAGGTGCCTAAATTTGATAAATATAAAGGAAAAGGTGACCCACAAGAGCACAATCATGCATTATTTGTGTTATGCCAAGAGGTTGCTTATAATATCATCTATTTTGTTTGTTTGTTTCTATGAAGTTTAGCAGGATAAGCTTTAAATTAGCTACTTAAGTTACCCAAGGGATCGATTGCAGATTAGAATGACTTATCTAAAAAGTTTTTCAACCATTTCTCGTACAACTTTGAGCATGAATTGGGCATTTTTGACTTATGAAAATCCAAATAGCATGATGGAGAGAGTTTTGCCACATATCTATAGAGATGGAGAGGATTAACGGGTTGCTTTCAACATAATTTTCCAGATAAACAATTGGTGGACATATTTTCACAGAACTTACATCTTGAGGTCATGCATAATATATGACTTGCTTATGTTAACTCATTTAAGGAAATTTTTGACAAGGGTGTATAAATTGCAAAGGCACTTATTATAAAAGGCCTTGTTAAGATTTTCATGTAGGGTCAATTTTTAAATCCAACCCAATCTTCTATCCCAATAGTTTTGCAAGAAAAATCTAAGGGTTTTAACAAGAACAAGAATGTAGAAGGGAATGGAGTAACTGAAGCAAGACATGTACAAATGGTGTAGGCCCCATTGGCCCTAAATATACAATTAGTTCCCCCTAATCCACCACCCAATTTACAAAGATGGCCTCCATAAAGGATATTCCACAATCAATACAAAGTCTTTAACAAATTAGGAGAACTTATTGAGATAGTTTTCCAAAAGCTCATAGCAACTAACCTAATTATATGGCTAGTACCAAGGCCAGTTCCTTAAGATCGACCAAGAATATATTGGTATAAAGAGAATGAATGGTGAAATTTTCATCATGTTATTGGACATGGTGAGTATCGGTGCGTCTAATTGTGGTACCTAATTGAAGATCTAATCGAGAGTGGTGAAGTTGAGATCAAATTGGCCCCACAAGGCACTAATTAGGATATAGGAATCTACCAAGATCTATCCCCTCAACATAATTGACCACCACTAAGGAACAATCAGTAGACCAAGAACAAAAATAGAGGTAGAATTAGAACCAAAATCAAGGTCAAAATTGTAATTAGCATGATTATAATCAAGATCATAATACCCATGTTAATAACTTGGGTTATAACAATATGCCTTATGACTATAACACTGTGGGACATATTTTTGCAAGCCACATTGCCACTATTACTATCAAATCATGTGAACCATCTCATGGCCCTCATAATACATGAACCAATATTATAAGGCCAACACCCTCTCCCTCTAGTAATGTCTCATCGAACTCATGTAATTCTATTATGACTCCATTTACATGGGTTACTATTTCTAGAAAACCTCCTAATTACAATGGCTCCTTACCGACTCAAAATTACAACAATGCAACTAGATGCCCATGAGTCACCCTCCAAGGCCCTTCACCTTCATCTTTTGATTATACTAGCTCTTTACCACCTCTAGGTTATGCAGTCACAACTAGACCCTCGTGAGTTACTCTCCAAGGCCTTTTGTCCACTTCTTCCATAGAACCTAATGTGAATATTGTGCCTTTGGATTTGAATCTTAACACTGTGCTAGCCAAGGTTAAGCCATCTCATCCCAATGTTGAGAAGCCTTATAGTTTATCAGACCAATTGAGCAAAACCTTTGCACAAATTTCCATTTTAGATCTCTTGCATCCATCAAAAGTCCATAGAACTATTTTGGATAGTATTTTATAAGAATCAACTATTCCCAAAGATATCAATCATGAATAGTTACAAACATTAATTGGACATTTATCTACATTTTGACAGCTTATGTTTGATCAAAAAGACATGTACACCCTAGGTCGGAGCTATAACAATCCACTATATATTGAGGTAATCATTGAAAACCATAAAATCAAGTGGGTTCTTATATATAATGGTTTAGGTTGAACATAGAATCCCTCAAACTGGTACAGAGATTGGACTATACTATGAAGGACATCCATCCATAGATGATCACTATAAAGGCTTATGATAATGCCGAGAGGGAGTCTGCTGGCACTATATAATTGACAATCATTATTGGGTCTATTTCCCACCACACATTACTTCAAATTATGGACATTAAACTGCCATATAACATACTTATTAGTCATCCTTAGATCTATGAAATATAGACCATTTCATCTACCTTGCATTAGTGTTTTAAGTTTCCCCATGATGGGATCGAGGTTACTGTTCCCACCGATCAATAACCTTATTAATATTGTAAACATCTAGAGGCTAAGTT
The DNA here is from genome assembly GCA_037957365.1 of Torreya grandis. Lineage (NCBI taxonomy): Eukaryota > Viridiplantae > Streptophyta > Pinopsida > Cupressales > Taxaceae > Torreya > Torreya grandis. Next base: position 1,324,329 of record JARHVA010002561.1, on the reverse strand, counting down.
TCGTAATTATAACTATTGTCCAGGTTCTGAATTCATCTCAAAGAAGAATAAGGTCATAATTTCACATCCACCTCCATCTAATTATATCAACCCTAGTGACTTGGATTCCACTTTGGCTGATGCATTTCCCATAGCTCTTGTAAAATAAGTTGTGATTGAAGATGTGGTCATTTCCACATACCATCTTAAGGACACCTTCCATGTTGCAAAGTTGCCAAAATATCCTAAAACATTTGGCAATCCAAAGCCTTCCAAGAACATAAATGGACCCACTTTGATTTGAAAATAGAAGAAACATCAACAAAAAACACCTATGGTATTTATACCTGCTACTTCACCAAAGAAGGATTGAGAGGCTTTTACAAAAGGAGATTGGTTATATTCTGATCACATTATTGATTGCTTTCAAAATCCAAAGTATGCAATCCCTAATCAAATCATGGATCATCTTGATTATACAGGAAGAAGACTTGGCCCATAAATGTACGAAATCTTGGAACCCTTATTAGTTGGAGTACCTAATCTAAATCATGGTCTCAAATTTATACCACTTGGGGGTGACCTCGTGCTTTTTAAGTGATTCTTCCAAATTAACTAGCGATGAGACTCTTGATAGTGATGTAGCATCCCATTATAGCCTTTTCGATGAGTTTGTTGACTCAAATTTATTTGACCAAAATACCATTATAACCATAATACCTATTTATCCTATTAGAGATTCTTGTTCTGAAGCAAGATCCCATTCCATTATTAGAGCTTCTCATCCTGAAGTAGAACCTCATTGTTCCCTATGCCTTTTCCACTCCAAACTCATTAATTGGGACTAGTAAAATTTGATCATACACCTTGATGAGTTTCAAAATGAGGAATCAATTGGAGAATACATGGGCCTAAGAGATGGATTGCCCATTGGTGATCAAAAACAAGGCTTTGATTTTTCATTGGATCCTTTTACCTACTTTGGAGAGTAAGAAAAATTTCTTGGTCATAATAAAGATAAAACATCAAGATATTTGGGTGAAAACCTCTCTGAGGCACTCGTTGATCAGAGAAAAAGTAAATAAAAAGACAATCCCTTGAGTGAAAACATGTTTTAAGTGCTCTCAGATGGGAAAGTTTTTCTCATCCCCTCAAGATGTAGAAGTTCTATCAAGTCCTAGCTCTATAGCCAATACAAGTATCTCTTTAGAACAACAACAAATGTTTGAGCATCTCACTCTTGAGTTTTTAGATATTTTTGCTACCAGCCATTACTTGAGATGGCAAATTTTAATTCATCACATTATCCAGAGCTTTAGGAGGAAAATCAAGATGTATCAGAAAAAGATGATCACGATCACACCTTACCTAATATTCTTGAAGATGGATCCACCCTTCTTGTAGAGAACATTATTGAATTAAACTTGGGAACATACAACGATCGCAAAATTGTTTTTCTTGGAGCTTCCCTTATTAAAGTAGAATGTGAACACATTATATCAATTTTGATAGATTTTAGAGATATTTTTGCATGGGCATATTCAAACATACTAGGCTTATACCCACACTTGGTAGTGCATTGACTTTTTTCCATCAGATGCCAAACTAGTTAAATACAAATTGAGAAAAATGCATCCATGAGTTGCCTTCTTGGTAAAAGCTAAATTAGATAAATTATTAGGAGTAGGCTTCATTAGACCACTAGACTATTCTGAATGGATATCTAACATTGTTCCAGTCAGTAAGAAGCCACACGACATATGTCTTTGTAAAAAATTTAGAGATATCAATAAAGCATGCCCTAAAGATGATTTTTCTCGACCCAACATCAACATGATCATCAATTCTATTATTGGGTACAAGATGTTATCCCTCATGGGTGGATTTTATGGATACAATCAAATCAAGATAACCCAAGAAGATCAACACAAAACTGCATTCACTACTTTGTGGGGAACATTTTGTTACCAAGTCATGCCATTTGGCTTGAATAATGTTGGAGCCACATATCAGTGTGTCGTGATTATCATCTTCCATGACATGATGCATGATATTATTTACGATTATGTTGATGACATACTACCAAAATCATGAACACGTGTTGGACATCCTGATGTCATACAAAGAATCTTAAAGAAGCTTCATGAATATAAAGTCCATATGAATCTTGATAAGTGTGTCTTTGAAGTCACTTCAGGGAAGTTTATAGGGTTCATTGTATCAGAAAGAGGGATCGAAGTTGACCTTGCTAAGGTTAAGGCCATTTTTGAAATGCCTCCACCTTCAAATCTTAAATAGATATGAATCCTATAGGGAAAGATTCAGTCAATCGGTAGGTTCATTTCTCAACTAGTAGATAAGTACCACCCATTTACCCATCTCTTGAAGAAGGGGGTTACATTTCAATGGGATGAAGAGTGTTAGCATTTGTGAAGCTCAAGACATACTTGGCCAATCTGCTAATTTTGAGACTGCCAACAACTAAAAAACCATTGCTTATTTACATATCAATAACTGAGCATTCATTGGGGCCAGTTTTGGCCCAACTTGATGATCAAGGTAAAGAACATGTAGTATATTATATAAACCACACACTAGTGGCTTATGAACACAATTATACACCTATTGAGAAGGTGTTTTTAGTTATGGTGTTTGCTTCCCAAAAGTTGCAACATTATATGTTGAACAATAAAACTATTGTCATCACCAAGGTAGACACTCTCAACTTTTTGTTATCCAAGGTAACTCTAACAGAACGTATGGCTAATGGGTCATGATCCTAAGTTAATTTGATGTTAAGTATCAGAATCATAAAATTATCAAGGGGTAAGTTATTTTTGATCAACTTGTAGAGACCCCTATTATAGACACTCAACCACTCAAATTTGACTTTCCAAACGATTCTATCATGGTAGTGGAAGAAGTCCATCTTGAAACTGAATAGTGGAAGTTATATTTTGATGCTTCCTTCACATCTCATAGATTTGGAGTTGGAATATTGTTTATTACACTACAAGGGGATTTGATTCCCAAAGCATTTCACATTAATTTTCATTGTACCAATAATATGGTCGAGTATGAGGCACTTATTGCAGGTCTACATCTTACCATTCAATGGGATATTTAGCACCTAATGGTCTATGGTGATTCCTAGTTGATCATCAACCAAACCAATGATCAGTACCAAACTAGGGATGACAAACTTGTTCCTTACAAGCAAATTATTGAAAATCTCAAAGTTCATTTTAAATCTCTATAGATTGAACAAGTACCAAGGGCTAACAACAAATATGTCGATGCAATGGTAATAATTGGATTAATGATACAAATTGATGGTAGAGCTAAAGAGTATCAGTTTCTAATTAAGAATATTATACAACCTGTATATGTTATACTAGATTTAGAAAGGGTATGTACTATTGCTAGTCCTAATCCCCAACTTGAATTGCCTTGGTATCAGGTTTATTATAACTACTTTCATGATCACATTTTTTCACTTGACTTATCCAATAACCAACAAAAACTATTCCATCACTGTCTATCTCGTTATACCATCCTTAGAAACATGCTTTATCACAAAGGCTATGATGGAACACTACTTTGTTGTTTATCTTCAAGAGAATCTAAGCTAGTGTTGAATGAGGTTCATGAAGGAATATATGGGGCCCACACCAATGATGTAGTCTTATTTAGAAATCTCCTCAGAATAGGCTATTATTAGCCAAAGATGGAGATGGATGCTTGCAATTATTTAAGGTGTGTTTCTTGTTAATAACATGGAAATTTGATACATGCACCTTCCTTACCGCTATAGCCAATCACAAAAACATGGTCGTTCTCTACTTGGGGCCTCAATCTCATCGAGAAAATAAACCCAACATCCTCAAATGGCCATAAACACATTCTGACTGCTACCAAGTACTTTACTAAGTGGATTGAGACCATTCCTCTCATTTACGTTATTGGGACGCAAATTTCTAAATTCATTAATTATCATATCATCTATCGATATAGCATCCTGACTTGCATTTTATCTGATAATGGTAGATCCTTTGTAAACAAAGATGTTAAAGACCTTTGTGCAAAATTCAAGATCAAGCACAAGAAATAAACACCATATAACCCATAAGGCAATGGATAAGTTGAGGCGTCAAACAAGACCATTATAGCCATTTTAAAGAAGATTGTCAATAATGCTAGCCATAATTGGCACTTACAAATCTTTTTTTATCATTTGGGCTTATCAAACCAGTCATCAAACCCCTACAGGAGCCACTTTATACTCCTTTGTTTATGGCACAAAATTTATTATCTTGATTGAGATCGAGTTGCCTTCATTGTGAGTATCTTTAGAGTATATTGAAGATGACAAAGAATACAGTCTTAAGGTTTCAAGAGCTAGAACTTCTTGATGGTTAGCATTTGGGTACCCTATAAAACTTGCAAGCCTATCAAAATAGATTATGATGAAGATACAACAAGCGCATTCTCCCTCGAGAGTTTGAGATTGGTGATTTGGTCTTAAAGTATAACCAAATGAACACAAACATTGAATGCAATAAGAAAGGTAAGTTTCAACCTAATTAGTTTGGACCATATGTTATCATGGTGAACTATGGATCAGGGGCATATCAACTGGCTAAACCAAATGGTGAATAGTTTTCAGATTTCATGAACATTGTGCACCTAAAGAGATTATATGTTTGATAGCTTTGAACCATTGTCTACAAGATCTCTTACTTGGGGGAAACTTGTGCTGAAGTATTCTATATTACCATTTTATCTTGGATCATCCTCTCATGCACCATATTATTTTGACATATCATATTACTTGTATAACTCTAGGTAGTGAAGGCTTTTGGATTGTTGGCACTTTGAACACATTTTATCACATCTTAGACCATTCTCTTTGAGAACCATATTCATTATATATTGTCCTCTCTTGGATCCCATTCACTCTGGACCATTCTATTTGAGAACCACATTTTTTATTATATCTTGGACTTGTTATAACCTAAACACTTTTATCCCTTGACCAATTATGATCCTAATTACGAATCATTGGCATTATGATCACATTCAATGTAAGTTCTATGAAGTAGATCAGCATAGATAGTAGTTACAACTTCTTATATAGATGAGTGAATTAGAATTCATCATCAGCTTAGGAGCTTTGCCAACTAGATGGTTCCATAGAGATATCTTATACTGCACATTATATTCTCACTTTGCTACTACTTGGTAGGCATTATTGTCTTATTAAGATCCTCATTATTGCCGATTTTTAAACATGAGCCATTGCAATTGGATTCATTGTTTATTGGAACTTATACTCTCAAATGAGAATCTCCTTGATTAGTTGGTTCCCCTTTATACATATTTTATCCCAAAAACACAAAAAATTAGAAAATGATCCACAAAATAACAAAAACATTATCTCGCTTTTATATATTTTGATCCCCAAGCTCTCTCCATTTCGCAAGTGATTATCCCCATGATCTTACCATTTTGTAAGTAATCTTATCCCACACACTTGTCATTTTGTAGGACCATTCTCATTTATACGTTCTATCCATTCTTCAATTCCATCTTCCCTTTTATTCTACAACATTAATCATATTTTTTTGGTCATCACCTTTTTTTCTATCCCACTTCCTGGGAGAACTACATTTAGCATGAAGTTCATATTAGACCATGCATCCATGGAACTATGTAGGCAATGTCCACTTGTCTTGTACATCTGAAGTCAACTTGGCCAACCCCTTCCTTTAGTTCTCTTCCCCCATTTCTTATGCATTAGTCATTTTTAATTAGGGAACAACTTTGAGTTCTTGTTCTTATTACGTTGTTGTATAAAGTAACGCCTCTACTACATGTGCCTAAATAATCGTGTTTAAACCGCACTAACTTGGTTTTTATTTGTGTGTGTTTATTTGAGTTTTATTGGTGTTTTGTTGTGTTTTTATTTATGTTTTGTTGAGCTTTCTTGTCTTTTTATTTTATTTATTTCCTTTGGTTGTTTCTTATTTTTATTACTTCTTGTCTCACCTTGGTCTTTTGTTTTATTGTTTGGTCTCGCTTCTTTGTTTTCTTTTTCTCCAAGAACATCTTAATGGACCAGATACATCTTAATTATCTTGATCTCATGTTATTAAGTTGTTATTATTTTATTTTTAAACAATATTATTCCTAATTAAGTCTTGATTGTTCATATCTTAATTTTAAGTTGGATTCATTTATGTTTTGTTTTTTCTTTATCTTTGTTTTTGGTTTAAATATAAATAGTTGTAACTCTGGTTTTGGTCATTTTTACCATTATTCTTAGTTATAGGTATTCACATTTGAACCTGCTCCATGCAATTTAAATTCCATGTCCTCATAAGTTCATACTTATGATGCCTAATTTATTTTGTTATATTAAGCAGTTTGTGATTTAGGTTATGTGAACATAGGAATCCAATAAGGGGAGATTAGTATCATGTTAGTAGATGAAATCAAATCCAAAAATACACTAATAAACTAACACCTTAATCTTAGATCTTAGACGTAGATTATTGAAGAACAACCATTGACAGAGCACAACTAAAATTCAAGAAAATAAACTTTCTTACCTTCTTTGCATGCTCCAAGATATCTCTCTGTTGGCTTGCTCAGATTGTGCTCAAGAAGTCTGTGGCAATTGAGCTTGGCTATCTTCTTCTCCTCTTGGAACCATTGGCTTTATGGATTTATCTTATGAAGATTTGACTCAATATTTTGGCATAATAACACTATATCAAAATAGCTTTGAAATCATTTGTTCATTATAACTTTGGCTTATGAGAGATTAAAATTGTGAGTGTGAGGCCTTTTTTTTATAGATTTTTCAAATGGGCTAGGATCAACCATGACCGTCCATCTCAATATAAATATGTGTGGCCATGAATTAATCTAATGATGTAAATAAAATTCATAAATATCCTCATCATGATTTGAGAATAAGGGGCATTAATGAGGCATAGGAGGGCTTAATCAGATATTTATTATATTTATAGCCTTTCGATGCTACTTCAAAAAATAATGTCACATGATGCAAATATTATAAACCAATTTTCAATAAAGAAATATTCAATAAGTTCTATGTAATTCTTATTTAAGCTTATAATTTGGGTTAATTTGTTTAAGTAAGATTAAACAATTTTAGTGCAATTCTTTGGAAATTGGTGCACAAATTAATCAAACTGGTCTAAATGTCCCATTAATGGGTTGAATTTGACTGCAGTGGAATTAGAAGATAATGTTAGTTGCATACAAACTAATATCCCATTTAAGATGTTATCGACATAAAATACTACATGCACATGTTGAGTGCTTTCGAATTAGGGGAATTTAGTGGTTTAGAGCATCAAATTGCATTTTTGGCATTTTGGCTCGAAATGATTCGAGAAGAACTAACAATCTCATAAAATGAATTGCCCTATTTAGGGATACTTTACCCTGAATTGACACTTGTATATGACAATTTTGAACCATTTAGCACATTTTAGTGTTTTTAGCCCAAATTATGATGTTTGGTAGAAATTGGTCTGAAGCTTAGTCAGAGGTCATTGGTGACCAATTTTAGATGTCTACAGGTTCAAGTCTAAAAGTCAATACAACTTTGATTAATAATTTTCAAGATCATCATGCATTATTTAGGATCAACAGGCTTAGCACTCTGACTCTATGCTTAGACGTGCATCGTTTGGTATATATCATGAGTCTAATCAATCACTGGTCAATTTTCATAGTCCCTCATTCCATTCTCTCTCACTTTTAGGTGAACTACATTAGCTTGAGGTCCATTTGGACTATATAGGCAGTGCTTGGATATGACATATCTAAGGTCAAATCGATCATCTTCACTTTTCTTTTCATCTCTTTCATCACTTTGTGCATCCTCATATACCTATTTTTTAATGGATTTTTCAAAGCCATTCCACCATCGCATCTATGTTTTCACCCGCTCATATTTAATTTATGTTATAGGTTATATACTTTAGCTATTGCTTGGAAACTTGTCCATACTGGGGCACAACATCTAAACCCTTTGTTGATTCAAATTAGCCCTTTAGGGGTAAACTATTCTTTATCAGTGCTCAAAATCTACCCTACTAGGGAAAACATGTTTATCACGATCATATCTACTCTGTTAGAGCACATTATTATTTCTTCTATGTTTGGAGACAAATTTCTCATTTTCTTCTAATTGTAAGCTCTCATCACATTTACCAATGATGGTAATGTTTTAGTGTGCAACTTATCTCATCATTGACCAGTTTTCAAGTGTTTAGCTTGCACCTTAGCTTTGGGTGTGTTGAAAGTATGTCGCTTCTATATTTAGATTGTATCATTCCCCTTCCCCCCATTCTTGGGGCCCATTATATTCTAATTATATTTTGATCATTTATGGAATCAACGTGTGAAAGCATTAGCTTATTTGGATTTAATTTGTTCCATAGGTTAATCTCACTTTCTCTCTCTTTTTGAGATTTTATCCTTCTCTTTCATCCCTGTATGTCCTCTCGAGGGGGCATCATGGGTCATGTCATTTCCAATTTTGTATTGACAAATATTTTCTTTGAAAAAATTTGCATCACCTGAATGTCTCGTTACGCCTTCTCAAACAGAGGTAAAATGTAGACGTCCAATTCCTAATATCATTTGTATTGAAATTGTCAATCTTACTCTTATGCACTCAAATACATAATTTAGGCTAAAATTGTCAGAATCCTACTCCTTAAGAGTATACTTGATTACCTTTGTATAAGCAACTAAATACAGAATTTAACCAGAAGTAATATGTAACTAGAATTCAGAAACAACACAGAATATGAGAGACAATACAATCTTGTATTAACACTCTTTCAGAAGGAAATACAAAAAAGAAATCACACTCTTCCCACACCTCTTAGGCATACAGTAATTCTCCCTCAAGAGTTCTCTCTCTCTATCAATTACAAACACAATCAACTCAAACACAGAGTTGTTTCCACCAGTTAGTGACAATCAACCCAATGGTTGTTGTTGCCTACTGCCAGTCCACCTGTGACAATCAACTCAACCGGTTGCTTTGCCTACAATACATGTACCCGATAACCGATTACACCAAGCATATCTCCTTGATTTTGCTCTTTGTTGTGTTACAGATCTCCTTGATCTTGCTATCCCGCAGATCAAACTGACCTTGCACATACACAGTTGCAGATCTCCTTGATCTTGCACACCCTACAGATCAACTAACCTTGCTTACCATGTAGATCTCCCTGATCTTGCAACCTGCAGATCAACTGATCTTACACTTAGAAGAACCCTTGTCCTTGTCCTTGACAAGTCCTTTTGATCCTTAATTACAATACAGCTACATGGGTCTATTAAATAGATCCCAAACCAAATAATAATTAGACTTCTCAATTACAATAATTAGAAATGCAGACTCAAGACTAAAATTAGTCTTTACATGCAAACTAACTGTCCGTCTAAAATTAGACCAGTTTTGGAAATGCATGCAAACACACACACACACAGGTTGCCGACGTCGGTTCCTGTCTGATCGATGTCGACCAAACCCTAACCGATGTTGGTTATTGCGTAGCTGAAAATGACCGACGTTAGTTGGCCTGACCGACGTCGATTACTCTGAAACTCAAAAACCTCTACAATTTGCATAACAGTGAAGCTTTTAGCTCCACAACCTAACAATCTCCCACTTGGAGATAAACAGCGGCTCCTATACCTGTACCCGTACATCATCTAATTTTATTTCTTGGCTTGTATCCCTCTTCAAGTTCAATCTTGAAGACCAACAGAAGTTGAATGAAGATTCAACTTCTCTTTTGTTCCTGGCTTTGTTAACATTTTTGCAGGGTTCTTATCATTGCTAGCCACTGTGACTACAACAACCTTCTGCATCTAAAAAATCTAGCTAACTGCCGTACCACCAACAGTGAACACATATCCTATGGTGTTTCTCCTGTCATCCAAGTAACCTGCCATATCTGAATCTACATATCCATGTAGAGAAGTGTTTGACCCTACATAGCATAAATACCTATTGCTGGTCCCTCTCAGATACCTGAGAATCCACTGAACTATTTTTTAGTGCTCTTTTTCTAGATTGGCCATAAACTTACTGACAACTCCCACTGCTTGAGCAATATCAGGTCTAGTACTCATGTACTCAACCTCATCATGTGATTTAGGACATTGTTCTGTGAACTGTCCAACCATAGGTGTGCTAACCGATTCTACATCTTGCATATTGAACCTCTCCACTACCTTATTCACATAATTCTCTAGATACAAAATCAACTTGTGACTTTCTCTGTCTCTAGAAATACTCATGCCAAGGATTTTTGCTCCTCCTAAATCCTTTCTGGCACATGTCTGAGCTACTTTTACCTTTAGCTCAACAAATTTTTGCATGTGTGACCCTATAACAAGCATATACACTACATACAGTAACAAGATAATGTAGCTAATATTATCCAACTTAGTAAAATAAACACAATGGTCACATTGACATTGACTAAAGCCATGCTTTAGCATACACCTGTCAAACCTATACCACTATCTTGAAGCTTGCTCAAGACCATATAACTTGGCCTTCTGTCTCACCTATCTATTCTCTCCTTTCTTTAACCTGTAAATTCATTCGTCTTTCAGTGCTTTCATTCCGGCTGGCAATTCTACCAAATCTCTCGTTTGGTTCTCTTTCAAAGAATCAATTTCCTCATTCATGCCATGCTCCCACTATTTCCTGGATTCTACCTGCATTGCCTCTTCAAAACTTCTTGATTCTTGACCATCAGTGAGCAACAAGTAGTATAAAGAAGAGAAATAATAAATTTGAGGCTTACTTACCCTTTCAGTCCTCTTCATGAGCGTTTGAGACTCCTTGACAGCTTGTTGTCTGCCCAAAATTTGTTTTAACAGTGACCGATCTCGGTCACCTCTGGTCGACCTCGGTCTACACCCAACCGATGTCGATTCCTCCTGATCACCAACGTTGGTTCCCTGACTGACGTCGGTGTTCACCTGCCTGACATCATCGACTTTAGTTAGCACATGACCGACGTCGATTCCTGCCTGATCGACGTCGGTTCTCACCTGACCGACATCGGTAACCTGTGTTTTTCTGTGAGTGATGATTTTTACTCGCGAGCTCATTTTGAATTATAACTTTGTCCAAATCAACACTGCCCTGCTCAGAATTATTCAACCTCTTGAGCTGATCTCTGTCCATCATCTTCTCCTTGAAAACCAAGGCTTTTCAATTCTTAACTTTGTCAAAAATATCATATTTTCTCTTCCTTCAATAAACCCAATCCTTTCTTGTAGCATCAGAAACATAATACTGTGATCCTCTAATAGAAGCTACCTGAGCTGATCTCCACACGTCTGCATGAACAACCTCCAACTTGTGCTTCTTCTTTGTTGACTCAGTTGTGAGAAACCTCACTTTCTCTTATTTTTCAAACATACAATGCTTACAGAAATCTTGATCTATGCTTTTCAAATATGAACTCTTACCATTTGACTTAAGAACATCTATTCCCTTCTCACTCATGTGACCAAGCCTACAGAGTCACATCTTTGCATCTACATCTGAAGTAGATAAAATAAAAAGAGAATTAGTAATACAAGTAGATAGATAAAGAGTACCTACTTTCTTATCACATGTTAATACAAGTGCACCTTTGAAAAAATTTCAAGATTTCACTGTGAGAGTTACTGTGCAACCCTCATCACCCAACTTTTTTGCAAAAATTAGACTCCTCTTCAGGATGGAAACATGCATGACATCCTTCAACACCCATGTGTTTCCTGTTTGCAATTTTAGCCACCATTTCCCTTTGCCAACAACTTGACAAGGCTCACCAACCCCTAAATAAATCTTTCCAAAGTCTCCATGGACATACTCATGGAAAAATACTCTATTTGGAGTTGCATGGAAAGAGGCACCAGAATCTAAAATTCAAGATTCTACTTTATCCAAGGAACATATAAGAGCATCCCGTGCAACAATACTTGCATCATTTACTTCTTTATTTCCTTCATGTTGATCTTCTATCAACCAACAATCTTTCTTTACATGCCCTTTCTTTTCACAATTTCATAATTGATAATTTTTGCCATTGAATTTCTCCATTCTTAGTGTACTTTCTTCTGCCATTGCTTTACTCCCACTCAAATAAAAATCCCTGTGAGTGACCTGTAATCAACAAACACTAACCTGCTCTGAACCAGTCTCTGATACCACTTGTCAAGATCTACACACAAGCTCTGATACCACTTGTCAGGATCCTACTCTTTAAGAGTATACTTGATTACCTTTGTATAAGCAACTAAACACAAAATTTAACCAGAAGTAATATGTAACTAGAATTCAGAAATAACACAGAATATGAGAGACAATATAATCTTGTATTAACACTCTTTTAGAAAAAAATACAATGAAGAAATCACACTCTTTCCACACCTCTTGGGCATACAGTAATTCTCCCTCAAGAGTTCTCTCTCTATCAATTACAAACACAATCAACTCAAACACAGAGTTGTTGTTTCCACAAGTCAGTGACAATCAACCCAATGATTGTTGTTGCCTACTGCCAGTCCCCCTGTAATAATCAACTCAATCGATTGCTTTGCCTACAATACCTGTACTTAATGACTGAGTACACCAAGCAGATCTCCTTGATCTTGTTCCTTGTTGTGTTACAGATCTCCTTGATCTTGCTACCACGCAAATCTAACTGACCTTGCACACACACACCCGCAGATCTTCTTGATCTTGCACACCCTCCAGATCAACTGACCTTGCTTACCATGTAGATCTCCCTGATCTTGCAACCTGCTAATCAACTGATCTTACACTTGGAAGAACCCTTGTCCTTGTCTTTGACAAGTCATTTTGATCTTTAATTACAATACAACCCCATGGGTCTATTAAATAGATCTCAAACCAAACAATAATTAGACTTTCCAATTACAATAATTAGAAACACAGACTCAAGACTAAAATTAGTCTTTACATGCAAACTAACTGTCCGTCTAAAATTACATCAGTTCTGGAAACACATGCAAACACACACACACACAGGTTGTCGACGTCGGTTCCTATCTGATCGATGTCGGTCGACCCCTAACCGATGTCGATTACTGCATAGCTAAAGATGACCGACGTCAGTTGGCCTGACCGACGTCGGTTACTCTAAAACTCAGCAACCTCTACAATTTGCATAATAGTGAAACTTTTAGCTCCACAACCTAACAAAAATCACTTAAACACGCTAAATGGTTTGATATTTTCACATACAAGTGCCACTTTAGACCAATGTATCCCTAAATAGAGGAATGCATTTTATGTGATTTCTAACTTTTTTTTCAATCATTTTGAGTCAAAATGATGATTTTACATTTTCGTGCCCTAGATCACTCTTTTTTTCTAATTCATTAGTACACATCACATACCTTTGTTATTTTGTGATGGCAACATCCTAAATGGGATCATGATCCATAAGCATCTAACATCACCTTCCAGTCATTTCCAAGTCAAATTATGATTTATTAATATGACTTTCTAACCATTTTGATTAATTGTGCAATAATTTTCAAAGAATTGCACTAAAATTGATTAATCTTACATAGACAAATTAAACCAAATTATGAAATTAAGTAATAATTTCATGAAGCAAATTGAATATTTCTTTATTTTAAATTTATTTTAAATATCTGTATCACCTAATGACATGATCAATGGGGTGGCATCTATAAGCCATAAATACAACAAATATCTGATTTATGGGCATCCATGCCTAATTAATGCCCCTTCCTCCCAAATCATTATAAAGATATTTATGGATTTATTATGAAATATTAGATTAATTCATGGCCACACATCTCAATATTAAGATGGATGATCATAGTTGATCATAACCCATTTGAAAAATCTATAATAGAGGGGCATAGAACATTATTTTTAAGAACAAATTGTGTAAACTTATAATGTAGGGTTCTCTCCATAAGTCTTATGTTTTGATAAATGCTTTATTTTCAATATCTAAGCTTCAATTGATAAGAATATTAGTGATTTCATATCATGATCCTATATTATGAATAGTGATATTGAGATGATGGAGGAGCTTGGTATCTATTGTTGACAAAGACAAGAATACTAGGTCAAAGTGGAAAACACGCTTGGAGTTGCTTTTGGATGGTGGAGTCACTTTGGAATGTAATAGGTATTTGTTTTCTTTCAATTGTTATTTATTATCATTTTCAAACCTCGTTGGAATAGGTTGGCTTAGCTTGTTATTTCTTTATGCATTCTTTGTGTTTACATGACTAATGTTTGACTAACAATCTTTGTAATCCATCTCTACAAAGAGAGCCATCCTTATCAATTATTTTATTAATTATATTATGACTTATATCCTTAAGCGTATTTAAATGAAAAAAAATGTATTATGATATTATTCCTGTAACTAGGTAGCCCTCAATTTTTGTCTCTAGAAAGATTCCTTTTGATCTAAAATGAAATGATAATTTGATTCTAGTTTATGCTCCTACTAAAGGAAATACTTGCTAAGGCCTTGGATAGTAAAAAATCTTAAAGATAAATCAAATCATACTTAATATTCTCTTTTTGACAAAATATATTTCGAAAAACCTCATGATTTCAAACATGGATTTTATTTTTAACATTTTTTAATTTATGAGTAAACTTAAACATAACTATACTAGAGGCTTGCACATTCCACCATTCCTTTATTATGGCCAGTAGTTCTGGGTGAGTACACCACATATTATCAAATTTGAAAGTCTTATGAGTTTTGAAACTAGTAAGAATATTAAGCACCAATAGATTGTGATCCGATCCAATCCTGGGGAGTGAAGATAAACAAAAATCTTGGACATTAGATCAATCAAGGGAAATAAGAGCTTGATCCAATCTTCTCTGAATAAGATTCCTAGCCATCCTCTTATTTGACCAAGTGAAAGCAGATCCTCTTAGTTTGATATCAAACAACCCATTTGCAATAATGAACTCAGCGAGATCCTCCATATTATTAAATGCGTATTAGACACTCCTTCATTTTCTCTAAAATAAACTAAGTTGTTGAAATCACCTATAAACATCCATTTAAAATCTTTACAAATATTTCTAAAAGACACCAGATCCAACCATAATCTTCTCTTACCAACAATCATGTTAGGTGCATAAATATTTGAAACAATCTAAGAAATATCTTGTGTAAGATCAGTAAATAAAACAGCCAGATGGTTTCTATTTTCAACAAAGATTTCACCTTTAACTCTCTTATCATCCCAAAAGGTAACAATACCTCTTGACATTCCTCCAATCCTACACTAGTAAGAAAAACTTCCTTTCAAATTTGATGTTTTGTTGTCTGCAAAACATTACTAGCCATTTTCATTTTCTGAATAGCAAGAATAGTTGGTTGATTAGTGATCCTCATATCTCTGAAAACTCTATATTTGCTAGAATGGTTCAAACCCTTAATATTCTAGGACGTAACCTTCATTGTTCTTATTTATTTTGTTGCCTAATGGATTCCCTACTTGGTTTAGCTTTAGAATTGTTTGATAACCATTGTCTATCTCATTCTCAATTTTACTCTTTCTTATTTTAGATGATGAAAATCTTTCTTTTTTATTTTGTAGACCTGTATCTATCTACTACTTATACCCATCTGAATTAATATTCTTCTCCTCTCTAGCATAATCTAGTTTAAAACTCAATGATGTACAAGCTGAAGATATTCTATTAGAGAACTCCTTTTTACTCGTATCTTCATTCAACCCCTTGTTGTCTTGAGCTATGTCAAAAAGAGATTCTTTCACTAGTGTAAAACCCATGAGGGAAACATCCCCAACTTTACCTTCCTCCAAATTTTTTAAACATTGGAAAACATTACAAACCACCAAAGAAGCAAAATGAGTAGAAGACTTTTCAATATTTTGAAGATTTGTAATCTCCTTATCCATCTCATTGACTCTGTGTTGCCTTTTTTCTTGACTTTTGTTTGTGAAAGGTGTATTTTCTCTTCCTTAAAACACTTTTTTAGAATTTGCCTCTACTAACTTATTGATATCTAAAGAACTGACATTATCCCTTGTAATTTTTTCTATTGAAGTTGGCTCATTACCTGATGTAGAATCATCTTGGATCACTGTAGAGATTTGAATGTTGTCCTTCAGAATAAAGTTTCCCTAAGAGAGAGGATGAGACATCAATGGAATCTATTTTGAACCGATATTCAATTTCCTCAATCATGTATTTTGGTCCTTAAAAATAAAAGCATTACCCTTTTTTACAAAGGAGGGGAAATTTCTTATCATATGTCCCAGTTTCCTACATATTTCACATTTTAATGATGAATATTCATAATCAATTTTTTGAATCCTTTCTCCACTTGAAGAATTAAGAATAACAAAAGGGGGCAATTCTTCATCCATCCTTGTGTTAACATAAAATTAGGCATCTACCATGCAGGTATTGGATTTTGTAGCAGAATCAAAGGCAATAAGATTGCCAAATATTTTTACTATACTTATGAATAAATCTTCTACCCAAAATTCAAGAGGAAGTCCAGGAAGCCACACTAAAATGGGCATCTTATGAGTATATTCTTGTTTAAGGTTGAAGCTTGCCTTTCATTTATTTTTTTAAAGTCCAGATCTACTCATAAACCAAGGGCCTCTTACTAATATATGCACACTATCTTCATCATTACTCCATTTAATTAGGAAAAAAATATTGCTAAGAGCAAAGACATCCAAAGACCCTCTTAATTTCTAGTGGATCCTAGTCTAGGCCCTAAACTTTCTATATTAGGTCATGGCCCAATAAATTTTCCCACCAAATAAGAAGACCACCATAAGGATGCCTTGGTTTTCAATTCAATTGGAATAGTAATATGAAAACCTCTCGCATCTTTTTAAATGGGCATTTTTTTACCTACAAATACTTCCTTATACTCACCAATATTTATTTTGAGCTTATCAACCTAGGAACTTTTATTGGGGCTTACTAAATGGCTAGAGAAGGTCAATGGTACTTGTTTATTCCCCACCTGATAATCTTTGATAAATAAAGCATTAATGATCTTACCATTTGGAGTGATGCAATGATTCACTAAGGATTTAGATGAAGACGTATGGAAATGCACACTTATCAAGCTCTCTAAATAATTGTACCTCTGACCCACCTAGGTTCCCCTCATAGTCACATGTCTCTTCATTCTCCATCAAAACCCAATCGCTCAATCCTGAACACTTTCCTCGATCTACTTTTCCTGGAGATTGCTTTTCCTCGATCAACTTAATTTTTAAGACTATGTGTTGTGTTCAGTAATGTTGATATTTAAACTAATCCATACTAATGTTGATTTTGAATTACTAAATATATTGATGGGATGTTGTATAAGGAGTACATGCCTAATTCAAATATGTTGATGGAAATATAAAATTAAAGGGTATATTGAACTTTTATATCTAACATATATAATTATGATATTATCCTAAACATGGTGTTTTTATACCCACAACATGTCGATTATTAAAACTCATGAAAATATTTTACTAGGGGAACTTGGAAAGCTAGCTAGGTAAAATAATTTGGATACACAAGGATGGAAAGTGGATAACATTACACATTAAATCTTTTATATATGTCTTCACATAAATATTGAAACATGTTTATTGGTAGGCACTTTGTATGGAGTCATCAATTAGAAGCTACTTCAACATAGAATACACCAATATCCACCCCCTAACTGATGTGTAAAGATAAAAGTGATAATACATGGTGTTGCCTATTTCTTCCCTTCCTTCACCATATTATCCAACTAACACTCATAAAATATTTTTAAGGCTTCAAATGTGATTAGTTTGGTATTCAAGGTCAATAATGAAGGTTGGAATTCATAATTGGAGATTCATCTTTAAAATTCCTAACAAGAGATTATAGAATTTGATCTATTGGTAGAGAAGGCCCTGAGAGCATTTCAAAGATACATAATAATGAAGGTTGGAATTCATAATTGGAGATTCATCTTTAAAATTCCTAACAAGATATTATAGAATTTGATTTACTGGTAGAGAAGGCCCTGAGAGCATTTCAAAGATACATAACACTTTTTAATATGTTGAAGATTTTACATCAAGACATATTGTTATTTCTCTATTTTCTATTTTTAATTTTATCCTGATATTATAAAGATAGGTGTGAATAAAGGAAAACCCAAGATAGTTGGAGCTAATATAGAGGGTGTTCAAAAGGGGAATCATGAAAAATAATAAAAAATATTATGAAGAATTTTATAGTAAGGACAACCCATAAGGTTATCTTGATATAGTTGGTAGGTGTACGGAGAATATAATGGATAATATAAGTGAAATAACACTATCTTTCAAGTGTGCATTATCTTGAGACAGGACATGGATTTTGATTTAGTCATATGTTCATTGATTAATTATATATGGTAACACCTTATAGTTAATGGTTTATGGGACAACCTTGGAGCTAAACTTGTTAACAATAGATGGGTTTGGGTATGTTTAGTGATAGTGGTTAGTGCTAGAAGTTGTTCGGATTCTTAAACCAACTATGGATAATTACAGTTAAATCTTTGTAGTTGTAGGATCCATGGAAAAGTCTTTAGGTCTACCACTAATAATATCATGTTCATATAATAATAGAGAAATCTCATGTATTTGCTATTCTCTATCTTGTGAACTAGGAATTTGATGATGAAGGGGAGATTGGTATCATGTTAGTGGATAAATCAAATCAAAAGCACACTAAACTAACACCTTCATACCTAGTTACTAGGGTGAGATTAATATCAAAAATAAATGAAAATTAAAAGTAAAAATTAAAGAAAAAACAAGAATATTTCACCTTCCTTAGATGCCCCAAAAAAATTTTGTAGTGGCTTGCTCAGTTTGTGCTCATGAAGTTTGCATCGATGAAAGGTTGGCTACCTCCATCTCTCCTCGGCACCTTATGTCTTTACCTTGGCTTGGCTTGGATCAATATTTGGGCATAATAACACTAATTTGTATGATAATTTTGAACTAATTCATCATTATAACTTTGCATTATACAAGCTTAAAATTCATGTGGCAAGGCCTCCTATTTATAGATTTTTGCAAATGGCTATAATCAATCTAAACTGTTCATCTCAAGATTGAGATGTGTGGCTAAGGATTAATCCAATTTTGCAATTAAAATTCATAAATAGGCTCATAAATATTTGAAATATAGGGGCATTAACTAGGCATGGGAGATCTTTGATGAGGCATGGGGTGGCTTGATTCAGATATTTGTGGCATTTATGGCCTAGGGATGCCTTCCCAAGGAATGAGGTCACTTGATGATGAAAATATTCAATAATCATTTATAAAAACAAATATTTAACAAGTTTCCATGGAATTATTAATTAGGCTCTAATTTGATTTAATTAGCTTTTAAACATGATTAAGCACTGTGTGCACAAATTACTTAAATTGATCAAAATTTCTTGTTATTGGTCTGAAATTTGACTAGATTAGAATTAGAAGTCAATGTCAGATGCATTAGATCCGTTATCCCATTTAAGATATTTTCAACACAAAATAATAAAGGCACATGTCTCGTGCAAAATATTTAACAGAAAAGAGCAATCTAGAGCACCTAGGTGTGAAATTGGCATTTTGACTCGAAGTAAAATTATCAAAGTTAGCTAGCCCATAAATTGCATTATCCTATTTAATGATATCCTGGCCAAAATCAGCACTTGAATGTATCAATTTTAACTCATTTAATGTGTTTTAGTGTTTCTAGGTCAAATTGTACATTTGGATAAGAATTGGTCAAAATCCTAGTTGGAGTTTATCAGTGGTCAGATTTAGGTGTCTATAGTTTGCCCCTATTTGGGAAAGCATTACAAGTTATAGGCACAGTAGCATCTTCTCAAATAATGAAAAGATCATGTATGCCTACAACTACAATAATGATGAACTAATTGTATGATGCCCCCTTGAGGGAACAGTTGGCACAAGGAAAGGTCAGTAAGTGGTCCCTCAAAAAGAAGTAGAATGAGGGGACCAAAGAAAGAAAGATGATGGGGTGAAAACATAATGATATTGAAAAAGTAGTCAAAATCATTGATAATTCAAGTGGGATCGTGTACGATGGTTTACCCAAATGTGGTTATAAGAAGTATACCCTAATAGTGACAACATGGTATGAAAACATAATGATTTACCCAAAGGTAGTTATATTCATTGAGAAGATGGAGCTGCCCTATTTAAGATAGACAAACAAGATAACAACATGCCCCTATATGGGTAGAAAAAAGTAAAAGGGTGACAACATAATGATTTTCCCAAAAGTGGTTATAATCATTGAGAAATGTAGGTGGGATAGTGTGTAATGAATTGTCCATAAGCAATTATAATCAATGGACCTTGATTATGGCAAACATGATTGATTTGGCTGATGATAATGGTAATGTAACATAGAGGGTAATGATGAATTGGAACAACCTGCTAGTAGGGAGATGCTCATCTAAACTGAAAAAATGTTAAAATTCTTTTATTATGTAATTACTCTATTTGGGTATGATTGGGATTGAATTGGGATGCCAGTGCCGAAGAGATGTCGATACCGTCATTGCTGAATAAACTACCTGAAGCTGAGGTTTATTGTAGCATGTGTCGATAGGCATCATGGTAGAACATCATGAAGACTTGGCTGCAATATGCATAAGGACTAACTCTCACAATCCAATACTTAATAGAAAACAATGCACCAATGATAGAAACCATGATGTTAATATAGACATATGAATATGGATGGATTCAAGTGTAAGTGCGGGCAAAGTATCACCCAATGAATGCACATAGATTGAATCAAGGCAACAGTACTAAAAATAAATAAATAGGCACACAAACAACATAACAAATAAACAAACAATTTAATTTAAACTATATAAACATTTCCCTTAGAAAATAGGTGACAACTAAACAAACTAACAGAATGGAAGAATAGAAGAAAAGGAAGGGGTGGATGAGCTATCTCCATATGCACTAGGCAAGTGGATGATGCCTACATAGTTCCATGGACATAATATCCAACAAAAACTTTAGGCCAAATTTAGTTGTCGCAGGAAATAGGAAGAAAATGATAACTAATGAAAACAACATAATGGATTTAATAGAATAATAGGAATGGTCTTG
This sequence comes from Torreya grandis, assembly GCA_037957365.1. Classification (NCBI taxonomy): domain Eukaryota; kingdom Viridiplantae; phylum Streptophyta; class Pinopsida; order Cupressales; family Taxaceae; genus Torreya; species Torreya grandis. The sequence goes on along the minus strand of JARHVA010002561.1, from coordinate 1,303,083 downwards.
CAAAATGACAAATGCATGGGATAAAAAGCTAAAAAATATGAGGAAACTAAGGAACAAGTGATTTTCTTACGACTTAGTAAGGGTTCCTAGAATCCTTAAGGCAAATAAGGGGTTAATGTTTTTGGTCTTTTCTAATGGTTTTAAAAGTGTTTTTGGAATTTTGGAGTATCTCAACTCGATTGAGAATGACGAGACACTAAAATGATTCAAGCTCATAAAATGGTGAGAGTATGGCTTAGGTTACTCACAAAATATTAAGCATGGCTAAGGGTGACTGAGCTAACCTCAAAAAGTATCAAGCACTACCTACATAGTCCTAGATTAGGACTTCAAGTCATTGTAGATCCACCCTTCAGTGGACGAACCCGACTAGTGTAATAGCCAATTCAAACAAAATAGGCACAATTAGTATAAAGGCATAGTATGACATAGGAAATAGAAATTTGGTATGGTTAATGCACAATAAACAAGTGTTTCCCCTACTTTTCCCATAATTTTTTATAACTAAGACACAATGACATAGATTGATGGTACTCATTTGCCCATAGGCAGTTATAACTAGTAGCAAGACTGGTGACAAGAAAGAAACAATCAAACAAAGGATGCAACTGCCTTAACTTCTATCATACTACTCTAAAATACTACTTTTGTCTATAATACTCTAAACAACTACTAAAACTGATCTGATTCACTGATGCTAAATATGTGCAAATGATGGCAAAACCAAGGTCAAATGGGCTAGGTAAAAATAGGATGCAAAAGATGTTGGGTTGATAGAATGGAATGGTAAACGGATAAGTAATAGGCTAAGAGGAGTGATAATAATGATATTCATATTAAGAAGAATAGTGATAAAGTGGCACAACTAAAATGGTCATTATAGACAATACACCATAGTGCTCAAGCATAGTATCACTTGAGGTCAATAATATTCATCGGCTTAAAAAGTTCATCTCCATTTGGTGTGGTGAGCCTGTATGCTCCTGATCCATAATCTCCAGTAATGATGAAAGGCCCTATCCAATTTGGTTTGAACTTACCCTTATGCTTCTTCTTGGTCATGGTATTCTTTTGGTTTTCTTTAAGAACAATATCACTAGGTTCAAATGTTTTATGTTTGATGTGTTGATTGTAGTGGCCTTTGAGTCGGTTCTAATATGCCTAAAGATTATTGAGCGTAGTTGTAAGTTTTTCATCAAATAGGTTGAGATCTTGTAGGAGAGCTACTCGATAGCAATGATCATCTAGGGCATGCTTGAAAAAGATGCATAGTGAAGGTAACTCAACCTAAATGGGAAGGATGGCTTATGTACCATAAACAAGTGAATATGGAGTGCCTCTTGTGTGGGTATGGTGATTGGTACGATATGCCCAAAGGGCATAGAATATCTGAAAGTGTCAATCATGATCTGCATCATTGACAATCTTTTTGAGAATGTAAATAATTATTTTATTGGATGCCTCAACCTAACCATTACCTTAAGGGTAATATGTTATATAAAAATGTTGTGTGATGTTGTATTCAACACATAGCTTGTCGATATTTTTGTTTTTGAATGATCCTCCATTATTTGATATAATGTCAAAATGGATATCGTAGTGGAAAATGAGATGGTTAAAAATAAACTTGGAAATTTTCTTTCCAGTCACATAAGGGGTATAGCTTCGACCCACTTAGTAAAATATTTGATGGTGATAAAGATATGTTTATGGCCATCTGAAGATGTAGGATTGATTTTTCCAATGAGGTCAATTCACCATGTAGTAAATGGCCATGGTTTTAACATTGGTTTTAGAGTCTTAGTTGGGGCATGAATCAGATTGGTATGCCATTGACATTTGTCACATTTATTTACATATGTAATTGCATCCACATCCATCATGGGCTAATAATAAACAGTACGTAAAAGCTTTTTGGATAAGACTACCCTACTAGAGTGGGTTCCACATACTCCTTTGTGTACTTCTTGTAACACTAGTGTAGATGTTTCCAAAGTTAAACAATGAATCAGAGTTCTATCAAAACTATAGTGGTAAAGGGTGGATCTTAAGGTATAGCAAGTGGTTTTGTGAATGAAGGCTTTGCTTTATTTTCAAGATAGGTCAGGTGGTAGAACTCGGTCATGAAGATAGTTATAAAGGTCGAAATACCAGGTAGAATTAGGACCAATAATATCATAAATCATTACAATGATTGAAGGTTCATGAGCTAGTACGAAAAAATTCTCAATGAGGAACTGATACTCTCTAGCTTTGTTCATTTATCGAATCAGAGAGATGATAGTAGCCATGGCATCTACAGTTCTATTACTAGACCTTGGTATATGCTCAAACTAGATATCGGCAATCTGTTATTTGAGAGTGTTAACCATGGCCTTCTATGGAACCAACTTGTCATCTTTGGTCTAGAAATGGTATGTGACCTAATTGATGATTAATTAAGAATCACCATAAACCTTGAGATGGATATGTTCTATTATATTTCCTATCGAAGCCCTGTAGAAGTGTTTCATATTCATCCATGTTGTTGTTATAAGGAAAACTGATTTAGAATGATTTAGGGATTAGATCTTCCTGTGGTGTAATAAATAAGAGGCTTACCCTCGATCCATGTGTAGTAAATGATCCATCAAAATATAGCTTCTAGTGTTACTCCTCAAGAGGTGTGTCAATGACAATGGATTCATCGAAAAATTGGAATATGAGTGGTGCTTTATCTACAAGGGGTGCTTCAACAAGTTGATTTGTAAAGACCTGTCCCTTAATTGCCTTATGATTGACATACTCTATGTCAAATTCACTAAGAAGCATGATCCACTTGGCCATTCTGCCTTGTAAATCTATTTTAGAAGGTAAATACTTGAGCGAATCTACTTTTGAAATGACCATGGTCTTATTGTTCAACATATAGTGTCACAATTTTTGAGCTATGAAGACCATGGCTAGACAGGGTTTTTCAATAGGAGTATAGTTGTGTTCATATGTGACCAAGGTATGACTTAAATAGTATACTACATGCTCTTTTCCATTGTCATCATGTTGAGCCAAAAGTGCCTCCAGAGCATTGTTGGTAGCTGATAGATAAAACAAAAATGGTTTTCCTAGCATAGCGGGTAACAAAACAAGCGGATTTGCTAGGTAATCTTTTAACTATTGAAAAGCTATTTGAAAATGATTATCCTAGTGGAATGCAATTCCCTTCTTCATAATATGTGTAAATGGATGGCACTTGTATGTTAATTGAGAGATGAAGCATCAGATTGATTGGATCTTGCCTTATAAACTACGGAGCTGCTTCAAATTGGTTGGCAGTGGCATCTTTGTTATAGCTTGGCCCTTTGTTGGATCAACTTCAATGCCCCTAGAAGACATAATGAAGCCAAGTAACTTTCCTAATGTTGCTCTAAACACACATTTCTTTGGATTAAATATGACTTTGTACTCCTGTAGTCTTTCAAATATCCTATGTAGCACTTCTAGATAGTCAACCCTAATTTTTTATTTGCCTAATATGTCATCGACATAGTCTTCAATTACATCATGCATCATATCATGGAATATGATGGTCATGACCCTTTGATTTTAGCTCCAACATTTTTAAGACCAAATAGTATTATCTGATAATAAAATGTTTTCCATGGTGTGGTGAACATTATTTTATGTTGGTCTTCTAGTGTTATTCTGATCTAGTTGTATCCTAAAAAGCCATCCATGAGTGAAAGCATTTCATAATCCATCATGAAGTTGACAATCATGTCAATATTAGGTAATTAAAATTCATCCTTTGGGTAAGATTTATTTATGTCTAAAAAATCAGTACAAATTTTGATTTTTTCAAACTTTTTACTAATAGGTACAACATTAGATATCCATTCTGAGTAGTCCATAGATCGAATACATCCTGCTTCTAAGATTTTTTCCAACTCTTTATTTACTAATGCAACAATGCAAGGATGCATCTTTCATAACTTTTAATTAATAGGTTTAACATCAAGATTCACCATAAGGTGATGTAAAACTAAGGCAGGGTCCAAATCTAGCATGTCAAAATAAGCCCATGTAAAAATATCTACAAATTCTCTCAATAGAGCTATAAAGACTTCACATTCCTCCTCAGTGAGGGGCATGCCTAATTTTATCCATTTGGGGTTTGTTGGAGTCCTGATGTTTACCTCTATTATATCTTCAACTAGAAGGGTTGAATTGTCTTCTAGGATAGTAGGCAAAGACTTGAATTATTGGACTATATTAGGGTCCTCTGTTAGGACTTGCTCTTTAACTTCTCTTAGGCATGATGAATATAAGTCCCCCAAAGGGAGATCTGGCCATGTGACAAAAATAGTTGGAAACTCTTGAAGAATTCGCTCAAACACTTGTTGTTGCTCAAAACTAAATTAAAATCCATAAGCAAGTTCATCTTTAGTGTCCTCCTAATCTAAGTTTGAAGAAGAATGAACACCCCCATCTAATAGCACCTGAAATAGGTTTTCACCATTAGAATGGCCTTTTTCTTTGCTTTTTCTCTGGTTAAAAAGCACCTCAAAGAGGTTTTCACTGTGAGACCTCAATGTTTTACTTATTTGTTTTTGGCTAAGGGTGTTCACCTGCTCTCTAAAATAGGCTTCAGGATCCAATGTGATTGAGAATATTGATTTATGATCTCCCAATAGAATATTGTCTCTAAGGCCTAGAAAATCATAGAATGCCTCATCATTTTGAAACCCATCAATCGATAGACTGGATTCTTGTTGGTCTTAATCTATCTATTGGGAATAGTATAATGGTAATGGGTTGTGATGAATGACCAGGGTAAGAGTACAAATGGAATTATGATTAAACAGGTTAGTCTTGGCTTGGTTATCAAAGATAAGGCTATGATCGGACTCTACTTCACTATCAGCATCATCATCACTAGTCATTGGTGATAGAACTTGAATGAGATATGTGGGGTCACCCCCAAGCAGTTTAAATCTAATTCCATAAGGTATTTTTTACTTAGTCATAGAAATTGGCTCAATGGTTCCTTATTGATTCAGTCCAAGGCCCCTTCCTTCATAATCTTGATGTTTCATGATCTTATTGGGAATAGGACACTTGGTGATCTTCTAATAATTGGCCAATTTTTCATTGTATAACCATGATTCATCACCTTCGAGAGGGTCTTGTTTTTGGCTAAATGCTGGTAAAAACATGACAAGTCCATTATCTTTGTTCTTTTATTGCCAATACATGCATGGGGTAAATTTAGGTTATCCAAAGGTCTTTGGATTTTGAGGAAGATTGGCAATATGGAAGGTATCATGGCTTACATATTCCCCTAGTCCATTATCTAAAATGGTGAAATGATTGGAAGCTTCAAGAGGAAGCATGTGAGAAGGGGAATCCAGGGTATTATGATCTATGCAATTTTCCTCTAGAGGATCAATAAGTATGAAGTTTACTTTGTCCTACTTGTAACTCGGATTCATGCCATATTGGTAATTATAGATTTAAAACTCGGCCTCAAGATGTTTGCAGTGTTCATATGGATGCAAATCTCCTGGAATATTTTTCACCTCCATCCCTAAGTGGGAGAACTTGATACATTGGTGCAGCATTGATGGGATTGCATGAATTTCATGTAACCAAGGCCTGCCTAAAAGCATATTATATGACAACTCAAAATCAAGCACATGGAAAAGTATATCATGGGTCAAAGGCCCAATGATAACTGGCAAGTTAATGGTGCCTTCTGATTCTCTCTCTTGATTATCATAAGCTTTGATAGTTATCATTTCTGGTTGAGATCTGCCACTATGTACCCAAGAAGCTTGATGAGCTTTAGAGACACTATGTTGAGGCATGATCCATTGTCTATAAGGACACATTTCATTTTATGCCATTTTATTTAAAATTTTGTGTATAATGAATTATTATGGAGCGGGCCAAGGGAAGACATATCACTTTGGTTGAACCTGACTTATTGGGTTGGAGCTAGGTGTCCAACCAAAGCTTGAAATTTATTAGGGGATATGTCATTGGCAACAGTGGATTGGGTCAAAAACACATTCAAAATGTTCCTGTGGATTATCGACATTTGCAATAAATCTAAAATAGAGATCTGGGTTGGTGTCTTTTATAATTATTCCATAATATCAAACTTCTTTTCTGGGTCAGTGGTAAATGGCTTATTCTGAGGTTGAATGGTTGGTTGGATAATGGGTGAAGTGGCATATGGCTATGGACCTAGAATGGTAATCCGTGACCTCTAAGTTGTGATTGCATAATTAGGCTTAGATGTCAGACCATGATTGCTAACAAATGATGGTGATGGTGTGGGACTAGATAGGACAAGTCTCAGTTGCCAATGCACTTGTACGTGGTCATGGGGTAAGGATGAGTCATTGATATAAGGTTAAAAAGTGGAAAACCCTATTCGCTAGTTTGCATGTGTGCAGTCCCAAGTTTAAGAAGGATTATCCATGTAATTTGGTTGAGTGGTATTATTTAGCAATGGTCTAGATTGATTGGTGTTTGGTCTAGTATTAATATAGATAGTGTTAACGTTGACCCCTATAATATGACCTATAATCCTATTGTAGTCATGTACAACTGCATGGTAGGTTTTTTTATTATTACCGTTCTGACCTTGGTTTTGTCTATTGTTTTGACATTATTGATTCTACTAATTTTGTTGGTTTTGCTAGTTCAGCCTTTGATTTTGATACTATTGATTTTGTTGTTGCACTGGTCATGGTTGTTGCTATTGTTGTTGTTGCTGGTTATGTTGTGGAAAAGGGTTTTGATAGATGCTAAGATTCTGATTGGAGGTGGAAGCATCATTATCAAATGTTGTCTCCCCATTTTCCAACATATTCTTGATCAAATGCTTGATTTTCACCACATCTTCATAAATTGTGCCCGTTAACCCGATGATATTCATAGATTTCATTTTTAGGATACCAATTAAGATAGCGAATGTCTTGCAGAGAATACTTTGGTATAGGCCAACTAATCAAATTAGTGGTGGCAAGTTTACAAAATACATACTCAATAGGGTTTCCAAGGTCACTAAAGACATGATGCATAGGTGTCATTCTCTTTGGAGGAGGAACTTGCAATGGCAAAAGCTATTGTATTTATTGTGCGAGTCTTGGTTGTTGTGCTCGTGGCATTGGTTCAAGAGGTTGTCAGGTAGGAGTAAGCTAAAAAGGTGTAGGTTGAGTAGATGATGTTTTCACCATTTAGACATGGTGTGACTCAGTTAATCCATTTCCCACAACATTCCTATTATGATTAAATGGCTTTGTTCTTAGTTATTGGCCTGTGCTAATTATGATGTTTGCACTTGGATTGGATGTTGGTTCTGGATGCTTCTCTGATTGGTGCATTGGTTCTGATTATTTGAGTTAAGCTTGATGAATATTTTGTTGATAAGAGCTCACTCAATCAACAAACCCTTATCAATGATCTCTTTGAAGGTATGCACATACTACACTTCTAGATGATAGGCTATCTCACTATGCAAGTTTTTAGTGAATACAATGGCTAATTTTTTATCTGGTAAACTATGAGTGAATCAGCTTACAAGTGTTCTCCATTGCTATAAATAGCTTGCAAAACTATTAATAGATTTTTGTTTAGCTTGTGTCAAATCAATGAAAGAAATCTCATGCTCGAGATTATAGGAAAAGTGTTACACAAACTTATCAGAAAGATCATCAAAATTAGTTACCGAATTCTTTGGCAATTTCAAGAACCACTACAAGGCTTATCTAGATAAGCTCCTTGGAAATAATAACAAAAGGTATATATCGCTATATGCCATTGGCTGACATGCGATAAAGAATTTAGTTAAATGGGCTTTGGGGTCACCTTTCCCCTTATATTTATCAAACTTTGGGGGATCATATCCTAGAGGAAATGGAATATGTAAGTACTCCATATTAAAAGGATAGGAACACACATCATCCAGCTTAAACTTTTTAATTTGTTGCCCTACTTGGATGGCCATAATTGCATCTTTCATCTATTGTAATTCTTGTTGTAGGAAACTTGTGAGAATATTGGCCTAGGTAGATGGTTGGGTGGTCATAAGTGGAGCATTGAGACTAGGGTAGGATGGAGATATCTATTGGGGTATTTGGTATATAATTGATTCTTTGGGGATTGGTCTAGGAATACGCATATGTGGATTAGGGTGCACTTGAAATTGTACATTTAGTTGTGTAATATTCTGGTTAGGGTTGGAAATGAAAGTTTGACTTGGAGGATTCTATAGTTGGGATGGAGGGATATAAATATACTGTGCCTATTGCATTTGAATAGGGATTTGTTGCTTACTACTCGAACCTTGTTATTGAGCGGGAACTTGTGAACCAAGACCCTACCTCTAAATGAACCGCATATTTTGAAAAAAAGGCAATTGTTACCTTGTAGGTACTTGAGAAACATTAGAACCTCCTTTTTGTGCAAATCCCTATTGGGAAGCAAATAATTTTTAGGGATTTGGCACCTATTGCTGACCAAGATGAATACATTGTTGACTAAACATCAGTTGGTTTTGAATTGGCATGTTGGTATGCGAGGAAGAAGGTATGTTTGCTACTACTCGATGAGGTGGAATAGTAGTTGCCCCTTATTGAGGTGGTAATATGATCAGCCTCTACTGCATTGGTATATTCATTTGTGCCTGTTGTTGTGGAATACTACCCATCACCTATTGAGAAGGAATAGGAGTCATTACATTTTATTATTGAGGCAGGTCATTTTGTTATTGTTGTGTTGTTTGTTGGCTACTTGATCTCGTTGGTTGTATGTTTGAAGAAGCAGTTAGTTGAGGACTAGAAGTAGTTTATTGAAGTTGTGGTAAGGAAGCTCTCATTTCTAGGTTGATAGATCCACTCGTGGTATTAACTAAAGGCACATGTTGTTGACCTGTTATTTGTGCATTATTACCACTTGGATTTGAATTGGATGTTGCTTGTGTATTATCCACTGTATTTTGCTCATTATTCTGTGTATAAGTAGAAGATACTTCTTCAATAATTGCTATCCGCAGAAAGTTATCCCCTTAAGCACTTTGTATAAATGGGTTTACACCTTGATTCTCTTGACCAATTAACTCTATCAAAACCCCTGTTAAAGGAATTAAGTCAATAAGAGGTTTATTAACCATGGTCATCTGATTAAAGTTACATGTTAGGTTCATTTGGTACGCCATTTACATTTGATTGAAGTGATCCTCCATGAGGTCCTTTCCTTTATCAAGCATACGAGAGTCATGATATACCATTGGAGCAAGAGCCAAAGGGTTACTAGAAGAATCATGTTGACTATAAATGATATTGTGTGGACTTCTTACTAGGCTTGGTAAATTTTCAACATGAAAAGTCTACTGTAAACTTAGCCCCTACTTCTATGGCTCTAACCAAAATCTTGTCTTTGTTCTCCAATAGATGTTTTTCAAAAAAATAAGGATCATACATGGAAGGTACATTAACAGGGTATGACTTGAAAAAATGGTTCTCTAACAATGGGTACTGTAGCTAGGTATTACTCAGTTTGTTCTTGATCCTATTCAGAATATGGTGATGTATTTATTATGTAATGAGCTAATGGATCTAGGCTTTGTGCCCCTATTTGAGTATTTTGAGATGGATATGGATAGTTCTCATAAACAACATTATCTACGTAAGAGTCTTTCACTATTTCCTCTTATGCAACCACATTATTAACCCTCGGATTGTACATGAGTCTAATACGAGTATAAGAAAACATGTTGGGATCCATAGTAAATGTTTTGCTACAAATGGTCAAAGAGTTCTACAAACTCTAAAAATGTAATGTCTAAAAAGGATGTTCAAACTTGGTCTAGATTCTATCAAAAGAAATGGATATGTATATCCAAAAAATTTATGCAAATATTTATGATAAAACAAGCTAGCGTTAAATACCTAACTCCTCACATTTTACAGAAAGATGATCAAGTAAATGGACTGAAAATTAAAATGCCAAACTCTAAGGTCGAAGTGTCTCAAATCAATCTAATCTAGGAAAACAAAAGTTGCTAGGTCTTTTAGCCAAATGCGGTGTCAAAAGCGAGGCTCAAACAAGGCATGTGCTAAGACTTTTGGCCAAACAGTGTCAAAAGCTAAACTTTAAAAGTAGAGATGAGTTTTTAATCTAATGGATTTGAAACACTTCTAGAAAAAATGAGGAATTTGACTCTTGGATACAAACTTGATCAACTAGGTATGAAATATCAAACAAAAGGCACTTTGAGATAGCTTATTCTCTTACAAATAATGGCATAAAACTAGATTATTGTGACGAATAGGCTAGGCAAAGGTGAACAACATAACCATGCTAGACAAATGATTCTCTAAATGTATACCCAGATTCAGTGTGATAAACGTGAAAAACTTGGACCCTATGCAAAGGAAGGTCTATGAAACAATGTTTGAAATGATTTGAATAGCGTAACAACGTTAAACTACTCAAAAAACATGACAAAATGTTTGTTTCAAATATATTCTAAGGCAAAGGTGGTTTTTCACAAATTTGGTAGTGTAACACTATCCTTTGTAAATGGTGCACATATTCTCAAAGTTTGACAAAATTATCTAAGGTAAAAAGTGTTGCACCTAAATGGTCTCAAGGTAAATGGAAATAGGATAATAATGCCAAATGCTTGGTTCATAGTCTTAAAATGCAAGCTTTTAGCACAAAATGACTTAAGTCTAAAAATGGTGATAAGCATGATTAGGAGTCTATAAAATGGCCTTCAATCAAAATGAGAAATTAAACCCGAGTCAAAACAAGTTTAATGTGCAAATGGAGAACCCAATTTGACACACCATCCCTTAGAAATTAGAAAGTTTCAATTTCAAATATGAATTATCAATGAACGACTTTAAACAATTTAGGCAAAAGGTCTAGACTCAAAAATGGGCAGCATAACTATGCCAAAGTTGATGATATGACTCCAAGCTTTTATGATGAATTTTGAACAATGAAAAATGAACATTTATGCAGGCAGCATAATGCCTCTTGTTCAAACAAAATTTGGGACTATGTGTTTGGTTTGTGTCATTTTTTAACACCAAGTTTTGACCCAAAACAAGACTTTAAACTAAATCAAAACCAATTAATTAATCACTCTAAGTCCAAAACCAGCAAGGTTGTTTGGTATGATTAGAATCCATCAATATACATCATTTGAGAGGCTTTTAGTGTTCATCCAAAACATAAAATGTGCAGTCTATAGTAGGTTTTTACACCCCCACCTTATTTCAAATGACAGTACTACAACATGGACCTTGAGGCACACCTTACACCAACAACACTTCTGCAGCAAGTGGGGATTTGTCTAAGATCTACAAAGTTTTGAACATCTAAGGGAATCAATTACACAATGAATTTCATGTCACGATGCAAAATAAAATCACATAATTGGGTGTCCATGGCACTTGGATTATTGTAAAAATATCTATTCCTTTTTAAAACCACTACATCCTATTATTCACTCAATATAGTATGATGTCCAAAGTATAGATACATCCTGTGTGTACTCCAACACTAGAAGGTGGCTTAACTACTCAAACCACCAATCCTAGTGGGAGTAATTTGAAGTTAGTACTAGGACATGAAACCCTGGGTCAAAGCTTCCCTAAAGAACTCACAGGAGGTGATGAAGTCCCCCTTGCAAGCCAAGTTGCATAAAAATAAATGACATAAAAAGAAAGACTTTAGGGTCATTTTCAAGATCACCCAAACTATGATGAGTTTTTGAGGAGTGCTCTAGATGACAATCTTTCTAGGCCTTAAACTAGGCTTAAATTTAATGAGATGGTGCTTTTTATCCCAAAATTTCTCTGAAGGGGATGGATGGGAGAGCATACACACACGTCTCTTTTCACTAAAACAAAAAAAATTGTAAACAATTTGAATTAATGTTGATTTGTTGCACCAAATTTGAAATGTGTGATTAGGTTCATTTTAAGCGCTAATTCAAATGTGTGAGATTAAGCATGTTTATTTTAAACCCAAATGAGAGTGTGTTTGGTTAGTCAAAAGCATGTAAACCAACTTCCAAACTACTCCTCAACCTGAAAAAACATAATTATAAGGGCTTGCTTTGAAGCATTTAAGAGTTTGAGCAAACAAGATTAAAAATTTCAACTCTCTATTTCAATTCTACTATTACATAGTCAATCCCACTATTTTCCCTACAAAATCACAATTACAGACAATAAAAATCATTGTTATGGGTTAGACCAGTCAGAAAATATAAATCATTGTTTAACTATGAAATCACTGCACAAATTAGCGAAATTGCTAGCCTAAAGAATAATATCATTTGTATGAAACAAAACCACTATTGTGTAGACAAAAAACATAGAAAATACATTGTACGATGAAATCACTGCATGGGATGATGATATCATAGTTTTGCAAAATTACTACCTAGAAGGATGAAATTGTTGTTCTACAGAATGAAATCACTGCTAGAAAGAATCATATCGCTACCCATAAGGATGATATCACAATTTATAATAATGAAATCATTGCTTATTTCCATGAAAATGTTGTTTAAGAAATAGTGATTTTGTTGACACAAAATCATGACTGTGTAATAGCGATGTCATTCCAAAGAGCAAAACTAAGCTTTACAGGAACAAAAACGTTGTTAGAAAAAGAGAAATTTAACTTAAAATTTTCAATCTTGTGAACCTCCCACTCCAAGATCCTGCATGAAAAGGATTAATAGGTTGCTTGGAGAGGCTTTTTGACTAAATTTATGGAGAATGGTCCCACCAAGCGTTCTATTATGTGAACTAATAATTTGATGATGAAGGGGAGATTAGTATCGTGTTAGTGGATAAATCAAATCAAAAGCACACTAAACTAACACCTCCATGCCTAGCTACTAGGGTGAGCTTAATATCAAGAACAAATGAAAATCATAACTAAAAAGGGAAAAATAAGAATCTTTCACCTTGTTTGGATGCTCTTATTGTATTGGCTTGCTCAATTTGTACTCATAAAGTTTGCATCAATGGAAGGTTGGCTACCTCCATCTCTCTTTGGCACCTTATGTCTTTGGCTTAGCTTGGCTTGGCTCAATATTTGGGCATAATAACATTAATTTTCATGAGGCTTTGGAATCAATTCAACATTATAACTTTGTATTTTCCAAGCTTAACATTCATGTGGCAAGGCCTCCTATTTATAATTTTTTGCAAATGGCTAGAATCAACTTGAACCATCCATCTCAAGATTGAGATGTGTGGCTAACAATTAATTCAAATTTGTAATTGAAAATCATAAATAGGCTCGTCAATATTTGAAATAGATGGGAATTAACTAGGCATGGGAGAGCTTTGATAAGGCATGGGGTGGCTTGATTCAGATATTTGTGGCATTTATGGCCTAGGGATGCCTTCTCAAGGAATGAGGTCACATGATGATGTAGATGTTCAATAATCATTTATAAAAATAATTATTCAACAAGTTTCCATGGAATTATTAATTATGATTTAATTTAGTTTAATTAGCTCTTAAGCATGATTAAGCACTTTGTGCACAAATTACTCAAATTGATCAGAATGCCTTGTTATTGGTCTAAAATTTGACTAGATTAGAATTGAATGTCGATGTTAGATGCATTGGATCCATTATTCTATTTAGGATTTTGTCGACACAAAATAATAAAGGCACATGTCTTGTGCAAGATATTTGATAGAAAAGAATAATCCAGAGCACCTAGGTGCAAAATTTGTATTTTGACTCAAAATAAACTGATCAAAGTTAGCTGGCCCATAAATTGTATTATCCCATTTAGTGATACCCTAGCCAAAATCAAAACTTGAATATATCAATTTCAACTCATTTAATGTGTTTTAGTATTTTTAAGCTAAATTGTACATTTGGGTAAGAATTGGTCAAAATCTTGGTTGGAGGTTATTGGTGGCTAGATTTAGGTGTTTACATATCTCTTGTGAGACAAATCATTATTATTTATGTTGAGTTACACACACCTTACGAAGAGTGCATGAACTACTCTTCCAACAAGAATGAAAGAAGAATAGAGGGTGATATTGATAGTTTTATCAATCAAAAATATTGTAACAAAACTAGAAAATGCAATAACATAATGATTAATTCTAATATAATTAATTTTTATAGAGAAGGATGAGGAAATTTGAAGGAAAATATGGAAATAAAATGTTTTACATAGCAAAGTGACATGAATGACTAAACAAAGAAAACATCCATATGCATAAAAAAGACAATGTATTCAAACTTAGAATGCTTCCAAAATAAGGTTTGACACTAGTTTTAGGTCTAAGTATTATTTCTTGTCAATCATTGAAATACTACCATAATACATTTTTAAAAGTAGTTATTCTATAAAGATGATCTAGAGCCAACTCAATAACAATGATCAGGTCTAAAGAATGTTTACCTATCAATACTTTAGCCTTACCTGAGAATTGATGTGGGCACATGAGTCCATGAATATGTGTGTGCATTGGTTGGTAACAGACCCCCTTATGACTACCCAAAAGATAATTTTATGATATACACCAAGTTGAAGTTTCATTCTTGAGGATTTGTATTTTGTATTATGAACAAATTTTTATTCAACCTAGTTACAAATTTTATCTCTCAGAGCCAATAGATTCATCCATGAACTGCTCTTAAAGGTTTTATTACAAAAAAATCTATAGTGCTTTGATTCAATTACTTATAAAAGAAACTAATCAGGTAGCAAATAATAAATAAAGTTTTCTTAAGAATTTCTCAATAGATGAAAGAGAAAATACTGCAAGGCTATGAAATTTCATTTAAGAAACATCTCTTACTTGCATCCATATTTTTCAAGCTCCTTCACAAGCTCTCAAGCTATCTTCGTAGTCTTCAATAGAAGCTTCAATCACTGTTGTTATTGGTTGCATTTACAAGTAATAAGAACAAATAAGATACCAATACCACTATGCAAATTTCTAATCTTTCCACCTAATTTAGATAGCATAACCTATTAAAGTTTAACTCAGTAAATTGAATCTAGACACTCTTTAAAAAAACCTATTCTTTACATGGTTCTTACAATGAGGAGAGTTTAGTATAACTTCTTGTCCAAGTGTAATTAATATAAAAAACTATAAATAACTGCACGCATGTAATGGACATTTATGTTTGGAAACTTGCCAATGCAGAGCATATCAACAATTCCATGAAAGACAATAATTTACCCTGACAAGATATTGTATAATATTTATATTGGTATAGAATATCCTGAGGACATTTCAGAGATAACGCTTTTGAATATGTTGAACATTTTACATCAAGACATATTATTGTTTCTCTATTTTTAATTTTTTATTATATTTTGATATTATATAGATAGGTTTGAATAAAGTAAAACCCAAGATAGTCGGAGTCAATATAGAGGGTGTTCAAAAGGGGAAATCTTGAAAATTAGTAAGAGAGATTATGAAGACTTGTTAGTAAGGACAACCTGAAAGGCTATCTTGATATAGTTGGTAGGTGTATCAAGAATGTAATGGATAATATAACTGAAATAATAATGTTTTTTGAGTGTGCATTATCTTCAGATAGGATAAGGATTTTGATCTAATCATATGTTCATTGATTCATTGTATATGGTGTTGGTTTATTTTCTTTATCATGTTTGTTTAAGGTACTGAAGTGTTTAGTCCCAATAATATTATGCGTTGGCTTTTCATGTAAGACTAAGCTCTTGCGTGTTTACCTAAAACATGCAACATGAAACTAGTTCTTATGGGTTATGTTGCATAGTCACTTTTCATAAGATTGAGTTTATTCATATATCTAGTTAGAGATTACATAGAAAAATAAATATACAACTGTGAAACTTGTCTTATTAATCACAACAAGTAAGAACATGAAGATAAATTACATGAAGTTCAATGCATTGTTTACAGATAAATGTAAAATTCATATTCTATAGATATCATAGTGAATTATAATTCACATATTACTCAATGTAAACTGATTGTTAATGTTTAAATATTAATTATCTACAACATAACATCAGAGTTGATTGTAATTTCTATAATTCTGTATTATAGAGAGTTGTTACATGTTATCCATAATCAGTCACCTTACATATCTCTATAAAGGGGTATTTAAACTTTTCCCCAACCAAGTAGTTACATAAGTAAATGACAAATGGGCGATTGACCAATGATCTCTAGTAGACTGAGAGTCATGGCAGTCATTTACTTGTTTTCTCCTAAGTACCCAGGCCTTCATGCCCCCAATATTCTTGTTCGATGCTAGATCTTTGATGCCAAGTGTCCTTTGTGTAGGCTAGTGTGAAACTCCCGTGATGATTAAAGCCTTGTTTATTCTTCAGAATTGATCCTCAATCATTTCTCACTTCCTTCACACTCCCCAAGTCTTTCATTGTTTTACTAAGTCCTATGCTCTCGATTTCTCCATAGTTATGTTCTATCTTTGATTGGGTCTTCTTGCATTGTTATCTTCCATACCTTTGTCTTCTCGTTCCTTATTAGTTCTCTATTAGAGTCTTTATGTGCCATTATAGTTTTATGCTGGGGTCTTCTTGTGCCATGTTCTTCTTGCACCATGTTGGTTCCACACCAAAAAACCAAAACACTTAGTCAAAATTTGGGATCTAACATCACCCCATACTACGCACTTAATCCATCTTAGACTAAGTTTTGATCTTGTTCTCAACCAAAAATTCAGACACAATTTGTTCAATCTGCTTTCTGAAACCATCCCAATGTGATAAGGTGTCAAGTAGCTTGGACATTATTTCCTCAATTATCACCTTTAACTTTTTCATCTCCTTGGGTTGATCAGGACACTCATTTGCCTTATTAACAAATTGGTCGAGGGATGTATTGGCATCCTTATGGACCCCTTCAAGCATAATGACTTTAACTACAACTCGTCCTTAGAGAGATGTAAAACTAGAATTTAGTTGATGTCGATGCATGTTTATTGTTTCTTTTATAGTCTTGACATCTTTAAATGTCTTTGCACACTCGATACAGTCTTTTATTAAAATGGAAACATCCACCAATTGTTATCGTTAAGACTCCTTTGCATTGAGCCAAGCCTCCAAAATTTTATTGGGTCGTGCCAATTTTTCAAATATATCATCCAAGATGGGGATCACTTCCCCAACTCTTTCAAGGGTGCATCTACATACTTCTACTACTTCTATAAATTATTCAGCCACCCACCCATAATGCTTCATTTCTAAGCACGGGCTATTACTTGCACTATTTTAATAGGAGATTTATAAGGGTCTCTAGCTTATCAAGAGATTTTCCCTCCAAAGGTATCCCATCTGCCAATGTTATTTCTTGGCCCAAAATAGATTTACATAAATTTAAATTTTTTACTTCGGCAACTATGGCTTCTTCCATTTGTTGCTTCAGCACAACCACTTCTTCAAGTGCCTTCTGAGTGGTAACTTCTTTCTCATACATTAACACCACCTAACCATGTTTCTTCTCTACATCACAATATCAAAATCTAAAAGTATATTCTACCACATGACTTTAAAGGCTATTTTCAAAAATACGGCACTAACTTGTAGGGGAGAGATCTTCTAGGGATCAACCCAAATTGGAGTGGGCAGCATTGATACTTGAGAATCAAAAATTAGACTATCCAAAGGAATTTTAAAATGACATTCTTTGTTGTACATATCCAAGATAAAGGACACATGTCACCTGGTATCGATGGTTGCATCTTGAGGTAAGAAATAGGACCATAAATATAGCATCTTATTCAAAATGCATGTTTGGTATCGAGTGCATAGGTTGGTGGATGTATCAACCAAAGGTGGTTGAACTTCAAAGTCAATCGACTCTTTTCCTTTACTGGGATCTCACTCAAGGATTTTGAACTCTATATCTGGGGCCAAAGAAGTGTTGTCAATATCCATGCCACTCATATGTTGGGTATCAAAACCATCCCCCTCTTCACCAAATGGATCTTCCATGTTCAGCTTCATCTCATCAAGGGTGGTCTCCTCTTTCACTGGGGAGGGTGTCTTTTTTAGGTTGGATTCCTCTGTTTCTTCTTTTTGTCCTACATGTTCTTCCTCCAATGGTTTGGGTAGGGGTGATGGCACTGAACCCTTAGGTTGTCTCTCTGGTGTACTTTGTTAAGAAGCCCTTGATGGTGAAGCCCTTGGTAGAGAAGCCCTTGGTAGAGAAACCCTTAGTGGTGGTGCCTGGGCAGTCCTTTGCCATTTTGGTGGTTCTAATCATGAACTTGTGTTGGTAGCATGCCTAGTATGCTTCTTATCAAGAAGTGGTATAGGTGGAAGATTTTCTCTTGCATACTATGTGCCTCTTAAATATTTATTTTTGGGCCATAACATATAAAATATATTCTGAATAGTTTCTTTGACCATGGTCTACTTAACCTTGAAGTCAGTTTTATCAATCTCATGCTTTTCCATGTAGGCCTTTTTGCTAGGATAAATATACATTTTTCAGAGAGCATGGATCTCCAAGTTATTCGATATGGTTCCAAAGTGAGGGGATGTGCATCAAAAATGTAGTTCACTGAATTGATAAAGTACTATATTATGAAGGCACAAAGAACCTTCAACCAAGATGAATGTTCTCTAGAGGGGGCCATTTTGATAGGGATAGAGATAAATTTTGTTTTACTATAAATTGGGCTTGCTCAACAACATGGACAGGCAAGTCCTTAGGAATGTCCCATTCATTCCCAAAGTCATGCTTCATGCCATCATACCATGACTTCATCTTGATTTTAAATGTCAGGGTGATATGACTGGGGCATGTGAACTCCTTATAGAACTTTATGGGGGACTTGTGTTCTAGTGGGTATGCCCATTTTAACTCACCAAAGGTGTAATTTGATGCTTTGATCTCATCAAACATCATTAATAACAAAAATACCTCCATGTAAACTTATGTCTCAGTATTTGATGGGTCCTCTTAGCATCCAATATGATTTTGTTGGTAAAATACATTGCCCAATTGTATTTTAATCCCTTGATTACCTAATGAGTGATGTATAGGTGAGCCATGTCCACCTATTTTAATGATCTGTGCCACCAATCTTGGTCATGATGATGCACATTTCTACTCAGAGGGTAGGGTCTTACAAGTTCTTAATGTGCATGGAATGACCCTGCTTCTGGTACTCGAGTGTCATTTTTATTTTATCTATTTCCTCTAACTCTTACAAGTCAAATTCTACATCCATGTTAAAGTATTGTAATCCTAAAACCTTACTTATTCTTTCAGGTGTAATGTTCATGCGGTGCCCAACAAAATAGATATAGTCCATATGGATGCGCAAGAGTAGAAATTTTATTATTTCCATTGGTTTTCCAAAATATGTAAGGTTAAATAATTGTAATATACCTATAGATTCCAAGGCATTGAAGATTTTTAAGTCACACACCAATTGATTTTTGGTGTTCAGGCAGTCAACCCAGTAGTCATTCTGTAGTTCAACCTCATTTTCTAGTTGATGGTGGTTGTAATCAAATATCGTACATGAGGGTAATTTTGACACCTAATTTTTGTGTAAAACCATTTTTAGGTACTTCATCTCTTCTATCATCAATAGCATGGATGGGGGTATTTGTGCCTTCTTTTTTTGGTGTGTTATTCTGGATTCTCAGCTTCAATGTGTTGCCCTTGTTCCTTAGGTGTTTCTTCTCTGATCAAAACTACTTCCCCCTTAACATGTGGTACTTCCTCTTTTGGAATGGTTGGTCATAGATCACTTCTTAAGGCCTTCTTCTTAGGTCGCATCACCCTATATGGAGCTTGAAGGTTGAAGTGTGATTATCCAACATTCCCAAAGGAATACATTTTTGTGGTGTAAGTGACTTAGCTTTTCCTACTTTGATTCCCTTTAATGGTAGATGCCTACCTTCATAACCTGTAACTACCAATTTTATTTGCCATGCTTCAAGGTTAGTTCCTACTTGATTACTCAGTCAAGATCCTTCTTAATAGCCATGAATGGGGATTTGATGCTCTAAAATGGCACTTGTTCTAGAATTGTTTGGACTTAGTTAACTCCTTGGCTCTATAAAAACTCAAATGAAATCAAAGGTAAAGGTTTAAATGAGCCATTAAGTCCTTTTTATAGGCTCAAGGGAATAACTTGCATTTACTACCCCTTCTCTTCGACCATCACTTATTACAATCAATATATTTGTAATGGCCACTTTCTTCAACCATTGTTTCTCATCATAAATGCATTTAATGGTATCATCATGACATGATGTTGGCACACTTATCATAATCACTTCTCCTTTTATATTAATGGCACATCTTGTTCCATATTTTTCTTCGAAGTGGAAGAGAGTTGTTCAACCTTTAGAATATTCATACTCTTGGTGATAATCTCTTATCCTAGGATTTTTCAACTTGAATGCACATCCTTTTAGTATTCAACACAAATACATGTAACACCTCTTACCCCACACTAAATGTGCATTTTGGTCTTCGATAAAATTATAAGTACAAAATTTAATAGCGCATAAAATAAAAGAAAGGTTGTGTGCAACTAAGGTAGTGTTTTTATTGAAAATAGGAAATCCTAAACTAATGGCATAAGCCTTATTGTTACAAAAAATAAACTTTAAGTAGAGAAATAAAGCCATAGACGGCTACCATTGTAGTGTCTAGGAATAAATTGGTCATCCAATCATTGTAAACAACAAGCGTCAGTAGGGTGAATGCTATAAATAACAAAAGGACCATCCCAGTGAACATGGAGTTTCCCTAAATGGTGCACAAAGTTGGAGTTGTAGAGCAAGACTTTCATTCCAGGGGTAAATTTTTTGTGCTTAATGTAGCAATCATGCCATGCCTTTTGTCTACATTTATCCACATCTTGACTCTAATGAGTAAGGAAATGATCTTCATCCAACTGTAATAAAGCATCTAAACATGCTTTTAATGATGACTCCTCATCTAATTGTCCAACGTACATAATACGAAGAGATGGTACCAAGAATTCAAATAGAAGAATTATTTCTATACCAAACACCAAATTGAAGGGTGTACTCTTGTTAAGGCATTTATAATTTGTTCGATAATCCCAAAGTACTACAGACACTCAATTATCCTATTCAGTGTGGCCAATATTGCAAATCTTTGTAACTGTTGTGCCTAAAATTTTATTGAATGCCTCAGCAGTGCCATTAGTTTGGGGATGATATGGTGTTATTTTTTGGTGGTCAATCATGAGCTCAACAAGTAGGATGCATATAGTTTCATTGAAGAAACATTTACCATGATCACTAGTAAAATTTAGTGGGTATCTACAATGGGTTATGATATATTCCCATATGAAATGCATGGTGGTAGTTTTAGTACAATCCCTTGTTAGCATGACCTCAGGCTAGTGTGTAAGATAATCAGTTGTTGTAATGATATAACGGGAACTTGTATGTTATCCAGCTAGGTTGATGGCACTGATAAAACCAATGTCCCATTTTTCAAATGGTTCTTGGGATAGAATAAGATGTAATGACATGGCATCCTAGTGATTGATTTTTCCTACGCACTGGAAAATATCACACTACTTAACATGCAATTTGGCATCTTGGAAAAGGGTAGGCCACTAGAGTCTGGCAAGCATTACTTTTCATGCAATAGCCTTGCCAATATAGTGTCCACCAACAATGCCTTCACGAAACTCTTAGAGTGCTCATGTTTCATAACGCACCATCAAAAAAATTCATCTCATCCAAGCTTTTAGAGGTCCCCTCTAATGAGCTAAAATGGTGTGGCACAGATGACGAATTACTTCTTAGCCTGTAGAGTTAGATAATTTGGCATTGTGTCAATAGTTAATAAATCTACAATATTTTTAACTCCTTAGGAACATGAGAAACATGAAATAATTGTACATCAAGTAGGTCATCCTCAATAGCACATGGTGGTTCTCTAAAATCAATTTAGGAGGGATGGTTAGGACTGTAATTAATTTTTTCTAGTTTGACTATGACAAAAAATTAAAATTCTTAAAACAATACAATCCATCGGTAGATTGACCATGCAACATAGGTTTATTTACCAGATATTTTAAAGCTTCATGGTCTATATAGAATATAAAATGAGTTACCAATAGGTATTGTCAAAACTTCTATAAAGTATAAACTAGGGAAAGAGCTTCATGCTCTATGGTGGTGTAATTCCTATCAATTGGAGAAAGTTTTCTACTAGTAAAATAGATGGAGTGATAAAGGTGACCTTCACCTAGTTGTGCAAGGATTACACCAACAACCATTCCAAAAGCAACAACATCGACATGGAATGGTTTTCTCCAATCAGGAAATTGAAAAATTGAGCAGTGACAAGTTTGTCCCTTAAGGCCTCAAAGCATTCTTAGTAAGAACAAGTCCAAATAAAGTATTCTTTATGTTTCAAGAGTTCCTCCAAAGGCATGATAATCTTTGCATAACCTTGGATTAATTTGTAATAATACCTAGTATGTCCTAGAAAGGCACAAACTACACACCAAGATGATGGTGTTGACAGATGGAGAATGATATCTACCTTAGCAGGGTCTTGTAAAAGTCCATCCTTATAGATAATATGACCAAGAAGAACACTGAATGGTGTATAAAAAGACACTTCTTTAGATTTAGTGATATTTGAATCACTTGGCAATGCTCAAGCATGAGACTTAGATTAGAACAATGGTCCTTTACCAAGTTATAAATTGGCCAGTCATCTAAGTAAAATTGACTAAATTTATGGATGAAGTCTTTAAATGCCTTAACAACTATACAAAAAAATACAGTAGGTACGTTCTTCAACCCAAAAGGCAAGATGGTATATGCAAAGGATCCCCATTCAGTGGAAAATATAGTCGTAGGTTGATCTTACTTAGTAATTTGGACCTGATGGTACCTAGAGAATCCATCTATGAAAGTATTAATTTCACACATAGCAATGCCTTAAAGGATTTCTTATGTGAAGGCATTGGGAAGGGAGCAATATCACAAGATGCGTTAATTATGCAATAGTCAACACAAATCCTAATACACCCATATTTATTTATACTTATGACCATGGGGTTGACCCACTCAGATTCATCAATTGGGGTTATTACTCCAGCACACAACATACTGTCAATTTCCTCCTTTACACCTACACGTAAATTTAGATTCATCCTATATGGTTGTTTCTTGACTGGTCGAGCACCGTCAACAAATTTGATATGTATTTTACCTATTGATGAATAAACACCTTTCATCTCACTATAACTTCTTGGAAAGGCATCTTATTATTCTTTTAACAACTCAAATATTTTTGAAACCTTCGTATCAATTTAGTATTTATCCATAGTAACTATCTTTGGTTCTTCCATTATGATGATGTTGCATTAGATAGTTTGAAAAGGTTCTGAGTATGGGTGGTCTGCATCAGGACTAGTACCATGAACAATTTGGGTGCCACAATCTATAGGGATATCCAAATGATTTTCCAATGGGTTAGGTGGGTCATACCCTTCACCTTCATCAACATGAAACACTAGTTTTTGTTTCCCCAAGCGAATCTCTTCATGATGTTCTTGAACAAGGACATGTTCTAGAATAGGGATGGGTTGCTCAGATAGATCATTAAAGAGAACTAAACCTTATTCTGTGACATCATGTATATGTCACAAGCAATCTTTAATGGGACTAGGGTCACCAACAACTACTTCGTGCATGGCTCAGAGAGTGAGGCACAAATCCAATCTCAGAAATGACTAAGATAATGCCAAGTTCATGCTCTCTTTCAATAAATGCCAAAAATGGGTACCCATATGTCATTCTTCATGAACATACCATACTCTAGCCCAAGTACATAGAGTGCCATAAAAAGCATGTACCATAGGTACTCTGGCAAAGAAGATTTTTCAACCCTCCACATGGATTCACAAGCGTCTATGTGTGGTTCTAATGTAATCGAGAGGGGTTGGATTATGTATAATCACCCTTGTATGATGTACTCCATTATAGATGATTGTACCCCAGACCTGATTGTCATGATGAAATTGGTGATGAAAAATAGAGCATACTTGATCCTAATGGAGAAGTCATTCATTATGGATTCACCACCACCTCGTAGTTATGCCATTAAAATTTTGAACCAATGAATTCATATGATCAACATCAGAGTTATAGAAGTCTTCAAGTTGTTGGATGAATTCGTGGACTTCCATATGCCTGTGAAACTGAGGAGCTTCATCAAGTCTTTCGAATGGTGCATCCTTAATTGGTCCTCTCATGATTTTTCTGGTAACAAGGTGAATAAATATGTGGCATTTATGGTACTAGCACAAAATATTCTCACAACTACCAATATTACCGCACACTCTTCTAGTGAGGTCATAGTCATTGTGGGCCCAACAATCACAAGCATTGCTCATAGTATCAGAAAGGGACTGAGTGTTTGTCAATCGGATGATACCATCAGGAGTAGGATCATAATTCTCACCATCTCTAGTTGTGACATTGTAGGTGTGATTAATATCTTCATCTGCACTAATAGGTTCTTTGTATGGGGGCACATGTGTTGGATCCAAAGAGATAACAATGCATTGATCAGCATTTTTAAAACTAATGTAGCACTTTTTAAAACTTAACTTAGAATTTTTTGCATAGCACCAAGAGAATTATTTGCATAGCACCAAGTTCGACCCAATAGAGCTAGAAAACCATCATCTTTAGCTAACTCAAGAACTTCAAAAACAGTTTTGAAAGGTACCCCAATGATATTGATTGTAGCATTCTTAAAAATACCAATTGGTAGAGCACATGTTTTATTAATCATAAACAACATGTGAGGTGACAGTTGTAATGCTAGGCTATCCATTTTATGCCATGCATCCTTTTTAAGGATGTTAACCTCAGTGCCAATGTTGACCAAAATATCTAGAATCACCCAACTATCAATGGCAGCATTCACCACTATTTCCTTGTCCTCTTGACGGCTAGGAGAAATAAGAGTATCTTGTCATCGAGCATGATTCAATCGATGATCTTCATTTGGCCAAAGCAATTGAGGTTCAAAATTATTTGGTATTTGTATCTAATTTTTAAGCTAATTAATCAATTATAGAATAATGTCTTCATCCAACATATGCATATAAAGCTCTTGAAAAACATTTTGTGCCATGTTTTGAGGTTTTATGGCCTTTTGTAGATCAACATGTTATGTTACTTTTTGGTCCATAAGAAACTAAATTTCCTCTTGGAGTTCTCATACCAACATCATATTATCCTAGAGCACATATTTCTATTGTTGGGCATCACGATACTTCCTTACATGATGCTCTTTACACTGTATTCTCAATAGGGGTAATAGATGTACACTAAGATTGTTCACCACTACATGTTGTGATATTAACCTATTGGGTTGTCCAGGTGCTAAAGCATGGCCACCAGTGAGGTTTCTCAATGAAAATCATACTAGTGCCTTTTTCATTTATTTATTTAGTGATGGTTGTGTATAGTTCAAGACATTCTTCTAATTGATGCTCCTTTGTATAAAAAGCACATGATGGATAGACTGTACAATCTCATTGATAATGATATGGAGATCCACACTTATAACATGTTATTGGTATAAAATTGTCACCTCCTCATCCTCATCCTTGACCTCATCCATAATATCCACCATTAACTTGATTGTTGGAGATAGAGGTTTGACATGTACAGCACGTGTGTGCCTCATGTATATCACTAATTATCTGGCAATCATTTGTGTCATGGGTGTAGGCATTACATATCTTTCAGTATTTAGACACTTTAGAATGTGTAGCCTATTATAAGAGAGGACAAGAGTGTACATCATGCTCTTCATGGAAATTTTCACATGACTGCTTTAATATAATGCAGATGTTTTTATGTGGGCAGTTGCTTCTATTATGACCTTCAGACTAGCAATCAGTACACCAAAGACTATTATGAGTGTCATAAGCATTATTTGTAGTTAACTGCTCTAATTTTGATTCCATTGAAGCTATTTGAGCTTCCTTAAAAGGAATAATTCCATTGTCAATACTACCTACTACTTCATCATAAAGGGAAGCTTTCAGGGCTTGGCATAGGCTAGTAAATGTCCTTTGAGACAACATTCATCTAAAGGGAAGCACAAACCTCCCATGAACCATTGAGTATGTTGAGCGACATTAATTTTGAATGAAAGATTTGACAAAATTGTTTTGAATCATGCATCATACTCCCATACACTTCAGTGAGCTCTTGTTTTATATCTTTCAGTGCGATAATACTTTATTTCTCAAATTTAGAAATATCAAATTCTTGAAGAAATCCATCTTGAGCTGATCATAGTCAATTATCGCTTGTTGAGGGTTGAAATTCCTATATCACTTATGTTATCTTTCTAGAAGTGTGATTTCAAATTGTGTGGCCTTTCACTCAGAATAAGTTATGCCACACGCCTTCCAAATGAGTTCACACATATGAACATGCTCCACAACATTCTCCATGCCCTAATATTTAGGTAATGAAGTGTCATTTAATAATACAATGCCATTAGTTGAGGTGCTTATGTTGGTGGTTTTTTAAAACCCCCAAGTCCTATTCTTGAAGGTGTAAGTCCACCACTTCCTCTCGTTCTACCTCCTAGTCCACGTCTAGAACCTCTAGAATCAACACCCATGACATTGGGCATGGTAGTAGGTTGTTTAATAATACTTAGACTAGTACTCTGCCCACTTTGAATGCTAGGTCCACCAAGCATACCAAGTTGGGCCATGAAATTCCCTTGAAAATGAAAAGAAAGAGTTAAATCATTATGAGTTAAAATTGGCTTAGCTATAATTTCTCTTATAGAATCAGTTTATGAATCTACACTATTTTTATATCAGTTATGTATAAGTAATTCATCTAGTTCAAAAACATGAGCATGCATTATGGTTAGGGAACTTGGTTGGTTAAAACGTGGTTCTTCAGTCTCTTCTATCCGGCTAGTTTCTCCTTCATATGATAATACTAACATTGGGTGCAATTCAAAAGTGATTGACCCCTCTTAGTGCCTTTTTGCTTCCCTACAGATCTTAACAGCACTTCCTAAGTTCTCTTTTTCCCTTTTTATGCCACCTCCACCTATGATCCTCTGTCGAGCTTCATCATATTTATGCTTTTGTAATGCCCGTTGACTAGATATCATTCTGAACCCAAAAATTATTTACCAACACCTCTACATTCCCCTTCTAACTGTGTAGTTCATGCAAGGATGGATTTATCCCTCTATAGGTAGAGTTTTAAGTTAATAATCGATAAACAACTTCTTTACTTCTAGTGGGAAATGTTTAATATACTGACCACATGGTTCTCTGAGAAATTGAAACTTGGCTTCTTTAAGATGAGTAAGTGGTTACAACATATTCCAAGGGGTAGCTATTCAAAAATACTCTCCACCAAATGCTAACAGCTCGTGTCCACGGTGTTCCCAATCATGCCAAAGTCCTCTAACATTTTATCATCCAAGCTTACCTCCTCCCAAAATTTCATGATCATCCTTGAGCATAAGCAAAGAGACAAGCATGCAAATGAAAAGGGCATTGACAAAGAAGGATTCATATAATGAGTTATAGAGATGTTGTTACACCCATACACATGCAAAAAACTCCTAGTTCAAGATAGGGAACCACAAAACTATCCTTGACCTCATTAATCCATTGTTCAATAATTTCAAGGGATAAACATTCAAGCATCTTCCATTACTTTGTAGCAAGTGTTATAGGTCTCAACAATGGAACCAAAATGTTGAGTTATTTTCTCTATCACGTTTCCTTAAGGTGCTGAAGTGTTTAATCCCAACAAGTTTACATGTTGGCTTTTCACACATGATTAAGCTCTTGCATGCTCACCCTAAGCATGTAACATGAAACTGGTTCCCATGTGTTACGCAGTCGCTTTTCATAAACTTGAGTTTATTCATTTATCTAGTTAGAGATTACAAAGAAAATAAATATAGGACTATGGACCTTGTCTCATTAATCACAACAAACAAGAACATGAAGATAAATGCCATGAATTTAAATGTGTTGTTTACATAAAAACATATAATGCATATTCTATAAATATCATAGTGAATTATAATTCACATATTAATCGATGCAAACCCATTGTTAATGTTTAACTATCAATTATATGTAGCATAACACCAAAACTGATTGTAATTTACATAATTTTGTATTATAAAGATTCGTTACATGTTATCCATTATCAGTCACCTTACATATCTCTACAAAGGGGTAGTTATACTTGTTTTTCCCTAACCAAGTAGTTACATAAGTAAATGAAAAATGGGTGACTGGCCAATGATCTCTAGAAGACTAAGAGATGTGGCAGTCATTTACTTATTTTTTCCTAAAGACCCAAGCCTTCACAACCCCTATATTCTTATTCAATGTTGTATTTTTCATGCCAAAAGTTCTTATTTGTGTGGGCCATTATGAAACTCCTATGATGATTAAAGCCTTGCTTGTCCTTGAGAATCACTCCTCAATCATTTCCCACTTCATGCTCCCCAAGTCTTTCCTTGTTGTATCAAGTCCTATGCTCTTGGGTTTTTTGTAGTTATGTTTTGTCTTTGATTGGGTTTTCTCATGATGTTATCTTCCATGCCTTTATCCTCTCATACCTTGATAGTTCCACACCACAATATTTTTGTGCCATGTTATTTTTGTGTCAGGGTCCTTTTGCACCATGTTCCTCTTGCACCATACTAATTCTGTGCCAAAAAGTCAAAAAACTTAGTCAAAATTTAGGGTCTGACATATGGGAACACCTTGTGTTTTATTATTTATGCGATAACCTTAGATCTAAAATTGTTAATAATGGATGGGTTCGGGTATAGTTAGTGATAGTGGTTAGTGTTAGAAGTTCTTGGGATTCTTAAACCAACTATGAAAAATTATAGTTAAATAGCTATAGTTGTAGGATCCATGGCAAAAAATTTGGGGCTGACACTAATAATATCATGCTCACATAATAGTAGATAAATCTCATGTATTTTCTATTATATGTCTCTTGTGAGACAAATTATTATTCTTTATGTTGAGTTGCACACACCTTACAAAGAGTGCATGAACTACTCTTCTAGCAAGAATGATAGAAGAACAGAGAGTGATATTGACATCTTCATCAATCAAAAATATTGTAACAAAACTAGAAAATATAATAACATAATGACTAATTCCAAGATAGGGTAAGTGCACAAAGTTGGGGGACAATAGGGGGCCTACACGTGGACATGATTTTTATGAAATTTTAGAAATTTGAACTTCTATAGATAATTTGAGATATCTACACTCAAAATTTGAAGATGGTGTAAGAACATGAAACATAGAATTTTGAGTCTAGATTTCAAAACACTAATATTTTTTAAAAATGGTTAAGTATAACTAGGTCATACATCTAAAATTTGAAGAGAAAATCTTATTTTTTTTAAAAAATAGAGTAGATAGACAGTTATGTGTCCCACCATTTTTTTAGCAGTATTTAATATTGTTTGAAACCCTTTGGTGAAAATTTAGATAAGATCTTCTAGTTTGTGACCCATATTTTTTTATATTTTTCAATGAATACTTTTTTTAATGAATTTTTTAAGTAAATAGATTCTAAAAACTGATAGAAAATGGATAGTCAGCTGTGCAGCTCCCTAACTACCTTTAAAAATGAGAAATCAATTTTTTTTTAATGTGTGTAATTAAGCCCAGTTTGTGACCATATAACTTGTTTTTCACTTGGATCAATGAAAACTAAATTACATGAACATGTATATACATGTATATTTGTGGTATGTAGTGGCATAAAAAAGTTATAGTTAGAAATAAACATACTTCAAAACCTTAAATTAGTCCAAAAATTATAAAAATAATATTTTTAGAAAGAAGAAAGCATGCTCATCGCAATGGTATCAATTTTTTGAATTTTACCATTAAAATTCATAGTGTATTTGGTTATCAAAGTTGAATTTTATTATATTCTATCAAAACTCTTGGACTTGGTTGTAGATTGACAGGTCCAAGCCTTTGGCTCGAGAATCCAAGCCATTCCTAAGCTAAAAGGCTTAGTGTTTGAATTAAAATTCAAATATCATGATCATGTTAATAATGTAATTTCATTATTAATATGATTGTATTATTGTAAAAGTAATAACATGATCTCATTTCAATTATTTTGCCTAAAAAAGGCATTTGAACATGTACATGAAGCCAATGTTGATTTGAAGCTTATATTTATTATTCTAAATGTTAAGTTTAAGTTTAAATGTATATTGTTACATTTATTTCCTTATACTTTAACTTTATTTTAGTAAATATAAGAAATTAGGGTCACTTTGCATCTGATAGAGTTGGTCTCATAGTTGCATGTCGTACGATGTAGAAAATAGTTTTTAAAAATTTGGTCTGATTAGTATTGAGGTATTTTTAGGGTCTAAGTATTGAACTTAGGGATTTCAAGGCATAAATTTCACAATTGATGTCCATTTTTGGTAAACATATAGTCATTTTTTAGGTTTTTGTGCCTTCTAGATTTTTTCCTTAAATTTTTAGGAGTCCTAGGTTTGTCAAAATTGAAGTTAACAAACTACTCAATTTGAACTTGATCCAAAGTGGTGTGATTTGGGTAGCATAGGTCACATTGATGACCTAAAAACATCAAATGACCATATTGTGTTAATTTCACTTGTTCATCACCCCTCCCTCATCCCTGATCACTTCCTACTCATCCCTCATCACCCCTAATCACTCTCTCGTCATTATGCATTGTCCATAATCACTTCCTCATTGACCCTCACTATTCCTAGTCATCTTTAATCACTTTTCTATCATCCATATTAACTTTTACATTGACCTTCACTATCCCTCATCAACCCTAACCACTCTCTCTGTGTCCCTCATCATTCTTAATCACTCTTTCCTCATCCCTCATCATCCCTAATTACTTATTCATAATCTATCATCATCCCTAATCACTCCCTCCTCATCCCTAATCACTCCCTCATTGACCTTCATTGTCCCTCGTCATCTTTAATCACTCTCTTATCATACCTAATCACTCCTTCATTGACTATCAACATCTATCATCATCCCTAATCACTCTTTCCTCATCCCTCATCATCCCTAATCACTCCCTCATTGACTCTCATCATCCATAATCACTCCCTCATTGACCCTTACCATCCGTCGTCACTTTATCATTGACCCTCCCTATCCCTTATCATCCCTAATCATTTCCTCATCATCTGACATAAGTATATACTATAAGGGTATTTTTGATTCCCATCATATGTTATTTAATCCATTATAATATAAATTAAATATTTTCTACTAGTTTTTGAGTTGTTAATACACATTTGTGATAGTCAATTTTATTACTGAATGAACTAGATGATCTTCAAAATTTATAGTCAAGTAACACAAGTACTAGCATAAAATAGATTCTGAATTTTAGTTCATTGAATTACCTTTGTTGTGCATCTATGACTATATGAAACTTTATTTGGTTCCACCTTTGGTAGCTTAGTTCAAAGGATAAAAATCAAACATAAATTTATTATCTAATTTTATAATTTTGAAAAGATTTGAATATATGCAAAGTTATTTGGTGTTTCCCATTCATGTATGACTTGAATCTTAGTCAAGTTCATGCATGCACTCCTTGTGTGTGTAGTGTATCCCAAATATTTTATCTCTTGCATGAAAAATAATCATTTATTTGTATTATCATAAAAATGTGTTTCTATAAAATGTGAAACACTAGTTCAACACGGTGTAGATGTTCATCCCATGTTTTCTAAAGATTAAGATGTCATCAAGGTATATTAAAAAAATGACATAGTTAAAGGGAATGAGGATGTCATTCAAAATCTCAATGAATGAATTTGTTACATGAGTTAACCTAAAAGGGATAACCAACTAGTCAAGCAATCCTTCCTTTGTTTTTAAGACTATATTCCAAATGTCTATAGGTTCAACATGAATATGACGATACCCAAACTAAGATCAATTTTGGAAAAGACTTCTACACCATGGATATTGCAAAAAAATGCCTTATTATTTAGATGAGGATAATAGTTATTCACTTTAATCTTGATAATATTTTTTTAATCGATTCACAACCTCATGTCCCAACCTTATTTGGTGCAAGCAAAATTGGGCTTTTGTAAGGCAATGATTTGGGCATGATGTGTCCATTATCCATGATTTTATGGATCTACCACTCAATATATTCATTCTCTAGAATTGATATTTTTTATAAAGAGGTTTGAGGTAGAGGTAGTTATAGGATCAAATCAATAGTATTGTTTAGTGTACAGTATGTAGGAACTTATTTAGGTGATTGAAAGATATCCTTGTTTTCATTTAGTTTATGGTTTAATTATTTTGTCTTTGTTATTGTTAGACAAACCACACTATCATATGGTGCTACAAGGATGTTATTACATTTAATTCTTACCATCGATATTATACTTCTTACTACAATTGACAATATTATTACACTTCCTGACACTAATGATTGAAAGCTTATGAATTAACTACGATATATGATATTTCAAATCATGACAATCTATCACAACATTTCAAGGATTTACTTCATATACTACATGTCAATGGTAAATGAATTATTGACCACATGTAAAACATCACATACCTATAATGGTGATGTCACAAAGTATTTCATCTTTAAAAAATTTGATTTTGTACACCAAGTGACAATACTAGGTGATCCATTTCTCAAGGCCTACACTAGACCATACACTAGTGCATGGTTATGAATGATGCATCAATTTCAAGTTCAATTTTTGAAAATATGATTTAGGATGAATTAAATTCTTTTGACTTCCATTAGAAATGATTAAGTGTATTGGTTCACCATTGATCTCCATTTTTTAATGAAATAATATTTTTAATTCATATAATTTCTTGTTGGGGGAAGTAGAGATATTTTTAGTACCGATGATGCAGGAGCATCAAGAAAAATTATGTAAATGTGGTAATGATTAGAAGGTTAGGTATGGCATGTGTGTGAGGGATGTCTTGGGGTCCTCTTGAAGGCATTTGAGTCATTAAAAGATTCCTTAAGTGTGTTTTGGTATCCCTTTAGCATTTTCCCACCAAAATGGGCATTTTAAATATTTGAATTGTGCTTATGTGTTTAGGAGTATTTTGACGAAATTTCAAGAAGTGTCATGTTATCCAATGTTTGTATAAGGTCATATATGGACCTAGGTGGGTGTAGGAAGGTGTTTTACGTGCATATCATGAAGAAAATGGCATAAACTAAGAGTATTGCATGTAATTACCATGTCAAGGTAGTTGTCAAGAAAGTAGTTACCCTTGTATGTAGAAGGAGAAATGCAACAAGTTTTGGTAAGTGGGAAGGTGGTAGACTTTTTTAAGGAGTAATTTATATGTTGGTAGGAGGTATAGGTATGGAGGAGAATGAGGAATGAGTGAAAAATAAAGAACTCTGTATTTTGTCCATGGTGACAGAGTTGATAATGTAAAGAGAAGGAATCAATGAAAGTTAGCATGTTTGAAATGTATACTTATGTACCTTTATGTTGCTCTTATTTTTTGAATGTAAATTGATGAGATTGAAATCCTTAAAGCTTTAATAACAATAATCTGTAATGTAAGTGCAAAGGTTGGTGTCTTGCTAGAATATAATAAGTATTCTATGTTGTTTCATTAAATTTTGAGAGACTAGTGTTTAAAGCCCCTGTCCAAGTAAGATAATGTGAGTATGAAGGTGATCAAAAGATTATAACCATCTATGTGTGTTGTTTCCTATACATATATGGCTATGTTTATTTCCAAGAAGAACAGGGGTTCAAGGTAACAGTTTGTGATTGCTATGTCCACAAGAGATAGTCAAGTCATCTTTGTGTGTATATGTATGGATAGAGATTATTATGGTATGAAGATAGTGTAGAAAGACAACATGATGCAAGAGATTATTGATGGAATAATTCAAAACTTTAGGTAAGTCAAATGAGAACTTAAACCCTATTTAGCTTGTTTCAGGCAGACTGTGCTAACATAATCCTATAGAAACATTGATTTAAGTGTGTTTAGAAGTGATTCAAGAGAAGTTAAAGGTTGAAGGAGTCAAAACTAGGTAAGATAGACATTATCTAGGTCTTTTGAATGTTTGAAAGCAATAAAAGATTCATTAAACCTAATTTGAACCCTCTCGAGTATGTGTAGATAGTGTAAACCCTAGGGTAGGGTAGAAAACTATAAAATCACTTTTTGGGAGTTTTACTTGGTAAAACTTAATGAAATTTGGTATTTTGGTGTATTAGGACAAGTATCAAAGGATTATGGTGGTTTTGCACCTGTACAGAACTTGTGCATTTGGTAGGAAGTGACTGTGTGCAAAACAGGGGTAAAGAGACATAATTGAATCTAGGGAGTGACTAGAAAGTGCATATTTGGGTGGATTTAAGTCCAAAAACTTTGTGGAGGGAAGTTATAAGATATAAGGTTCCTAAATATAATTTTAGTTTCTCAATATAAGATTGCATCTATTTATACAATTGAAAAAGGCCTTAAAAAGGCTACTAGAGAGTTAGAACAAGAGTAAGAAGTAACCAGTGATTGAAGGGTTGTGCTTAGATATTGTGTGGTTTGGTGAGAGGATCAAAGAGGGATAGAATGAGAAAGGATATTATCCAAATAACCTTCATTCAGTCAAGGAACTTTCAATCATTTTTTTAGCATTTATGCTTATTTGGTCAAAGAAAGTACAAGTTGACATAAAAGAAGCGAATGTTAATGAGTGTTCATTAGGATTCCTCTGCATCATTTGGATTTAGGTATGATCAAAGAATCCTATATAAAGCATAGAGATGTGTCAAATAATGAGAGAAGAGGAATTGAGAGTTTGAAGCATCAAAAACTAGGAGAGTAAACTAAGAAGAGGAGATAGTGAAGAGTATTTGTAGGAGAGAGAGATAATTGTAAGTATTAGAGTCAGAGGTATGTGAATATCATAGAATGATGTCTCTCTACATCATTTTGTATCAGAGAAGCAAGTTCTTTGGGATGACGAGAAGGATAGTCTTCTGACAAGGAAAGCTACATGTTTGATTTTGCTTTCATTTTATAAATTTGATATGTTCATGAAAGAGTGTTGAAGTATAAGTGGAAGGTTGAGAGTGTGGTAAAGCAACCCTGAAGCCATTGAGTCTTGATAAAAAGAGAGATTTGTTGGAAGCTCAAGAGTAATCTCAAGGAGAGATTGGAGATAGAAAGAACAATCCTAGGCAAAGGACAAGAAAGTGGGAGAGAGACCCAATGGGTGATAGAGTGAGAGAGACCCAAGTGAGGTCATGAAAAGGCAAGTAGGTGAAGCTTTTAAAGAGTAATAGGTTCAAGAGAGACCAAAATATTGAGAGATAGTTAAAATGAATATGGAAAAAGATAAGAAAAATAGGGCATGGATGAGATGAGTTACCATAGAGTGAGGAAGGTGTAAGAAGACACCAAGAGGAAAGAAATGATAGAGTTAAGATAATAGTTAGATGATTTGATGCTCATAATAGATAAAATAAAAGGAAAGGAGAACCCATACTATGGATGGGTCATGAAGAAGAAGACAATCAAGTGGCCAATAAAGCTACAAATGAAGAAAAGAAAGAGGAAAGCTATGATAGAAGAAAGAGAGTTTGTAAGCAGCTTAAGCGAGAGATGCAAAGACTTTGGGTGAGTGAGCATCATAGTGTGCAAGAGGATGAAGGAGAATAGTACCTTGAAAAGGGTGAGATAAACTTGAGTGAAGAAAATGAAATCAGTTGCAGGTAGCTAGATGATGGGAAAGATAAAAAAGAGGTAGATCAGTTTGTAGACCTCATTGAAGGTTTTGAAAAAGAAGTACAATTAATTGACAAAGGCATGAAATCTGATTGTATGTTTGTTTATGAGAATCAAGAGCAATTAGAGGCAAAAATAGATGTACTAGAATAGTCCTTGAATGGAGAAATGATGAAGAATGAATAACTACATGTGATAGAACATGAAGAAGTGGAAAAGAAGGTACAAGGTGTATAAGTTGAGAACCGCATGAAGGAGGACAAAAAACATGAAGAAAAAGAATTGATGGCAACAATGAGAGAGTTAGAGCACAAAGATTCAAGAGTAAATTTGAATCTCAGTGAGGAAGTAGGTAGGCATGAAGTTGCCTTTGTTTTTGTTAGAGAATTGAGGATCATATCATGGGAAGATGAAAATCCAGATGTATCAGCAATATTTTTGGGAATAGACAACCTCTATGATAAAAGAAAAGATCAAGGTATGAATGCACATCAAGTGTTATTTGATGCAAGCAAGCAATAGAAGCAAGGAAGCAAAATTGTCTTTGATAGAAGCAATCAAGAGAGAAAAGGTAAAGAGCAGTTAAAGCATGGTGAAATAGCAATAGAGAAGGAAGTGTAGACTCTAGAAAACCACACACTATGGTTTTATATGTTGCACTAACCTTTAGATCACCCTAGGACCCCCTTAGGACCATTTCACAACCTTTCAACCACCAAACATAAGTCATAATGGCTAATTCTACCATTTTAACTTTGTCCTCTCAATCACT
Source organism: Torreya grandis (assembly GCA_037957365.1). Classification (NCBI taxonomy): domain Eukaryota; kingdom Viridiplantae; phylum Streptophyta; class Pinopsida; order Cupressales; family Taxaceae; genus Torreya; species Torreya grandis. Next base: position 1,266,437 of record JARHVA010002561.1, on the reverse strand, counting down.
AATGATCGACCCTTAACTACCAATGGTTAGCCTCGACCGCTAACAATCAGCCTAAAACCACCTCAAGAGTTAACTCTAACTCAAACTCTAGCTTACTTTTTTTAATAGCTATTTTAGCCATTCGCACAATCAATGCATGTTAGGCTAAATTTAGACAGCTTGTTGAACACTTTATTAAATCTACTATTTCACCACTCCCTTTCCTCTATATTAAGAGAGGAAAAGGAGGTGAAAGGGGATCAGTAATCATCAGAACTTCTTGTGTAGAGCTTCTTGTGCAGGTACTCTTCTCACTCCTGGCAAATCCAAGGAAATCTTTTAGCAAACCAGTGACCATGATAGAGATTTAAAGTGCTACTACAACTCATCAATCAATAGCCAAAGTATTGTCACTCTGTCAGAATTGCTCTAGGTTCCACAACAAGCTTTTCAACCAATATCTACATTCTTCAAACCAGCAGCCCATGAAAACTTAATTATCTATATTTTCTATCAATTCAGTAATTATCTCTCATATTCTTTCATTACTTTTTTCAATTCCTCTTTACTCCCCTTTCATCTCACTTTCCCGTACTAGAGTTTTGAAACTCTAAGCACTTCCTCTCTTACCCAGAACCATCCAAACACCTAATACTTGAACCCGATACCCTTGAACACTACCCTCTACTTCATAACCAATACCCAATCCATATTTACCCTCCAAAACCCTTTTGTAATCTTCCCAACCAAAATTTTACCCAAGCCAAATCTAACAGTAACTGCCGACAGTCACCTAACCACCAATGGTTTGACCCTAACCACCAATGGCCCCTAAATATCAATGGTTACCCAAACATCGATGGTTTGATCCCAATTGCTAATGATCTATGTCTGTCATTTTTAACATTAAGCTTATTTGACCTATCAGACCCTAACCAAGTCCCATTTTCTAAGTTTCTATCTTATCATAAAAGATAACTCAATCTTATGAACCACGTTCAATTTATTTCGTATTGATATCTAATCATTTATTTCTATAATTAGTCAAAATCACTTATTTCTTCGTAATCACTTCTTGTATTTAATTTTAGTATCTTTTATTATTTATGCAATCAATTTATCTTTAATTTTCATAACTTAATTATTTAAAAGTGTGAGTTGACAGCCTTCAAGTAAGCTTGTGCTTCTTATATCTAACTCATGCTAGGAAATCCACCCTACTATCCAACTAATCAACCATTTTTTTAGTGCTTTCTTATCTACAGTTCATTCCTCCCCAAACAAAGAGGAGTCTCCACAATTATCTGGATCAACGCGTGCACAACATATCAGGTTCTACTAACCTCACTCTTATTTCAAGTTTTACAACTTTCTTTTTAAATAAAATAAAGCAAAATTTAGTGAAACATTTTGGCATGCGCTATGGGACCCATAAGTCTCTTCTTTAGTTCATAATTTGCATCTAGGTGATTGTTGTCTTGTTTTATGCTCATACAACAAAATCATATTTTCATTTTGAGCTTAAAATTAGTTGCATACATTATTTTCTTAAATTTATTAGCTCACATAGATTAAATTAAATGAATTGTATCTTCACTCTTTTCATACACACAAGGCCAAACCACTTATACCTAATCAAACATCAAAACATTTGACATAAGGCCCGATGGGATTTCATCACCTAGCAATCACCTTTTTTCATCACCAAGGGGAGAACCAACTCAATTCATTGGCTGAGTATAATCTCTGGCAACTGGTATATCTTGGCTAAGTACCCAACATCCTTATCACTGCGATGTGTGAAATGAGGGGGTAGGCCCCAATATCAAGCCACGTACTGATTTCCAACCTAGATCCCTTAGAGAGCCTAAACTACCTAAAACCAACCATAGACTTATTTTAACCCACTCTGTAAACCAAAGTTGAGCCACATAATTATTAAAGCTTAAGGCATAAGCCACAAGAGAGACTAAAAATAACCTTAAGATTTAACATACTTTTAGTGTGTGTTTTATTTGCTTAACTTTTTTGGTATTCTCTTTGTTTGAGTTGTGAGATCACTTGTATCTGTCCTTTTCCCCTATTTGCATGGTTTTAATTAGGCAACAACTAAGAAACCAAGCAAATCAGGATCCACACCCTAATCCTTCATCTTATTCTTCCCCTTCATCTATGGAGTACGTCTCGGATGCAGAGAGTTCTCCCCATCCTTCTGAAAGTCCTAGTATCCCTCAGACAGTTCCCCAAGGTGATATAAATTTCACCACCTTTCTAGATACCAACCCCATAGCCCTCCAACATTACCTTAACACCATATCCCACCATACCCCTGCTTCAGTTCCACCTATTGACCCACCCTATGGTATGTCATCCCACCTTATGGGCAGTACCTCTATTACCACCATTTCCACCCAACCCATAGTCACCTAAGCATCTTTTTCTACTAGTAATCCCACTAATACCATCATCCAAAACCAAACCACCCAACCAACCAACACCCAAACACCTTCCACCCCAACTAATAACCCTTTTGGTATAAGAGTAACCCAACCTTTAAGCACTAGTACTCCAATTACAATGGGAGTACCCTCTACTAGTGTTACCACCCTTCTTCTTGGTTCTAACCCACCTACATCCACTGCATTCTAGATCCTGGTGGTTCCTATACCTTTTACTCTTCCACCCATTAGTACCAAGATTACTACCCATCCTCAACCTATCAACCTGACCATACCCCCAACCCAACCCATGTCAATTCCTCAACAAGTTCCTATTGCACCAAACCCCAGTTACATCCCTAACCCATAGGGGTATGTGGCTCCATCCTCTACCTAGCCTCCTATGTCCACCTACCAATTCATGATGTCCTCCCAACCACCCATGTCCACACATCAATGTGTAATAACCTCCCAACCTTACGCTGCACCTACCCAAACCCAACATAATCTGCCCTATAACTATGAGGGTACACAACCACAAATGGATCTTATTAAGATGTTAATGGATAAAATGACCACTTTAGAGTCATCTATTTATAGCGCTCATAACCTCTTATCAAATGACCAAATCTGTAATGAACCAATTCACACATCCATCCCCATTTGACCTTACCTTCCTCAATGGAAGCTCCCAAAATTTCAAAATTTTAGAGCAAAAAAGACCCTCAACAACATCTGAGAGTATATAGACACTCTTTCTATTTGATTGCCTATCATGATGCTCTCCTTATTCATACCTTTCCCATGTCTCTATCAGGTCTGGCGCTAGATTGGTATAGTGTTATTACCAACCACTCTCTTTTTTTTTCCCAACTAGCTCAAACCTTCTTAGATCATTTTTCCATAAACATCTCTAAGACAGTTTCCATCAACGATCTTTACTCCATCTGGAAATTTGACGATGAGTCCATTGTTGACTTTGTAGCCCATTGGAAAAGCTTGATAAATCAGCTCTATTTCCCTTTTCCCCAACCCAAGCTAATTGAGCTTTTTGTTCGGGCTTGTGCCAAACACATTTCCTCCACTTTACGGGTTTAGACTTTTAGGACCTTTGATGAATCTTTCACCATGGCATAAAAGTTAGAGAATAGAGCCATTGATGAGGGGAAGTCAAAATTGAGAAACAAGAATTCCACCTTCGAATCAAATGAGCCTTCCTTCTCTAAACCTAACAATCAAACCAACACTAACACCAGAAAAAAGGGAAGCACGAATGTGGTTGTCCTTAAAACCACTCCTCCACGAGTTGTTAACCAACCCAACTCTTCTAATTCCTCCAATCAAAACACTAGAAACTAAAACTGCAACATCCAAAAATAGTTTACTCTGCTAGGGGAGTCATATGCTTTGGTCTTCAAAAAGTTGTTAAAAACAAACATCATACAACTCCCACCAATCAAACCTCCACAGTAATTTGATTCCTCTCACCCTGTACCTAGCTGGTATAAGGAGAACAAATTGTGTGCCTTCCACCATGTCATTGGGCATGATGTTAGTAGGTGTAATACCTTCAAAAACATTGTCTAAATTCTGATTGACAAGGGGGAACTTATGTTGGATAACCCCAAATTAATCACTTGACATCTTTAGACAGCGATTTCCCAACCATGCCCCTTATGCAAACAATGAAAACAATAGAGAAGAATCCTCTCACAACCATGAGGTCCATACCATTAATGTGGTTCTTACTAAACTCATTGTTGAAAAAGCCATTGCCCAAATCACCTTTCTTTTCCCTCCACTTATTGAGGTAGTGAAATCATCTTTTATTCCTTTGGAAACTAAAACAAAGGAAACAACCATTCCCCTTTCTCCATTTATTGAGGTAGTGGAGCTACCAACCTCTCCTTTCGAAGACATACCAAAAGAAGCATCCATTACCACCATATCCTTCTCTTCCATCATATAGCAATTCACTCTTCCTTTATAAATCATTTCTAAGGAAGAGGTCACTCTACCTACCTCTCATATAGAAGACTCACCTTCCCAAACCTTGGAGCCTTTGATTAAGGAAAAGGATGAGGCAACCACTCCTCTCTCTCTCCACCCATGTATTTTTTATTTGAGACTAATACTAAAGGGATCAAACCCGTCTATAAGCCTTTCTCTAAACTAGTTAAAAATTTGGATTACATGTCCCAACCCAATGTGGATCATGCCACATTTTGGTACCATCTCAAGCTTCCTTACCCAACCAAGCAAGAGCCCCCAACCACACCATTGTCAACCCAACATTTTGCTTCCACTATTGAACCCACCATCATCTCAACCAAACCATTAGAAACCTATACGCCTCAAGCCATAGTTGAACCAACCAAACCAAGTCCACCCAACGTAGCCCAAGTAACTTCCCCCATCCCAGCCAAGACCGTCAAAAACTTAGGCATACTACCTACTCAGAGCCTTACTCACCCTCCTTTAAAGTTGGATTTAGCACCACCTAACACACCAAAGAAACCCCAAGTCAAGCCGACCAAGAAGGAGCCACCTAAGATTCTAAAAGCCAGAACCTTGCCACTTATTTCTACCTTGCTTTCCATTTTGGGACCACATCCTTCTTCCCTCCTAGGACCTCATATTTTAGTTAAGAAAACACATCTCCCAAAGACAACCCAAACCTAGCCTCCTATCTTAGCTACGCCCCTACCTATTCTTTTTGTGCCCTCTGCGTCCAATCCCTCCACTAAGAAACATCTTGCTTCTAACCCCTATATTTTTAAATCACCCACTACCAAACCTGCTACTTCTAAAAATTCTACCTCCAAACCACCAACCACCAAGAATACTCCACCACCCAAAACTCTTTCTACTAAGCCTACTCCTAAGAAATCTTCCACCCCAAACATCAAAACTAAAACTCCAACATCCTTGCCACCTTTACCCAAGTCTTACTCAACCATCCTGTAGAGGTTATTGCAAGCTTCTTGCTTGACTTTGCCTCCCATCAAACCATTTGACCCTCATAGTCCTAAGTCATCCTAGTTTGATGACAATATGATTTGTTCATACCATAGAACATCAGAACATGATACAAATAATTGTAAAGCTCCCCAGGTCCTAGTCCATTAGCTATATCTTGATGATGACCTGTTGTCATAAGAGCCACCCATAACCCCATAGCCACTCTAGGAACCACAGACCACTACCCCAAACCTACTTGTTGCCGCACTCTCATCCAAGAGTGAGGAGGAATGGAAGTACTCCCCTAACCTTACTCGTCCCCAAATCCATACCATCCATCTGGTCACACAATCACAAGCCCAACAAAAGGATAAGGGGAAGCTAAAGGTGTCCATCCCATAGGCATACACTTACTCTACCACCCAACCACTCAACCAAACCCAAACATCCACACCTTCTCCCAAAACCAAGATATCCATCTTGGGTACCTCTCCATCCAACCCTTCTGAGTCAATCCAAAGAGTGGTTCTAAAGCAACTTCACCAAACATCGGTGAAGATGAGTTTATATGAACTAATCAATACCTCACCCCATCACCTCCAAGAAGTGATAGAATATTTACAGTCTATAGAGGTCTAACCAGAAGACCCATAACCTCTAGTATCCTTTATCAAAACCCTCTAGCTTTCCACCCTTGTTACCTTTAAATATTCATAAATACCCTTCGTTCATCCCCAAGATCTATATCCTCCTCTCTTCATTACAACATACATTAACGAAACCCACATCAAAAGGGTTATGATTGATGGAGGGGCTAGCATCAACATTATCTCCTCCCATGCATATGACTAGATGAAATTACCAAAGAACATCATGTCAAAAACCACATCGGTACTCCATTCTTTTAATGACATTATAGAAATAAATTTAGGCACTTTTGTCCTCCACATTCATCTAAGACCTCACACGCTTCCTGAGATCTTCTACATAGTGAAAGATGAGTTCCAATACAATGTTCTTGCTTGGATGCCCTTGGATTCGTTCCATGAATTGTGTACCATCCACCCTACATTGATGCATCAAATTTGAGAACGAGGCTCAAGTAGTTACCATATAAGCTAGCCCTAACCCTTTTACATCGTGCAACATGGCATATCACCTAAATGATGTTCTCCTCCTTCCAACCACCAAATCTTCATTAGACAACGACGATTCCACTTCTTCTACCAACTATGCCTCAACTAGCTCACCCATAAAGGACCCCTTGGAATCCACATTCCAATGTCTCTTGCTTTGGGAATATCACCTCTTGGCCTTGGATGCTTTCCCTACTCCTTAGGAGTATAGGAACCTTGATTAGAACCCTGGTTACGACCCCAATATCAGAACCACTATTTCTTTTAAACCTCCCAATCTCCAAACAAATCTTATCTATGGGGGACTTGATCAACCACTTGCCACTTCCTCAATTACCTCTTCTCCTTGAACATTCACCTCCAATTTCTAAAACTTGGATAAACTGGAGTTCACCAAGACATACCTCTATAGGTGTGCTTGGAAGGGATTTGGTCTAAGACGTTACAAGCATGACCACATGAGTTGCCTCCACATAAGACTCAAAATCCTCATGAAAGATTTGGTCTCAATTTTGCTCCACCTAGAGACCCAACTCAACCTTTGGTATAAGCAGATCTTTGACTATCTCCACCTTTCCATCATCCCTTCCAATCTTTCTAGGAATGGCCAAAGAGCATTCATTCAGACTACCTCTTATCACACCATATTAGGGGGAATCCTTTACAAGCATCGCTTTGATGGCCTTCTTTTTCATTGCCTATGTAGTCACGAGGCCTCTCATGCTATCAGGGAAACACATAATGGGGTTTATAGGGGACACTTTAGTGGCCTAGCTATCACTAAACATATCCTTCACCTTAGCTACTATTGGCCCACCCTCAACTAGTATTGTTGTAATTATGTGAAAAAGTGTGTTAAATGCCAATAACATGCCAATTTGCATCATGCACCTAGCCATAACCTCTAAGTATCCAAAGATTTGTGTCCCTTTTTATAATGGGGTCTGTATCTTATTGGTGAAATTAACCCCCATTCTGTGCAGTGACATCATTTTATCATCACTACAATAGAATATTTCACCAAATGGGTAGAGGTTATTCCTCTTGTCTCAACCAAAGCTGAATAGATTATCAATTTTATCAACCATCATATTATATGTCATTTTAATGTTCTAGATAAAATAATCACCAATAATGGTAAGTCTTTTAAGAACAAAAAATTCCAAGGCCTTTGTGACACATTCAATATCAAGTTAAGTTTCTCATCTCCTTATCATCCACAAGCAAATAGATAGACTAAAGCTTCTAATAAAAACCCTCAACAACATGCTAACTTAAATGGTTAATGCATCTAGTCGGGATTGGCATTTATACATCCCATTCACCTTATGGACATATTGTATTAGCATTCAAACCCTTACAAGTGCTACCCCTTTCTCTTTTGTGTTTGGGGCAGAGGTTGTCTTGCCTCTCAAAATCTAAATCCCCTCTCTTCGCATATCCCTGTAAGATATCATCTCTAAGGGCGATTATCATCAAGAACATTTCTCCCAACTTGAGTTATTTCATAAGTGTTATTTAGTTGTGCGTACCCATCTTCATGTTTATCAATAATGAATCAAGTGTGCTTATAACAAACACCTCAAAGTATAAGAATTCAATATCGAAGATATTATCTCAAAGGAAAATCAACATGTAACCAATATGGAGAAGAGTAAGCAGGGAAAGTTTGATTTTAATTGGCTTGCACCTTATATCATAACGCGTAAGTATGGATCAGGAGTTTACCGATTGTCCTCTCTTGAAGGGAAACCAAAACCTGAGCCCCTCAATGCTTCACATCTACATCTTTTCTTTTGTTAAATAGGATTGAACTCACCTTTGTCTAATTTAATCTCATCCCTTGTTTTCAACCACCTTCATCTCCTTATTCTCAGAACAATTGATTAAATATATAATTGTGTGATTAAACCATCATAGTTATAGCATTAATCTTGAACATAGGTACCATGGATTTACCCATGGCATGGTTCTCATGGTAATTTTTGCCCCTTTATAGGATATATTTTCATGGTAATTATCGCTTAAAACTTCTTTACCCATTATCAACCTCCTTGTGCTCTAGTTTTGCTTTTATGAAGGTGAACCTTTTGAGCCTATATAAGCAAATCCATGGCAATATCAAAAAAAAAAAAAAAAAAAAAATCATATATTCTATGGGTCATTCCAAGCATTCATAAACTACTCCCTTAAAAGACCACTGCCAAAACCAATCAAAATTGATCAATGTAAGGTAGATTTCTCCCTTGAAGGACAGCTATCAAAAGCCTTAAACAAATCTCACAAACTCAGACCACTCCCTTGAAGGATGATTGAGTAAAGAATTTGTCAAAGAATAGTAATTCATGGGAAGCTTTTTGCATCGATCAGCTTTCCCAATAAAATGACCCATTATCAAAATGAGAGAAAGGGAAAAATAATTTTGAAAGTAGCAATCGGCTTTCATAAGTAGACTTCTCGCATCGATCAATCTACACCTTATATGACATGGACTTGTTTATACTAGATCTTTGTTAACTTGCAGAAGAGGCATGCTAGTCTCACAAGAAGGTTCCATTTTCATCCATCTCCCCTTTATACCCTCTATAAAGAAGGGATTTTTGAGTTTACTTGACATTATGAAATCAAGAAACTTTTTAACCAACTAATGAGTGCTAATGCGAAGCATTCTAAGGGCTTATGTTCATAAGCTGATCTGACTTCAATTTGTTTTCATCCTTGCCAAAGAAGAGGTATCCTGTCTTCTTATTCTCTCATACTCACTTGTTGATGCATTAATTATGACACTTGTCTCTTGATTTTCTTCTCTCTCTTATCTTTTCTCACATTTAGTTTTGTTATCCAACTTACTCTATGTATTTTAAGATTGCTTCACTTTAATCTAAACAAATGTAATTCATTAAAAACATTTACCTACCAATTATGTGTTTTATTTAGTGGTTGCCTTCTTACCTTATTCTCTCATACTCACTTGTTGATGCATTAATTATGACACTTGTCTCTCGATTTTCTTCTCTCTCTTATCTTTTCTCACATTTAGTTTTGTTATCCAGCTTACTCTATGTATTTTAAGATTGCTTCACCTTAATATAAACAAATGCAATTCATTAAAAACATTTACTTGCCAATTACGTGTTTTATTTAGTAGTTGCCTTATAACCTTATTTGTTTAAGTGTTTTTAATCATAAGAACATTTTAATGAATTAACCATCTCACATATCAAACATCATCTAATAACCAATCTCATAAACCATCTATCATATCTACAACCTTTTAATCATACATCAAAAATGAATGAGTCATTCACATATGTTATCCACCACATGTCTAATCTAGATAAGGAAGCGTAAAATCATTAATTTAAAATATGAGCATAATCACCATGAACAAAATCATCAATAACCATAACAAAAATCACAATCATCATAACCATGTCCAACAAAACATAACATAGTAATTATCATCATCTCATAAACATAAAACATCTATCAATATCAACACCATCATGAGTATAAATTAAGTAGTCACATCATCACATCCATATGTAACATCCAAAACCCATAACCACATCATGAATTCATAATCAAAATGATCATCATATATAACAATAATGTACATGTCTCTCATAGGAATATATACATCTCGTTACATCGGCTCATAGGCTAGTATCAAAATCATATAGCATATCAAATATAAGGTCTCATATGAGTCTAAGACTCTAGAGCACCACTGCCTCCTGGAGCCTGCCCACCTCTTAAACCTGCCTGTCCACCTACATATGAAGCCCACTAACCTAGTGTCGCACTGCTAGCCCCTTTGGTGATCTCTGCTATGTACTCACCCCATCTAGGCTCATCTGAAAGATGTGTAAAAACCAAGGCCTCATAATACCTTAGCTCCTCAACTATCGCTACATATCTCACCATAGAGATAGTCCCTGATGGTCCTGTAGGTGTCGATACTCACCCTCCTGCCTATTTGAGAGAATCTCTCTCCTATATAACCACAGCTAGCTGAGCTCTATCCTGATCTCTCTCCCCAATAAGAGTGGCCACCTAGCCCTATGTCATGTCTCTCACCTAGGTCACCATTGCTAAGGCTCCCTATGTTGTGGCCAGTGTCACCTGTGCCTAATCTCTCTCTGTGAACAACACCTATCTATCAGGGGTATCTGCCTCTACCTAATCTCCATCACCCTCCTCCAATGCACATCCATATCCTACTAGCCATCATCTCCTCCAAAAATGGTCGCATCATAATGTGCCTGAAACCATATGGGGTAGTCATCAGTCACCCCTGTGTCATCAATGTTAACCCTCGTTGGTATTTCCTTATGATCAGTATACACATCTTCTGGCTCTGGATTAGGTAGTGAAAACGTTGCATCCTCTCTTTGATACCTCAAAAACTCACCTGGGATATCTTATATGAGTCTGAACTTTCTCCTTACCCTATCAAATGGAATGAGCTCTATCTCATGATCCCATCTACCATATACCCATCTATAACTCTGCAATGATAGGGTATACCTAGCATAACTTGCCCATGCAGGGAATCTGATGTATAGGTACCAAATGACCTCACTCTCAACTAGTGCCTTTATCCTATCTCAGTACTAATCCAAGTCCCATGCCCCTCCCCTTGGTCCTGTGAGAGTGTAATCACCTCTCCATTTCATGTAGCCAACTCTGAAGTCTATCTACTCAAATCCATGCCATGATAGCCCACTTAGTCTCAGTACTCTGATATGCTTGTAGGCCCAGCAATGTAAAATGAAATTGATGCTAATCTTGTATCTCTTGTGGGCACGGTACCCCCAAAACTCCTGATAGATCTATACTAAAAGGACAAGTACCCATGCAAATATTGTCTAATACAACCACATGTCAATAAGTGCACCTATCAATAAGTATGGAAATATGTCACTGCTAGAATCTGGTAGAGCATAACATGTGATAGCTATCATCATCATCATAAATAGCTATCTTGCTCCCAAATCTCGATGATATAGAGGTATATAATGCAATCCCCATGAGTTCTATCTCATAAAAATGAGGTCCTCTCCATACATGTGATCCATTTACTTATCTCACTCATCACTACTAATGTGATATATCATCTCACCCCATATCAGAAGTTGTACTATCTAGTGGATGGCCTCTAGTAAAATGGTGATCTCTTTGATCGAAAGCAAGAACGTGTTAGTGGTCAAGTCCCATCTCTCAATGAGAGCCACTAACATAGTTGTATCATGTGGCATATGTTGGTAGTATCTCATACCTCCTAGGCTAACCTCGGTCATATGATCCCAATCCTGGTTTGTCATGCCTCAACGTACCTCGTCAAAGATCTAGGGCACTCGATCATACATCTATAACTACTCCCTCACCTAAAAGGTTATGCTAATACCTTAGTTTACCTAGTCCATCAAACTATACCCATAAATTAACCTATTTTTATCATCTCCTACCTTAACCTATTCATTTAATCTACCTATCCTTTACCTAATCGTACGAACAATACATCACTCCTTAACCCTATCTACCCTACCACACCTTCACAACATTCAAACATTCATCCCTTCCTATTAATTTACATTAACTTTTTTTACCTCACAATGACCATCGACGGTTGAGTGTCGATCAACAAGGGTTCCTTTTGGAACCATCATCGGTCTACCATTGACCACTGATCGTTAAGTGGTCAACCACTGATGGTTCACTCATTGGTTGTTCGATGATCTCCTATCGATCAACGATGATCAATAACGACTGCCAACGATCACTGTGTGGTGACCATCAGTGACCTAAACCTAGGTCTACCCCACCAAAATCTTACAATAATAAAACAAACAACTACCTAAACCACTCTACCCTCCTTCTACCTAACTCCTACCCATCTACCAAATTTTCAACTTCAAATTCACCCCTCCCCACCAAATTTTCAAAATGCCTAACCCACCTATCCATAATAATAAACAACACAACAAAACCAAATTCAAGTCTAAAGCTACAAATTCTAGAACATCACCTACCTAATTCTGCGACAACCATCATGGATGATCCCTCAGAACCACCACTTGGCCCCGCTTTCTCCCTCATCCTTATTGTATCCTAGTTAGCTATCCTTTGCTCTACTCAAAGATGAATTCTCAGTCAATCTCACCCACTCAGTACGACTCTCAACTAAGAACACTCAAATGCTATCATTTTTATTCACACATAACAACTTCAACTGTCGAAGGTCACAAATCCACAAATGAAAAAATTAAACCCTATTTTTACCTTTTATGGTTGCCCTCTTAGGGCTCACGGATGGTCATTACGTGATCATCGACAGTCGACCCTAACCATCGATGATCGACCCCTTTAGAGATTTTGCAATCCCACCCAAACTTTTTCAACATAATCATAATCGCCACTGCCAACCATTGCTGTACACATTCTCCGCCAACCGAATAACTACCCATGTCACCTTGACATTGTTCATTTTTGCCTAACTTTTGCATGTTTTGAGACAGCCTTGCCTTGGTCATTTTGACTGCACCAACTACTCTACCATATTTGCACATTTTGAACTTGCACTACCTTTGCATACCAACCATTTTTATTTTCCCAGGATCACTTCCTACCTTAGATACCTACGAATACATTGACCTCGCCTAAGAGACTTACATTTATGAGTGTAACCATAACCACCATGCCTAAATATGATCATTCGGTCCACTTGTCACTTATCCTTATGGTACCAACCATGTTCTACACCTACCTCAACTATGGCAAACTAGTCTATACAGGATCTCTGATATCGCACTTAGTCACCTTTTGTGTGCAATTTTATGCTTCAATGCCCAACCTATCACCAACTAACCACTTATCAAACTTACACCCAATTCCAGTTTACATCATCACTTCTTAATTTGAGGGGGAACACCTCCTCCCATACTCAGGGTAGTCAAACCTTCGATCCACCATCCATTTTTTTTTTTTAGCTTGTAGATATAAACTGCATAACAAAAAGGGGTAAAATGTAGACGCTAAAAAACTGCACATTATGGTTATATATGTCACACTAACCCTTAGATCACCTCAAGACCCCCTTGGGACTATTTCACAGCCTTTCAACTACCAAACATAAGTCATAATGGCTAATTCTGCCATTTTAACTTTGTCCTCTCAACTGCCAATGGTTGACCCTTAACTGTTGATGGTTAGCCTCAACCACCGATAGTCAACCTTTAACCACCTCAAGAGTTAACTCCAACTCAAACTCCAGCTTGCTTTTTTTAATCGCTGCTTTAGCCATCCACACAATCAATGCATGTTAGGCTAAATTTAGATAGCTTGTTGAACACCTTGTTAAAGATGTTGTTTCACCACTCCTTTTTCTTCATATTAAGAGAGGAAGAGGAGATGAAAGGCGATCAGCAATCATCAGAGCTTCTTGTGAAGGTACTCTTCTTAGTCTCGATGAATCCAAGGAAAGCTTCCATCAAATCAGTGACCATGACAAAGATCTAAAGTGTTGTTGTAACTCATCAATCAATAACCAAAGTATCATCACTCTACCAGGATTACTCCAGGCTCTTAAATAAGCTTTTCAACCAATCTCTACATTCTTCAAACCAGCAACCCATGAAAAGTTAAGTATCTATATTTTCTATCAATTCAATAATTAGCTCTCATATTCTTTCATTGCTTCTATCAATTCATCTTTACTCCCCTTTCATCTTACTTTTTCATGCTAGAAATATGCAACTCCAAGCACTTCCTCTCTTACCTAGAACCATCCAAACACTTAATACCTAACCCTGATACCTCTGAACACTACCCTCTACCTCGCAACCAATACCCAATCCAGAGTTACCCTCCATAACCCTTTTACAATCTTCTCAACCACATTTATTTTACCCAAGCCAAATCTAAAAGTAATCGTCGATGGTCACCTAACCACCGATGGTTTGACCCTAACCACCAACAGTCTCTAAGCATCGATGGTTACCCAACCACTAACAGTCTGATCCCAACCATCGACAGTTTTTATCTATCATTTTTAACAAGTTTATTTGACCTATCAGACCCTAACCAAGTCCCATTTTTTGAGTTTCTATCTTATCACAGAAGATCATTCAATCTTCTAAACTATGTTCAATTTATTTAGCATTGATATCTAATCATTTATTGCTATAATTAGTCAAAAGAACTTATTTTTTCTCAAGCACTTCTTGTATTTGATTTCAGTATTTTTTGTTATTTATGCAAGCAATTTAACTTTCATTTTTAAAACTTAACTATTTAAAAGTGTGGGTTGACAGCTTCCAAGTAAGCTTGTGCTTCTTAGATCTAGCTCACGCTAGACAATACACCCCACTATCCAACTAATTAACTATTTTTTTAGTGATTTTTTATCTGCAAGTCATTCCTCCCTAGATAAAGAGGAGTTTTCACAATCATCTAGATCAACACATGCACAACATATCAGGTTCTACTAACCTCACCCTTCTTTCAAGTTTTACAACTTTATTTTTAAAAAAATAAAGCAAAATTTTAGTGAAACAAGAAGATCCAAGGAGCAAGAATTAGAAGACCAAAAATAAGAATAGAGCAATCTGTTTGAGCAAACCTCAAATTTTTTCTTGTCGGGGAGTATGATGCGGGAAAATCAATCAAAATTATGTAAATTTGGGCATGAGTAGAAGGTTAGGTATGGCATGTGTGTGAGGGATGTCTTAGGCTCCCCCTGAAGGTATTTGAGTCATTAAAAGAGTCCTTAGTTGTGTTTTGGTATCCCTTTGGCATTTTCCTGAAAAAATGGGCATTTTGAATATTTGAATTATGCATGTGTGTTTAAAAGTTTTTTGAGGAAATGTCAAGAAGTTTCATGTTAGCCAATGTTTGTATAAGGTCATATATGGACCTAGATGGGTGTAAGAAGGTGTTTTACACACATATAATGAGGAAAATGACATAGACTAAGAGTCTTTAATGTAATTACCATGTCAAGGTAGTTATCAAGAAAGTAGTTACCCTTGTATGATATGTCTTTAACCTATAGTGCATTTAGGGATATGTTTGGCCGACTTGTGGCTTACACATCTTCATGTTAGCTTGTTGCATTTATAGATGTTCTTAGTATGATCAGCCTATGAAATAACCATGGTTAAGTAGAGTATATATAGGAGGTAGTAGTTAGTATTTTATTATCATATTATAAATTCTATTCTTATTGCATGTTGTGGAGGTTTCCCCCTCAAAGTGGCTCAATCATAATATTCAAATATTATGCTCTTTCACCAATTGTTATTATGGATTTGTTTATTGTGCTCTTAATTCTAACATATATAATTCTATTATTATGAATAATCTAAGTAATTTCTTTACAAGTTGTATTAGAGCCTTGATTTGGGTAACTTTCTATGATGCATTTTTTTTAGATCTAGCATCTTAAACACCAGAACGCTGAAAAAACATAACTTTTGATTCAGGGGGATTTGATTTTTTTTGTTACCGTAATTTTGTTTGTGAGGTTTTTTGTTTAAATAAGTCTAGAATTTTTTTTACCTTATACAAGTTAGCAGTCATTGAATTCGTCTCTATAAGATGATCATAACAGTGTATTCCATCGATATACTTCTTTGGGTAAAATTTTTTCACCCTTGTGCACAATAGCAGTAGTTGGATTCGTCTCAATGAGATGATCGCAATGATATATTATACCGATACACTTTTTGGGGGGTTTAAACCCTCTTAAGGTTTGTGCATGGATGGTCCAAACACTTGCGGATGCGGGAAAGTGAAATAAACTCCTCATAAGGATGATATGGAATCTAAAACTTATGATCCATCTATTTCAAAGGTAGTTCAGTAACTTAAGTCAGAGTTCTAGGCCATGGGTAAAAAATATGATTTTGATCTGGTTCAAGGGGAAATTACAGGTTTGAGAGGGGGCTTAGATAGCGTGAAGGATCAATTACAATAATATCTAGTAAATTAGCCAACTTGTCAACTCAGCCACTGTAAAATAATCCTCCACCACTTCAGTTTGGTTCTCTTACTCCACACAATGCCTATACCAATTCTGACGCTAAATCGATGTTTCCATAAGTGGACTTGCACAAGTTTGATGGTAATGATCCACTCACTTGGCTCACTCAAATTTAAAATTTATTTGATCTACATAGAACTCCATGTTCGTAAAAAGTGGTTATGGCCTGTCTATATCTAGAACCTGAGCCATTTATTTGATATCATTGGTTGTGTGCTCAAAAGAAAAAGGGTGTCCCAGTTTCATGGTTGGTATTTTCTGAGGAGTTGCAGCTCCACTATCACAATAATGTCTCTAAAAATTACTTCAGTTAGCTAGCCAAGTTGTGCCAAACTAGGACTATCAAGGACTACATTCATTAATTTTAGAATCTCTCCTTACAGGTGGTAGCCATCACTAAGAAAAATTTGACTGACCTATTTTTGGGTGGCCTGAAAGATAACATCCAATTCGAGGTTTGCATGTTTCATCCCAGTACTGTATCTAAGGCCATACCAAAAGCATGCATGATTGAGGTAAAAAAATTGATCAAATGAAAACCTTTCACCAATGTTCGTGAACGCACCTTTCCATCACCATCATTTCATCAGCCTACCAGATTGACACCTCAACAAGTGGAAGAAAAGTGTGCAAAAGGTTTGTGTTTTGGCTGTGATAGCAAATAGAGCAAAGAGCATCGATGTGTTGAAAATAAGTTGTGAAGTTAGTTTACATTAACGGTGTCAATGATGAAGAAGAAGATGAGGAGGCTTTAGGGGCAGGGTTAGAAGAACCTAAGAATGAATCTAAAGATTTTAAACCTACTATTTTATGTCATGCACTTTCAGGCATTAATTCTCCTCAAACACTTAAGGTGGTGGGTTTCTTGAATAAAAAGAAGGTGACTATGTTAATTGACTCTAGGAGTACACATAACTTCATCAATAGTGAGTTGGTTACTCGTTTGCATTGTTTTATTTCTCTAGCTCCAGACTTTCAAGTAATGATTGTAGATGGTGGTATGGTCAATTGTTCCGAAAAATGTTATAGTATTAAGCTTGTTATGGGAGACTTTATTAGATTCATCTACATTTGTTATTCCCATGGGAGGAGCTAATATTGTTTTGGGAGTGTAATGGCTCACCACTTTGGACACTATTGAAATGAATTTTCAAGAATTATTCATGAGATTTCATTTAAAAGGATGGACTTTTGAACTACATAGATTATGGGTTAAACCTTGACAATTGGTTAGTTTCCATCAGATGACAAAGATTCTTAGAAAATGTGCAGAAAGTTTTGTGGCACGCTTATTTTCCATGGAGGTTCAACGAACCAAGAAGTCTACCCATCCTGATTTGCAAAAGGTGTTGGATGACCATTATGTTGTTTTTGGTTACATGCCAAAAGGACTTCCTCCAAGTCATGCACATGATCATGCCATTAGACTCATTCTAGGCAGTACACCACCCAATATCAAACCCTACAAGTATCCCTATGCCCAAAAGAGTGAAATTGAAAATATGATATAAGAAATGTTGGAGGTAGGAATCATTCGACATAGTCAAAGTGAATATTCCTCCTCGATGGTCATGGTGCGGAGAAGGATGATAGTTGCAAGATGTGCCCAGATTACAGAGAACTCAACAAATACACCATCAAAGATAAGTTTCTTATTCCAATAATTGATGATTTGTCAGATGAATTATATGGTGCTATTTATTTTACAAAGTTAGATCTTCGCTCTAGATGTCATCAGATTCACATATGCAATGAGGACATACCTAAATTAGCTTTCAAAACTCATGAAGGCCATTATGAATTTATGGTCATGCCTTTTGGCCTCACAAATGCACCATCTACATTTCAGAGTTTGATGAATAATATTTTTTGGCTATTTTTGAGAAAGTTTGTATTATTTTTTTTATGATATCCTCATCTACAGCAAAAATTAAGAAGACCATTTGTAGCATGTGAAACAAGTGCTTTCAATTCTTAAACAACATCATTTTTATGCCAAACCTTCCAAATGTGATTTTAGTGTCCAAGAAGTGGAGTACTTGGGTCATATTGTTTCACGTGAAGGAGTGAGAGTTGATCCTAAGAAAATCCAAAAAATGATAGAGTGGTAGGTTTCCAAGACCCTCAAGAACCTCTATGGATTTATGGGGCTAACTGGTTACTATCATAGGTTTATCAATAATTATGGTACATTGCAGCACCACTCGCCTCTTTGCTAAATAAAGACTCCTTCCATTAGACTAATTCAGCTACCAAGGCATTTGAATAATTTAAAATGGTTATGTGCACAACTCCAGTTTTGGCTACTCCTAATTTTCAAAAACTTTTGTTGTGGAGTGTGACGCATCAAGATATGGTATGGGAGTTGTACTCATGCAAGAAGGCAAACCACTGGCATTTGAAAGTCACCAACTTAATAGAAAAATAGGTTCAAACTAATATATGATAAAGAGATGATGGCTATGTTGACTTTCTAAGTCATCTTCTGTCGACATGAGGCTTGCTAAGTCCTATAGAAAAGTTGCACACCTACATTGTTCCAAGCGAAATGTGCGCAGGCATTCTCTATCCACACACGTGCCCAAGACAGTCAAACACAGGTCTGCATAGCAACAAATAAATGGTTCATGCCCACTATGAGTCCTTGATATGCACCCATCATAAGATCTTTCATTGCACAATCCAAAAGGCACACAAGTCACTAAGAACACATCGAAGACCTTCATCATCTACACGCTATCTTGTTAAAAGATATCCTCATGCCTATCTAATAAAGTTCCATACTAGGACACAGGATCTTACATTTACGCCCCATCACTGCATAAAAGCATAATCTAAAGGCCACACACTACATTCTTTGAGAGACTCTCATGCTTGCCTTGGTGCAAGAGCAATTCCAAACCAAGGTCATGTGCACAGTAAGACGTGCGTAGCATACACAAGAAAGGACATGCATCGAGTCCTTCACTGCGTATAGTGATGATGTGTTATCTAAGAAGGGAACATGCACAACAATTGACAAGTGGTAGTAAGATATAAAGAGGTAGTTGAAGGCAGTTGAGAGGATCCCAAGGCATTATCAAGACAAGTAAATGCATAAGAGACCACCAGACATCGGGATATGAGTACATGCCACCTTCTGACCTTATTAGGAAAATCTTCCATTCTTCTATGCACACATGTACCCTAATAGAATCCTACCACCAACTCTAGATCTGATCTATCAAATAGAATTAAAAGGCATGGTTGTGGTACCGTAAAGGAATTAAAAGCTACACCCAATGCCCCAAGTGGTGCATTTATTGTAAAATAGGCTTGTTCATTATAAAAGCATGGTTCTTCACCTATAAAAGGGTCGACACATTTTAGCAACCTCATGCCACTGAAATTTGCCCTCCAAAAACACTTGTATTGGTTAAATCGTACAAACTAATGAGAATTAAGTTCACCTCTTTTTGTTCTTATGATGTTTTGTGTGTTATTTGTATATTTTGATCCTTGTCTATGGGTAATATTTGCCTCTCTCACCATTGTCCATTCCTAGCACCTCCTCATTGAACTCAAAAATCACTTGCAGGTCATATCTTGTGTGCATTTGGGTCTGTGTTGATATTGTTTATGGATTGTTTATCATCCCTCTCAGTGTCACATTATGTTCCCACACCTCTATATGAAACACTTATGCATTTTGAGTGTCCTTGGCAGAATCTGTGTGGAGATGTCTTGTTCTCAAAAGGTTTATAGTGTGTTTATGATAGTAGGAGCGCTCTCTCTATTCTAGGTACATCACCTCTTTTACTTTCATCATTTCTTACCTTCTCCTTCTCCTTTTTCTTTAATCTTAGGTTTAGGCTAAACGTATATTTACCTTTTTGCTCTTTAAGCCTATGCACTGGTCTTAAACCAAGTGTGTTCAGAATAGAAGGAATCTGACCTACTCCAAAGGCTCATCCCAAGGAGTGCAAGGGTCCTACGCCTTGGAGACTTTCCCATCATTGTGATGAGATAGTTGATACTCGCACACACAACTGAGAAATAATACTTTCACACCCAATACCATAAACTTTTATGCCTCATGCAAGACCTTCAATCTAAGCACCCCATTGCAAATCTCCCCCAGACCATAGAACATCCACGAGTGCACGTTTTGAATGACAACAGGCTATTCTATATGTAGTGAAGCAATGGAGACCGTATCTAATGGGTCATCACTTTCAAGTAAAGACTGATCATGATAACCTCAAATATTTTTTGGAACAATGATTATCATCTAAAGAACAATAAAATTGTGTGATTAAAATGTTAGGCTATGATTTTGAGAGTGTATAAGAAATAAAAAGAGAATGTGGTGGCAAATGCCCTCTCTCGAAGAGACAAATCAGTTGAGACATTGTTACGTGACATGACCATGTGGCAGACAAATTGACTAGAAGAAGTAAGATCAAAATGGGAGAATAACAGTACTACCAAAGATTTGATTCACAATCTTTATTAGGGTTCTAATGAATCTAAAAAATTTACATGGAAGGGGAACACATTATGATATAAATATAGATGATACCTTTGTAAGCATTCTCTCCTCAAACATAAAATTCTTCGGGAACTTCATGCCTCTCCAGTTAGAGGACACTCGGGATTTTTGAAAACATATCATAGAATCAAGCAAGATTTCTTTTGAGAAGAACTCAAAGGAGATGTTCAAAAATATGTGGCTAAATGTATGGTTTGCCAACAAAATAAAGGTGAAACCATTAAGACCCTAGGTCTTTTACAACCTTTATCCATCCCTAGACAACATTGGGAAGAGGTTTTTATGGATTTCATTGCAGGGTTACCAAGATCTGAAAGTTAAAATGTTATCATGGTAGTTGTGAATCGACTCACCAAGTATGCTCATTTTATTCCTTATCACAGCCATTTGTTGATAGTACAGTTGCTTCTACTTTTCTCAATACAATTCAAAAATTACATGGCACTCTAAAGATCATTGTAAGTGATCGAGATCCCATATTTACTAGTAATTTTTGGACCTAATTATTTGCATGTTTAGATACCTAGATGGCTCTTAGTTCATCCTATAATCCTCAATATGATGGACAAACAGAGGTAGTTAACAAATATTTTGAAGGGTATCTTCGTTGTTTTATTTTTGACAAACATGATAGATGGGTTCATTGGTTGCCACTTGTTAAATAGTGGTATAACACTTCTTTTCACACTTTTATCAAGATGTCTCCCTTTGTGGCATTGTATGGGTATCACCCCCATCCATCACTTCAATTTTAGCAATGCATCCTAAGGTTTGAGCTATTGAAGAACACATTCATCATCAACAGGGGGTTTTAGTCAGTTTGTGAGAGAATTTAGCAATGCCAAAAAAATGAATGAAGAAGCAAGCAAATCAACACCGCAATGAGTAGCATTTTGACATAAATGATTGGGTCTTTGTGTGTTTACAACCATATTAGCAGATGTATCTGAAGCAATATAAAAAATATAACAAGCTATCACCTAAGTATTATGGCCCTTACCAGATCTTGCATAAAAATGGTAGTGTGGCTTACAAGTTAGAGTTACCCTCAGCGACTCACATACATCCAGTATTTCATGTATCTTTTCTAAAGAAAATAATTAGACACAGAGTTTCCACTCAAACTGAGTTACCTAAATTAGATGAAGAAGGTAGAGTCATTATAGATCCTAAGGAGATCTTTCATATGCACACTAAGTAACTATGAACCATAGCCATTAAGCAGTATTTAATCAAATGGAAGAACCTGCATTCTAAAAATGCAACATGGGAGAATGAAGCATTCCTATAGAAACATCTTGATTTGATTCAACATTGAGGACAATATTGTTTTGAAGGGGAGGGGCATGCTATGCCTTTAACTTATAGTGTGTTTAGGGATATGTGTGGCCGACTTGTGGCTTACATGTCTTCATATTAGCTTGTATTTTTTAATGTTCTTAGTATGGTCTGCCTATGGAATAACCATGGCTAAGTAGAGTATATATAGGAGGTAGTGGTTAATCTTTTATCATCATATTATGAATTCTATTCTTATTGCATTATTGTGGAGGTTGCCCCCTCGAAGTGGCTCAATCATAATATTCAAGTATTATGCTCTTTCATCAATTGTTGTTATGGATTTGTTTATTATACTCTTAATTCTTGCATATATAAATATATTGTTACAAATCATCTAAGTAATTTACTTGCATTGTATGTAGAAGGATAAATGCAATGTGTTTTGGTAAGTAGGAAGGTGGTAGACTTGCTGAAGTAATTAGTTATATGTTGATAGGAGGCAGAGGTACAGAGGAGAATGAGGAATGAGTGAAAAATGAAGAACTCTATATTTTGTCCATGGTTGTCCATGGCCACAGAGTTGATAATGTACAGAGAAGGACTCAATGAAAATTAGCATATTTGAAATGTCTACTTATGTACCTTTGTGTTGCTCTTATTTTGTGAATGTAAATTCATGAGATTAAAATAGGGCTATCAAAATCATGTGCTAACAAAATCCTATTTTAGCTTGCTCCAGGCAAATTGTGCTAAAAAAATCCTGTAGAAACATTGATTTAAGTCTGTTTAGAAGTGATTCAAGAGAAGTTAAACGTTGAAGGAGTTGAAACTAGGTGAGACAGACCATATCTAGGTCTTGTGAAGGTTTGAAAGCAAGAAAAGATTCATTAAACCTAATTTGAAGCCTCTCGGGTTTGTGCTGACAGTGGAAACCCTAGGTTAGGGTAGAAAACTACAAAATCACTTTTTTGGAGTTTTACCTAGTGAAACTTAATGAAACTTGGTAGTTTGGTGTATTAGGACAAGTATCAAAGGAATATAGTTATTTTTCACCTGTACAGAACACGTGTGTATGGTAGGAAGTGACTCTGTGCAAAAGAGGGGTAAAGAGACCTAATTGGGTCTAGGGAGTGACTAGAAAGTGCATCTTTGGGTGCGGTTAAGTCCAAAAACTTTGTGAAGAGAAGGTATAAGATAGAGGGTACTTTAATATCATTTTAGTTTCTCAATATAGAACTGTATTTGTTTGTACAGGTGAAAAAGGCCTAAAAAGGCTACTAGAGAGTCAAAATAAGAGTAAGAAGCAACCAGTGATTGAAGGGTTGTGCTTAGAGGTTGTGTGGTTTGGTGAGAAGGTCAAAGAGGGATAGAATGAGTACGGAGATGATTTCAAGAACCTTCATTGAGTCAAGGAACTCTAAATAAAATTTTGAGCATTTGTGCTTATGAGCCTTGGTCGAAGAAAGAACACGTTGACATAAAAGAAGTGAATGTTAATAAGTGAGTGTTCATTAGGCTTCCTCTGTATCATTTGGAGTCAGGTATGATCAAAGAAGCCTATAGAAGGCATAGAAATGTGTCAAATAAATAGAGTGTAACAAACTGTTACACCAAAACCTCAAGACGTTAGTGAAATCCATCAATCGGGGTCATAACATCCCACCACGCTTTGAAAGCCCAAACTCTGGGCTGGATTTACACCCATACGCTAAGATTCTCCACATATATGAGCCCCAGACGAACACTGCCATCCTGGCATAGCCCCCTGTTTTGTGACTTGAACTCGGGTGAAGGCTCTGATACCAAATGTAACAAACCATTACACCAAAAACCTTGAGGTGTTAGTGAAATCCCTCCATCAGTATCATAACATAGAGAAGAGGAATTGAGATTTTGAAGCATCAAGAACTAGGAGAGAGAGTGAACTAAGAAGAAGAGATAGTGAAGAGTGAATGTAAGAGAGTGAGAGAGATAGTTGTAAGTATAGAGTTAGAGGTATGTGAAGAGCATAGAATGATGTCTCTTTGCATCAACCGACCATATCATTGGGTTCATAATCTATTATCTACTTACCTTTTATAGTGTTAGATAACTTGTACTCATTTCTTTAGTTTTGCAACTAGAGAGTTCATAGTGTGACACTCTTCATTGGATTGAATATTGAAGTTATGAATTAAGCACCACTTTTCAATCTTGGACTACTTGTTCTGATTATTTGAAAATTATTTTCCACTCTATGGTATAATGATTCAATCAATAGACATACAAATAGAAGGCCTTCGATGTAATTATTTAGATCATAATATGTCATCATATGGAAATTAATCAATTGGTTTGATAAATCACATAGCTTAGTTATCCTCATATTTAATACATATTTTTGGTGCTATAGTGATTTTAATTGCTTCTCTTTTTTTGGCGGATCTTCAATTGTGAATTACATCTTTTCTAATAGGCTCATATTTTTTCATAGGTGTTAAATATTTATGTTTCAAATTTACCTCCACCTCATTTTCATCACTATGTCTTATATTTTATGCTAGCACTCAACTCCCCACCTGTAGCTCATAGCATTGTTAAACCCCGATAAAATACCTCCATCAAAGTATTGAATGGAGTGATTAAGGATGAGGAGTGACGAGGAGGGATTGAGTAGAGATGATGAGGGATGGTGAGGGTTAATGAGGGAGTGATTAGGGGTGATGAGTGATGAAGAATTAGTGATTAGAGATGATTATGGATGATGAAGCAATGATTAAGGATGATGAGGGATGGTGAGGGTCAATGAGGGAGTGATTAAAGATGATGAGGGAGCGATTATAAATGATGAGGAATGGTGAGGATCAATAAGGGAGTGATGAGGGATGAAGAGGGAGTGATTAGGGATGATGAAGCGGTGATTAGGGATGATGAGGGAGTGATTAAGGATGATGAGGGATGGTGAGAGCTAATGAGGGAGTGATTAGGGAAGATGGAAGAGTGATTAAAGATGATGAGGGATGGTGAGGGTCAATGAGGGAGTGATTAGGGATGAGAAGGGACGAGGAGGGAGTGATTAGGGATGATGAGGGATAGTGAGGGTAGATGAGGGAGTAATCAGGGATGATGAGGGAGTGATTAGAGATGATAATAGACAATAAGGGTCAATGAGAGAGTGATTAGGGACAGTGAAGAATGAGAAGAGAGTGATTAGGGGTGATGAGAGATGAGAGAGGGATAATGAATACGTGAAATTAATACAAAGTGGTCATTTGATGAGTGAAATTTATTAATGTGACTTATGTTACCCCAACCACACCACTTTGGATCAAGTTCAAAGTGTGGTTTGAATAATTCCATTTTAACAAACCTACGACTCCTAGAAATGTTAGGAAGCAATTCAGAAAGCACAAAAACTTAAAAAATGACTATATGTTTACCAAAAATGGACATCATTTGCAAAAGTTGTGCTCTGAAATCTCTATGTTCAATACTTAGACACTGAAAATGTCTAAGTACTGGCCAGATTGGATTTTGAAAAACTATTTTCTACATTGTAAGGCGTGCAACTCTGAGACCAACTCTATTAGATGTAGAGTGACCTTAATTTCCTATATTTACTAAAATAAATTTGAAGTATAAGTAAATAACAATATAGAGTAGTAAATATAAGTTTTAAGTCAACATTGGCTTCATGTACATATTCGGATGTTTTTATGTGCAAAACAATTGGAACACAATCGCGTTATATATTAACGTGATCGTGTTATGGCAGATAATTACCGAGCCATAATTTAAATAACACTATTGTGTAATGTTAATAACGCAATCACATTATTGACAATACGTGATCGCATTATGGGAAATGTCCACAAAATTGTCCCCTAACTCTGTGCACATAACTTAGAATTAGTTTGGATAGAGAAGGCTAAAGGCATTCTAAAGGAAAATATGGAAACAAAATGTTTTACATAGAAAAGTGACATGAACAACTAAACAGAGAAAAACCCCACATGCAACAAAAATGACATGATGTATTCAAACTCAAAATGCTTCCAAAATAAAGTTTGACACCAATTTTAGGTCGAAGTATTGTATCTTGTCAAACATTGATATACTACCATAGTACATTTTTTAAAGCAACTATCTTGTAAACATGATTTGGAGCCAACTCAATAATAATGACTAGGTCTAAGGAATGTTTACCTATCAATAATTCAACCTTACCTGAGATTGGATGTGGATGCATAAGTCCATGAATATGTGTGCGCATTTGTTGGCAACAGAGCCCCTTATGACTACCCAAAGGACAATTTTATGATATACACCAAGATGAAAAGTTTCATTCTTGAGGATTTGTATTTTGTATTATGAACAAATTTTTATTTACCCTAGTTAAAACTTTTGTCTCTCATAGCTAATAGATTCATCCATGAACTGCTCTTAAAGGTTTAATTACAAAAATATATATAGGGCTTTAATTCAATCATTTGTAAAAGAAACTAATCAGGTAGCAAATAATAAATAAACTTTTCTTAAGAATATCTCAATAGATGAAAGAGAAAATACTGCAAGGCTGAGAAATTTCATTTAAAAGACATCTTTTACTTGCATACATATTTTTCAATTTTCTTCACAAGCTCTCAAGCTATCTACGTATTCTTCAATAGAAGCTTCAACCATTGTTGTTATTAGTTGCATTTACAAGTAATAAGAAGAAATAAGATACCAATACCACTATGCAAATTTCTAATCGTGCCATCTGCGTTAGATAGCATGACCTTTTAAAGTTTAACTCGGTAAATTGAACCCAAACACATGTAAAAAAAACCTAGTTTGTACGTGCTTCTTACCATGAAGAGAGTTTGGTATAACTTCTTGTCCAAGTATAATTAATAGAAAAATTTTGCAAATAATTATATGCATGTAATGTAAATCTAAGTGTGGAAACTTGCTAATGTAGAGCATATCAACAATTCCAAGAAAGTCAATTTTTTAAAATTTATGACTTGTTGCACATATTTGAAATACAAAATTCTACTCATTGAATATATCTGGTTATGTGCATTTGCCCCCAATGACCACAACCTATACCCTTGGATTAAAAAAATCAAATAAAAATTTTTGAATCAATTTTTTAAACCACATTTTATGTCCTCGTAAAAATAAATTTGTAATTTTTATCTTTAAAATATATTTTTATAATCAAATAAATCATAATGTAAAACCTCTTTTATGGAACTGTGATTAATAAAGTCATCTCGTAATATAAAAGCAAAAAAGTAGAATTAAAGGTAACAACTTAAACATCTAGCTCGGAGTGTTTTATCTGCATTTGATACCAATTACCACAACCTAAACTTAAGTTAGCAAATGATTATAAAAACGAGTATGAAAGTTCTGAAACTGACGTTTCTGGGCACACTTTCCATCCTTATCATGGGAACTTAGCAATTAAGCTTATTTTTAAAATCACATTAATGTCATTATCTAAAAACCCTTTTAGAGAGCTATAACGAAGAAACCCTAGGTATATAAAAGTGAAAAGTAGAATTGAGTAGCAACCTAGGTCCTAAAAATCTAGCTGAGTATTTTATCAACAATCGAAACCCAAGACTAACTGACACTAAGTTTGATTTCCACCTTATAGGTAGATAATTTCAGGCTCAGAAAGATATGTGGAAGAGTATAAAAAAGCCGAAGGCCTGCTAATGTTTCCTTACCAGTAAAGCACCAACAGGATTACATAGAACCACACAAAGCACGCTACAATCTCAATGTTTTCTATGCATAAATTCCTTTGCAGATATCCGCTAAAAAATAAAATAGTAATTCATACCGTTAGCATTATCCACCGACAGGGAAAAGAAATGATCATACCTGGTTGTTGGTAGGAGTTACTGAAGTAACAGTATTTCCATTTCCTTTCCAGCATCCATTTCCGAAGCACCCTAGATTATGGGGCTGTAACCCTAGCTCCTTCAAAAACTTATACTCGATCCTTTCAAATCTCGCTGCCATGGTGCAAAATCAGATGCAGAATAATCCCAAAAACCTAGGCAGTCACCTCCAAGACCTGTGCAGTCACTTTGCTTTAATGATATGATAACACTGCAACACGCACAAACTCATAAATAAAGAATGCCTTAAATTTTAAGTTTCACACACAATTTTGAGGAGAATTTTTGACACTCTCTCTAACTTGAGACCTGGAAACTAATATTTCCATAACTAAATTTTGTTGCAACAAACTACCTAATCTCCCTATGTTGGCCAGAGTAAAAATCCAATATTTTGCATAGATTTCAAAAACAATTATAAAGAACTCTAACAATTGCTCATTTATTGTATAAATCAGAAAAGCTTTATAAAATAAATTCAAAAAAAATAATAAACAATCTAATAATTTTTCAAATATTGTATAAATTAAAAAAAAATTATAATAAATTTCAAAAAAAAATTAAAACTCCAAGAATTGTTCAAATATTGCATAAATTGAAAAACTTCACAAATAAATTCGAAAAAATGACTTCATATATTGCATAAATTGAAAATAAGCAAAAATAAAACCCCCCATTGTCTTCTTTCACTGATTTTCCAGTACAAAATAACGAAAAAATATTAGTTGTGACCCGGGAATTTTTCTCGCTTATGCTTCGCCAAAAATCTATATCGATTTGATTCATAATGCCAATGTTTATACAAAATCTAGGGAAAACAAGAAATCTGACATAAAGAAAAACCCACCACACTATATTTTGAACCGCCCAATAGGATCTATGAGGAAAATGGTATGTACCCCGATAGAGTTCCACACAAATTAATCACCACTTGCGCTTGTGCATTTTCAAAAACCTCATCCAATGGATTGTCATACACGCAAGATTTCTTCAACAAGTGTATATTGTTGGAAAAACTTACAACGCTAATCGTTGTATAGGCAAAAATTAATACCAAATAAAAGGCCCAAGTGGGTAGTAATAAACAACCAAAGAAATAAAGCAGGGGAGAGAGAGAATGTGGAGGAATAAACATACACATATATATCTAAAAAACTTTGAAATTGTTTGCATATACAGCGGCTATTGTTTTCAAAAATAACTCACAAAATACCCTTTAAAAAAGGAACTTTCCTTAAATTGTTGCATTTTCATGTTGTTACGCATTGCTCTGTTCTATTCCGTGGCTTCTCTATTTAAATCCCATGCTCACTCTTCAGTTACATGTTGCTGCTCTATTATTCCCCTGCTTTGCTCTCCTACAGGGTCTTGCTCTATCTTTTGTTGCACCATCTCTTTTTGTGACTATTGTTGCATGCATCTCTTCTGCTACTATGTTCTCTCTGTTTTGTCTTCTACATCTTTTTGTCTTCTATTGATTGATGTGTACAGCTGTCTCACCTACCACTAGAGTTCCCTCCAAAAAGATTAAATAGTTTCAGACTTTGAATTTTAAATTGATGCATTTAATGGTAGGAGCTGTCAAATTCTAACGCTGATTGAACAGTAGGTGGGAAGTCAAAAATAAGTAATATTTTAATATTTTCTCTTATTTTTGACCTTCCTACCGTGGTTAGCTAAACTTATCTCAGTTTCCAAAACCTCCTTATAACTTCTTTTTAACTTCTCAAATATTTTTGCATCTTTTGTATGCATTTACGAAGCTTCGTTTCTGAAGTCCATAGCTATGTTGATAGAATTTGTAGCTAGACTGTTGAAATCCATAACTACCCTATCGAAATTCGTAGCTGGACTGTAATTCGTAGCTACCCTGTCAAAATCTGTAGCTACCCTGCCAAAATCCATAGCTGGTCTGTAATTCGTAGTTAGCCCGTTGAAATCCGTAGTTGGACTGATGAAATTCATAGCTGGACTGACGAAATTCATAGCTACCTTGATGTAATCCATAGCTCTAATGTAAGACTTTTGAGCTACTATAACACTATGTAGGCCTAATGCTGCTACATTTATGACCCCTAACCTTCCTCTTAAATGCATGAAAGTGTCTTTAGATAATAGCTTAGTAAAAATATCAGCTAGTTGTTGATCAGACTTGCAAAAACTAAACTCTATGACATGATTTTCAACTAACTCTCGAATGAAGTGATCCCTGATTGCAATGTGTTTGCTCCTACCATAAAACATGAGGTTTTTTGACAATGATATGGATGATACATTGTCACACTAGACCGTAGAATCTCATTGTTTCTCCTCATATAAATCAAAAAGCATCTTTCTCAACTATATACCCTGACATGTTGTTGCATTGGTTGTTATATACTAATTTGAGTTGTAGAAAGTGACACTATCGGTTGTTTCTTTGAAGCCCAGGATATGAATCTAGACCCAAGATAAAATACATACCCCGAAGTACTCTTTTGATCATCAAGGCTCCTTGCCTAATCACTGTCTATGTAACCAACAAAATTAAAATTCATTTGTTATTGCATACAAAATACCATAATCCCTTGTTCCATTCACGTACCTCAATATGCTATTGCCAGCTTGCCAATGTGTCTCCTTTGATGTCTCTATGAATCTTGATATGAGGCTGACTGCATACATGATATATAGCCTTGTTACAATCAAATACATTAGGCTTCCCACTAGACTCTTATAACGTGTGGGGTCTACATTGTTGTTACAGTCATCTTTGCATAACTTAAGTCTTGTCTCGATTGGAGTGAATACGAGCTTGTTATCAAGCATCTTGAACCTTTCCAAAACCTCTTTTTCATACTTAGTTTGGCATATGAATATGCATTCATCCATTTGCTTGACTTCTATCCTGAGAAAGTACTTCAAGAAGCCCAAATCAGTGATTTCAAACTCATTTTTTATGGATGTTTTGAATTCTTCAATGGACTGATTTGCATTATCAGTGAATATTAGATCATCCACATATAATATAGTAATCAATATACTTTTCTTGCATGCTTTGATATATAGTGTGGGCTCACTTGCACTCTTGCTAAAATCATTACCTAATAAATACAAGTCTATATGGTTGTATCATGCTCTTGCAGCTTGTTTGAGCCCATACAATGCCTTTTTCAGCCTATACACTTTATTCTCATGTTTGAGAATCTCATATCCAAGTAGATGTCCCACATAGACCTCTTCTTCTATCACTCTATTCAAGAACGTTGACTTCACATCCATTTGATGCACCTTCCACTTATGTTGGGCAACAATGACTATGATTGTCCTTACCATTTCTAGCCTTACTTCAGGTGCAAACATTTCATTATAATAATGTTCAGACCTTTGCTTGTAGCCCTTCACCACTAGCCTTACCTTATGTCTCTCTATCTTGCCTTCGAGAGTAGTTTTTTTCTTATATACCCACTTAACTCCTATGACCTCCTTTTCTTTTGGTAGGTCCACTAACTCCCAAGTCTGATTTTTCTCTATGGCATGCATTTCTTCATCCATAGCCTCACACCACTTGTTATCCTTGATTGCTTCTTCAAATTAGATAGGATTAGTTGATACAAAGAGTGCATAACTCATTGTTTCATCTTAATGTTCTTCATACCTTGACTACTCATAGACTTCTTGTAAGTTTTTTGTCCTTACTTGGTGTTGATTTGAGTTGGAAGAGGAAGATGTTGACTCATGAACAACTCCTTGACCTCCATGATGACTACTACATGTAGATGAATCAACTCTTTGTGAAATAGGGGTCCAAGTTGGTGCATTGGTAGTTGTACCACCTGCTATTTTAGATTCAATGAAGGGTATGCTTGCCCTTGTTTGCTCATGCTCTTCTTCTTGTCTCTCTTCCCAAGCTTCATGCTCAATCAATTGAACATCATGGTTTATTATGAGATATTTGGTGATGAGATTGTATAACTAATATGCCTTTGATTGCCTACTAAACCCTATGAAAATACATTATTCACCTCTATCATCCCATTTACTCCTTATTTTCTTGGGTACATGTGCATATGCTACACAGCCGAACACTCTAAGGTTTTCTACACTTGGCTTCTGGTTGTTCCATGCTTCTTGAGGGATCACATCCCTCACACTTTTATTGGGACATATATTCAATAAATACATGGTTGTTTTTATAGCCTCAGCCCAAAAATCATTAGGCAAACCTTTTGCCTTTAACATGCTCCTTGCCATCTCTTGGATGGTCTTATTCTTCCTCTTAGCCACATCATTTTGCTGCGGTGTATACCTAGTTGTAAATTGCTTTTTTATGCCATGATCCTTGCAAAAATTCATGAATTCATTGGAGATATACTCTCCCCCTCTATCTGTCTTTAAAATTTTGATTTAATGACCACTTTGCTTCTCCACTATGGCCTTGAATTGCTTGAAGGTCTCAAATGTTGTCGATTTGTTCTTTAAGAAATACATCCATATCTTCTGGTTATATGCTATGTACCTAGGGATATGATATATTAATATATATGAGTTGATGGAGATGCTGACATGTGGCACACATCCCCCTTAGTTATATGGATCTAATATATTAAGATAATGGAGTAACTTGTGGAATTAGTATATTGGGTAATGGTCAGCCTATATTAGGATTAGAAGGTTACCCATCCATTAGAGGTCTACATAAAGGAGATGATTATCATTGTAAAGATAGCTAATTAAGCATTAAGTCTTCTATTGTAAGAGGATTTTGGAGCTTGTCCCCTCGAAGAGACATTATGGAGTTATTCCTTCCTAAAGGAGTATTGTATGGTGTTGCCCTACCTTAAGGGTAATTTATTTCTGCATATATTGAATTAATCTACATTTATTCTTCATTATTTTTGAATATTATAAGTGTGGATCATAACAAGTGGTATCATCTATGAATGTCATGAAATATAAATTCTTGGATAGGGAAGGGGTCTTCATTAGACCACATAAGTCCAAATGTATCAAATTCTAAAGGAGCTCTAGCTCTTCATGCCTTACCCATGGGAAATGCACTCCCATATCGCTTCCCTAATATGCATCCTTCACACACCTTATTTAGCTATTCTATAAGGGGTAGCCCCTTCACCATGTGCTTTTTATGAAGAAGGTTCAATCTTCCAAAGCTTAAATGTTTGTACCTTAGATGCCAAAGAGTAGGCTCATCTACCATCACTAATTTGAATGTTGTTACAAGCTCACTTTGTATTCTCAATGGAAACATTTGATTGCTTGTCATCTTGACTGCTACTATCTTTCTATTTCAACCAATCCTATCAAAGATGATGCACTCACCATTCTCAAATCTGATCTTATACCCATTTTTCACAAGTTGTCCAATGCTGATAAGGTTGTGTTTCAACCTAGGTACATAGTAAACATCATGAATTTGTCTTTTGTCACCTTGCTTGGTGTGGATTGAAATGTTGCCCTTGCCCATGACACGAACCTTGTCATTGTTTCCCATCTTCACATCTGATTTTATTATCTCATCTATGTGGATGAACATCTCTTTGTTCCCACTCATGTGGTTGCTACAACCACTATCCAAATACCATGTTTCCTTGCCACTTTGCTAAGTAATGTTACATGTTATAAATAAGCTTTCACCTTTCTCATTCTTCCTAGGTTCAGCCTCTTGTGTATAAGTGAAATTTGAATTCTACATATTCATATCATACTCCTTTCTACACTCACTAGCATAGTGTATGTACCTCTTGCAATAATAGCATTGGATTCTAGATTTATCATACCTTTATGTAGATCCACCTCCAGAAGTGTTGTTGCTCCTTCCTCTTCCTCTTCATATAGCTCTTAATGGGCATGTCTTCCACCTTCTTGACTGTTGTAAGTTCTTCCTCTTCCTCTATTGTTGTTTGATCCTCTCCCCCTTCCTTTCACATTCACATTAGTCTTGAATGCTTGCTCATGGGAGGAGGTGGCTAACCTATTCAATATTTGTTCATGGGTTTGCAAACAACCCATTAGCTCACCAACCATCATTTGTCTCAAATCCTTTGATTCTTCAATGGCAACCACTATAGGGTCAAATCTAATTGAAAGGCTTCTCAGTACCTTTTCAATGACTCTATGATATTCAAGGTTATCACCACATGTCTTCAATTGTTTTACGAAGTTCATAGTCCTTATGAAGAAGTCATTGATGGACTCATTCTCCTTCATTTATAGGGTCTTAAAGTTCCTCCTTAAGAGTTGCAACTTCAAAAGCTTCACCTTGTCACTCCCTTGATATGCATTTTGTAAGATGTCTCATGTTTGCTTAGAATGGACAATTGTTGGTATCCTATAAAAAATTGCATTAGCCCATGCCATTTGTATATAGCTGAGTGCTTTGGAATCTTTCCTCCTATTCTACTTTAGCATATTCCTTTGTGCTTAAATCAAAGCATTGAAGGTTGCCATGTCTACAACCTCATTGTACCCAACTTCAACTAACTCACATAGCTCTTGAGAGTTGCATATAATTTTCATATTAATGTTTCACACAACATAATTTTTGCCATCAAACATGGGGGGCTGCTACCAAGACCCTGAACTCATTGCTGCCATGTCTAAATGCACTCACAACTTGGCTGCTATGATACCAGTTATTGGAAAAACTTATAGCTCTAATGATTGTTTAGGCAGAAAATAATATCAAATGAAAGACCCAGGTGGGTAGCAATAAACAACCAAAAAAATAATGCAGGGGAGCGAGAGAATGTGGAGGAATAAACACACACACACACACATATATATATCTAAAAACATTGAAATTATTTACAAATATAGTTGTTGCTATTTTCAAAAATAACTCACAATACCCTTTAAAAAAGGGAACTTTCATTAACTATTGCATTCTCCTCTTGCTATGGACTACTTTGTTCTATTCTATAGCTTCTCCTCTCTTTAAATCCCCTGCTCACTCTTTATTTACAGGTTGTTGCTCTATTTTTCCCCTGCTCTGCTCTCCTACATGTTGCTCTGTGTTCTGTTGCACCTTCTCTTCTTCTGACTGTGGCTACGTATATCTCTTCTACTGCTCTGTTTTCTCTATTTTATCTTCTACTAACTGTTGCATATAGTTGTCTCACCTACCACTAGAGTTCCCTCCAAAAAGATTAAATGGATTCAAATTTTGAATTTTAAATGGATGTATTTAATGGTAGCAGTTATCAAATTCCAGCGTTGATTGAGCAGTAGGTGGGAAGTCAAAAATAAGTAATATTTTAACATATATTAGATATATAACATTTTGAAAAAAAAAATTGATGTAGAATACAACATGCACGAAGAACCAAGATGATGTTGTGCCTAGCAATGAAGACCATGATACTTCACAAAGGCAATAGAAAATAATCCAAATTGCGGCTCTTGGGTCTTGATCCTTAAAACACTCTCTTCATCTTCTTCAATATCCACATCAAGAACTTTCAACATATCCATTATGAATTTGAATGTTAAAAATAGTTTTCAGCTTTGGATGTTTGAAAATTGGATTGAAAGCAAAATCTAATGTAGGAACTTTCTTGAAAGCTTTGTTACAATGAAATTTAAATGAACATCATTAATTGCTTCTATCTCAATCAAGTATCGTATTAAGCTAACATTTAATGCAAGTATTCTAACAGCTCTTCAATGCTCATATTAATTTTGGTGCAATTGTCCCATGTTGTCACCAACCAAGTTTGATAGTTGCATTTAACACACCTTTAGATCTACACAACATAAAATCCTCACATTTAACTCTTAATCCCTAGTGTTGCCAGCGGTATTCAATACTTACCTCGAACAACAAGAGGGTGCCAATAATGTCTCAAATATTTCCTCCAATCACAACATAACAAATATTATTTTTTTAATTGGCCCATTAAAAACCTCGCACCTTGCCCCTCTAAAACTTTCATGTATATTTTCTACACACAAAATAAGGACATCTTATTGACCAACAACCCTTGCAGTAATTTCAGATAAAAGCAAATTGAATACTATAGTTCCTTCCAGGACTAATAACACTTATCAAATGTCTTGGGGCCATTATTTATTGGTGAGCTCTTTTAATGAATCAATATTATTTTTAAATTTTTAACAATAACCCAAGCTGCTTGTTTTTTAATGTTTTGACCATACTTTATGGATTGAGATAACATTAAACTCTTTTTTGAAAAATAATATAATATTACGATGTCAATAAGATGTAGGTGAATTGGTTAAGTAATTTGATTGTTTCAAATCCCATGCATATTTAAATCTCAAAAAAAAAATATGAGACTGATTGTGATCTTTGATTGTATTCTTAAAATCTTTAATAGTCATTAATTATTCTCGAAACCAATAATAACTATTATTGGAAATAATTGGTATACATCTCAAACCAATCCATACTCTAATTAAAAATTGTTTTCTAAAAATTAAAACAAAATTTATTTTTATTAAAATTAGATATTATATAAAACATATCTTATTTAATTAATAAGCAACAATCATAAAATAAAAAATCAACAATATAATTAAATTTACAAATAATTCGTAAATTTCAAAAAAAAATCATTAAATTATATAAAATTCTATAAACATATCATTTTCATTTAACCATGACTAACGAGGTTAACACAAGTGAACACCATATCATAATGAATATTCACATGATTTAGTTCTCCAAAGAGATAGTGTATAAATCCAACGAAATATTAGAACTATATTTATTATAATTCTTTATAATTTTTTGGATGGTTTATTTAAAATTTCATCTTATTTATATATATTAAATAATTATATTTTATAAAGAAAAATATAAATATAGTTATACTATCATCAAATTTAATACTTAAAATTTACAAATATTTTTATGATTATCAATATATTTATTTTGGTTGGTATGTATATAGATTTTCATCATTTTTAAGGTTGTCCAAAATTTTAACGAGGGTGAGTTTCGCCGTTATTAGTAGATATGTAAAATATTTGAAAATGTGTGATTGACGAATAGATAGAGGTGTCATTAACTTCAATGAATAAAATTTTATTTTGTGATATCAATGATGGTTCTCGTGTGATCTATGACTGTATTTACCTTGGGATTACATTTGATTGCCTTGTATACACTTTTAAATAAATTGTTTTTTATTTTATCTTTGAATGTAATAACAACAAAAACTACAAATACAAGAAACATTAAATTTGATTGTGTATTCCATCGTATATACCTTGAAATTATGTTTGATTGACTCGGTTTATTTGTGCATAAGTGGACATTAGGAAAAAATAAAGGGCAAATGATAAATTATAATCTAACACATCCACAAACGTCTATGTCATTACAGATGCATAATACATGTTTCTTTGTGATGATATTTTTAATTTCTATAATCTTGCTTGTGATATCACACAATGAAACTAAAATATAATGTGAAGGAAGCAAATATACATATTAATTGTATTTGATAATAACATAGAACAATTGTTCATCTTTGCTTCTAATCTTTTCAAAACATGCTTTCAAAATACTTTTAAAATCTGTTACATAGATGCAATTGTAAAGATTAAAAAGTGATAATACATATAAATTTCTTATGTAACATTCTAACACTTCAAATTGAGTATTAAATTTCCATAATACGTAGAAATGACTATTTAAATGTAAATTTCGTTGTACAAATGATTGATATTTTATAATGCTAACAAATCATAAAATGTACTATTTTTTTTTTTTTGTGTGTGTGTGTATGTGTCAAATTTTATTTACAAAGTTACAAAGCAACAATAACATTCTTAAACATGCAGTATATAAATTTATACAATTGCAATACACTTAAATAGGAACCATATAACTATATTAACAACGATACAAAACAATATTAACATTTTAATACATATACCACATAAACAATTGTGCAACTACATTGAACCTTAATACAAGAGTGATTATAGAAGGTTGAAACAAATTACATGCTTTAATCTTAAAAATTTAAAAAAAATAAAAATAAAAATCACACTTTAATCTTGACAATCACTTTTATGAATTATAATATGTGTTCGAATTTTTTACTCAAAAATAACCTCTTTCACTATTGTTCAAACCAAATAAATAATTACATAACCGAAGAGAAAATGAACATTCAATTACAAAACTAATATCTATGAAATCAAAAGTGTAGAGAATATAAATTACTTTAGTTTTTAATTGTTCAAATATATTTAAAATTATGCAAGCTTCTTTTTAGGAAAAATAAAAAATCAGAAAACATTATTCATAAAATTCACTGTTCATTTGAACTTATCCATTATTTTTTTCAATAATATTTTTAAATTTCATTTGGATTTACATTTGGTTGTCATTGGTTATAGCATTTAGATTCTCCATTCTCCATTCTCCATTGTATGACCACTATGCATAGAAATACAATCCATCAAAAGGGAAGATCAATCATTATCAAGTAGGGAAGGACTAAAGCATATTAGAAAAGGAAAATGACAAAATAATATAACATCAAAATTTTATTTTATTTGAAAAACCCACACAATCGCTACCTTTTAGATTATATATAATCGACTTTGTGGAAATGTGCATGCATCGTGGGGAAGGCTCCTTCAATGCTAACGCACTAAAGTTTGGTGAATTAGAATATAAAAAATCCAAAATCATTAATCCTCAGCTCCATTATTAGTAGTTTAGTGGAATCCCATGCGTGTCTCAGCTCCATTATTAGTAATTTACCAAAAGGGGACTAAATATTTTCGATTATATCATTGTTTGATGCTAGAGTAGAAGAGTTTCAAATATAGCGGCATTTTGTTAATATTTTGCGAGGGCAACATATGATTTTAGGATTGGAATCTTGGACAACATTTAATACATTTATTGTATGATAGTTGTAAAATTAAATTAATTGTGTTTGTTTAAGTTTTTTTTTTAAAGTGTGGTAAAATTCAAGATTTTATTGTAAAGAATATGAAGATCAAATTTAATACATTTATTGTATGATAGTTGTAAAATTAAATTAATTGTGTTTGTTTAAGCTTTTTTAAAAGTGTGGTAAAATTCAAGATTTTATTGTAAAGAATATGAAGATCAAAATTTAGAGTTTTTTAAAATGTAAGTTAATTATATTAATAAAAAATAATCTATTTAATAATAATTAATATTGTAGATAGATAAGATGTTAAAATAAGAATTTATTAACTACACATTTTAAAGGATTCTGTCAAATTGTCAAATTTTTAAATCTATTGTATATTTCTTAAAATATTTTTCAATTATAGATAATGGAATGTTTGCTTATATTATATAGATTGGAGCTTCTTCTAAAATTTGTAAGGTAGGAACTTCTTCTCTTAATAAATAAAAATTTTCAACCACACAATGTAAGAGTTTGATTGTCATGCCCAAAATTTTACATGATTGAAACTACACAAAAATAGACTTTTTTTATAGAATATACAATGCACATTTTATGCAACTACATTGCTTTTTGATTAGTCATTTTTATGGCATGAGGCACGTGATGTTAAAACAAACTCACGTGCTTAAATGAAACAAATAGAAATGCACAAATGGCCCACTGCACAATCACTACGTGATTTGTAGACTCCACTTGCTCTAATCGACGTTAAGGTCACAAAGAAGCCTACAACTCTCTGAGTGTACCTTTCAAGGCCTACAACCCCAAAGTATAAAATGGATAATCAATTTAAAAAAATTGAGTTCAAAAAATTATTGACTCAAACGATTTCAACTAATTACAAAACTCATTGCATACTTGAGATCACAATTTGAATCTATTTTCAAATTAATTTACCTTTTAAGAAAAAAAATTAATAAAACTTTGATTCATAAATAATGGAAAGTCCAATATTTTTGAATTTATATGCAAGAAGATAAAATATAAACTTTTTGAAATTTGCAAGCATCGTTCATTTTATTTTTCAGTATTAGAATATGTTCTATTATCTAAAAGCAGTATTTTTCTAAACAAAAAAGTAATACATTTATTTTTTTGAAAGATTCTTGACTTAAAAACGATGGAATTGCCATTGTTTTGGCTTCAAGATGTGTAATTGCTTTCTTGAGAAAGAAAATAGCTTGTTGTAGGTGCAAGTGGATATCAAGTATTAATATTAGAAATAATGAAAAAGTTAAAATGTTTGCAAGTATATATATAACTTCTATTTTCAAAAAGTTTAATTTTAAAGTATTTATATATCTTCATTTTTAGTTTTGATAATAATATGTTTAATAAATTTTTTTATTTTTATTTTTAATTGTAAAAGTTTTTTGTGTAAAATTTTTTGATAAAAGATTAATTAATTTTTTTTGTCTTCAAAATATAATGTGTTTTATTTCTTAGTGAAGGAATTATCTCATTCAATACGTGGTTTGTAACAATGCATTACACAATGATATCGTATGTGGTTTTTATATTACATATTTATGGTAGAATTGCAAATTTTATATACAAGTTCAAATAAGATAGAATATACCTTTACAATTAAAAAATAATAATATACTTATTTTTGCAAAATGAAAAAATATTTGATCTATATTTATTTTATTCATATAAAAAATTATACATTTCAACATTTAAAAGATATATCAATTGTTACATCTAGTAATACTTTTAAATGTTGAGGAGATCTTTTGAATTTATATAAGTGATAAATGTTGATTGAGTACACAAAAAGAAAATTGTAGGATCTTTTTTTTTCATATATTTTTTTCAATTGAATTGTTCTTGCATGCAAATGTGTGAAAGAAATACACGTGTTATTGTTTAAAAATAAAGGAAATTATTTTTTATAGAAATATGTAATATGATTTTTTTATAGTATTTTTTATTTGGTAGGTGA
The DNA here is from genome assembly GCA_037957365.1 of Torreya grandis. Lineage (NCBI taxonomy): Eukaryota > Viridiplantae > Streptophyta > Pinopsida > Cupressales > Taxaceae > Torreya > Torreya grandis. The sequence continues at coordinate 1,225,317 of JARHVA010002561.1, read as the reverse complement.
ATTAATGGGTTTTGAAAGGCCATGTAGCCTTGTACAATAGAATAAAAGATGAAAATAATAAAACTCTAATGGGGTGCATCCACCAACGGTAATAGAGAGGGTGGCTAAAACTTCTGCCAATAGTTAATTGAGACACAAAAATACTTCTTAGGAAACTTCCATGAAGCTTCCACCAAATTTATTAGGGGGGCTTAACTCCATTACCATTTAACTTTTGAGTTTCTACATAGGGTCCCCTTAAGTCGAGAGACATACCAGAGGGTTTAGACACTAGTTTTCTGCCTTTTTTCTTTTTTTGAACTTCCATCCACCCTTCCTAATTTTAGTCGATTGGGCTAGAAAGGAGATCACAGTTGGAATATGGGGCTAGGATTTATCTTCAGCAGTTATTCTTTTGGTAGGTTTGGTCCAGTCTGTAATAAGATTAGGCATCTCCACCTAAGAGAAAGCTAGAATGGAGGAAGAGATAGGCGTGGGCACAGTCTTCCTTGGAGAGATTAGATCTTTCAGCAATTATTTTTCAGAGTGAAGACTTTCTAGGTCCTCATTTATAGCAGGGGTAGTAGTGTCTTCTGAAGTAGAGTTGGATTCCTTGCCTTTAGAAGAATCCCACTCTTTGTCTGTGGCCAAAACCATAAGGTTTTTTGGAATGAAGTCTTTCCACCAAGAAGACTTTTTCTTTTTTTGAGGAAGCTACAATTTTTTGTCAAGTGTACAGTGCATAAGTAGCTACGACAGTGAAATGATAAACCTTCATAGTCAAGGATTGGGACCAAGAGCAGTCATTGACTTGCAAAGTGATTTTCTTAGGGAGATTCTTGGAGGTATCAATGTTCACCAAAATACTAGTAAATGTACTAAGGGAAAGCGATCAGTGTCTGAGTGTATTTATAAAAATTCACCCAAAGTTCTACCTATAGCCTTCAGGTTGGATTCAGTCTAGAAATGCAGAGGGAGATGGGGTAGACGAACCCAGATGGGTTTGATATGTAGAGTTTCATTAAGGGGAATTGTTAGGGGACCAATTTTTGAAGACAAGGGGGTGGTGGTTCAGGTTCCATGAATGGTTTAGAGTCTTGGCCTTGTCTTCAATATTATGAAAAGTAATAATAAAAAAACTATGCAAGAGGAAATTTCAAGACTACTTAAGAGGAGAGGCTACCAATGTTTTGAGATCCAATCCTAGAGATCCTGAAGTTTTGGCCAGTAATCAGTGAATCTATAGATGAGACTCTTTGATGAAAAGTATTCCTTTGATTTGAGCACATGTTTATTTTCCTCTTCATTGAAAATCACCACTAGATTTGAAGATGCAAGGATGAGGGGTTTGGGCTATGTTGTAAGGATAGTCCCAGGGGAGGCTGCATTAACAAAAGAATTAGGCTTGTGTCTAGCAGGCCCAGCTTCAGCCTCCATCACCATAATGTCCCAGCCCCTAGAGGATGGGCTGGGGAATCTAGTCTGAATAGGGGAAGGGGCAAATATGGGTTAGGAAGTATCCATAGGGCTAGAAGTAAATCCATTGGGTTGTTGCCTATTTTCTAGCTATTTGGATAATGGACAGGAGGTAGGAGGTAAAGAGGCAAGCCATCTGAGAGGGGTATAAGCTGTTGTGAACATAGTAGAGAGTCATCACTAGGGTTTGCAAGTGGATCTAAACCAAAGTTGAGCAGGAGGGCAGAGATAAGAGACTTCAAGTCGATTGACATTGAGGCTCCATCCTTGAGCATCTTGACTTCTGTGGATGGGGCTCCATGAAGTAGGGTCTGGGATCTGCCCAAGTTAGACTAAACAAGGGATGGAGAACTAGGGTTCAAATTTCTATTGGATGGGAATGAATGGAGAGCTGGACGCGAAGGAGCCATTGATAATTTCATGTGATTTTTTATAGTATTACAATATATGTAATTGAACTTAATTTTGATTTGTGTTTTGGGAAATTTCCATCTATTATGTCCACAATAAGTTGGTTACCCATTTTTTTGTGTAGATATGAAAATGGCTACTATTGTACCAATCACGTAACATTTTGTAATGCTAAAAAATTGTTGAATTTTTGAGTTTGGAGTAAACAAATGTTGTAAAAAAATTTGATCAATATATTTTATTGTAGTGGATTTTTTTACTAAAAATATTAAATCGTAATCATCAAAATCGTAATCACTTTTTGAAGTAATAATAAAATTTGTCCCACATATTCTTTTATTTGGAAGAAGATTATGTTCATGGATTATTATCAATGAATCTACTACATTCAAAGTTATTGTCATTTCACATCTATCAAGTCAACTCGTATTAAACCTTTATCCTTAACTTATTAAGCATTATTTTCTTTATGATAAAGATTTTTCCTTCAAAAACTTTCCCAGATTTCTAATTGTTAATGTTATCAATTTATTAACATATTATCTAGATTTTTGGCCCTATAATTTATCATGAAATTAATTTACATTTAATATAAATATAGAAAGGAAATAATAAATTTGCATATACATACCTCTTTCAATGTTTTTCTAATTTCATATTTCCATTTTCTATTTTAGTACTTAACTCCATGATTGCATGATGATTTTTCAGTAAAATAATTAACATCAAAGTTATGAAATGTTTTGGTGAAATTTCATGCTTAAAGATATGAATTATACATATTTGAAATACATGTAGATAGTGATAATTTAAATAAATATGTTACATACCTTATTGTTTGTTGTTTCCATTTAAAGATTTTTTTTGGCTTTTTGTATTTTTTCATATAAGTAGAATTATAATTTGCTTTATAGAATACATTCATAAAGTTTTTCCTTTATATTTAAAAATAAAATTCAAAGTAAATTACATTTTGATCAATCCAATATGCATGAAAGAGATTTAAATGCATGTGTTCTACATTGATATTTATCTAAAAGTGGTCTTTCATAGTATCTGCATTTGTTATTGTGATACTTGGGAAACAAAACAATTTTTCTTTCTACATACATTCATAAAGTAGTAGTTACAAACTTTTATTTTGCATCATTTCAATGTTAATATATTTAGGATTGAATGTATTATATTTTACAAAAAAAAATTTAATCCTTTAATTAGGAATATCTTATATTATTGTTTATGTTTTAATTTGAAAATAAATAACATAAAAATTAATTGACTATAACAACAATGTTTGAGGCATCATCCATATAAAATTGATAGAAAGAAATAGTGAAAAAATACATTTTCTCATTCTTTTTGTTACCCATTCTCGATTATCACTAGACTTAAATCAAGAAAGAAAGAATACTCAGAGTATATACTTTTGTTATACTCACAAACAAAGACTTCTCACTAAATAGGTGTTAGAGATAGAGTGAATATTTTTAATGTACTACCTAGATACCACATGTCATTCTTATCTCACGTGTTTTAAAGTCTCTTTCACATACCTCCGAGTATATAGAAAGGATGAGATTTTTCCATGTACCATTGGGTACATATAGGAAGGATGATCATATAGAGGTTTTATGCATATGTTGGGTGATATATAAAAAAAGAAACATTTATGAGCGATAAGGAGTCATTTCATCTACTTAAACAAACAAAAATGCACACAATCAAAATAATTGTTGGCACAACACTAATCAGGATGGACATTTGGTTAGAATGGTCAAGGTAGGTGGAGAAAAATATCATCTTTAATGAATTATGGTTCTACATATGTGATGGGGATGAACAACCTACTTAACCAAAGGAAGAAAAAGTGATACAAACATGGAAGCACAAAAATTTAGAAGCATTGGCCTTGATGTGGGCTTCATTTGATGGCAAGATTTTTCATAACATATATGGGTGCAACACTCCTTAGGATAACTAAGCAAATTGAAGGACTTGTATGATTCTCACTCAGAATTGAAGTTCTTATAATTGTAGTTTAAATTGATCGATCTTGAGTGTCACGAGTTTGCTTTAGAAATATGAATTATCAAACATGATGTTGATGTTGTTAGCATAAATATTGATGTTTACGTGACCACCTTGATAAAAAAAAATCTCCCTACATACTCAACCTACTTAGAGTATTTTCAAGCAAATAATTTGTTAAATACTCTCACTTTTGATCAGTTTTTTGAGAAGATCGCAGAGATAGAAAAAACATTTAGAAGAAAGACAAAGTCCACATAAGAAAGCATTTTCTATGCTAATCAAAACAAAAATCATTCCAAGAATAGTGGAAATGATAAAGGCAAAGGGAAATATAAAGGGTGAGGTGAAAAATATAACAAAATAATAATCAACATCAGGAAAATAAAAATGTTAAGACAACATTTATTTGGTAAATGTTGTGAAATAAAAGGGAGTCATGAACCCCATGAATAGGAACCATCATGGGACAAGATACAATCCTATAGAAAAAAAAACTTAAAAGGAAAAGAAGGAAAGCTCAGAACTAGACTCAATTCAAATTTCAAGTGAGTGTGTGATTTCCATCTAAGATGAAGTAAATAATTCCTTGAATTTAACCTGAGATAATGCTTAGGTTCTAGACATTAGTGGCATGAAACATATGACTTTATGAAGGGACTTACTTGAGGATTTTCATGAATAATGTTTTGGTCTAGTATATTTGGTAGATAAAATAAGTCTACAACCTCAAGACAAAGGTTCAATTCAATTAAAGTCACAAGGATTTTAGATTTCATTCTCTATAATGTCATATACCTTCCTCAATTTAATATAACTTTTTTGTCACTAGTGCTCATTTGAAAGCAAGACCATGTCATTCTGTTGGATTATGGAAAGGTGAAGGTCACAATAAAATGTGATAATACAGTTATTCTGACTAGATACGAGGAAAGAAAATTGATAAAACTCAAGGGTGAATACTCGGTTTTAAGAATTTTTACTCATCTCGTTGAAGAAGGAATGCCAACAATCTTATTTAGCATTCCATATTTTGGCATAATCACTATGACATCATTCACATAGTGCAAAATAATGATTTTATAGGCTTTCCACCACTGCCCAAAATATTTAAAAGTTTGAATCATGCATATTAGCTAAACATAAAAGGGAACCATTTCAAAGGTCAATGATTGATACAACCTTGTATCCTCCCAAGGTTTTTATATAATAGGTCATGTTTGATACAACCTTGCATTTTGACTTCTTGTTTTCGCTAGTTGGTAAACTCTACACTTTTGAATATATTTTTGCACATTCATATTCATGCCAAAAATAATTATCTACCACTTGCACTAATGTTTTATCACAACCAAAATGACCTGCCAAACCTCCACTATGATTTTTCTCAATCAATGTTTTACATATTGAACCTCTTCGTATACACAACTACACTCTTTGAAACAACAATCCATCTTGAACAAAATAATCTAACCATGGTGTCACTCATTAATTCTACACATGATTTCCATGCTTCCTAAAAATATTCATCATTTTCATATTGTTCCTTAATAAGATCAAATTATATGAATTCCACCCTTAATCCATTCAACAAAATAAATTTGTATCTCCATGCATTAGCCACTTTATTTTATTTTTTACTCTTATGCTTCAAAAAAAATGAATAGCTCCATAGGAATTTAACCCACTTCAAATGTCTCTAATTCAATTTATTCTTACTATTAATAAACAATGATACTTGGTGGTATATATATAGTAAAAACTCCTTAGGTAACATATAAAGTCTCCACTTCTTTAGTGCTTACACAATTACATAGAACTCTTGATCATACACTGAATATTTTCACATCATATCATTCAACTTCTGACTAAAATATGTAATAAGTATTCCTTCTTAACTTAATGTCACTCCAATTATTGTGCTATTCACACCATAATCTACCTAAATACATTTTAAAAATTAGGTAATGCCAACACCAGCTACTCTGTTAATGTCACTCCTATTCTTAAATTACTAGAAACTAGGTTTCATTTTTGTTGTCCACACAAAATATATTGTATCCTTTTGCATCACAATAGTGATCATTTCACGTCCCAATAAAATTCCTTATGAATTTATTATAAAAACTCACTAATTCATGAAAACTAATACCTCAAATGTACTCTATGATGATAGCCAATCAAGTGTAGCTGACACTTTCTTTTGATTCATCTTTAAACCATCTTGAGAAATCATAAATCCTAAGTATCCCAATAATTTTTTTCATGAAACTACATTTATTCAAGTTTACGAGTAATTTTCCATCTCACAATTTCTCTAACACTGTGCATACGTCGCAAGTGTTCTTCAATTATTTTACTAAAAATCAATATGTCATCAAGAAATATAATGACAAAATTATCCACAAATGGCTTAATAACCTCATTCATCAATATCATAAGTGTACTTGGTTTGTTAGTTAACCCAAATGGAATAAAAAACCACTCAAATAACCTTTATTATGTCTTAAATGTTATTTTTATCCATCACCTTCCCTGATATGAATTTGGTTGTATCCACTCTTCAAGTCAATTTTCATGAAGTGTCTCACTTCACTTAAGTAATCCATAAAATCATCCATATATGACAATGAAAATCTATACTTAACTATTAGCTTGTTGGTGGCTCTAGAATCAATGCACATTCTCCATTCTTATTAACCTCTAAGACTATTGGTACTACACATAGGCTCAAACTTTGTCTAATTAATCCTTTGTCCAATAGCTATTGAATTTGTTTTTGCACCTTTGCATTTTATTTTGGAATCAACCTATGTGCTTCTTTGTTTGGTAAACTTGAACTTGGAATCAAATCCATGCGATGGATTTTAATTATCATCAATGGCAATCCATCTAGTAAATCATTAAATATAATTTACTCAAACTCACTTAGTATCTCTTTTACTTCATATGGAGATTTATCTTTGGCTATTATGTCGATACTCACCTATTTCACTAGCTTTGAAATCAGTGCATAACATGCACTTTATTCTTTCACCTCTTTCAAGAATTCCTTTTCCTAAATCATCAACAACTTTGGACTATTGTCCACCTCTTCGTACTTATCATTCAAAGGATTTAGTGTATGTGTTAATCCATGTTTCCACAATGTGTATTTATTTACATGACCATCAAGGTACACCTTATAGTTAAGCTTTCAATGCCTTCCAAGCAAAATATGACAAACATCCATACGCGTTCAAGACATGGAAATGATGGAAGATGCTATCAATAACCATCAGCGACAAATAAATGCCAATTTTACGACACTCCAAGGATAGGTTCATAAGGAGGTGAATTGGAGGACATCTAAAAGGAAGCTAGCTTACCCCTAGAGGAACAGATGAAGAAGGTTGAAACCCCAATTCAACCTGAGGGGTTGAAAACAATAAAGGAGGTCATTGAGAAAATAAATACCAAGGCTCTCAAAGCTTTATCCCATTGGGATGAGCTGAGGAAAGAACTCGAGCAGAAAGGGCCTGAGTTCCTTGAGGATGCCATTATAACTTAGTTTGGGATGGACTAACAGCTTAGTGTGGGGTAAATGTTGGCCCCTCAAGTTTGACCAAGTATTTTTTCTAGTTTTGAAAAGCAACACAAAGGGACCATTATCCATTTTCATGCAAGTATCAATATGATGCAGGACTGGTAGTGCAAAAGTTGAAGGACGTCGAAGGATAATGGCATGGAAGGATCAACACCAGAGGACCTAGTCAAGAGAATGTGGCATGAGGAGCCCAAGAACAAAGGAACTAGAACAAGAATCATAAGACTAGGGGAGCATGTGGGGAGTGGAGTGTGAGGAACATGGGAGTAGTTTAAAGAATAAATCAAAATAGGATACTTCGACCCCACTAATTGCTATGTACCTAGGGATATGATATATGGGTTGATGGAGATGCCGACATGTGGCACACATCCCCTTAGTTATATGGGTACAATATATTAGGATAATAGAGTAACTTGTGGAAGTAGTACATTGGGTAATGGTTGGCCTACATTGGATTAGGAGGTTACCCATCCGTGGGTTAGATAGATGTATATATATATATAGGAGATGAATATCATGGTAAAGATATCAAGTAAGCATTGAGTCTTCTATTGTAAGAGGATATCGGAGGTTGTCCCCTTAAAGAGACATTGTGGAGTTATTCCTTCCTAAAGGAGTATTTTATGGTGTTTCCCTACCTTAAGGGTATTTATGCATATATTTAATAATCAAGATCATTACAAGTGGTATCAAAGCTTCAATTTGGGCAATTTGTGTGGAGCGAAACCCTAATTTCACTAAATATTTTTAAATATAGGGAATTTTTATTCAAAATTTTTACTGGAGATGTAAGAAAATATAAGAGAAGCGTAGTACAATTTTCAAAAAAATTAATTTGTTTTGAGGGAGTTATTTCTATTTTAGGGTTTATAATAATTTCACTATATCTTCCGAAATATAGGGAATTTTTATTTTAAATTTTTACTAGAGATGTAAGTAGATTTAAGAGAAGTGCAGTCAAAATTTCAGAATTTTTGGAGCTGTTTTGAGTGATTTTTTGTGATTTTATGGATCAGTTTTGACATTTTAGGGTTTCGTGAACCTTAATTTTTTTTTTGTGGATCATGGAGTTGCAAATATTTTCAGGGGAAGATAATATTGATGTTAGAGAATGGTGGATCCTTTTGGAGAATCATTTTAGAAAAAAATTTAGGCAAAGACAATTAACTCCTTTTTTGTCTGGGCCTGCACTAGATTGGTTTGATCAGTTGAGCTGTACAGAAAGGTTTTCTTCATGGAAATAAATGGAAAAGATCTTTTTAGATCGTTGGACTATAAAATAAGAATTAGAAAAATAAGAAGCAATAGAATAAGAAGAAGCAGAAAAAGAAGAGGAAGAAATAGAAGAATCATCAGAAGAACAAGAAGAAGAAGAAGAAGAAGAAGAAGAAGAAGTAGAAGAAGAATCAATAGAAGAAGAAGCAGATGAAGAAGAAGAGGAAGAAGAAAAATAAGAAGAAGAAGAAGAAGAATAAAAGAAGGGTTCAAATAATTTGGCTCCAAAGAAATCTGAGTCAATTTTTCAATTTCATGGATGCATTCAAAAGAAGAAGGTGGTTGTGTCCATAAACCCTACTAGCAAGTATAACTTCATTAACATGAATGTGGCCAAGCATCTACATGTTCAAGAAAAGAATATCAAAGAGATTCAAGTAGATGGTAAGAATATTTCAATGTTTGAAGATCTGAAGCTCATTATGGAAAAATATGTTTTGCATTCAGATTTTCATGCTTTGGATATGGATGATATGGATATGGTTCTTGGATATCCATGGTTAGAGACTTTGGGAACAATGAATATCAATGTTCATAAAAAGTTCATGAAGTTTTGGTATAGGAAAAAGAATATCACTTTACAAGATATCATAGTGAAAAAGGCACCAATAACAATCTAGGTAGATCATAAGGATGAGATTGAAATAGGTGATGAAGATTCAGATAATATAGATAAAGACACACTAAAAATGAGCACTTCATCTACTCAAGAGACAAAGAAGGAAAAGGTGGAAGAGGTAGAAGCAAAGGTGGATAAGGTTAAAGTATTGGAAAAGGTTGAGGTATATAGACACCCACATCATCATGAGAGGAAACAATCATGGAACCAGGTGAGGAAGTGTCATAATAACAATCATTTTTGTCTATACAGGAAATAAATTTTCCAATCATTATGGATATGCATGGAATCCAAAGAAAAAATACTATGGCACATGGAATGAATGGGGAAATCACTATGACTATGCGTGAAAGAATACCTACTATGGTCATGGTTGGAATCAGAGTAGCGCAGCGGAATATGGTACATGGAATAAAGAGAGGAATAATTATGCTTGGACACCAAAGCAATATAATTATGATCATGAAATAAATCAAAGGAGCATAATAAAATTTGGAAACAAGCTTGTAGAGCTATCACCTGCCAAGATCACATATGGATGGCTAGATGATCGAGATTGGAGACAAGTGTGCAATGATTTGAAGCACACTCATTATTTGGTTTCTTCCTATGTTTTGGGGATGAAACATGTCAAGGAGGGAAGGAATGCTATGTACCTAGGGATATGATATATGGGTTGATGGAGATGCCGACATGTGGCACACATCCCTTTAGTTATATGGGTACAATATATTAGGGTAATAGAGTAACTTGTGGAATTAGTACATTGGGTAATAGTCGGCCTACATTGGATTAGGAGGTTACCCATCCATGGGTTAGATAGATGTATATATATAGGAGATGAATATCATGGTAAAGATATCAAGTAAGCATTGAGTCTTCTATTGTAAGAGGATATTGGAGGTTGTCCCCTCAAAGAGACATTGTGGAGTTATTCCTTCCTAAAGGAGTATTTTATGGTGTTTCCTTACCTTAAGGGTATTTATGCATATATTTAATAATCAAGATCATTACAAGAATGCTATGTACCTAGGGATATGATATATGGGTTGATGGAGATGCCGACATGTGGCACACATCCCCTTAGTTATAAGGGTACAATATATTAGGGTAATAGAGTAACTTGTGGAAGTAGTACATTAGGTAATGGTCGGCCTACATTGGATTAGGAGGTTACCCATCCATGGGTTAGATATATATATATATATATATATATATATATATATATATATATAGGAGATGAATATCATGGTAAAGATATCAAGTAAGCATTGAGTCTTTTATTGTAAGAGGATATTGGAAGTTGTCCCCTCAAAGAGACATTGTGGAGTTATTCCTTCCTAAAGGAGTATTTTATGGTGTTTCCCTACCTTAAGGGTATTTATGCATATATTTAATAATCAAGATCATTACACTGATTAGAGGCCTTGAATAGCTTGTAAAGAATGGAACACTTGGAAAATAAATGCATAACATAGACTAGGAATATAGGGGTGCAGAGGCCCAAGTCTATAGGAATAATTAATTGTAAAAGCCATGACTCAGTCTATTGAGAGTCCATATGCCATATGTATAATTTGATTTGGGAATTTGACACTTGGATAGGGAAAATCAAGTATAAAAACCCTTGTTGTAAGCATTTACAAAAAAAAATGGAAGGAGGAACCTTTGAAGATATAAGAAGTATTGTCTTGTAATCAAAAAGTACTTAATGAGAATTCAATGTTTATCATACGGTACTTTGAGCAATGGATTGTGAACTATGTTGAATATTGAAATGTGTTAAGTAATTAAAAGTCATGAGTTATTTATTTTATAATTAGCTAGTGATGGTAGCATAATAGGTTAAGAAACAATAGTATGACATTTATTTGACAAGAAATGAGTAAATACACCACATGTTTCAAAGTCTTTGGGAACTGGTCTTTCACTATGCACTTCAGGTGAGCACGTGAGACTCATCCCTCATATGTTAGGGCCAGAGTGCTAGCCTGTTGGGAAGAGGCTTCAATACCGATGTAAAGGGAGAACCCAATAGTCATTTAGAATATGCCCCTAATGGGTAGATATGTCAATGTATGTCCTGAATGTAAAGTAGGATGCCCTCTCAATGGGTAGAGTGAAGCAATAAAGGATATGGGTGTCACTGCACACACTCAAATAAGATCAATTGAATCATGGCAATGTAGATAATTGGCAAACAATAGTATAGAACAACAAATTGTAGGTCTAGCATGGTAGTATAAATTTAAATCATGGATATTGCATGCAATTGAAAAGTGTTTGGTTTTTTGATTTATTTGAATGTTTTTGTATTTTGACATGTTATATTGTTTTTGGTATTTTGAAATATTATATTATTTTTGGTATTTTGAAATAAGCTATGTATAAGTAATCATAAGGAAACTATGTACAAGAAAGCGAAAAGAAACTATGTACAAGTAAGCTAAGAAATTATGTACAAGTAAGTAGAAAAAACTATGTACAATTAAGCTCAGAACTTATTTACAAGTAGAAATAAAAAATATACAATAATGTGAGTAAAACAATATGCACATAATAATGTAAAATACTAAGTTGGAGGGGGTAAATCCTCTTTCTCAAAGGAAATATGCTCTTCAGTCCATTGCATTATGTTGAGGGTAGAGGCAACATAAGCTAGTTCAACAAAAATATGAACATAGTATTATGAAGGGTTGCATATAACACATCTTTGTAAGTATCTGATCGTTGAAGGAGATTGAGAATTGAAATTATATCAGAAGGGGTGTTAACTTGAGTGATAAATCTATAGCCATGGGTCTAATCAACCTACCTATCTTCATAAACTTGGGTGATAAAATGTACTACATGATCTACTATAGGCATATAGTTGGTAGTAGGTACGAGATAAGAGCTAGGTGAACCAAGTTTGAAGGGAGGAGGAATAGATATAACCACTAGTGTTTTTTTGTGTCTAGTAGTGATAGGGAGACACTCAAAAGTAGCCAAAGAGTTAGATACATCTAGGTAGAAACCATGTATGTGGGATGAAATGCATGTAATTAGAGTTATAAGTTATATAGCAATATGATTATAAATAATATTCCACATGAGAGATAGCAAACAAGGGACAAAGAGCATGAAACTTTGACTTGTAACATGACATTTCTAACATGTTTAGCAAGATAGAGTTGAAAATTATTCTGCATGAGAGAGAGAGAGAGAGAGAGAGAGAGAGTATGTAAAATAAATAATGAAACCGTGTATTAAAGAAAAGTAAACATTGCTTTGAAGGAAAGGGATATTAACATGTTTAGAAATAAATTTCTTAATATCATCCCATATTATAAGAAGTAAGCATGAAAGGGAAAGAATGAAGCTTTGCATTAACATATAGTAAACTTCATCATTCATGTACATGATAGGATAGGGTATGGAATCCTTATTGTTTGCAAGAAATGTTTTGAAATAAGTGAGATCCATTTTTGATTTTATGTGAAATCTGATTTAATTAAAAAAAATTAGAAACATATTGCTAAAAATTAGTAAGTAATTATCCCTAGGGTTTCCAGGGTTTTTGTGCATAAGTGAAGTAAGTGGAGTTCACCAAATGATATAACTTATTTGGGAATAATAGAGTTTTATTCCTATTTTAGTTAAGGGTCTAGATTAATAAATCAATATAGAATATAACAATAAATACAGTCCTGATTTGTGTAACTATTTATCTTTTTCACCTTTCTAAAAATAATAATAAATAAGAAGAAATAGAACTTAGCTAGAAAATAGACTGAGATTACTAATACAAAGGTTGAAAATAGTTGTGCAGGATTGGAAAGGTGTCATAACCCTCAATCTGAATTTCATTGGGTGAAAGGATAGGAGCACCAAAAAGTGGATGCTTTGATGTATGACACTATTATTCATTCATGTTGCTATTGTCCAAACTGATCATAGAGACCTAAAACTTTCTGGGTAGTTTCATTGTGCCTATGTGAGCATGCCTGTGAAAAATTGAGTACTAGTCATCAATAAAACTCATTGTGGAGTTGATTTTGTTTTCAAACCCTAACCCTTCATCATGCTTGATAAAATGACATTTGAGTCACTTGAAAAAGAGGGGGGTTAGTGTGAAATATGTACTGAACGTTAAATCCACATGCTTTGTGTGGGCACACTGCCTACATACCAATACTCTGAAGAGGGATCAATCCATATGTAGTTCTTCCACCTAGTGTGCTTTGTGCAATAGTGTGATACGAATGCAAATGCCAAATTGATAGTGTTTGAGGTGGATAGGGACTGGTATGAGGATTTGAGTAGGTTTGTAGCTGTGTTGGGTGACTATGTGAAAAGAACACGAAAGTTTGCCTTAGTGTTTTGTTTATATTCTTTCTTACTTTGTAAGCTTGATCACCTCCTTTGTAAATGAGCTTTGAGTGGGATTTTATAGGGAAATATTGGTCATGGGTCAGATGTATTCATGCTAGGCTGACCTAATTAAGGATAAAGACTAGATGAAAATGATTATTGGGGCTCAAAGTGTAAATGGATAGGATCTCCAAAAATGGGACACTTCTCTATGGGGTGCTATAGTCCAAATGGGGCACTTCTGTCTTATAGGTTCAGGACCTAGGGAATAGGATTAGCATGGGAATACTGTCTGGTTGAGGTGGAATGATTGTTCAAAAGGTTTTGGATGACTGACAATGAGCAAAAAGGTGTCTAGAAGGGTGGCAAGAGCATGCAAAAAAGACCTATGGATGGGGTGTCGTAACCCACACTCAAACTACCAATATGGACATTTTATATGACTATAATTGCAAGACTAAATGTGGTATCCAAATATGAGGGATGGGTGTTAGATGGATACAAGATAGATGGGAGTTATAAGATATAGGATGGGATATATAAGATGGTGCTTAAGATAGGGGATGGAGGATATAAGATGGGATATTGGACGGGATGATGATATGGATAGGATGATGGGGTTTAGGCATAAGACAAGACCTGATGGACTCTATTTTGGCTTTTTCAAACTTTTATGATTTTTAGGGTTTTTGACAAATTTTAATTTTGTAGAGATTTTTGGAATACGTATATACACTATACAAATGGGGTTACTAGAAAAGGGAATACCAAGCCTAGAAACCAGGATGAAGATGGATGGGATGACAAAAGGATGAGGGGGATAGGGACCAAGGAATAATGGACTAGGGATTTCCAATGACCACATCATGAAGGAAACAGATGTTTTAGTTTCCTGAGTGTCTATTGGAGGATATGCCAAGAAGATTCCAAAACATTTATCAAGACACCTTACTCATCCTTACAAAGGTCAAGACTAGAAAGGGATGATTGACACAATAAGATGCATGATATGGATAAAGGAATATGATATGGATAAGATTGACAAGGAATGGGTGTGATGGAGAAAAAGGATAGATCGTGCCCCCAGGTGTTGAGTTATAATGTGTAAAATTGATTATTCTACCATGACGTTGAAAAATGGAATTCATCATGGTACTTGCCCAAGGTGCCAGAGGACTGGTTTTCACCATGGATGAATGATTTTTTATTTTACTCTTTTTTTGACATTTTTAGATGGAATCTCGATTTATTAGATATGAGTCAAGATGTAGGATGAAAACATTTTTATGATCTTCAACCTGTTGGGTGAATATTTTGTCAATCAACTAACTGATGAGCAAAATAGGTCTTATCAACCACAGTAAGGGAGATTGGTCAACCAGATGTGTAGGTTTACCACATCAAAAGGGGACAAATCTCTCCTCTCATCAAGGGGAGGTTCCCTGTAAATATGAGGAGCTATATATATATGTGTGTGTGTGTGTGTGTGTGTGTGTGTGTGTGTGTGTGTGTGTGTGTGTGTAGAAAATAAAACTCAAGGGTAGGATAACACCATCCATCTCTCTTTTTTCAAAGATGATGTTCGCAAACAAAGGATAAAATCTTGGTGAAAACACTGAAGGCACTTCTCTTCTTTTAGAAGTGATCTTGCAGGAAACAACAGGAGTTCTTTCAGGTAGGTAACAAGTAACTGGTAACAAAGGACGTAGTAACCAATAGACTATGATGTAGCACAAAGTCTCCACCTTGACTGCCCAAGAGTGAAATACGAAGGACAATGAGGGCACAAAGTCATCCCAAGGTCCTTTACACAGAAATAAAAAATAGACAAACACACAAAAGGCAGTTGTAAACAGCACAAAGTCTCTCCACAGTTGGCTTCAAGACACCTTCCTAATTACTTCCACTAGTTCTGCTTATTTCAATAAAATGGATAAAAATGCATTCAGGAAATAGACATAAGAACAATCTCCTAAAATGACACAAGCTATAACAACACAAAGTCTGAAAGTAACTTGTTTTCTCATTCAAACAAAGAAATATGATGAACAATCTGATCTCAAAGTCTCAGTAATTGCCTCTCAATTTGGGCAGAGTTTCACTTATATAATGGAAAAGTCTCCCTTGCATCAGACAAGAGATTAAAATGTATAGTAGCTAAGAAAGGCTTGGAATTTCTTTCCATACAATGGCCCATGCTGCATTCAATGCTTTGAATGCATTTTTAGTTTAGTCAAAGAGGGCCATGCTGGAACAGGGTGGCTGCCTTAACTGTGGCGTGTCAATTCATCTCAAATGTCTTCTCCTGGACCTGAGTCATTTGGTCTGTCACCTGATGTCTATGCAGCTGACCACCTCATCTTTACTCCAAGGGAGACAAACAGGTCATGCCTTCAATGTTTGCAAGCCAAAATATCTGCTTGGTGGACTATTTCACCTACTGGAATAACTTCTACGTAGATATTTCTAGCTTTTCTGTCTTTGTCTCTTCTTGGTTTTTGTCTTTTCCTGGCATTTGAGCTCTCAGGGCTAAATTCCCAGCTATGCTGGCTCTTTCGGCTCTCTCCCTTCGCGATTCTTCCTTTTGGTGTTTTGGCCTTTTGTATTCAGGTCTGCGTTCAAGCTTTCAAAGATCAACAGCTATTTCATTACCATGAATTTGATAGTTTTGGCTAGTTCATGGTGCTTAAACTTGACGTCTTCAAGCCTGTCACCCTCCTTGGCAATTCCTTTGGCTTTCTTGTTTGATTCTTCCCGAAGGGGACCTACCCTTTGAGGTCTTGAGAAAGGTCCATTTTTCTCAGTGAGAGCCCCCCCGCAAGGGTATCTGCCCTTCAAGGTTCTTCGGGTTTCTTCAGGCTCCTAATTCCTTCGGACAAAATGTCTGAAGGAATTCCTTCAGACATTTTGTTCAAAGGAAATGTTTCTTTCCTTAACCATTTTTCTGCTTGTTTTCGGTCGGGCTTCCTTCTCAGGTGAATTCCTTCGAACAAAATGTCTGAAGGAATTCATTCGAACATTTTGTTCGAAGGACTTTTGCCTTAACAATTTTGCCGTAGGAACTTTTTTGAAAGAATTCCCACTTTCTACCTTGTTCACTTTTTCAAAGAAAATCCTTTTGTCCTCTTTTGCTCACTGCCCTCCACAAGGGCACTTGGCCTTAGTTCGCCACCTTTCGCAAGGGAACTTGGTCTCTTCACTTTGGGGCACTCCTTTGAACCAACCGATTGAACCAACTTTGGTTCAACAGTTCAACGTTTCAATCTTGTGTTCACTTGACCGCTTGAACCAACCGCGTTGAACCAACTGCTTATTGAACCTTTGAACCGTTGAACCCATTGAACTATTTTGGTTCAAGGTTCAACGGTTCAATGGTTCAAGCCTTTTTATTTTTGCTAAGTCTTTTGAAGATGTTAAACTTGCTGAAGTGGTTGAACTTTGAACTTTTGCTGAAGCACTTAGCTCTTTAAGCTTCTTGACGTCGTTGAACCTTTGAACCCGTTGAACCTTTGAACCTTTTGGAAGCGGGGTTCAATGGTTCAATGGTTAAATGGTTCAATCCTTTGTTTGAAGCTTGTTGATGAACCTTTTGGATGAACCTTGGTGTTGAACCAACCTTGAAATTGCCTAAGTGTTGAGAGCTTGTTTCTTTCCTGTAGAGTCCGTAGAAATGAACCTGTAGAGTCCATAGAAATAAGCATGTAGATTCCTTATAAATAAGCATGCAGAGTTTGTCAAAATAAGCCTACAGAGTCTGTAGAAATGAGCCTGCAGAGTCCATAGAAATAACCCTACAGAGTCCGTAGAAATAAGCTTGCAGAGTCCATAGAAATGAGTCTGTAGAGTCCGTTAGCTGAAAAAGCTTGAATAATGAAGAATTTGAATGCCTATAACAATTTTTGAGAAGGTAAGAGATAATTTTTTGGCCTGTAGGACCAAAAATAGTTCATGTGTTGTCCCAAAAAGGAGTGACAGATTTTGGGAACAACAGCTGGCTCCAGTTGGGGAACTTCCTTCAGTTGAAATTTTGAAGCAGCTGAGGGGAGTAGAAACCAGAATCTCTAGTGCCTTTAAGTATGCCATTGGACTATGGAGTCATGTTACCCAAAAAGAAAGGCGTCAAAAATGAAAATGAAAAGTACAAAACAAAACTAAAGACTATACAAATATACATATGTACAGATGATCTTATCTGATGCTTCAAGAATTGAAGCACTTCAGATGTTGCCCACTGTGAGATAGTGAAAATGGCATTCCATCCTGATAAACTAGTAAGAAACCATTTTATCCTCAGAATTGGTGATGGGCAAATGGAACTCTCCACTAGGAATCATATTTTTTGTGTACTCCTTTTGGTTTTCTCTTCTTGCCCCATGGCAAGGCGTGGTCTCCAATTTAAAAACCATAAATCTTTGCTCTCTTGGCGAAGAGTTCCCTTTCCTGACTTTGGCGTGTAGCAGTATGGTCCACTACCATAGCTTGTTGCTCATCTGGTTCAGTCTAGCACATGATTTGATTGTCCCCCTCAAATAACTGCCAATGATCAGCATTGTCAAGCACACTTGGTCGTAAGACCAGTTTGATAGTGTACCTATTATCTTTGAAATTGGGGTGAGGAACCATGAAGGTTGCAGGGACAACCAATGAATTTGCATGATTATGAGGCTCTCTAGACACTGCAAAAATATTGAAAGCTTCAAAACTTTCAATTTGATCCCATACGAGATTGTGGTAATGGTGAAATCTTTTGTTCTTAGTTTGACACAGGTTTCTCACCTGACAAACCATCAGTTCAACATCTCCTTTAGCATGAAGGATTTTAACACCTCTGTCTTGAGCTGCCTTCAACCCGAGTAGTAGAGATTCATACTCAGCAGTGTTGTTGGTGTTGCTGAACTGCAACTTGTATGATGAAGGAAAAATATTTCCTTGAGGGGATATCAATACAATCCCAGCTCCTGAACTGGTAGAGGAATTGCTGCCATTAAATTTCAAGATCCAAACATCATCAGAAGCTGATCTTCTATCAGATTTTTATTCATTAGAGAGGGAAGATCCTTTTTCATCTATATTGCGCCCTACCAATTCTTCTGATGTCTTGTTTGAATCAATTCCTAGATTGCCAGCTATAGGAATTTCATCTGCAAAAACACAAACATCCTCTGTGGACAAAAAATAATTACCCTTGCCTGAAGACTCAAAGAGAATTTGAGCTTCAGGGGCCGACGTTTGGGTGACAACATATTTCACCTCCTTCTCAAGAAGCAATCTCTGCATAATGCCTTTGACTGGGGTCCTCACCTCAGACAGGTCCATGCTGAATTCTCCTCCAACATCCTTGCAGAAATTTCATCTAAGAAGGATGCCATATGAGGCTGGGATGTCGGCCACCAAGACTGTCATCTTGATCCTTTTGTTTGGGAATGTTGCAAACACAAATTAGGCGTCCTTGATTTATCCCAGTAGTGGCACTTGTTTATTCTCCATGGAGAAACATCTCCCAAATGTCTTGTTCAGTGTGAGACCAAGAGATTCTACCACTTTGGCAGGCATGACATTGTCTGAAGCTCCAGAATCAATGATGCAATTGCTCAACTGGTGACCGTTTATCAATAGGGAAACATAAAAAGGCTCTATTTTTCCAAGGGTAGCAGGAGGAGTAATGACAAGATTGTTTGGGATGGGCATGTTCCTTGGGGGATCATGAGTTACCTTCTTAACATCTTGTCTTGCAGGAATGGCTTTATTCTTCACACACTCAACCAACCTGTCCAACTGCTCAGGGTTGGATTGCAGGAATTCAAATTTAGTCATTTGAATTTTGGTCTTCTTGACATGGTTGACTATGTCAAAAGACTGAAATGGACTAGGAACAGGGAAAGGCAGTTCATCCTTTTGGTTTTTAGGGGGGAAGGACTGATCTATGAAATTGAAGTTGAAGGTGCAACAATGTTTGGGGTACTTACTTTTTTAGCAATCACCGGGTCCTTTGGCTAGAAAGGTAGAGAAGTTCCTCATTTGGCAATTGAAATTAGGCTGAGCTCACTCCTCTATTTTTTATTTATCAGCTTGTTAGGCTGACTAATTCTTGGACTGGGTGAACATAGCGTATGATCCATCAAATGCTTCACCTTTACTTCTGGGTTCATCTTGGTAATTCAGGAAACTAATGTTGGAGTCACCAGCTGATTCTTCTTGGTCTATTGTAAAGAGATCAACATCATTTTCTTGATCAAACTCAAGTTGGAAAGAGAAATCATGTTCTATTTCCAGATATCCAACTGCTGAGTTGGTTGGAGGCGCTTCAAGGGCAAGGTTCCTCTATGGAAGAGGAAGACAATTTGTTTTCCCTTGATTCCTGGCAGCATTGCCTTGATATGACTAGTTTTGAAATGTCCTCCTTGGCATATCAAAATGAGGAGGAGTAGACATACCTTGGGCCACTTGTCTTTTCAAGGCTAGCAGTTCATTTGCCAGCTTTTGCACCATTTGATCAGTGGTGGCTGTAGGTGAGTATTCAAAAGATGAAGAGGATTTACCTCTGTTAGGATCTCTCCTTATCTTTCTTGCCAAGATAAGGTCATCTTCTACCTCAGTAGCCAAATCTTGAGCAGCAACAAGGTCTATGTGGCCATCCCATCTCAGTATAAAACTCACTTCAGGTAGCTGTGAGTTGATGAAAAAGCACTTAAGGTTCTCAGGTGTTGGCTGAGCAATGGTAGGAATCTGGTTCCTCAGCTTGTCAAACTTGGCAATGAAATCCCTCATAGGTTCATGAGGTTCCTTCTTCATTTGTGTGAGCTGGGCTAGTAAGGCATGCACATCTTCTGCAGGCTTGAACCTGGCTTCAAATTTAGCTTTGAGAGTGTCCCAGTTAGTCACTGACTGAGCATGTAGATGGTAGAACCAGTCTGCAGCAGCACCTTACAGTATTTCCACAAACAACCTAACTCCTATGTCTTCATATTCCATGCCTATCACACCACAAGCTATGCTGAAGGCAGCAATATGTTCATCAGGATGAACTTTTCCATCACCATAGAATTTGAGGAAATTATTCCTTGAACTGTGTGGTAGCTCATGTAGAGGTGGAGTAAGATTGAATGGACCAAAAGAGTTATCCCAGGGGCTTTGAGCTGCCATGGTTTGATTATGGAAAAGGGGAATAACAAATCTGGGTGGAGTATGTATAGGCAAATTTCTACTAACAGCAGAAAAAGTAGCTCTACCTTGTGTTGGTGACCTGGTACAGGTAGGAGGAACACTCCTATATCGTTGAACTTGAAGTTGGGAAGGGAAAAAATAAAAATTTCCTTGCTGCACCAACTCAAAAATAGGGTCAACAACACCTTGGGCTCTCTAGTTCTAGTATAGCGTGGAGTTGCCAGATTGTAGAATAAAAATGGGAAAGAATTGGTTCTGCTTCAGCTTGAAGCTTGAGGCTTCCAACTACGCACTCTTCCTCAGTGGATCTAGTTTGTAGACCAGATTATATAACAGAAATGGATATAATATAAATGGATAATAGAAATGGATAAGGATAGGGACTGCTTCAATCTGAAACTTGAGGCTTCAGATTGCATGTAATGTCCCTAGTGGAGTCGCCAAAAAATTGTTGGCGTGGAGCTGGAGGAAAGTGGTAAGGCTATAATGATAATGGGTAAGACATAGACTAGAGTTACTAGAGTCTATAATGGATAAGGGTATGGACTGCTCGTCGCTCCCCAGCAGAGTCGCCAAAAAATTGTTGGGTGAATATTTTGTCAATCAACTAACTGATGAGCAAAATAGGTCTTATCAACATGGCAAGGGAGATTGGTCGGCCAGATGTGCAAGTTTACCACATCAAAAGGGGACAAATCTCTCCTCTCATCAAGGGGAGGTTCCCTGTAAATATGAGGAGCTATATACTATATCTATATGCAAAAAATAACACTAAGGGGTAGGATAACACCATCCATCTCTCTTTTTTCAAAGATGATTTTCACAAACAAAAGAGAAAATCTTGGTGAAAACACTAAAGACACTTCTCTTCTTTCAGAAGTGATCTTGCAGGAAACAATAGGAGTTCTTTCAGGTAAGTAACAAGTAACTGGTAACAAAGGATGTAGTAACCAGTAGACTAAGATGTAGCACAAAGTCTCCACCTTGACTGCTCAAGAGTGTAATACAAAGGAAAATGAAGGCACAAAGTCATCCCAAGGTCCTTTACATAGAAATAGAAAATAGAAAAACACACTAAAGGCAGTTGTAGACAGCACAAAGTCTCTCCACAGTTGGCTTTAGGACACCTTCCTGATTAGTTCCACTAGTTCTGCTTATTTCAATAAAATGGATAAGAATGCATTCAATAAATAGACATAAGAACAATCTCCTAAAATGACACAAGCTATAACAACACAAAGTCTGAAAGTAACTTGCTTTCTCATTCAAACAAAGAAATATGATGAACAATCTAAGCTCAAAGTCTCAGTAATCACCTCTCAATTTGGGCAGAGTTTCACTTCTATAATGGAAAAGTCTCCCTTACATCAAACAAGAGATTACAATGTATAGCAGCTAAGAAAGGCTTGGCGCTTCTTTCCATAAAATGGCCCATGATGCATTCAATGCTTTGAATGCATTTTTGGTTTAGTCAAAGAGGGCCATGTTATAACAGGGCTGTTGTCTTAACTATGGCATGTCAATTCATCTCAAATGTCTTCTCCTGGGCCTGAGTCATCTGGTCTATCACCTGATGTCTGTGCAACTATCCACCTCATCTTTACTCTAAGGGAGACAAACAGGCCGCACCTTCAATGTTTGCAAGCCAAAATATCTGCTTGGTGGACTGTTTCACCTACTCAAATAACTTCTACGCAGATATTTCTAGCTTTTCCCTCTTTGTCTCTTCCTGGTTTTTGTCTTTTCCTGGCATTTGAGCTCTCGGGGCTAAATTCCCAGCTATGCTAGCTCTTTCAGCTCTCTCCCTTTGCGGTTCTTCCTTTTGGCATTTTAGCATTTTACATTTGGGTCTGTGTTCAAGCCTTCAAAGATCAATGGCTATTTCAATGCTTTGAATTTGACAGTTTCAAGAACGTCACCGGACGTCTGGATCCCAATGGCTAGTTCATGGTGCTTAAACTTGACGTCTTCAGGCATGTCACCCTCCTTGGTAATTCCTTCGGCTTTCTTGTTTGATTCTTCTCAAAGGGGACCTACCCTTCGGGGTCTTGAGAAAGGTCCATTTTGCTCGGTGAGAGCCCCCCCATAAGGGTATCTGCCCTTCAGGGTTCTTCGGGTTTTTTTGGGCTCCTAATTCCTTCGAATAAAATGTCTGAAGGAATTCCTTCGGACATTTTGTCCGAAGGAAATGTTCCTTTCCTTAACCATTTTTTTGCTTGTTTTCAGTCGGGCTTCCTTCCTGAATGAATTCCTTCAAACAAAATGTCTGAAGGAATTCCTTCAGAAATTTTGTCTGAAGGACTTTTGCCTTAACAATTTTGCCGCGGAAACTTTTCTGAAAGAATTCCTACTTTCTGCCTTGTTCACTTTTCCGAAGAAAATCTTTTTGTCCTCTTTTGCTCACTGCCCTCTGCCAGGGCACTTGGCCTTGGTTTGCCACTTTCCGCAAGGGCACTTGGTCTCTTCGCTTTGGGGCACTCCTTTGAACCAGCCGATTGAACCGACTGATTGAACCAACTTTGGTTCAATGGTTCAACGACTCAAACTTGTGTTCATTTGACCACTTGAACCAACCACTTATTGAACCTTTGAACCGTTGAACCCATTGAACCTTTGAACCATTTTGGTTCAAGGTTCAATGGTTCAATGGTTCAAGCCTTCTTCTTTTCGTAAGTCTTTTGAAGCCGTTGAACTTGCTGAAGCAGTTGAACTTTGAACTTTTGCTAAAGCGCTTAGCTCTTTAAGCTTGCCGACGTCGTTGAACCTTTGAACCCGTTGAACCTTTGAACCTTTTGGAAGTGGGGTTCAATGGTTCAATCCTTTGTTTGAAGCTTGCCGATGAACCTTTTGGTTGAACCTTGGCATTGAACTAACCTTGAAATTGCCTAAGTGTTGAGAGCTTGTTTCTTTCCTGTAGAGTCCGTAGAAATGAACCTATAGAGTCCGTAAAAACTAGTCCGTAGAAATGAGTTCGTAGAAACCCCACCTACAGAGTCCGTAGAAATAAGCCTGTAGAGTCTGTAGAAATAAGCCTACAGAGTCTGTAGAAATGAGCCTGCAGAGCCATAGAAATAAGCCTGCATAGTCTGTAGAAATAAGCCTGCAGAGTCCGTAGAAATGAGCCTGCAGAGTCCGTTAGCTAAAAAAGCTTGAATAATGAAGAATTTGAATGCCCAAAACAATTTTTGAGAAGGGAAGAGACAATTTTTTGGCCTTTAGGACCAAAAAATAGTTCATGTGTTGTACCAAAAAGGAGTGACAGATTTTGGGAACGACACAACCAACACCTGTTGTATAGATATGTAATGTTGGGATCATGTTGTCACTATTGTTGGATGTATGAGGGTCTATGTGACCTTTGATGATGCTTGATTATGACCTCTCCAAATATCTAGACTAGGTATCTTCATCATCCCTAAGAGAGATAATGTTTCTTGAGAAGGTGATGAGAGGTATGGATCTGATCAGATCTTGATGCGAATAGAGGTGTATTGGACTAGAATTGATGGTAGGATTTGATAGGATTGTAGGTTCATGATAAGATGTGGTAATGAATGATGGAGGATGAGGACTATAAATTACATATTTTGGTAGAGATGCTAGACATTCTTCATTTGATTGGTGCCAGTTGATGAAAGACTGTAAAAGATCCAAGAGGCTTTGACTTTGTGGTTCATCTCTTATCCAATTATTTGATATATTATCAATCACACTTATATTGTTTTTGACATTATTTTGATGTGTTGATTGGATTTGACTTTGAATACCCCCTGGTGCCTAATTTTGGGCTTCACTAGAGGAGATTGATTTTTGGCTTGATATATAATGATTATTTTGACTTTGATGATCCCCTAGTGTAGGATTTTGGGCTTCACTAGGAAAAGAATTGTTTGAATTAGGTCGATGATTTGACTTCACTTAATTTTGACTGATGAGATCAAAGATGACTTGATTATTATGATGGAATTTTGGAAT
The DNA here is from genome assembly GCA_037957365.1 of Torreya grandis. Taxonomy (NCBI): domain Eukaryota; kingdom Viridiplantae; phylum Streptophyta; class Pinopsida; order Cupressales; family Taxaceae; genus Torreya; species Torreya grandis. The sequence goes on along the minus strand of JARHVA010002561.1, from coordinate 1,200,448 downwards.
ATGGTCTTGGACTTTGGTGCTTGTGGCACTTATTACATTGCTCAAAGAAGGGTGAAATGATGTATGTTCATGTTCATCCCTATGGAGGGAGGTGATTAAATGATCATCGATATGAAATAAAGGATTTATGATGGAGGAAGGTGGGGGAGATGATATGATGAGGTCAATGAGTGGTGATGGGACACCATGATCCTCATAGGGGTTCCTAGGAGACCCACTTTTGACATCAGAGAAGATCTCCTCAAGATTAGTAAAAGGATCATTAGGACCGGTTGTAGTGTGCATATTCAAAGTAGGATCAAATTCACCTTGACTATCTTCGACATATAACACTTGGAAGAATTATGTTATGAATTCATCATCCTAATTAGTATCAAAAGATATGCCTCGTGATATATTGGAGGTATCTATATTAGGATTATCCTAAAAAAGATAGGTATTATCGATATCTGTTATAACATTGATGAGGGATGATGCTTCTGATGAGAAATCTGATTTGGATATAGGTGTTAAACATGATCCTAATTTTGATGAGGCTTGTGTGGATTTGATGCTAGCTCTGATGTACAAGAGGTGATGTTGCTAATAGGAGATTGATTGTCCATTATTGACCTCTCAACATGGGGTACTTATTGTGATGGGTGAGAGGGATATGATGAATGAATGATGGATTCGATCAAGAGAGGGCCATGGGAGGACTCATGAGAGATGGGAGGGCTAGGATCATGAGGAGTAGACTTGTATTTTATGGAGGATATGAGTGTGGTGTCTCAACCTTGGCTTGAAAGGAGAAGGGCTTGATCATAATGGGGAATGGAATCTTGGCATTCCTTTTCTTGTTGACCTAGGGATATAGTTTCATCTGGTTTATCCTTAATTACTATGTCACCATGGTTGATGAGGTCTTGAACATAGTCTTGGAAAGGGTGACATCGATTAATAGTATGCCCCAAGTTTGATGATATTCATAATATTGATTAGCTTTATGCCCATATGGCTTAGGCTTAGGGGGATCAAGATGTCATATAGGTGGATAGACCTTCATTTTTACAATGACTAGTTATTTGAAAAGGGATTCCAAGGACTTAGGAAGGGGAGTATAAGGGCATGCTTCACTTTGTGACCTAGACATGGAAGCATTTGAATTTTTATCAGATGGTTGAGGATGTGGCTAGGTGGGTAGTCTAGTAGTAGATAAGGTAACCAAGATTGGAATCCTTTTGCAAGTATGGGAATCGGCAGTCAATGGTTTATAACTTATGGATGGAAGATTTATATGGGACTCACATGAAGGGAATTGGATGGGGGGAACAATGAGTTGAAGGGGATCAACACCTTTGAGAAGTGGAACACCCATCATCATAAACTGTAAGAGGATCTCATCCTTGTTGGTAGCTATATATTGGTCTATGAGAGCGAGGTCTAGTTTCATGGTGGTGGTTGATAAAGGATAGATGACGGAGTTAGGCTAAGGATGGATGTGGTCATTTAAACAAAGTAGATCAAAAATATAAAGCTAGTATGATAGGTGAGGATGGATGGATGAATTAAAGACTAAGATCAAATGTCAAACTAATAGTGCAAAAGGTGCTAATGACTTATTAGTGATGTCTAGTTTGCAAACTAGCAAAAGGATTGGGGATTTTATGGGTGCTTGAATTTAAACTAGCAAGATGATGATTAGATGGGTGCTAGTTATGAATATGCAAAATTAGTTGACTAGAGATGATTAGATTGATGATTGATGGGTTTGCTAGATTGATACTATTAAAGTGATAAGATGTTAGCAAAATATTGACTAGGTATGAGACCAGACCAAGTGATAGGTGATAGTAGACTTAGGATGACAAGATGATGTGGATGGATAACAAAAAGACTAGCTCAATACCTTGGACTAATTTGTTCAAGATGGGATGGGGTATGATTATGTGATGAAAGTGATTAGGATAAGGGACAATAAATATAATGATAGGTGATGATGGAGTGATGAAGGGGTAATGATGGGATGGGGGTGAGGATGATAAAGGGTAATGTAACTAAGATGGGGATAGTTTAGACCCTAAAGAGCCAACTAGGATAAGATGAGGATGAGATTATACTAGATGGGTGATGAGGACAAGGTCAAGATAAAGGATTGATTATGGACTTAGGATAAGATGTGGAGGATGAAACAAGGTGTGAGTGGATATGTAGGTAATGGGGATGTGATTAATGATGGATGGGTCTAAGATAGGATGTGACTAGAAGGATGTACAAGAGAACAAAGATATGTACAAGAGGGTAAGATAAGGATATACAAGATGATGGCTAGGATATGCGAGCGATAAGGTAATGATTAATGATGAGTGGATATGATCAATGATGAAAGGGATGAGGACAAGATGGGAGATAAGATAGGATAAAGGTAATAAGAAGATGATGAGATACATACAAAATGATATATGCCAAGGTGGTCTTGGGACAAGGTGTGGAGGACTAGAGGTGATTAGAATATGTGAGTAATAGAGTATGATCAATGATGAGTGGAGATGACTAGACTAGGATGAGATGAAAATAAATGGGAGATAGGACAATGCAAGGATATACAAGATGGTATGTACAATAAGATGATGACAAAATGATGAGGTAAGTATATACAAGATGATGGATTGTGTAAAGACCTGGATAGGTATATAGGTTTGGGTGAAGGTTGACTCGGCTCACAAATAGTACATGTTTAGCACAACATACACCCAAGAAAGCAAATCATAAAAACGATGATTAGTAAACTAATGGGTGTGTAACATGATGTTCGCACCATCAAATGGCTTCATGGGTGAGGTTGTAGGCCGGTGACCTGTTACAGAATCGATCAAACCCTCTCAACCTTATTTGCACATGATGGCTACTTAGGAGCTGATACTGATTATGATAGTTAGGTGTCTGTTACAGTTGAAGACTCTTAATCTAGGTTTACACAAAGGCTTCTAGGTACATCTCTTATATACATGAAGGTACAGTGGAGCCCAAATCTATATAGGATGTTGTCTAACCACCTTGTATCTTGAAGCTTAATCGCCCCTCACTCTATGGAACCCTTTATGGGGAATTCCACTTTGGAACTTGATGACAACTCTCTTGATATTTAGACTCCATCAAAACATGGAGTTTGGTCTAGTGCATGGTGATAAAAAAACATGCCACTGACCCCTAATTGCTAAGCTTGTGCATGGGGATGAATTCCACATCATGTGTTTTCCTAGACTCAGGCGAGGATAACATACAAGCAAACACATGATTAATTATTTTATGTGAGAAAACACAAGTATATATAATCACACACAATCAAACAAAATCACCCACATCACAAGCAAGTATATACAATAAGACTGAAATAATATACGATTGGCACCCCTTCAAGCACAAAATTGGGGTGTCTTTAGTCTTGAGGAATCCTACACTAAAAAGGTTAGTATTTTTTAAATGTTTTAGTTTGAAAGGATTAAACCTAGAAGCACGCATCAAATACATAAGCAAAATCAGATGAATGATTTAAAAATGACATTTTTATCCAACTCCAAAACTAGTCAACCTGCAAAATAGATGATTAGCAGTTTCAATTGATTTTAATATTCAGCTAACTGTTCCGTGAAGTAACACAAGTTAACCATCTGCAATGAGAAAGTGTTATTACTTTGAACAAAGTTTAATTCTTTTTGTCTGTAAATCTCTAAAACATTAAAAATTTTACATTTTCTATATAATTGTTACTTTAACGCTACGAAGTAACTAAAAAAAAGTCTTAATTAAATCACCGAATTTACTACCATCTGTCATCACTTTCTAAAAGAAATGGTTAAAAAGTAATATTCAAATAAACCTACAATATTAACCACCTAAAATATATTTGAATGACACTCTGAATAGAACTATTGACCAATGATTTACTAAGATAAAGACTCGAGTTCACACCACGTACTATCAAATCTTGAAAACACTAGGCACAAATACACATTAATTTAAACAAATACCTAGACTAAAGACTACAATACCAAGTAACAATTAAATAATTGTAGACTTGAATAACTAATGACTATATTATGTGTACCGACATAAAATATTATGCATCAAAAATGACACATGCCATTCTAGCTTAATGTAAGTAGATGACACAAAAGGCTAGTCGATAGGAATGCCAAGTAAGGAACAAAATTTTCAAACACCAACAAAAGCATTACCCGCCCAAGCGATCATGTCAAATCAAATTTGAATAAATAAATTAGTCAAAATGCTAAAAGCATTCCAATGTAATGATTCACAGCATGTGGATGAATCTACCTTTACGCATAAAACCAATAAGCATCTATCCTGGGCTCTACCAGAGCAAGTGTGGTGTGAGGGTTTAGGTGCCAAGAAGAACTATCTGGAAGCCTAATGTTGCAGTCATCAATAAAACATTCAAAGAATCTGTTTTGTTAGATATTCAAGCAAAAGCCACAGACCTACCTCGCCAGAATGCATTTTCCCAAGGTAAATGAATCCACTTTTCAAAATAAACTTATCAACATGTATATCAAGTACATGAGTTTGGTGGACGCTCGTAAATTTTTTGATGACATGAGAGAATGAGAGAATTTCTCATGGAATGCAATCATTACAGGATACAAAAGACATGGGTATTTGCATGGGGTATCAACACTGCTTCACCAAATGTAACGGAAAGGTGTCCGATCAGTTCTTTGCCAGCATACTCCCAACCTTGGCTAGCTTTTTCTCAGATGGAGCAGGTGAACTATTCGACAAAATGGGTGTCAAATTGAAACCAGGAGGGAAGGGAAAGAAGGCCACATGTACCGTTCCTAAGAGCGATGATATCTCGTAAAAGCTTTACAGGTTTGTGGTGAGAAGAACTAACAATGGTTTCAATAAGGTGGTTTAGAAATGACTGTCTATGAGCAAGATCCACAAAGCATCATTACTTTTTTCTCGTCTAGACCATTATATGAATTGGAAGGAGGATAATATTATCGTGTTAGCCAATACTATTACTAATGACAGAGGACTTTGTGATCTACCAATTTTAAAGGTTGTGGCTCTTTGATTCACATAGACAACTGGGGCCTAAGTTTTGATGGTAGGGGAATGCTTGTTCTATGAGCACCATTGGGACAAAACCTTCTACATGGACCTAAGAGTCATCGTGAGGCGATGAAGCACTTTGAAAAGGCCCTTGGTGTACCACATAGTCACACCAAACTCTACGTCCACTTGAAGGAAGGAAAATTGAGACGACTCATGGTTTCAAGGTTTAAAACAGGAGTAAAAAGCTAAACTATATAACCTTGACCGAGCTTCAAATAGGTTATGAACATCTTATCACAAGCACGATCAAAAAATGGATAGAGCAGTGATTTGCCCTTCACTAATTGATTAAATAGACGAAATAGTTATTTCCAAAGATATCACAAAATCATTAGTTTGGTTGTGGCTTTGTACACAAACCAAAGACAAAAATATATTTGAATCAAAACTAGTGTGGAAATAAATAAATTAGAAACCTCAAAATTGCTATATTCACAACAACTCGCTTATCTTGACCCAACAACTTTGATAATCCTAAACAAAGGTCTGAAATCTCACAGAGATAAAATAGACTTCAAAGAAGACATGCTAGAATCAGATTAAATTTTATTTCAACACAGCTTGATATATTCGCTTAATCAGTCAAAGTTACTAACAAAGTGTCTACTTTAGCCAACAAAGTCATAGATTACGATTTGACACTCAATTCAAAGACAACAAAAAGGGATCAAAATGGTTTTATAAATCCCACATGTGTTCTTTCTAATGCCTAGATATGGCTATTCACAAAGATTCTTGGATATATGGCCGCTTGTCCTCTTTCTCTCCAACCATCAAGCTTATCATCACACATCAACTCAAATAGGTTAAATCAAGAGATCGTGGGTTATTGTCCCATCGTGGTTGCTATTCTATAGAATGTTTTTTGGGCACAATATGGATTTAGCTATGTAAATTCAAACCCAAAGATCAAACTACTTAGTTATAGTCTAGAGCCTTTAGAACCTAAATGCAATTAGATGAATAAACTATTCAATCCTACACTTAAATCCTAAAGCTAAATGCTCTAAACCAAGATCAAACAGAATACAAAGACAAGATGATGAGATTGCTTACCTTGGCTCAGAAAATTTGACATAGTGATGTTGCTTGATCAATGGATGTTGGATGATGGATTCAAGAAATTAGATTAGCATGGAGATGTCATGAAAATTCTAGTTGGCTCCAATGGAGGAGAGGAGTGGTTTAAATAGAAAGAGGAGGGAAATATCAATGGCGGAGATTCAAACTTGGATGAAGGAGATCAATGGTTGATGATTATTTAAGAAATTTAAAATTCTTTGGAAGCTTCTAGATTTAGAGGCTTCTAGAGAGGAGGGGTGAGAATAGAGAAGGTTCTAGATTTGAGGGGTTCTAAAATCTTTTTTAGGCTTAATGATAATTAGAAGGAGGTTAGGTGGGATTAGAAGGTGATTAGGTCATGACTAGGGGAGTAGGCTTGTAGGAAAGCCTAGGAGTAGGCTAGTGGGTGGGTAGGTGGACTATTGAAAATTTAAAAATCTCAAATAATGAATAAGATAGATTAGGATGGGATAATGAAGATTTAGGATAAATTAATTGATTGGTGGGGATGATTAAAGGTTAGTGAGTGAAGAAATAATATAAGGGGATATTAGATAAATAGCTAGAAGGGGTGATTTTAGGATGGGATAAATTAGAATAAATGAGATAAGTGAAATTAGTGTTGACTAATAGGATTATTAGTGACGATAAATGAAGCGAACAGATTTGGATACATACAAACATGGTGAGTGGAAACTTGTATCCCTTACAATTGGAAGGGATTATTTAGCATGCAAAAATACACGTTATTAATGCCCATAGTCCAAAAAAATTGGTTGACATGTTTTTTGATTTGGTCAGGTTATAACCTTATGACCTCTTACATCTCACTCCACTTCCTTGTTAGTTGTATTGCATTATTTGAAATGTATGTGCTAGTTGTTTGTATTATTGACTATTTTGTCGATTAACTTTCTTGGAACTTATTGTGCCATATGATTGGTTTGCTTGTAAAACTTAAGCAAGTCTATGTTTCTCTTATACAACTGATCTCTCTTGATATTCTCCTTAAGATCATCGCCAATCCTCCACACCCTTGGAAAGATTGGTGTTGGCTAAATTAGGTAGCCATTACCATCACCACGCCAAGGTTTTTTGTACCATCTAATTCAACCCCCATTCCCACTTGAATATTTTATTAATACTAAGTGGTCCATGCCATTCTCTGACTCTCTGTGGAAACACATAACTAATACCATGTTAAGGTCGAATGTCAATTATTGGGCCGACGTAATCTACATATGAAACTTCTTGTTGGTGACACGTAGTCCAAACCTGATATTTATATAGGAAAATGTGCCTTCTACCTTACCCTTAAAACTATCCCCCATCTCTTATGGCATTGTCTATCCTTCTATAAACTTTGATATTCCCTTCTTTCCTCTTTCTAAAAGACCTTTTTCAATAATTTTAATAAAAAAACTCCCTTGCTTGACATTCTCTCCCTCTCCACCCTCTCAATCATTTAAAACACTTACCACTTGATCATCATTTTTAGTATTTACAAAAATCGTTCCCAACAATTATACTCTAGAGACACGTATATTTTGTCATACAAGCTAAGAGTCGGCCTGCCCGTAACCGTGACCGCCATAAATTTTTACCCTCTTCCCTCACAATTGTTATTGAGAGCGAAATTTAGTGAAAATGTGGGGGACCAAAGGGACGAGGAGGCGGATCTTTTGACTCTTCTCCCTCCGCTTGGGAGCGGGGCCAAACTTTACCTCCCCCACTCGCCACTCGCCACTCGCCACTCGCCACTCGCCACTTTTCTTTGCAAACAAAAGTGTGTCTCACACCGACGCTATGAAAGGACGTTGCTATAAGTGGGAGGGGTCCACCCAAACGGCATTTGCTAACCGCCACCGCTAACGATAACTTTTATTAAGAAAAGGAAGGCAGGCAGGCACATGCGTATCTATCTTGTGTCGCACGTCATTCTGTTTAGCAACCTCGCTGCCCACATAACTACCTTTCAATGCCGCGCTCGTGAATGCGTAACGGAAATATTGTGCTTGGCCGTTAACAAAGCCCAAGGCCCAAAATGAATGACTCAGTTTCTCTGTTACGTAATTCCTGTACACCAGTTCAGATGTGACACTAACCTCACAAGCAATATAAACAATTTAGCAGTAATCTAGAAATTACGATTCCGGAACCGATCGGGGTTTTATTCACATTTGGGTTGTGAGTCTTGACGAAGCCCTAGTTGAGAGAATCCCAAATTCGATTAGAGCTGTTGGGTCTGTTAACATTGGTTTTTGAGCTTCTTCGCTAATGTTTATGAATATTTTATGTTCTTGAACAGGGAAAAGGTTACAGGTTCCAATCCAGAGGGGTGGGATTGTATACTCTTGTTGGACCATACATAAAAATAAATGGAAAAACTATGGCTGTGGGGGCCTACTAAAAGGGCCTTCGCAGTGACCAAGAAACTGCCTTTACATAAGTGTGGGGGTAAAGCTGGAAGTGAGGGTGCGAAAAATCTGTAGCAGCAGTTCAGTCCAATCCTGTTTTGTTTGGAAATCGATGATGCTTGTCGAGTTTCCCTTATCAAAAGAGATTTGGTCAGGTTTTTTAATCAATCATTTCGAAAGGCAGCGTGGAATGGTTTGAAGATTTGAAAGCAGTAAGTTTTGGTGATGATTTAGGACATCTGGGGATTTTCGAGTGGGAAGGTCATCGTACAAGTAGTTTCGAATGTAAAACTCGGCATTAGAGCAAAGCAAGTGAAAATTGTAATGAAATAATTCTCCGACTTACACTTATTTTGGGCGAGGAATTTTTTTTCTTATTTCTTCTGCCCTGCATTTTTTCTGAAATGAACATTTAAACATTAAAAATCTTTGGCATAAAGATCTTATTAAAGCCGAGGAGACGGACATACTTTGATCAGACGTTTTTACAGATTCAAGAATCGATCGTTTCTCTGTGGTTTGGTCACGAATGGCGTTCATTTGTTGCATTGCATCGCCATTGAGTTTTATAGTAGGGTTTGCTCTGCTTATTACAAGCGTGTTTGCAGATGTTCCATTGCAGTTCTTGGACTGGACTGTTTCTTACGCCAGTTTTGCACCTCTAGGTGTTAGCAAACAAGTAAGTCAGCTAAGCTTATAATTTCTGCGGACTTCCATTATTGTAGAGTTTGGCCTGGTGTGATATTTTATTGTTGTTTGTAGGTAATAACTATCAATGACCAGTTTCCCGGACCCCAGCTGGAGACTATTACTAACAATATTATCTCAGTAAATGTTCACAACAACCTGGACGAGCCATTTCTTATCACATGGTATATGATATGGGATGCCCTTTCCCATATGATGTTCAAAGATTTTTTATGATATCCTAAATATAGATTCCATAAATCTTTTTGGGATGTTTTGTTTTCAAAATCTGTTTTTTCTTTAAGTTTTGGACCGTGAGCATTAATAGAGATTGTAGAATAGTTTCTGGACGTGATCACTGCATGATAGTTTTTGAGTTCCAAAGTTTGGAGATCAATACTGAACCTGTTATAGTAGAAAAGCATGGACTTTAATGGACTCATGTTTCTTCTACCCCGATTGGAAAACATATTTCCTAATCACATCCAAAAACTATTCTGCAATGTTAACACACTATGAAATGAAGTTGGAATCTTTAATTGATAGAGATGTTTGTAGGCATGGAATACAGCAGCGACGAACTTCCTGGCAAGACGGAGTACTGGGAACAAACTGTCCAATTCAGCCGGGGCAAAATTGGACATACACGTTTCAAGCCAAGGATCAGATCGGCAGCTTCTTCTATTACCCCTCGCTGCTTTTACAGAGGACGGCAGGAGGCTATGGAGGCATCAGGATCCTCAACCGTAACGTCATTGCCGTCCCCTTCCCTCCACCGGCAGACGACTTCACTGTCCTCATCAGCGACTTCTACAACAAGGACCACAGGGTCGGTTCAGCTTCCTACAACCCATTTAGGCACTTGGGTTTCGTTATTTTCTTTATTGAAATTTGTAGCCTGACGTTGAATAGTTTTAGTCCATGTCAAATTTCAGGACATCAGAACTTCCCTAGACACAGGATTTCTGCTGGGGCAACCGGATGGAATTATAATCAACGGCAGAGGACCGTACCAAACCATCTTTACTGTGCAACCCGGTAACGCCATTAACTGCTCCTCCATGAAGATTTTCTACAGTGCTAGTTAAAGAATGTATGGTTAAGCTGCGCAATTTTAACATTATTATTGCAGGCGGCACCTATAGATTCCGGATCTCCAATGTGGGCACGCAAACTACACTAAATTTCAGAATCCAAAACCACCGGATGCTTCTGGTGGAGACGGAGGGCTCCTACACTCTCCAGGACTACCACTCTACACTTGATATTCACGTGGGACAGTCATACTCAGTACTAGTCACTGCGGATCAGTCAGATCCTGCTCCTGCTTCCTTCTATATTGTAGCCTCCTCCCGTTTCGTAGATCCAGTGAAGGCGGGTATGGCACTTCTGCAGTACAGTGCTGCGCCAATGCCTACCCCTACCCCTCCATCGGGTCCATTTCCGGAGGGACCAGATCCCATGGACTATGATTACTCCCTTAATCAAGCTCGAGCCATAAGGTGGCCGGCGGTCCCATATCAGCATTTGAAAAAACTAAAACTGTGTTTGATCGATGGTTCCATTAGCTCATCGATGGTTGCTTTTTCATGTGTGCAGATGGAATTTGACGACGGGTGCAGCGAGGCCAAACCCGCAGGGATCTTTTCGCTACGGAGTGATAAATCTCACGAGGACCATCCGGCTACAAAACACGGCGCCAGTCATTGCCGGGAAACAACGTTTTGCCGTGAATGACGTGTCATTTATTAACCCGGACACTCCTTTGAAATTGGCCGATTACTTGCAGATTAGCAACGTGTTCACCATCCGTAGTGTGTCGGATTCGCCGGCAGCACAGCTGGCGCCAGACTACGGGACTCCTGTCATTGACGCCCTCAACAAGGAGTTTGTTCAGATAGTGTTTCAGAATACGGAGAACGCCCTTCAGACATGGCATGTGGATGGCTACTCTTTCTTCGTGGTGGGGTATGTCCAGCCATTTAACCCCACAACCTGCTTTCTTATTCTCTCACGTTTCTTTCTCTAATGAGTAATGATTTGGAATCAGGATGGATAAGGGCGTTTGGGACAACACCAAGCAATCCACATATAACATGATTGATGCGGTTTCTCGCTCAACAACGCAGGTAATAGAAATCATATATCTATCTATAGGGTTAAAAAAATAAGATGAAATATGAAGAAGATGTTAATACTAATAACTCTTGAATGTTTATGTTTATGTTGATGTATTGTAGGTTTATCCAAAGTCATGGACTGCCATAATGATGGAGTTGGACAATGTGGGAATGTGGAATATAAGGAGCGAGGATGGTGGGAGGCGATACCTGGGTCAAGAGGTGTATATGAGAGTAAAGAGTAGTGAGGAGGCTGCTCAAATTGAAGACCCCATCCCTTCCAATGTCATACGTTGTGGTAGAGCAAACCCTGCTCCTTAACATTAATTCATAATATTGTGTACGGATTCATAAGAAAGACAAGTTATACGTCTACTTTCGATAGTGAAGGAGGACTCCGTGTCATAATAATTGCTTAAATAAACAAGGGCCACATGGGGCCTATTTCCCACATTATGTGTTGGATTCGGTTAATCTTTATAGTTTGTATTGCATTTATACATAATGATTATTAGCTACAATCGATTTGAAAACTTGCTTTACTTGTTGAAACAATGCAAGCTCTTTTACAATGTAATTATAGTACAAAAATATGTCTTCTTCAAATTAAGCATCATAAACATGTAAACACAACAAAAAATGCCTAATTAACTACTTAATTAGATATGTAAGGAAATAGAGGGGGATAAAAGGCTCCTAGCTTGTTTAAAAGTCGTCACTACGATCTGAAACAGAAAATGTGAATCCAAAGCTATTCAACCCGTCACCTTGAATTCAAAAACTAAACATAATAGAATGCCATGATCGTACGGATGATTAGAAATTGGTAGAAGGCTCTTCGCTTGTTTAAACAATGTCGCTACAATCTAAACTAGAAAATGTGAATCGAAAGCTATCCACCCCATCACTTTGAATTTAATAATTAAACATAGTAGAATGCCATCATCATACTAATGATCATGGTCAACATTGTACATTCCTAGTAAAATTATACAGTTCTTATTGTTCAAACAATATAACATAATTCTCCAAGTTTACTTGCTATCTTGTCAACGTTCATCCTAGATGTGCACCTCGACTCTTGTCCACCTATATTGAGTTGAATCTAAAAATTTGAAATCTTAATAGTTTTGGTTAGGAGGTATGTGTTAGAGAAATTCACTAATTTATTATACCCCTCAAAGATAACTAAGATGTCAATAAACAAAAATTACATAAAAGAAATAACTTTAGTGAGTGCTCAATAAAAGAACGTTTGTTAGGAAATGCTGAGTGTTCTAGTGTGCTTGATGATCAAATGAACCTAATCACTTATCTATAGTTGAAATTTATGCGCATGTTGAGTTCCAACTTCTCAAAATGAGAAAGGAGGAACAGGGCAAATAGGCCCATCCATTTTAAAAGGGAGGCACAAATAACAAGGCCAATAACATAAAGATGAGCTTGACAGATGTTGGGATGGTATGATTGGTCTTAACACAAAATAGGGAAATAATAAAATGGATGTATGGGTTAGCACATGGATGAGCAAAATAAGGGTTCAAGTCTGGAAAATTAAAATTACGCTTAAATAATGCTTAATTTGGATCAATTACCCATACATAGACAAATGTACCAAACATATATACAATAATGCTAAATAAACCTCAATGGATGATTTTTATGGGTCTACATTTTGCCCTAACTTGAGGAATATGCTTATCCATATAAAAAGTGGCACGAGTACACACTTTAAAGTATAACACATAAAAGGATACAAAAGAATAATACATATTTGAGTCTTTAAGTGTTCATATGCTAAGTTTTGGAGCTCTCAAAACCACTCTTACATTTCCTGCACATATGTGTAAATAGAAATAATAAATGATAAATGTGAAATTGATTATCAATAAGATACCCCCTTTTCTCTATTATGTATAAGAAGTTCCATAGTTTATGATACATTGAAGGAGATAGCAAGATAGAGTGGAGTTGAAACCTTGTATTTAGTTAGGCTATAAGCCTCCACATTTGATATCAAATTTGAGTCACTTGGTCACTAAGTATTGGGAATTGAAATTAAAACCCTATAATCATTATATGATGGGCTCTCAATCCCATATGACCATGAATAAGTTGTGTATGTTGAGATATTGAGAACATCAAAATAACGATAACAATAAATGTAAAATATGTTTTCCCTCTTTAAAATATGAATATATACATTAAATTCAATAGAACACATAACTAGAAAAAAGAGAAGATTTCCCTACAAAATAATATTATAAAAAACCATATATAACATTATCCCATCTTATAAACATCATCATCAAATATATATCACTATTCGTCAAATAACATCATGGAATGAACATTTATTGACAGTTAAGACTAACATTGAATGCATCCTAAATTGTATTATCATGCATAAATTAAAATCATGCATCAATACATGTAATAGTAATTTAATCAAAGCCGTTTGCATTAATTGGCAGGCAAAAGAACATTAGAAAATGAATGAAATAAAACATACTTTTATGAAGTTTTGCTCCATTATATAAAGTGAAATTGAAAAGGAAACATTACCTCATTTTTATCTTCAACTTTTGCAACTATAGCTCGAGAGACTTTTACCCAGCATTTCTTGCACACTCATTAGATCACAATTAGGTTACTGCCAATCCCAATGACGAGTTGAGGAACGTTAAGCAATATTGCCCCATATTTGAACAAGTTTTTAATTTAATTTAATTTAATTTTTCTAAATTTTTAGACCTGATACAAAGGAACCTTTATCATGACATCTGGGCTGTACAATCTTGGGAGGCACGGTATAGTTAAGGTAGGTTTTATACATTCTTATTTTGAGATTGTATGATCGTAGTCATAAATTATATAATCATAACAAGAATATATATTTTAACTTTTTTGATAGGTCTTCTACTACATAATTTGATATATTTTAATATATTTTGTTAGTAGAAGAAATAATTTTATCTTTGATTTAATTTGATGCAGATTATTATATAGGTGTGAAAACTATACCATGTTATTGTGTTAAAGACAATTCAATTATTTGGGTTGGAGGGATTGATTTCTCAACTAAATTTGATATAATTGGTATCACAATTCAGTTTAAAATAGTGTTATTAAGATTTAAAAAAAAAATAAAAATTATTATAATATATTTTTAAAAATTAGCATAAAATTGAAACTAACACATTATAATTCAATCTTGTATGTAATTTTAATTTAATGTGAATAATGTTGAATTTATATTGTGTATTAATCTAAAATAAATATAAAGATATAATTAATCAATTATATTTGATGTAATTAATATTACAATTCGGTTCAAGAATGTGTCATTAAGGAAGTGGTCTTATGGGAGGCGGTTCTTAAATTTTCTTAAGAGGTAGTGCAGAGTAAATTTAGGAGCATATATAGTAAAAATGGTCTTATGGAATACAAATTTTGAGTATAACCTGTTTACATAAATTTTGTTCACTCATATATTTACAATTGATATAATATCTTCTTACAAAATAGAAACATATATGGGAAACTGGAACCCTCCCTTTTTTCACCCCCTCAAACTTCTCTCTTAAAAAATAATCAACGCTCACTTTTACGAAATTTTTTAAAAATTTCCTTTTACCATACCTTTCATTTTTTCTGAGTTCTCCTATTCATTAAAAATAAAAGCAACAACCCTCTCCATAAAACTCTTGCCTAAAAATCTTTTATTTTTTTAATTTACTTTCTAAAATCAACACGAATCAACACTATTATATGGCAAATCCAACCCTACATGCCACTTTGCATTGCTTATTAATATAAAATAAATATAAAGACACACTTTCACTATCCTAGTTTTAAAAGGCAACGAAATAAAACATCACCAACGATTTGTAAATCACAATCTAATGAAGATGAGTTATTTGGACTCAATATGTGGAAAAACATTGGAAAAATAAAATAAACTAAAAAATAATGAGTTGAGTTGAAGACTCGTCAAATGTTTATTTTTTCTCAAATTGTTGATAGTGTGTTGCACAAAATTTTGTAGTCATTTGACGGATTGACTAAGCATAGGCCAATTCTAGAGTAGAGGGGAGCACTCAATTCATGGTCTCAACATCTGATTAAAAAAAATCCTTTTTATTGGAATTTTATTTTTTTGGAAATTTAGGTTTGTAACAGTTGAAGAGGTTGTGCGTAGTGCTTCCTTCAGCTTACATTCTCTATATAACGTTGTGATGAGAATGACATTTGTTGATTTTTAATTTTTCTTATTTTTTATTTTATTTAATATAGGTTTATAATTATTATAATGAGTTGGTTAATGTTAATTTTTTCTGAGTTTATTTGGGAAGTAACATTATTTTGTCATTTTTCAAGTATTGATATAGGTTATGTCAAAATGTATGGCTTTACCTTCAACTTTGTTTGGATGTATTTATTTGTTATAATATTTACATGGATAGGTATATCTTTAAAAAAATTATTTATCTAATTTAAGTTATAATTTTAATTCATATGTATTATTATATTATATTGTTTAAATATAAAACTTTAGTTATATTGTATTGTGGTAAAGTGGGTTTACATCAATAATACACTACACTAAATCATAAATAATGTGTAAATTATATTAAAATAGTTTTAGTCAAATAAACAATAAAATTAGATGTAATTGCATTAAAGGAAAGTGCTAAAATATTTAAAATTGACAAAGAGATGGTTTCAAGAAGAATATTACACTGTAGAAAATTTGTGGATTGTCTAAAAGCTAAAATTAGGTGTAAATAGGTCTAGAAACCTAGGCATACAAAACCCATAAAATTAAGAAGAAACTAATAACTGTAAAATTTTGACCATGAGTGGAATATTACATTCTTGGCATAACTAGGTGCGTACCCCTACACTCATGAAAACTATCCTTTCCCGAAATGAAATTATTAGATCTAATCTTTTGTCGTTAAACTCCAAAAATGACTTTGGTTTTTCAGAATTTATTGCATTTTACTTGGAAATCTTTCTCTTTCTTTGAAACCATAAACAAATCGCAAAACCTCACGAGATCTTAAAAAAGGACAGTCAATCTAGGGACTTGTCTTAGCTAGACCTCATCCTTGAAAAATGTAGAAACTAATACTCTATGCAATTCAACAAGAAATTTGTGATTCAATCCCTATTCCTTATACGAATTTTAACTACTTGAATAATTGGCAACTATACAATATGAAAAATCCAAATTAAATTGTACCTTCAACACTTCAATTTCTACTCTTAGACTTCTTCTTATCACTCTTGATCTTTTCTTATAACTTTCTTGCTTTCAAATTCTTGATTCACTTGTCTCTTGTTTCTCCTATATGCATTAATGCACCTATATATATATATATACTATTCAAATTTAAATCATGGCCATAATGACAAATAAGATGACACATAAATGGCAAGAAAATTGACAAAACGAAACACAAAGATTAAATAAAAAATAAAGTAGGGCTAAAAAGACCTAAAAAATAAGGGACCAAGAGCATATTACTACACTTTTATACTACTATGCTCTTGGTCAACCAAGAACATAACAATATGCTCTTGGCAGAAACCTAGGAAACATAAAAAGCAAAAGGAGAGTAGGGGAAAATATGGATGTGAGTTAAAACAAATATTATGGAGGCAAATGGGCCCCATAATAAATAGAAACATGTGTCAATAAGAGTTTAATATTAATTGATAATCAATAGACATAAAATTATACTAAATCAAATTAACATCTAAACTATCATTAGATGAAACTTATGTGTCTACATAATGTCTCACTTTGATATGTGCATGTGTATATATATCAAAATAAATTAAACAAAAATAATTATAATGGTTTGAAAAATATTTTACAATTAAAACCAATAAAAATTATCAAATTCAATATAAAAAATGATAATGATTGGAAAGTCAAAAAAAACAAAAACAAAGAAGTTACTTTATTTCAAAGTCTAGTTCACAGGACTTACAAAATAAAAATAAATCTTATGGTCCTCAAAATCTAATCAAACATCTTGAATACCACTGTGAAAAGCCATGAATATCCTAAACAATCCTCTATGCTCTACTGTCTAGAATATGAACATTGGGTACTTGCAAGTGAACCACATTGTTGAAAATTAGATAGATACTAGAGGAAAGATGGAGATAATGATTGGTCATCATGGTTACTATACCATTATGCTTTCATGTGAAGATGGAGACGTATTAATTCAACCATAGTTCATGAACTGAATTGGCCTACAAAGTAAATGTTGTAATAGTGGTTTCAATTAAAGTATAGAGTTCCTCATGAATGCACCTCTTTGGATCAGAGTATTTGTCTTCCCTTCATAATTTTGGAATTATAAACCATTGAAAGTTATCGAAGATTACTTGGGAGACTTAATCCATGCACTAAATTTAGTTTACTATTGGGCCACTTTTAGGAACAACTAGTGAATTATGACCACCAAATTAATGTGCCATGGTTGTCTTGTGTTGGGTTTCTTACATATAAACTACCCCATAATGTAGTCTAAAGCTTATGTTATAGTCAAGAACACCAAGGATGATTTTATCGAGGTTTGAATATAGAATTAATAAATAGCCCATTCATATCCATGAAAGAGTTATTGAAGAAATAAATGAGAATGTTAGGGGAGTAAAAAATTGCACAAACATAAGAGAATTCATAAAATTTATATTACGAAAGTAGAAAAATAATATTCTATTAATTTTCTTGGAATATGTTTTCATTTACAAATGAGGTGTATCAATCTCAATTCCTATTCCATAATAATTATGAATGAGATCACATTGATGCACATTCCAAGAAAAAAACACTCGAAGTTACAGGTTTTTGTGAAAATAATGAAAATTTAATTGTTAGTCATATACGTGCTATTTTTCAAGAGGTTGAGTCTAATGAATTGAATAAAAAACTCGCTTAAATCTATCTATAAATGTTGACCACTTTTAGAAAATAATCTATTTAAGATTCTATGTAGCCTTCAAGAGTAAACTCAAATGAGTTATTCCTCTTAAGAACCCCAAGTGATACATAATACATTACAATAAGTTTAAAAGTGATCATAAAGCTTTCATCTAAACATGGAATTTATACATAAGTTTTACATTGTATCATGTTTTAATTAGATAAAATTTTAATGGTTATTTATATCCAAATGTCTATAAGTAGGTTTTTTTGATTTTGAAAATAGTTAATTCTATGAAAAATATACATAGTTCAAATAATCTTAATTTTATATAATTTGATTGTTTGGGATACATATTCACTAGAGTTACTATACATGTATGGGTTTGATTCACCAATAAATTATACGAGACATGTATAAGTTAATCTGGAATCATAAAGGTATATGTATGTATGTATATAAATAATAAGGACCACCTAAGACATAATAAGCTTAAGGAAATAATTATATTTTCTCTATGAAAATGTTTTAAAGATTCTTTGGCGCTATATGTTCTTCTTTTTATATGGTTTTAATAATTAAATTTTTTAATATAATATAATTTTCAAACCTAATATTTATTTTATTTATAGCATTGAATATAGTGCATGTGGAATTAAAGCTATGTGGATTGAGGTTTAGATCTTGCCCCCTTTTTTAGCAAATTAAAACTGGCATATTGAGGGCCCCAAGTCAAAATCTAATGTTGGTCCAACACATCACTTGTGGGATTAATCAAAGTTGCTCGAATACATATGTGATGATTTTTCAATTTTTATTGTCATTTATGCAAGCTCTTGGCAAAAATGAAGCTCTAATAGTTGAAATATTGAGATGAAAGGTTAGAAATGAAGGTACAAACAATTAATAAGTGGGTTTTCTTGTGATTGCAATTGCAAGGTATGGATTTATGTTTATTTTGTTCTGAAGACTGAGAGCAGTTGTTTGCATACCCAGTCATCTCTCTTAAAATGAATAAATATCATGATAAGTTATTTGAAAAATATTTCTTTAAATATATTTACTAACAATTTCTCAAATTTTCTAGTCATTGATGCAAGATATGGGTGGAAGCAAAGCTCTGATAGTTGAAAGATTAGGATGAGAGGTTGAAAATGAAGGTGCAAACAATTTCTAAGTTGGTTTCCTTGTGATTGTAACTACAAGGTATGAATTTGTGTTTCTTTGTTTTAAAGACTAAGAGCAGTTATTTGCATGCATAGTCGTCTGTCTTGAAATGAATAAATATAATGATAAGTTCTCTGAAAAGCATTTATTTAAAGATATTTGTTGATTGATTCTTGATTTTTCTAGTCATTGATACGAGCTATTGGCGAAAGTAAAGCTCTGGTAGTCGAAAGATTGGGACAAGGTGCAAACAATTTCTAATCTAGATTTCTTGTGATTGTAACTACAAGATATGGATTTATGTTTATTTTATTTTGAAGATTGAGAGTAGTTATTTACATGCACAATATTTTGTCTTGAAATGAATAAATATAACAATAATTTATTTGAAAAGTATTTATTTATAAACATTTGCTCAAAATATTGTGCATGTTGGTTTTCTTGGAAATTTTGTGTATATCTGCAATTTTTTTTCTTAAACTCAAAATCTATGAAATGGGTATTTTTGGATTAGTTAGAAATATGGTTGAAATGATCACGAGGCTTTATGGCATTTATTCATTTTGTTCTTTATACATTTTTTAAAATAAGTATTTTGCATGCCATTATTTCTCAGAGTAAATCAGTTTCTTGTTTTTTTAAAAGGAGTATTTGTTAGAGAAAATCAATTTCTTATTTGTTTAAAAGAAGGGTGGTAAAGACCAACCAAATAATATTATACACTGAGTATAACAAAAATTGTGATAAAAAATTAGAGTATAGAGTATAAACAATAAACTGACTATGGGGCCATAAGACAATACAATTATGAAAAGAGAGGATGATATAGCTAAAAAAATTGAGTATATACGGTAAGATCATGTGCAATACTTATTATAAATTTAGTACAGACCTATGTAAGTCTCTCAAAATACTAATCTAAGTTTGACCATTAAATTATGATATTTGACATTAAATTATGAGTATGTTAGTTTGTTGTTTTAATTGATCTTACCTATAATAGTGATTATATTTTCTTTTTCACTGTTTTGTTTTCATTGATAAAACACTTTTATAGAATTATAATTTTTTTATTTAAAGAGATTGCCTCTTCTATAGGATTTACTTTGTTGGATAGATTAGATTAGATTATTTGAAATCTAATTCACACACACACACACACACACACACACATTTGATACTTGAGATATTTAATTACTGTATCGTTCATTATTATTCTCATAATTTATAAAAACTCCTATGCACATATTAGAAACATTTATTACTTCATGGAATCATTGTTATTCTACAACCATAAAAACAAAGATCCAAAGTACATCAAAAAAATCACTAAGAAATTGTAGCATGTCCTTATAAATTTATGTTGGCCCTTATTTTCATGTTTTGAATTTGCAAGTAAGTTGTGGTTTGGTTCAAGTTTTAATTTATAAATTTATAGATTGTGTAGATTTAAATTTTGTTTATGATATAATTTTCAAATGGATATTTTGGCAATTCATTTTTCAACTTTCAAACTTTCAATGCAAAAGTTAATTCAAAAAGTGAAACAGTGATTTCATCCTTGAAGGGAGTGATTTGTATTGGTGATTCATAAAGTTGGCATTGAAAAGTTTTTGATTTACAAAATGTCTACTCATAATTCAAGATCTAGAAAATTAATGAGTTCATTGAAGGGAAATACCTTGTTGTCATATTTTGATAAACATCAACAAGAACAACTTTTAAAAAGAAATACTAGTTTATAAAATCAGCTAGAATCAATTTTTTTTTCATGATCAAGATCATGTTCAATAGGGTTTTGATCACTTTCAATCATCAAATGTAAGCGATAATGCTAATGATCATGATACAACTAATTTAAGACAATCTGGTTCTGAAAGTGTTAATGATTTAACCTCACAAGTAGTTCATGAAATTCATCACAACATCAAAAGAAAGAAGTCAAGTGAATGGGAAATGTCAAAGAGTTTTCAATTTGAATGGGTTTCTAAATATCCTTTCATTGAACCTATTTTGAGTGAATACACTAATGAGCCACCAAAAGAGTGTAGATGCAAGATATGTAGTTAAAAATTAAGGAGGAATAAATATTTATAGATAAAAATATATACCATAGAGAAGCATGTGGGGAAAGCATATGAAAAGAAAATTATAAATGGAGAGGAGAAATCAATGATACGATGGATAATAAAAAAAGAGTCTCTTCATGTTAGGTATGTGAGTGAATATGATGAATACCTAAAAAACAATAAAAGTTTCATGCAAGTGGAAGAAACATTACAGCTTTGTTTGAAAAAATGATGAGAATCAGTCAAATGTCAAAGTCTGTACAACTTTATGTTGTTTTTTAAATTTTAAACAAAGGTCAACCAATGATTGATTATCTAAGATATAAAGACATGTTATAATTTCTTGGCATCTTAAAATTTCCAAATACTCCATTGGTCAGTTACTAGTGGTTGAGAATGGGCTAATGGTCTTGCTAAAGTAGAAAAAGAGGATCTTCAAGAGAAGACAAGGATTTCAAGATACATAACATTGTCATTATATGAAGTTAAAACCATTCATAAAATTATTTGGGTGTGTATGCATATTTACACTATCATAAATCATGTTCTTCAGCCTCATTTTCTTTCCATTCATAAAAAAAAAAAATGCAACTTCTCAAAACCTTTTGAAACTAGTCAAGAATAATTTGAAAGAGGTTGGTGGCATGGACGATTTCTCAATTGTAAGAAAGATTGTTTGTGTAGGGGAAGATAGAACATCGATTATGAAAGGTCAAAGAAGTGGTCTTTACATAAGGTTACAAACTTATTGTACACTATATATGATTGGTATTCATTGCATGACATATAGATTAAATTTGGCATTCAAAATTGTGAACAAGTTTACATTAGTCTTAAAAGTTTAAGATCTTATTCATGAAATTCATTCATACTTTTGTATAAGTCCAAAAAGAATTTTACAATTTCAATTTTTTTTTGAAGGTTTAATGCAAGGAAACAAGCTACTTAAGGATGCTGATACTCGATGGATTTCTCTTTGTAGACCAATACATAGAGTATATGCAAATATTAATCATTAATGGGAATAATGGAAGAACATCGCCACACAATAGATAAAGCTCTAAATATTTTGTTTCGGTTAACTGATATAGAGATATTATTGACTTTATGTAGCCTTTTACCCATATTAGATGAAATGAATTTAATGATAAATAAAGCTCAAGAAAGAATAATGTACATTAAAAAATATTCTACATTGAGAAAATTAATATGCCTTGCCCTTGATAATTTGTATTTAACACAACATTCATTTATAGGGGAAAAGTTCACAAGTTGGATCTTGATGACAAATATTGAACAGAGTGGTAACTATTTATAGTTTAATGAAGATGGATATTTATGTGCAAAAGTGTGAAAATGTAAAATACCCCTACACACTTTTGACACAATTGGTTGATCTAATAGACTCAAAGAAGTTTTGATACAAGGGATCAATTCCTTGAGGTTGTATCTTTTGTAAGGTCCACTTTGAAGGAAATTACAAAATGTCTCTCTTCAGATATTAGAGATCGTTTTCCTCAAGATGAACTACTAGAATCCATGACTGTGGTGTAATCTCAATATTGATAAATGCTAGCTCATCATATTTTTAAAATAAAATAAAAATCCTAGCCCAACTCTTTTGCAAGAGTGTAAAATTAAATGATGAACAAATTGAAGGTATTTTAGATTTGTTAAAGCTAAGTGAGCAGTTTGTTCGATTTACCACAATAATGTTGGAACAAGTTAAAGTTGTGGATATTATTTTTGAAGATGGCTTAATTACTAGACTATGAACTACTTTAAATTTGAGTCAATTAATACATGATGGTATCTCGGAATATTTTAATCTTCCTAAATTATGCCAAACAATGATTTTGGGCTCAGTGGAAGATGAGGGAATTTTTAGTGCATTGTCATTTTTAAAGTCAAAAGTTAAGAAACAAGTTTGACAAGAATTCAGAGACTTGCTTGAGGCTCTATACAAATAGATACAATGTCTTTGATTTTATATTTGATAGAGCTCTGGTAATTTGACAATTTACATCTGATAGAAGAGGATTAACTAATAATTATTCAAACATACTACACTCAGAGAGTTTTGCAGTATTAGATCTGAGTCCAACAACTTTTGAAGAGAAATGTAAAAATTAACAAGAATAAAATAAAGAAAATTGGCATGTTAAAATTTGAAATTTAGGCATCTGAAATCCGTGGTTGGTTGAGGAAGGATAACAGATTTTGTGAACCCAAATAATTTTCCATGGATTTATGCAGCTAGATTTTATTTTGATAATTAATACTAGGTGACTTTAATTTTGATAAAAAAATGATAATACTTGATTAGAAAAATGTGTATTTTTTTGTTCTGTTTGATTAAGAGAACATATCTATAATAGCTATAAACTCTATGATAGAGATGCATAAGTATATTGTGGTGTTCCCTTGTTATTTTATATGAAGTAAACATATTTTTATGTTCTATTTGATTAAAAAAACATGTCTATAACAATTGTAAACTTTATTAAATAGATGCATAAGTATATTGTGATGTTCTCTTGTTTTTTAATACCAAGGAGGTGTATTTTTGTGCTTTGTTTGATTAAGAGAACATGTCTATAACAATTGTAAACTCTATTATAGAGATGCATAAATATATTGTGGTGTTTCCTTGTTATTTAATACCAAGTAGGTGTATTTTTGTCTTCTGTTTGATTAAATGAATATGTCTATAACAATTGTAAACTCTATTATAGAGATGCATACGCATATTGTGACGTTCCTTTGTTATTTTATACCTAATAGGTGTATTTTTTTGTTCTGTTTGATTAAGAGAACATCTCTATAACAGTTGTAAACTCTATTATAGAGATGCATAAGTATATTATGGCATAATCTTGTTATTTTATACGAAGTATGTGTATTTTTATGTTCTGTTTGATTAAGAGAATATGTTTATAACAGGTATAAAATTTATTATAGAGATGTATAAGTATATTGTGGGGTTCCCTTGTTATTTTATACCAAGTGTATTTTTGTGTCTTGTTTGATTAAGAGAATATGTCTATAACAATTGTAAACTCTATTATAGAGATGCATAAGTATATTATGGTGTTTCCTTGTTATTTTATACTAAGTAGGTGTATTTTTGTTTTCTGTTTGATTAAGAAAATATGTCTATAATAGTTGTAAACTCTATTATAGATATTCATAAGTATATTGTGGTGTTATTTTGTTATTTTATACTCAATAGGTGTTTTTTTTGTTCTATTTGATTAAGAGAACATGTCTATAATAGTTGTAAACTCTATTATAGAGATGCATAAGTATATTGTGGGGTTCTCTTGTTATTTTATACCAAGTATGTGTATTTTTGTGTTTTTTTTGATCAAGAGAATATGTCTATAATAATTATAAACTCTATTATAGAGATACATAAGTATATTGTGGTGTTTCCTTATTATTTTATACCAAATAGGTGTATTTTTGTGTTATGTTTGATTAAGAGAATATGTCTATAATAGTTGTAAACTCTATTATAGAGATGCATAAGTATATTATGAAATTCTTTTGTTATTTTATACCTAGTAGGTGTATTTTTTTGTTCTATTTGATTAAGAGAACGTCTATAAATATTGTAAACTCTATTATAGAGATGCATAAGTATATTATGACATTCCCTTGTTATTTTATACCAAACTTATTTGAGGTATTTATAGTGTAATGAGCCGTAAGTATTTGTATTAGACCAACAACCTCACTTCCACTAATAATTTGCAACAATAATTAGAAAAATCGAGAAAATCATCACATATGTATTTGAGCAACTTCCAATAATCTCACGTGTTACATGTTGGACCAACATTAAATTTTGCCTTGGCCCTTCAATATGCCAACACTAATTCACTAAAAAATGGGGTAAGGTCTTAACCTCAATCTCCATAGCTTTAATTCCACTTGCACCTCATTTAATGTTAGAAATAAAATATATATTAGGTGTGAGAATTTGAGATGTGAAGTCATTTATGTCATTAACCTCTTTTAACACTGCCAAGTTTTTAAAGCTTTGAAGTTTTGAAGACGTAGCAATTTCAACTTATAAGTTTATATTTATAGTTTTAGTTATTTATTATTAAGTTTTTTATTCATTAGAACTATATAGACGGAAAAACATGTTTATTTTAATCGATTTTATAAATGTGTTAAGGACCACTTGTGACTTATGACATAATACACTTAAGGTAATAATTATATTTTGGTTGGCATAATTTTTTAATTGAAATAAAAATATATTTGAAAAACCATTATTAATTATGGATATGGTTAATATATTTTGGCAGACCTTATCGTTATTGATTATGGATATGGTTAAGACATTTTAAAGACAACGTTTTGAGTAACTATCTTTAAAAAAATATTTTTCAAGGAACTTATCATTATATTTATTCATTTCAAAATAGATAATTGTGCATGCAAATATTTGCTCTCAGTCTTCAGAACAAAAGAAACACAAATTCATACCTTGTAGTTGCAATCACAAGGAAACTAGCTTATAAATTATCTGTTCCTTCGTTTCTAACCTCTCGTCTCAATATTTCAGCTACCAGAGCTTTGCTTCCACCAATAACTTGCATCAATGAATAGAAAAAAATAGAAACCATCACATATATATTTTGACAACTTACTTATGCTTGAATACATATGCATTTCTATAATAGAATTTAAAACTATTATAGACACATTCTCTTAATCAAACAAAAGACTAAGAGCAGTTGTTTGCATGCACAATCATCTATCTTGATTTTTATAATGAATAAATATAATGATAAATTATCTGAAAAGCATTTCTTTAAAGTTATTTTCTTTTCATCTTCATTTTTCATATTTATCTTGCCTTATGTTCCCATAATCAATTTATTATTTATGCTCTATACTCTGATTTTTTGTTCTGATTTTTGCTATACTCTATTTATTATATTATTTAGTTGGTCTTTACCACTGATTTTCTCTAAGAAATAATGGCATATACCATACTTATTTTAAACAATACATAAAGAATAAAATGAATTATATTATGTAGTTGGTCTTTACCACATATTTCTTTTAAACAAATAAGAAACTCATTTTCTTTGAGAAATAATGACATGCAAGATGCTTCTTTTAAGCAATGCACATAATAAAATGAATTATATTATGTGGTTGGTCTTTACCGCATACTTATTTTAAAAAAATAAGAAACTTATTTACTCAAGGAAATAATGGTATACGAGACACTTCTTTTAAATAAAATGAATAAATGAATCAAGCCTCATGATCATTTCAACCATATTTCTAACTAACTCAAAAATACCCATTTCACAGATTTTGTGAGCATGTAAACATGAAACAAGTAAAAATCAATGAAATGAATAAATATAATGATAATTTCCATGAAAAATATTTCTTTAAAGATATTTGCTTTTCATCCTCGCTTTTCATTGTTGTCTTTCCCTATGACCCCATAGTCCGTTTATACTCTATACTTTGATTTTTTTCACATTTTTTTGCTATACTCAGTTTATTATATTATCTAATTGGTTTTTATAATACTTATTTCAAATAAATAATAAATTAATTTTCTCTGATAAATAATGATGTGCAAGATATTTCTTTTAAACAATGCACAAAGAACAAACTAAATAAACATAAAAAATCTTCATAATCATACTGTATTTTATTTTTAAATATTTAAGGAAATAATTATATTCTAGTTGACATGGTTTGTTAATTGAAATAAAAAAATATTTGAAAGACCAACATGGATATGGTTAAAATATTTTGGCAGACCTTATTATATAGTTTGTAATTTTAAAACAATGAAAATGTTTTGATTTTTTATTTAGTTATGTCATCCTTGCTTTTCATAGTTGTTTTTCTTTATGACCCCATAGTTGGTTTATACTCTATACTTTGATTTTTTGTCACTATTTTTTCTATACTCGATTTATTATATTATCTGATTAGTCTTTACCATATACTTATTATAAATAAACAAGACATTGATTTCTTATGAAAAATAATGGTATGCAAGATACTTATTTTAAACAATGCACAAAAAACAAACTGAATAGATACAATAGAGATTCATGATCAAACTGTATTTTATTTATAAATGTTTAAGGTAATAATTATATTTTGGTTGGCATGGTTTGTTAATTGAAATGAAAAAAGATTTGAAAGGCCATTATGGATGTGGTCAAGATATTTTGATAGACCTTATTATATAGTTTATAATTTTAAAACCATGAAAATATTTTAAATATTTTTTTCAATTATATTATCATTGCATTTAATAGTTGTCTTATCCTATGGCCGCATAGTTGGTTTATACTCTATACTCTAATTTTTTGTCATAATTTTTGCTATACTTAGTTTATTATATTAGTTGATTGGTTTTTTGAGAGACTTAGCAAGGTTTGTACTCAATCTATACATAATATGGCCATCAAATTTAACACTTAAAAATGATAATTTTAATATTTAAAAAGGAAGACAAATTTAATCATTAAACAGAAGGAACTGTAAACAAAATCTTGACTTTAGACTTCTCACCCTCTAACCTCTTTCTCCATTAGTTTTTAATTAACGCAAATTACCTCTTATAAAATAAATCTACATAAGTACTTCAAATTGCTTAAAACCCTAGAACCATAAAACCCTAAAACCTAAATTCATATAACTTCATTTCTGTTAAAATTTTATTCCTTTGTGGTCGTGGGAATCACAAAGTAAGCAATAGTTATAAGAAGAGGTCAAGGAGGAGTCTAAGCAACCAATAATCAAGTACAATCCAAGTAAGAA
The DNA here is from genome assembly GCA_037957365.1 of Torreya grandis. Taxonomy (NCBI): domain Eukaryota; kingdom Viridiplantae; phylum Streptophyta; class Pinopsida; order Cupressales; family Taxaceae; genus Torreya; species Torreya grandis. The sequence goes on along the minus strand of JARHVA010002561.1, from coordinate 1,172,036 downwards.
ATACAAGCCCTACATGTCATGAGAATCGTAAAACAAGTGATAATTGCAAGAGGAGGCCAAAGAGGAGTCTAAGTAGCCAACAATGAAGTACAATCCAAGTAAGAAATACAAGTTATACATATCTGCAAATATTTTCACACTTTTAATGAATTCTGCCTATCTTTTAAGGGATTCAAACAGTTGCCATGTTATTTGCCCCATGAATGTGTTTAGGGAAAGGGGTTTAACTTGGATTTTTTGCCATTATTTATTAATTTAAATATGACACTTGATTTATCATCTATTTATAATTTTTTTGAAAGATTTAATAGAAATCACTAGTCAATTTATACTGTGATGATGATTTTGACAAAGATTCACCAATGACATTATACCTAAAATCTAAGATTCACCAGAATTTTATAGTAAGCTTTTAGGGGTCCCTTCTTAAAATTATCCTTGATTTTGACATGCAAGGTGATTACAATTTTTTTTGATATGAGTTGAGTGTCATGGTGATGTACATGATGTGGTAGTAAAAATAAAAGAATGGGAAGGTAATGCATCATGTGTACCATATTTAATAGATGTAGAAAATATAGAAATCATGACTTCTCCTTGACCATGTATTGCAAGACAATGAACAATAGTTAAATTTCCACCATTGCTAGCAATGAAATGATGGAAGGATGACTAGCCATCTCAAGTATTGTGGGTCCACCTCCTTATGAATTCATCAATTAAAAACCATCCACAATACCTATAAAGGAAACATTCATAAATAAAATTTTAGTAATGAAACATAAATTTCATATATTATTCAAAAATAAATAATTAAATGAATGACAAATTACATGTCATCAGTGATAGTAGATGGAATAAAAAAGCTTGTTTGGTGTAAAAAGCTTCACGTAGATGCAGATTGACACCTTAGGAAATCTGATGAACTCTACTAACAACATTTACATGGGTATCAAAAATTCTTACCCAACAACATGTTTCAACAATGCATATATTCACTAAGTTAATTCCAACCCTTCCATGGGATATGGGACTCTAAGTGCCTTATATTCAATCATTCTAGGCAGGTTCTCATAATAAATACTAACATACATACCTGGTTTAATTGTAAAATCAAATGTCTTTGTGCTATGCACTAATATATAATAGAAATGAATTAATTTCTTGTTATTGATCTTCACAAAATTAACAATTGTCATCACAACCACTATAAAAAATATAATTTTATCATACTTAATGAATGATGGTGCAATATAAGCTTCCCATCTTCATCTGCATAAACCATATGTATAGGTAAAACATTGGCATACCACTGCATCGATGTATCACATGAACCATGAGTGTACAAATTGGGGTCATCATCATAAGGATATGGGTGAGATAGATCTATGTCTCCCATGTGTGACTCATCAATAACCGTGCATATACCTTATTTTCAGAAGTGTTATCTTTTTTAACCATTGTAATTATATTAAATGATGGAACAATACCCATAACATGTTGTGCGGTTGATTGAATTCGAAGCTTATGAGGTATTGGTTTTTCATTATAAGGAATCTCATACACATCCCCACTAGATGATGCCTTATCATTTAAAAACTATTTTATAATGCATCATTTTATATTTTGGTCTCTTATGTTGTTATTGAGATGGCATATCCTTTTTCCTATTTCCTGACTTCTTAACAAAATATTCATCAATTAATTTATTACAAAGTCACATTGTTTCTTTAAACATATATGGTAGTAATGGTCGAGACAGTAGACTAGGTTATTGAAAGTCCAAGAGAAAAAGCCTATATTTAAAGTCTACTTGTTAGGATTGTTTCTTTCTCATGTATAAATTAATGAAATCTATAATTGTAATTGTAATTGTGAAATAAAAATAAAAATCCAAACATAACATAAAAACAAAATAGGAGATTTATGTTCAAAAAGGAAGTTAAATATAATAATACATTAAGAACACATTATTTTAAAAAATCAACAAAAAATTATCTCCAAGTATTCAAATATTTGTTTTTACTCTTATTTTTTCTTGAAAAGTACTGATTTTCTTCAATAACTCCATCCCATCTTTGTTGTATTTATCAAACCTTTCCTAATGGTACTTCACCTTGTCTTGCAATTCAAGTGATTTATTACACAAAAAGAATCATATTGTATTATTTGAAAAATAATTTTGTTTAGGAACAAGATTTCATTCAATAAATGCACGTAGTCTATACTATATATAAATCAATTCTAGTAAGCTAGACATTTGCATAAGCTTCAGTAAATTTTGTTCACATTCAATTATTGCAGAAGACCTCTAGTTCTCTAATGGAGTTAGTGACTAATCTTCCTAAAATAGCATAACACTTACACATACTTGTGGTAGCAATTTCTTGATGATAGGTAGGATTTCATTTCGTAAAATGGTCTTGGATATTATTTGGCCTAAGTTGCTACCCATTCAATGATCAAAATTGAGCCCTTCCCAAACCTTTCAAGGGATTCAAATCCTTCAAAGAAGTGTATTTAAAAAATAGTCCATCAAAAAATTTAATGTTTATAAAATGCTTGACAACATAGAAATATAGATGCTTATTTAAAATGACAAAATAGGGATGTAGGTAGGCACGAGATAGTTGGAGAAAACAAAAAAACACACACCAAAAGAGAAACAAAAAACAAACATTAATTAAAGATAAACACAAATTTGAGATCAACCAAAGCTACCATGGGTACTACAAGCAAAAACACATTGACACGAAGGGAGCAAAGGCAACCAAGGTGAGCGAAAGAGACGGAGCTTGGGACACCATTAATGGAGGATGACTCTTCACCTCCCCATTACAGAACTCCAAGAACCTCTCCTATTTTAGATGGTTATTGATTTATAATAAACTTATTGTTGGTGATGTTTTAGTTAAAAGTGGCTTAGGTTGTCTTATTGTTCCTTTTGTAGTGATACTGAATCTATTGAGCACCTATTTTTTCCTTATCTGTATGCTACTAAAATTTGGAACTGTTGTCTTAAAGGTTGGGCCATAGTATTTGATTATGAGATTCGATGGTTGAATATTGCTTTTGGATATGCGTCCTAAAAATAAAGTCCACCTTTTTTTTTGCAAATTTTGGCTTTTTTTTTCAACTGAAATATTATGGTTTTTATGGAAGAAAAGGAACCTACATATTTTATAACCAAAGACTAGGGTGTTTATTGACTTGACTATGGAAGTCACTGTTAATATTGTTTCTTTGCATATTTTTCTTCAATTGAAGGTGCCACAAGTGCAACTGGAGCAATTCTTGAGAATTGGGATGCTAGAAATTACCTTTGATTTCTTAATTGACTCTGGTGGCTATCCTAAATTGAGTCCTCATTCGGATTGGGGAATGTGTCATAGCTCAACTATCGAAGCTAAAGTTTCTAAACATGAGTGGGATTGTATCAAAGATGCATACTTTGATTAGGTGAATGATCATGTTCATGACTGGGTTAATTCATCTGAGTCTGATAAGAATGGTGTTGATAGTTGGCATGTTGCTGACAATGATGTAATCCTAGCTAGGCAAACTATGATTTGGGTATTCATGCTAACTTGAACAAGGATTTTGAGGATGAATTTATTATTTGGACCTTGAGGTAGATCTGTTCTCTAATGGAAAGGATGTTAATCAATCTATTCCCCCTTATACTTTCCCCTCCCTACTGTAGAGTTTTGATGAGCAAAATGAGATTTAGAAAATGATTGATGATAATGTGAATGTTTTTGTTGAAAATATGGAAAAGCTTATTGAAAGGGGTGGTGCTACATATGTTGAATATGTGATGAATTATGTTAAATATAATAACATGAAGTCTCTATTTAAGAAGGTTGACCATTTCACTCCACCTTTGAACACTAGTTTGGGTTAGATGGGACCTAGTGAGAAGTTAAGCATTACAGTGGGTCATGTTCATGTGGACTCTAATCTGGATGATGATTTTGATATAGACTACACTGCTTCTAGGAGGGCATCTGATGACATGGTGATGTAGCTGCTGGTTCATGGTGCCACCCCTATTTTGGCTGGCTAGTTGGGTGTTTTTCATTATTTTCTTTCTGTTAGTGCCACCTGTTATGGGCCATTTTTTATATTATAATATCAAAAACTTAAATTTGACTTGTTAGGGGGTTGCCCTCCTAGACCTATCTATTTTTTATTTTTTGCTAGCTATTTTTCACCGTTGATGCATAGACTTGTGTTCTCGATATTCCAATAAAAAAAACGACAAACAAAGGGCTATATAAAAAAATGCTCATCAATGCCACATCACTATCAATATAGGGTATAAATATTGAAAATTGTAAAATTTTATAGGAGAAACTATGACTCATATAAATATGATCAAAGAGTGACAAAATTATTTCTGAACATCTATATAAAAATTAAAGAATTTTTTTATGATGGTGGGTAAGAAAGGTACTCAAGACTCTGATAGACCATACTAGAAAAGTTGTAATTATTTTTGGTCTACCTATGTTTATACTTTAAAGTTAATGTGAGTTCTATTTTCTCATGTATGCATCATAATACACTCTAAAGCTAACTTAAATATATGTATCATCAAAAAAAGATTGTGACAAGAGATATGTTCTAAAATAACTTTGTACCACTATTTAAAAGATCATGTTATGTGGCATTTTATTAATTGTGCACGACATTCCACTTTTTAGTGTGCTATTTCTTTTCCATTTCATTATAAAACCCCATGTCTTAACACGTGGAGTGAGCTAAGTATCCATAAATCTGAAGCTATGCAATGTTAGTCAATAAAAATAGTCTTAATATCATTTTTATTTATTTTCATATCCATATAAGTTGTTTAATGTCATGTTTGAAGAAACATTGCTTCTTTTATTTCTTTTACCATTTTTATTACTTGTAAACTTGTCAAGAATAAATGTCAGTTCTTGGTTTGTAATTTTCAACATATGACATCTAAAACAATAAGTATACACTCTTAAAATTTTAATTATCATTACAGCATGGCATGATTATAAAGGTGTAGGAGAAATTTCTAACATGCTCATTCATTAGGATTTCCTTAATATTTTATTTTAAACTATCTCAATTAAATTTTGGTATTTTTTATTATCTATAGAACCCAACATACTGGAAGAGAACACAGAAAAGGGCCATAATTTTAACATTTTAGGTGAAGAGAAGAAAATCTAAAGGAGTGTGGTTGGCATAAGTAAACATATTTATGTTTCCTTGGTTGGGCTACGAACCTTGTTACTTTTTAGTGCATAAAAAAATTCAATTTTATTTTTTGTTCATAATATAAATATAAGCATATCAATTTTTCCCACATCCACAAGTCACTTCCCTTTTCATTCCAAAAATCCTTGAAGATTATAGTTGAAAATACAATAGAAAAGGAATGTAAAGGATATTTTTATAGGCAATTTTTATTTTTAATTGATTAATTCATATTTAATGTTCGATAGTTAATTTTTTTCCAAAAAAATATTTTCAAATACTATTATATAAATTTATTATATTTGGCTAAATATTCATGTAAGCATACTTTTTATTTTCCAGAATTAGTTTGTAAAATATATTTATTTTTCTTTGACTAGAAAATATTTACTAACCTAATACTTATTAGTGAATTTTTTATCAATGTTTATCCCCGAATTTAGTAATTTTCATCCCTACCCAACCTCCTTTGTGATTTTACAATCATTGAAGAGTTTTGCTTCAGCTATTCTTACTCCTACTTTTATGTTTATCATGTTAGATAGGGCACATCCAAAAGAATATAGGCAGAAGCGCTCCAAAATGGCGCTGCTTTTTTTTGGGTGTTGTGTAGCTTAAATATTTTAGTCAAAAGTGTTTATTTTTAATTAAAAATTTGATAGCAATAGCCCTGTGTCCTGTAATGGGTCTCTTTGTGTTGTATGTTCCTAATTTTATTTAATTTTGCTATTTTCTTCCCAAATTTTATCACCATTTATCTCGAAGATAAAAAAAACTTGGCCACATATAAGAACTTCAATGAAATAAATACAAAAAATATATAAACAAAGTGACAATTGAACTATTGCAAGGAATTTTAATTTCCATTCCCCTCATGGTGAATTTAGCAGGGAAGAACATGAATTATTAAAATTTGAAGCTTGTTGATCATAGTCAATATTTAAATCAAGAGATAATCATTATTATTATGGTGTAGTCTCCTAAAAATGATGAAGTATGGCTTCTTTATGATTAAAGGCATGGGTTAAATTGGATGGCTATATGAATCTATCAAAAATTTTTAATAGTAAAATATGGTGATTTTTTTTAACACTATATGGGATGAAATGTGATATTTAGGGATTTTCTATCGTTATATTCATAATTGGCTTTATATTATTTTAATATTATAAATATCTCATGTTTAGTTAAATTGTATTATTTAGAGAAATTGCAATTATTTTATTATAGTATTTTGGACGAGTTATAAGAAGTAGTTGGAGAGCTCTCATCTTTAAAGGAGTTGAATTTAAAATGTTGTATTAAGCTAAAGCAATTACCCGTAAGATTTGGTCAACAAATTGCTCTTATTTCTCCAAGTTTAAAAGGTTGAGGTAGTTTTAAACAGCTTCCAAGTAATTTTAAAAAACTGACTTCATTAAAATATTTAAATTTAGATGTTTGCTATGGGTTTCTTGGTCTTCCTTGTAATTTTGAGACATTTACTTTGTTAGAATATCTAAATTTGGAGGATTGTTGAGGGATTTTGATCTTATAACTTTGAAAAACTGGCTTTTTTAGACTATGTAAACTTGAAATCTTGTTCGGGGCTTCTTGGTCTTATTTGTAATTTGTGATTTTTTTCTTCTTTAAAACATCTGAACTTACAAATTTGCTCCACGTTGCTCTTGCATCTAAAAGTACTTTAAGAATTGAAATTTGTTAAAATATAAAAAATAGATATTTTATTTGACATATTTTGTAATGAAAATTATGAGCAGCCCTTCAAGTTTGATCACTGTGTCCATTTCCTCTCATAAAAGTGTCTTCCTAAATTATGCTGCATCTATTGACCAACTGGAAATGCCATAGTGACGATGAATGGAGATTTGGATTGGGTATTTTGAAATATTCTGGTGGTGCCTTATGTTGTTCTAAGTCTAGAACTTTGAGAAGTTCTGCTATGAATTTCAAAAGAAAATAAGAAAACAAATGTCATAATTCAGTTTTTTCCTTCAAATTAAATTCGACCTTGTTCACATTTGTTGTGTTATTCCCAAATTTCAGCTCTATTATCCAAACACTTCTTAAAAATTGATTCCAGATTTTAGGTAGATAATTTAGCTGGCAATTACCTGTTTTAGAAATTACAGAACTCTATATTTAGACTTATATAACTTAATAGAGTAATGGAAGAATAGGGTCTCATAAAAAGATACGACTCAGACCTGGGCTCTAAGCCGAAGGACGTCCAAGCTTTGTGACATAACCCTTGAGGAGCTTCCAAACAAAACAAAAATAATGAGTGCACACGAAATGCCTTCTGATACACACAAAATCCTAAAGATCTGGAATCAACATCTCCGACACACTAGCAAACGCAATACTCAATAGGTATAATCAATAATGACATCAAAAACATATTCGAGGAACTGCCAACATTAGGAAATAAGCACAGTGATCAGGATTGTCACGACAAGGATGCCCAATTATGGTATTGGTATCATCGACATTTAATTTAATAACATTTCAGCTTATCATCAGAATCATATAATTTTGAAGCATCCATTGTCTGAAGGAATGTATAGGAAGACTACCATCTAGAGAAATGTAAAATGTACGATTGTGTAGAAGCATATTACTAAGAAAACTCCCTATAAACCCACCAATATAGATATAGAGTCGAGTCAAACAGAAATCCCCAATTGCAAAAAAAAACATAAAGATGGTCTTGGCTAGAGAGGGAATTGTTTTTTTTTAAAAAGTTGATGACGGATGTAAATACATCAATGGTATGAGTGAATCTTATTGCATTATGCACACAATGGTCGACCTTCTTAGTCATGTTGTCTATCTTAAAGAATCTCCAAACTATATCATCAAAATCCCAACTAAATCTGTTAATGGATGTCTTTGCTTGGCATTTGCATCATGTAAGAATACATGGCTAGGAATATATTAACTCTTCTTTTCGAGGTTGATTTAAAAAAATGTTATACTTTATATTCATCTGCCAAATATTGATGTATGAGTGAGCAGGGGAGACAACAATCAAAATGTATTGAAGTCCATAAAATGGTACATGCAAAATTTTGTGTACGAGACATATCACACCCACAAACATAGGAGATCTATGCAAAGTTGGAGAAATTTTCTTGGGAGATGAAGGTAACATGCTATTTTCCAGATTTAAGACAAGTAATAAACGATGTTGAGGAAAGATAATTATTCCTCTACCATCATAGTGAGAAGTTGGAAATCACTTTTGGATTGTTAAACAAGTTCCCTTAGACAATTATTAGATTTGTCAAGATCCTTCAAGTATGTGATGAATCCCACATTGCAACCAAGTTTATATCCGAGATTGTTATAAGAGAAATATTTATGAGGGATATAAACAAGTTCCATCATTTCGAACAAGGGAGGTATTTTGTTGGAGGTGATAATATCATTGAGAGGCATCTATCTACTACCTTGAAAAACATAATGGATGTTAATGCAAACAATTTCTTTGTACATTCGTCATCCAAAATTGAGAAAAAAAAAAAAACTAGGGTTACACAAGAGATATACAAGGCATAAGTTACTTTGGGAATGATGTTTTCCTTATATGCATAAAGGCATTCTAAGGGCATAAGAAAGGCAATCAAGGTCATCTTACATTAGAGGGTACATATCTAAGCAAAATTTGCCTTTTGAGGCTAAGAAACCTTCAACTTTGCTAGAGAAAAAATCACTAAAAAGTTTGCTAATGATAAAATATAAATATCTTAAAAGCCCATATAAAAAAATGCTACACCTACCATTTCACATGTTGATGTAGATAAAAAAGGACTTGAGATTTGAGAATCATAGCCTTATATAGGGGTTTTGATAAAAAGTGGTTTGGGTCAAAGTCATTACATTAATAATTAAAGATGAGTTACACAAGAACAATCTATTTTTAATATAATAATATAGAAATAAAAACATATCATAAATGTGTAGAAACAAGATTTTAATATGCTTAAAATGGACAAGAAGAGAGTGTAGATAAATAATTATATTTTTAATTGATTGTGTATTGTTATAGGCTAAAAATTGATGGAAATACATTTAGACGCAGTTCCAAATCAAACTGAGAAAATTTGTTCCAAATTAGAGAAGTGCAAAAAAATATCCAATATCCAATTGCTTGATTTTGGTCATTACCAAAATCATTAGGTTAATCCTGCTAATTGAAGGTTCAATTCTGGTCATAAAGTTTGATACTATTGAGATGATGCTAGATCCTTATAAAATTTAACAAGCACCTTCGTTTATGTCTATTGACCAAAAAACCTCTCTCAGATTACTAAATTATGCTACGATATTTTGGAATTGCTTATCCTTTCTCCAAAACCCTAATCCACTACAAGAAACCTTGCAAGAACATAAAAAATTGGGTGTAGTTATGAGGGGATAGCCTTAGTCAAAACCTCTCTTTGACAAATTGGAAATTAACACTCAATCAATCTAGTGTAATATGAAGATCCTAACTCTTATCCTTATGTATGAGATCCAAACAACTAGTAGATTCTATATGTTTTTTCATTGCTTCTTCAATTAAGTTTTTGGTACATGAGATGCATACACTTCAATAGATGGCAGTAGTAATCAAAATCAGAATGTATCCTAGGAGATTAATTTCAATATCCTTGGTATCTTATCTTTTGTGTGTTTCCCTCCTAATGCATTAACACTTTTGTGTATATATACACTTCTTGAATCGAAATTGAGACCTAATTGGCACACAAGTCAACAATAAAAAATTTAGAAACACTAACAAATAATGCATACAAGACCAATAAAATTAGGAATAGGGGTCATGGGACTTATAAGGCATAATGACCAAGATTAAACAACTTGATCTTATTCATAACCAAAATCAAAGAGCTTGATCTTAGTCATGATCAGGATTGAACAAATCAAACTTGACAGGCTGACCTAAACCTGAAACAATGATTTGGATATTCTGTGAGCATCAAGGATTGTGTTGAGGTAAAGATATAGTTAATTTGTATGTTTTCAATAGTTCTAGATTGAATATGGTATTATCATAAACCTAAAGTAAAGTGAAAGTAAATTTTTAAAGACAACACAAAACAAGGGAAGCAATACAAGGCCCAACACAAGGAAAAAGGGTTAATAAGAGCCTAATCTGAACCAAATATCCATATACACAAAAACACGCTATCTTATTTTATGTAGAGGTTTTATAAGTGTCTAGTGGAGATAAAATAGGTTTGATATACATAAATAAAATAGTATATAAATATCTAATTTTCCCATTTGAATGAAAGTACCTTGAGCAATTAAAGTTTGAAAGGGAAGTAGAGAAATAAAGAGATGCATGTACTTGATTTCTCACTTGCTTGAGTTTTGACAAAGACTAGTGATGCTACAAAATAGGTACCAAAAAAATTGTGAAGATCTTCCAGAAAGCCAAAAATGATATGAAAAAGTGACCAATTTCATATAGTCTGATAGAGGCAATGACCATATTCGTATGCCCCACAATAGTCATATCTCCCAAAAGTGGTCAACCTAGTCTAAATATGGTTATGTGGATCTTTGGGGTTTGAAACTTTATGAAATCATTCATCAACACTAGATATCTAAAAACATCTCTAGTAATAAGAATGATGTTAGTATATGTCATAATATTTAATCCTTTGATCTAACCCTAATATGGCCTTAAATCCTAAAAATACATCCAAGAATTTATATGAAATATACAAAGTTTTTGGGTCCAACACTTTAAATGGGGGTTTTAATACATATCAAGTTGAGAATTAGGGCTCATATAGTTCTATATATGTAAGTGATCCATCCTAAGAAGTGAGAGAGGCCTCCACCCTCCCTCCAAATGCTAATAAATGAAATTATATGCTCTTTCACTAGTGCAATCCTTCTTTTGGTACAAGTATATATCCACATAAATTTAGTAGATAGAAACTAGAATAAGGGTATTGTATGATCAATGTGAAAACTTTTTGACAATACTTGATATATTAGGACCTTGTGTGCATCTTATGAGATGACTTAGGGTGCGCATACACATGTGCAAACACAAAAAAAAAATCATATTTGAATTCAAATTAGGACATATTAATGAATAAAATCAAAGCATAATAAAACATGACATGATGGCACAAAGGATCCACAAACTTCTTAACCAATTTTTTACCATACAATAGAGGTCAAGTCAATGTTTAGACTTTTCTAAAAATGGTCAAGATAGAAAAACCATAAAACAAAGACCTACAAGAACTACAAGACACTTGGGTGGATCATAAGGTAAAAAAATGATAGATTTGAATGTTTTCATGAAAAAATGATGATAAAAAATATTTTGAAAGGTATAATGTGAAGGGAAGGTTTATTAATAAGACCCTAATGCAAGCTAATAAAGTAAATGTACGAAAGCATGAAAAAAGAACTGTAAATACTTAGGTTTCCACATAGTTCCCCACTTTAATGTGTGTGCACATACATATCAAAATGTTTTAACGTAAAATCTAGATATGGGGAATCTAGGGTTAACGGGGTATAGATAGCCTAGGGCACAAGGATGGTAGACTATCTCTAAAGTAGGCCAATTATTTACAAAATTAAAAAAAAAACATATACTAAATTTATTATGTTGAGATATTTTAAAAATATAAAGTACAACTATGCTATATATTACAATGATAATGAAAATAAGATATGTAGTTAATTTTGATGCTAATACATATCTACATCTATAACGGGCAAAAAGTATATTAGATCTAGATTTTTGATCAGCCACATGATTCTAAAAATTATACCTCTATAGCTACAAACACTTGTATTAACCTAGGATAGTTGTGTCAACACTACTGCCTAACTCAGATGCAGGTGTCCAATATGGAATACTTGCTGAAATTGGATACAACCATTTTGATGCTTCTGGGTTCTGTGTCACCTTCACTTAGGTGCATTCAGATCTAGGTCATGGAATGTCACTCCTTGTCCAATAATAAAACCTTAGTTCTTCATCTTCATAATGGTTGTGGAAAAAATGAGTTAGTAGGTATATAATGTCGAGTTCCTCAAAGACCCCTCCATCAATGAGTGCTACCTACATAGCCAATAATCTGAAGAGGGCCACAAACGTATGTGGTTTTCCCCTACGTGTACATACTTATGTGAATCATGTAATGTGTGATTAACAAGTACAATAATGTCCTAGATTGTAATTTGGAAAATATGGTGTATGGAATGCTCCTTTAGTAATTCAGACCTATAGGTATGCTATCCCTATGACTCATATGGAAATATGAGAAAATAGGCAAGCTTTAATCAATTTAGTGCTTGATTGAGTGTTTTTTGGTTAGTTCTATGTGAGAAATGAATGATGGTTGATACTGTATTTATACCAATCCCTTTAGATAATATCTCACATTAAATCACATAGGCTAACCTTTAAGATACATTTTATTTGCAAATTGATTGGCTTTATGGCATTGGACACTTGCATTGACATAGGCATTTGACTGGGATGCAAGTGTTCAGGTAGATATAAAATAGGCACTGGTCTATAACTTTTAAAGATGGAAGATAAGCAGGATTATAACATTCTGGGCAAGATAGAAGGTTCGAGTCATCATAATGACATAGGTTGGACTAAAAGATAAATAATGAGACATATAGAGATAGTGTGTGCAAGTATTTTGGCACTAGGAAAGGTCTAGAAGCTGAAGGTACATTCATGATATGTATTTTCCAAGTGTACAAGATTGAGGTGCTATATAATTAAGAAATAATGTCTATACAAAGTAAATAAACAAGTTCATACCTAAGAGGGTTTAATAAAATAAAACTTTGTACTCCTTAAAATTGGCATAAACACTTCATCAATGTTCCTATTTCAATTTATTGAATGTCACTGCAAATAAACATGAATGTGTACAAGTAGATTAATGTTGTCATAAATTTATAAAAGGTAACCAAATAAAATATAAAAATATAAAAATGAGTTAAAGAATGAATGCACTTGGAAGTATGCAAACCATGTTTCCATCTCTAAAAAATATTAAAAATATTATGGGCCTAAATTACTCTAGCCATGTGGTGAAAACTCTAAAGCTAGATCTTATTGACCCATGCAATGTGGTAAAATTTTCTTCCCAAATAACAAAGCAAACATTTGGTACCTCTATGTAACTGCTTAACATCATTCTACAACATATTGATATCTTGTAACCACTTAGAATTTGTAACCAAAGATAAAATTAGATAACTAAATACCTTACTTTTTAGGTGAGGGATGTTCCTCCATATCAGTCATATTAAAATAAGAGTATTAAATGTACCATGCATAACATAGTGAAAACACCTAAATTTGGTATTAGTCACTTTGGAAAGATCATATTTGGCCCACTTTGACATACTTGGATATTTCATACCCATTTTAATCTTGTGCACACTTTCCCTCATCCAGCTACCCATCTATTATCTTTGCCAACTCTATTCACCAAATATACATATTCAAGATCAACCTAGTGTGTACAATAACATTCCAAAATCCTACACAAACCTTCTACATAACTCATATCACTAATTTTGACTTCTATGAAAATATTGACTACATCTAGATAGTTGTGGTTACCTCAAGTGTCTACCTCTATTGGCAATGTCTAGGAATGCTCACCGATTTTTTTTCAAATTGGGAAGTCTCCACTAGGTCAGTCTAAATGCATTTAATGGGTTGGTCATAGCAGTATATAAAAAGAGTTAGCTATAAGTAAAAATCAATCCTAAGATTATCACTCACTTGGTAACTTAGAAACACATTGGAAAGTCCTAATGTAGTTGAAAAATCCACTAACACTCTCTTGAGACATTATCACAAAGCCATACATATCTAAAAACCATTGAAAGGAGTAGCCCTAGAGCCAAGTTTAAATACACATGAAATTCAAAGTTTCAAGGTGTCAAGTGTCAAATTTTAAACATTGCATTGCATTCTAGATTGATCATAATGTTTCAAACACACACATTTGTGGAAGAATAATGTGTGGTTTGAGCACTCTTTGGAGTATTGGAATGTATTCACTACTCAGTCACTCAATTAGGAGTGGTTAGGGATATCCAAACCAAATAACTAACCTATTTTTTAAGTCATCTTATGGTCAAAAGTATAACTAGGGTTTCAAAGGAAGGATAAGGAAAACAAGATTTTGATCACAAGACCAAAGGTGAGCACACACATAGAGGAACCATATACAGGTGAAGGCACAATGTTATGAGGATATCCAAGCCTACATAGGATATAGGGACACTGTCAACATAATTAAGATAGTACCAGTCGTTGTAAAGATCATAGTTTCATCGATAATGTCTAGGTAGGGTTTTAGTTACAATATTTTGATGTGGGAAATGATAGAGTGCACACAAAGCTTTTTTATAACTAGTGACATTTATTATGAACAAAAAAAACCAAAATATCCTAAGTATATCTCTCCCCTCTTACTTTGTCAATTTGAATCATTTAAGTGCAACATATGTCTACCCATTTCATGATTCATATTTATAGGTTATTAATATATTTAAAAAAATATGAATTAGCCCTAGTTTTAAATTATTTAAGTCACATTAATATAAAATAATTAAAACATAGATATAAATAAAAAAGCTATAATAATGTTGAAGCACATTTTTAAACACATGTATATAATTATAGAAATATGTCATCATCAAAACTCATAGATAATAAAATATTAATATGTTAAAGCTGAAGCAATGTGAGTAGGGGTGTGAAAAAGGATTAGAAATATGCCCTATTTTAACCCTAAAAATAGGGACAAGTGAGATGCCCCTTTATGACAAGAAAATGGGGACAAGTGTTATGCCCTTATAAGGACATGATATAGCCATGAAGTACATAATAATAGTATGCCTCAATAGATACATTGTATAAACCATGACAATGTATGCACAAAACACAGTGATCCAAAAGTAATATCATGCATGATATAGATCACGGAACCAATCATATCATAATACATAGTATAGTCAACCGATATAAATATGCACCATCATGTAACCACATAGAGAAAGTGAAACTATCAAGAAAAACAAAGAAATCAAAAGAAAATAGTAATTAATCATACAGAAGTAAACATAACTTGAAAAGTATAGGATCCTCTATAGACAACACAAGACAAGACACACTAAGTAACATGCACAAGCCCATACAAGCACACAAACATGCACATGCACATGCAAGTAATCTAAGTAATCATAGGGAAAAAAAAAAAGAAAACTTGAAATGTGTAAATACCTAATTTAGGTAAAAGACCTTTTTTCCATTATGTCTTTGCCTAAAATTTTCACACTTGGTCTAATTTTGCAAAATTTACTATTTTTACACTTTATAGCCCACACTAGACTCTCTTTAGCATTTGAGCCCTTTATATGTTTCATCAATCTACTATATTTATTTACTTTTAGCTTATGAGTCATATTCATTTATATTCTAAGTTATTTTACTTCATTCTATACATCTGTCTCTCCTGGGGGTTAAGTACATGGAATTGGGGGAGAAAATGAGGGTCTTAAGTGGACATGTTTTTCTTGAAAAATAAGAAACCTCAACTTGTATGGATTATTTGAGATACCCACACTCAAAATTTAAAGATGCCATAAGAACACGAATTGTAACATTTTGAGTCTAGTTTCTAAACTACTATTTTTTTTTAAATGATCAAGTATAAGTAGGTCAAACATAAGAAATTCGAAGAGGTAGTACTATTTTTCAAAAAAATCATAGTAGATAGTTTATCGTGTACTCCATTTTTTGACCATTGTTTAATTTTTTTTAACCCTTTGGTGGAAAGTTAGATAAGATCATCTAGTTTTTAACCTATATATATATTTTTAAATTAATGAATATTTATTGTTTAACTAATTTCAAAAATTAATAGACCTTGAAATATGATCAATAATGCATAGCCAACCATGCACCCTCCCTAACTACCTTAAAAAATATTGAAAATTAAATTTTGTTTTTGAATGTGTATAGAATTAGGTATAGTTTTTAACTCCATAATTTTTTTTTCATTTTGAATCAATGAAAAAAAAGATACATAAAAAAAAATAAACATTTATAGTTGTGGCATATAGTGCTATAAAAACACATACTTAGAAATGAATACAAATAAAAACCTTAATGTAATAAAAATATTTAAAAAAAAAAATATTTAGAAAGAGGAGAGTGTGCTCGATGTTGTAGTTATATTTTAAAGAAAAAATTCAATAAAATTCACAGTGTTTAGGACCATTGAAGTTGCATTTTATTGTTTTTAATTAAAAACACACATTTGACTATGTGTTTATAGGTCCATGCCTTAGGCTCAAGAATACAAGCTATTCTTGAGCCTTGAGGCATATGTTTGAAATGTCAAATAGAATATCTGCGTATATAAAATAACCACGTACACAAAATTACCTCATATGTAAAATTACCATGTACGCAAAAATATTTTACTATTTCATTACCATGCATTTCCCCATCTTATTGGTTTTATTATAGTTTTTTTTAATTGCCAAAGTTTATGCTATTAGGTAATGGAGGAGCTTATAGAGAGATTTAACTCATGCACAACATAATAATGGGAAAAATTTAGAGACAATATTTTAGCACATGATATAATATTATATTACACACTCTTAATTTCTTGATTACATTGACATACAACACTATACAAATATATAAGAAGTCATCCTATTATCTAGGATATTCTACTACCTGTAATATCTCCCAAATAATCTCTCTAATAATAGCAATCTATATACATAACTTTTGTTGTTATTCACAACAATATTACTCATATATAATATATTTTAACAACTAAATAAATAAATATTATTTTTATATAACAATAATGTTACAAATTAATTTATCACACCGTAAGTAATATTTACCATATGGTGAAAAGGAAGTTAATATAATTATATTATTAAGTTATTATTAATAATATACTTTAGAATAAGAATTTACATTCAAATTTATACTTTATTTTATATATTATAATTTAAATTCATTTACAATAATTCTATTTAATGTGGTTATTTAAAGTATCATAAAAAATAGAGTGGTGATGGAGAGTGCAAAGGAGAGGGTCAAGGAGCACGCATAGATTGGAGTGAAGGAGAAGGAGGGAGCAAAGGTGAAAGATCATAAGCAAGGACGTTCATGTGTGAAACCAAGGGCAATAGGCTCTGAGTGAAGAGAGGATCAAGTGTAGAATTTAAGTTTTATAGTGTGAAAGGAAAAAATGGAGGTAATCATGGGGAAAAAGATCAAAGGAAGGTTATGGAAGCTATGATAGAGGAAGAAAGAGAATGGGGGGATGAAGAAGTGAATGCAAGCAAGAACGGGGCTAGTTATAAAGACAAGTTGATAGGAGGGCATCAACATTATCTAAAGAAATATGAAGGGATTGATCAAATCTCAAAGCCTATCAAAGTGGAAAAGGAGGCTAGGTCAGGATCACTGGAAGAGTTTCAGTAGGGGACGGTTGGTTAATAATTATAGGTGAGTCAGGAGTTCAAAAAATGGGATCTCTTGGGGATGAAGTGAAAATAGGAGAAGTCAACACCCTAGAGTGGTCTTCTGAGCCATTTAATATGAAGATTTAACAATTATCTGAGTGTGTCCTAATATGAAAATGTGCCAAGAAATGGCCAGCAATGGGAGTAGTTGAACTTTGGGTTAAAGAGAATTGGGGTTAGGAGGTAAAGGTAAGTTTTTTACTAAAAGGGTTTTTTGTAGCGGTATTTAGTTTTCTTGAAGATAAAGAAAAGGTTTTGGTTGTTAAAACCTGGTTTGTGAATGGTTTGGGGCTTTGGTTACAAAATTGCAACCCTAATTTTGACCCACTAAAAGCAAGAAAGGGCAGTTATCTAGATTGGATTAGATTTTATGGTCTACCCTGAGAATATTAGATTGAAGCCTGCTTGGTAGCCTTCAGAGGGTTTATGGGCTTGGTAGTCTAAATTGATGCAACTTTGATTATAGGTGACAGAGCCACCTATGTGTGAGTTAGGGTAGAATTGGATTTGGATTAAGAGATCCTAGAGTTTGTGATAATCAAGATAGAAAATAGGGTTTTGTATCAGAGAATAGATCTGGAAAATATTCCTTTCATATGTTATAATTGTCATCAACCAGGGGATATTCAAAATTTTTGTAAAAATAAGAGGAGTTCGCTTTAAACCAAATCTATCAAGTTCAAGCCTCAATGGTGATCGAATAAGGCTACAAAAGGGAAGATACCTTATCAAAAGGATCAAGAAAGCATGGATGACTAGATAGTTATTGAGAAAGATTCTTGGCTTTTACAAGCTCAAAAAATTAAGGCCACTAAGGATTTTTTGGTTAAGATAGGAACATCTGAAGCTATTTTCATAGCTTTGATGTTAAAAAGTTGTGACTTTATTGAGAACTGATCCCTTTTCATAAAAGAGTTAGTCCTAAAAAATTAGAGGAATTATATAAATAATAAGATGTTGTCTTTTAGAGGTTAAATCACAAAATAACATTTTTTTGGATAAGGAAGAATCGGATGAGGAAGCAAAATCGGAAGAAGACTCTAAAGGGGATATAAAATTAAAAGAAATTCTATCCATATCTCAATCCTGCAATAATAAGACTCATCCATATTGGGGACCGAAGTAGGTTCAAGGTAGGAAAAAGAAAAAAGATCACACTGAAGGAGAAATTTTAATAGGTAGGTAGGGTACCCTAGAGAACTTTATGGACGTTCTAAAGCAGGGGGTGGAAATCCCTCCTTAGGAATTATGAAATTAATATCTTGTAATGTTAGGGGTCTAAATGCCCCTAATAAAAGATGCTTGGTAAAGCATCTAATCAAGGTTGAAAAAATAGATATTTTATTGCTTCAAGAAACCAAACTTGATAAGGAGGAAGGAGAAATTTTTTTGTGTAGGTTTGGAAGCTATTGGAATGGGGTATTTGTGGAGGCAGTTGGAGCTTTAGGGGGTTTAGATATTCTTTGACCACCTTTTCCTTCCAAAATGGAAGTGTTAGCTTCTAGGTAGATTTGGCAAGTGGGCAAAATCTTTAGTTATAATTCAGATTTGCACTTTGTGTTGGTCAATATCTATGATCCTTAAGGTGTTCAACCCAAATCTACCTTATGGGCAGACATTTCATTTTATCTAAAAGACTTTTAGATGGAAAAGTTTATATTAGGAGGGGAATTTAATGCCATTTTGAGTTTCAAGGATAAAAAAGGTGGTGTGTTTTATGACTCTCAGGGGATTCAAGAAATTGGAATTTTTTAAAAACATAATGCTCTAGAAGATGTTTCTCTCAATTCAAGTTGGTTTACTTGGAATAATAGTCATTTGGGAAAGGATAATATTTTGGAGTGGATGTATAGGTTTTTGAATACTCCTAATTGGAATAAAAGTAACAAAAAATTAGATTATTGGGTCTCTCAATTTGTAGGATCAGATCATCAACCAATTGTTTTGAAAATTGATTTTGACTCCCCTCTAGAAAGATGTCCATTCAAATTTGAATTGATGTGGCTTCGAGATCCCTCCCTTTTCAACTTTTTTAAAAATTGGTGGCTTTAATGCTTATCAGTTTAAGGATCTAAGATGGTTCAGATGTCCAAGAGATTACAATTTGTGAAAGAAAAACTGAAAGTTTGGTATCGCGAACACTTCAAAAATATTTTTGAAGAAAAAATAAGAATTGAAGAAGAGTTGAAGAACTTGAATGATAAATTTTTTAAGAAAGGAATGGATGTGGAATCTTATCATCAGGGAAAATCATTGACAAGGGAATATAAGGATATTATATGTAGGGAAGAAATCTACTGGAAGTAGAAATCAAGAGAAAATTGGCTTAAAGAAGGGGACACAAATTCAAATTTTTTCATCAATCTGTTAAATCAAGAAGGAAGGTGTCCAAAATAGCTCATATCCTTTCTAGTCGAGGGTTATCTTTAGAAACCCCTAAAGAGATTAGGTCAGAAGCAGTTCAATTTTTCCAAAACTTGTTAAATGATGAGTTTTTCTCTAACTTGAGAACTCACAATGAATTTCTTCAATTCATCCCTGTAGTAATTTCTAAAGATATGAATGATAAATTGATGGCTCTATTTTATTTAGAAGAAATCAGAAGGGTGGGTTTTTCTATGGCCCGAGATAAAGATCCTAGTCTAGATGGTTTTCGTGTAACCTTGTTTCAACATTTCTGGGAGCTAGTGTGAATAGATGTTTGGGAGATGGTAGAAGAATCTAAAAAGAAGAAAAAGATGAAATCAGAGCTCAATGTGATTTTTATTTATTTATTTAGAAAAGGGAATGTGCAATATTCTTTCTTAGACTTCAGACCGGTTGCATTATGTAATACAATCTATAATTTATTGGATAGTTATTCAAGAAGAGTGGATTACAGATGGAAAAGTTTTTAGGATCTTTTTGTTCCCTTAGAAGAGGCTCAAATGTTGGAAGCTTGTCTCAGGAAAAGGAATTTTTTTTGAAATATATTGATGATCAACTGCATTGGATTGGGGCTAAAACATGTATATATTTGATTCATTTAGGATACCAAATCGAGGAAGTAATGAATGACTCTTTAAGCTAGGCAAGTTTTCTATGTTGGAATAGAGAAGGTTTACTGAAAGTAGGTGATTTTACCTATTTGGTAGTTCATGGATGCATTTTAACTCAAGATTGTCTAAAGAAAATTAGGTTTGTGGGCCCTTCTAGATGTTGTTTATGTGAGTAAGGGGAAGAATTTGTGGAACATCTACTATATAAGTGTCTGTTTGGTTATTGGTATTGGGTTTGGCTGTGTAGTAAATTTAATTGGTCTTGGGCTTGGCCACAAACACTTCTTCAATATTTTGATTCATGGTCGGTGGGAAATGTAAATAATTGTTTATCCACCCCATGGAGATGCAACTCAACCATCCTAATCTAGACAATTTGGTAAGAAAGAAATGCTTAGATATTTTCAAACAAATCATTCCCTTTATATGCAATTTTAAAAGAAATAGAACTCTCCATTTTAGAAGTGGTTTCTTCACACTTTGAAAGGAATAAAGGAATGCTGACTCAATGGCACATGAAAATGTGTGCAAATTGGAAATATATCAAACAAACTCCCATTTAGGGGTCAATAGTAAATAAGTAAGAAAATAAAGGTAGAAAAGAGGTAATCTAGAAACCACCTAAACCTGGCTAGTTTAAATTGAATTTTGATGGGGCCTGTAGAGGTAATCTAGGGGCATCTAGAGCAGGGTGTGTGACAAAAGATTATAGTAGCTCTTTAATCAGAGCTTTATCTTTGAAGCTTCTATATGGGACTAATAATGAAGCAAAGGCTTAGGCTTTGAATTTTAGAATACAAATAGCTATAGAATGTGGTATTATTAATTTATAGATTGAAGGTGACTCTCAGGTTATGATTCAAGCACTGATTAACTAGAAGGAAAAATCCTAGAAAATAGCTAATATCTTAGATATTATATGAACTAAAATTGAAACTTTTAATGCTTGGTCTTGATCTCATTGATTTAGGGAAAGAAATATTGTGGCTGATTTTATGGTTAATGTCATTATAGACTAATCCCTAGATGTCAAAATAGACAATGTTAGGTCTAG
Organism: Torreya grandis; assembly: GCA_037957365.1. NCBI lineage: Eukaryota > Viridiplantae > Streptophyta > Pinopsida > Cupressales > Taxaceae > Torreya > Torreya grandis. The sequence goes on along the minus strand of JARHVA010002561.1, from coordinate 1,150,130 downwards.
CTAGGAAGATTGCAAAAATTTTGATCAAATAGACCTTTGAAGTATAATAGGAGTTTATAGGATTCTTTATTTTTATTTTTTAATAAAAACTAAATTCTTCTTATAATCCTTGAGCAAGGAAATTTCTATTTATTTTGATGATGTGTCTACATGCTTGAGTTTTGTTAGGATTTGATGGTAGAGGTAATCCAATTTTCAAATGAAAAGACTTGCCATTATTGGATATCAAGGATTTGTAAGATATTTAGCATGTGCATTGATTATTTGGGTTGGATTGGAATTCACAATGATCTCAAGGTGGGTTTTTTTGGGGTCGAGCCTTTGGTAGGCAACCATTTTTGCATACAGTTTTTAGGAGATGGAAAATTGTTGTGTGGAATCAACAGGGTGGCTATTAGTTTTTGGCAAGGCCAAGAATAGGGAAATGGGATTTCTAGGCTTAGTATCCTAGATGTGACAATTCAATGTATTTTGGATTTCAATGGTGGAGGTGGTAGAATCCATTGAGTAGGATTTGGGGTTGGAGACATTGGCTGTGAGTAATAGGGTAAGAGTCAATTTTGACTTGGCTTCCCTTTTCACTAGTAATCTTAGTTTGCTTTTGTCTGATTCAGAGCAAGTCCAAAATTTAGTTTAATTATTTGTTTGGACAAAATATAGAGAAGGGCTCCTATCTGAGACTAAAAATATTCATCTCCATCCATTTCCCACTCTCCCTTATTTAGGCAAGGACTCATTGGGTTACATCCCCTTTTCTATTTTTTGTGCTCTAGAATATAGGTTCCTAGTTCTGGTAAATTTTACATAGGAGATGGGTGAGGTTTGTGAAGATAAACAACAAGTGATAGGGAGTAAGGGTATATGAATGCTTGAATTCCAAGATCTACTACAACCCATTCTGGGTCTAGAATAATGGTAGGCTTTAAGAAGGCAACCAGATCGTGTTAAGGAAATCAAGTGGCTGGCTAAGGGAGTAGCATAGGGGGATTTCAAGGCTCCTCCTTGGTGGCAAGGAAAAAATTTGATGATTAAGGAATCAATGAGCACTCATAAAAAGATGATGTTCTCTAAGGTGCATGAGGATGATGGGATCAGGCCATATAAGGTGGTGGCATCGGATGGAGTTACTTCTGAGGAAAAAGTGTAGGAAGGTTGTGTAACCAATTTCAAAAAGTCTAGTAATCCTAGCAAGTTAAGAGACTTCCTATCCAGTAATGGAAAATTGGTTGAGCTAGTAATTTTGGAATGACTGAGTTTATTATAGTCTTTTTTGGATCCTTTGTGATTGTTTGTAGTGTTAATAGTTGCTAAAGTTTATAATGGATTGTCTCTTTGAAGGTTGAATGGTAACTATTGGATAGTTTTTATTTAAAAAGTGACTATTGGTTTTTCTATGAACTTGAATCAGTTTGGTTATGGTTCAATCATTTTGCCTTGACATTTTTTAATGTTAAGCTAGACCACTATTTTAGTTTTTTGTGAATCTTATGTTAAAAGCGCATGAGACCCGTTAATTCTTGAGTGTCGATAAAAAAAATATTTACCCTATGGTAAATTATAAATAACCATATGAATACTAACTTTTCCTAACATTCCCCCCCTTAGTTTTCATGTGGTAGCAAAAAAACTTTCACACTTATTCTGCATCTTGCTTGCCTCTTCTCACTCATGATCTTGGCAAACAACTCAAACTGAAGGTAAAACAAGGAACATATCACTTTTTATCACCATGCATTGTCATGAATACATCTACTCAAACTAATATAGGAACATGTAAATGAACCATTTGCTTATTAACCGATCACCATAAGGAACACATTTGACCTAATCAATGTGGGAACACAAGCAATAACCATTTACGCATCCTTTAATGGTTTTACAAAGGTTTACCACAAACCTAGGCATGAACAAGAATACATTTGACTATTCAACCTCTATAAGTATCATGATGTTGCTTTTATTTTATGATTTCATTTTTCCAATTTATGTTTACATTAGGGGACTATATTAGGAATACTCACACATATAAGTGAAAAAAAATGAACCTCTATTCTTATTTTTATAAACACACAACAACTAAAAAATAAATTTGCATCACACCACACAATTGAAAAAATGCCACCAAATCATATAGGCCCCGTCATTGGTGACTGAGAGAGGCATATAAATCATCCTTCCTCTATTTCCTCCAACCTCCTTCATGTTGTTTCTTACTCAATTGATGAAGATGTGAATCACAATAGTTTCCACATTGGCTAAATTTACCCCCTCAATGTGAAATGATACATATGACATTAGGGTCACACAAAAATGCATCCATAAGAGAATTTATTTTTATTTTTTACAATTTTGACTTTTTTTGGAACAAAAAAACTCTAGACTCTCAACTGATTTTTGATTTTGACAATTGACTCTTAATACTTTGGTAATGAACCTAATGTTAACATCAGATAAAAGATTTGGACTCGCTAAAAACTCAAATACTCAATTTATTACCTAAAAAATCTAAACCAAAACTTGTGATGTAAATTAATGACTAAAATTTTTATATTCCTAAATATAAAACTAATATTAAATACCAACAATATAAATACTAACAACATGCGAGCCTTTTGCATTCAAGCATGTAATACTTTTTAACAGTGCATTAGAGGACTCATACATTCCAAAACATTATAAAACTCAAATTTAAAGCAAAATCTATGAGAAATGTGGTATTGAAGATTGTATGAAGACTTTACAGCTCATCTAACTATGCACAATCTGCATGTATAACACCACATCACTATTGAATATTCCTTAAATAGATTCAAACCTTAGATCTAGTATCACTGAATGAACTAATGACTATAAGAATAGATGAAATAAAGTTTTTAGACTACATACTGATCATTAATAGTGGTCAAGAGGTGAATGCAAGTGATCAAATAACCAAAATATCACATGATACAAAAAATTGCAATATCAACCCCTTGAAAATATCATCATAATATAGCTAAAGAAAATATAGGTTTCTTAACTAATGCAAATCTACCATAGAGAATGAGTGCATAAAATATTGAATACGTAGATCTAAAAATATGTAGATTATAAAGTATTTAAATTTGGGTTACAGTTATTGTGTATATGCATCATGATAGAGAATGTATAGCTTGATATGTACACACTAAACGTAGTCAAACTTTGATGATATTGGTGCTGCATCAAGGGGCTGAAGAATAATGTGGAATATCCAAGATCAGTGCTAAAATCACTCTACTCATCTTAGTTTAATCTCTACAAACACTTCTACTGGTATAGGGGAAAGAATGCCACTTCTATGATCAACACAAAGAACTATTCTAAAACATGGCTTCTTAATTCTACTGGTATAGAGGAAAGAATGCCACTTCTATGATCAACACAAAGAACTAATCTAAAACATGGATTCTCAAAATTAATTTCTTTCATCAGCTAGGGAAACCATGAACAATAATGGTTTTACCCAATTCAATATCTTAGGACTCCATAGTTGTTGCTATGATACTAATGTTAAGTAATGGAGGAACTTATAGAGATATTTAACTCATGCACATTAGAATAATGGTAAATATAAAAAAGATAATATTTTAGCACACAATATAATATTGTATCACACACTCTTAAATTCCTTATTACATTGACATATGACACTATACAAATATATAGGAAGTCATCTTATTATCTAGGAGATTCTATTACTCATAATATCTCCCAAATTATCTCTCTAATACTATCAATATATATATATATATATATATATATATATATATATATATATATATATATATATATATATATATATATATATATATATATATATATATATATATATATGTAATTATTATTGTTATTCACATCAATAATAATCATATATAATATATTATAATAACTAACAAAATATAAATTATTATTATCTAACAATACTATTACTAACTAATTTATCACACCATAACTAATATTTACCATTCGGTAAATTACAAATAACTATGTGAATACTAAATTTTCCTAACACATACATGGCCTTAGTCAATTTTCATTGTTAACATTGAATTTTTATACATCAAAAAAATATAAACCTAATTGAGACTATAATATTGATGTCATTGGTCCAGTTAAATATATTTATGACTACAAAATATGAATTTGGGCTCAAATAGTCCCAATGTCATTATAGATTGAGCCAATTAGTTAATTGGGGTAATTAGTGATGTGATTTGGGCCAAATTGAGCCATGTAAATCTAATCATTACTCTAAAGGATGTTAATTAAGACTACATTAATTACTTTAGGGTTTATAATTTAGGGTTTAGGGCTTAGGGTTTAAGGTTTAGAGTTTAGGGTATAAGGTCCAATCATGAAGGTAATTGAGGATAATTTGGGCTGCTTAAACCTATTTGTGACTAGAAAATGTGTTTTTGGGCTAGATTAGCCCCCATGTCATCACAAATTGAGAAAATTATATAATTAGGGTAATTAGTGGTGTGATTTGGGACAAATTGAGCCCTATGGACCTAATTCTTTGTCTAAATTATGTTAATTATGGCTAAAATGATTAGTTTAGGGTTTAAAGAGTTGACAATTTATAGTTGAGTGTTTAGGGTAAAGGGTTTAGAGTACAAGCTTTAGGTTTTAAGGTACATAAGGTCTAATTATGAAGGTAATTGGGGATAATTTAAGCTCCTTGAACCTATTTGTGACTATAAAATGTGATTTTGGGCTCAATTAGGCCCCGTGTCATTAAAAATTAAGCAAATTAGTCAATTAAGGCAATGAATGATGAAATTTAGTCCAAATTTATCTTTGTGAACCTAATTCTTACTCTAAAGAATGTTAATTAAGGCTAAATAGATTAGTTAAAAGGGTTTAGGGTTTACAATCTAGGGTTTATAATTTAGGGTTTAGGGATTAAGGTATAGGGTTTAATCGCAAAGGCAATTAAGTAAAAATTGAGCTTGTTGAACCTATTTTTGACTACATAATGTGTTTTTGGGTTTGATTATCCCCCATGTCATCACAGATTGATCGAATTAGTTAATTGGGACAACTAGTGGTGTGATTGGGCCAAATTGAGCCCTTTGAAGCTAATTATTAGTTTAAATGATGTTAATTGGTACTAAAATGATTGGTTTAGGGTTTAAAGAGTTTATAATTTAGGGTTTAAGGTTTAGGTTTTAGGGTATGTAAGGTCCAATTGTGAAGGCAATTATTGTGAATTAGAGCTTCTTGAACCTATTTGTGACTACAAAATGTGATTTTGGGCTCAATTAGCTCCCATATCATCATAGATTGAGTTAAATAGTTAATTAGGGCAATGAGTGATGTGATTTGGGCCAAATTGATCCTTGTCAATCTAATTCTTACTCTAAAATATGTTAATTGGGGCTAAATTTATTGGTTTAAAGGGTTTAGGCTCTAAAATTTAGGGTATAGGGTTTAAGATTTACAATTTAGTGTACAAGGTTTAGGGTTTATGGTTTAGGGATTAGGGTTTAAGGTTTAGGGTTTAGGGTATAGGGTCCAATTCTAAAGGAAATTGAGGAAAATTTAAGCTGATTAAACCTATTTATGATTACAAAATGTGTTTTTTATTAATGGTGTGATTTGGGCCAAATTGAGCCATGTGAACTTAATTATTATTTTAAAGTTCATTGGGGCTAAAATGATTGGTTTCAGGTTTAAAGAGTTCATAATTTATGGTTTAGGGTTTAGGGCTTAGAGTTTAGGTTTTAATGTATATAAGGTCTAATAGATAAGATAATTGGGGCCAATTTGAGTTCCTTAAACCTATTTATGACTTAAAAATGTGATTTTGGGCTCAATTAGCCCCCACATCATCATAAATTAAATGAATTAGTCAATTGGGGCAATGAGTGATGTGATTTGGACCAAATTGATCCCTGTGAACCTAATTATTAGTCTAAAAGATGTTAATTATGGCTAAATTAATTGGTTTAAAGGGTTTAGGGTCTAAAATTTAGGGTATAGGGTATATGGTTTAAAATTTAGGGTATAAGGTTTAGGGTTTATGGTTTAGGGATTAGGGTTTAAGGTCTAGGGTATAAGGTCCAATCACAAAGGTAATTGAGTAAAATTTAATCTACTTGAACTTATTTTTGACTGTAAAATATGTTTTTAGGCTTGATTAGCCCTCATGTCATGATAGATAGAGTGAATTAGTCATTTGGGGAAATCAATGGTGTGATTTGGGCCAAATTGAGCCTTGTGAACCTAATTCTTAGTCTAAATGATGCTAATTAGGGCTAAAAAGATTGGGTTAGGGTTTAAAGAGTTTATGATTTATAGTTTAGGGTTTAAGGCTTAGGGCTTAGGGTATAGGGTTTAGGTTTTAGGGTATAAGGTCCAAGAGATTAAGGTTTTAGTGTTAAGGGATTAAGTTTAGGGTTACTTATGCATACATGAAAGAATGTGTACATAGTTTTACTATATACATAGTTTTGTTGGCACTAAAAAAATAAAAAGAATATGTACCAACATTATTTTTTTCACATTGAGAGTGTTGTCCCCTATGTACTCTACTTTGTTTCATTCTGCATAGTGCAAGTATATTTTTTATGATTTGATTTTTATCCCCACCCATAAAAGTAGAAAAAATTATCTACTCATGGTTGATTAAACAGTGTAGGTATATTGTTTAATAATTTGATCACTATCCCCACTTGGTACTATACGTTATAGGTTTATTTTTTAATAATTAGATTATTGTCTCCACCCTCAAAAGTTCACAAATTTTTATAATCATGGGTGACAAAAATCATACTAGTGAGAAGAAGTTAATGTTGGCCATTTTGGCCCGCATACTAAGCTGCTTGTCTAGATAGAAAAGGTGAGCTGAATCCCTGATGGAGCATAGATCAAGTCACTTAGAAATAGGTCTAGAAATGCAAATGGAGGGTTCTGAAGCAGTCTTCAAGGATCAAGTAGTAGTTTCAAGCACAATTCTAGAAAATCTTTGAGCTAAAAAGCTAAGTGTTAATTCTTTCGAGCTTTTTTTTGGCTAAGTAATAATATTTCCTTCGATAAAAATGTTTTAGGATTTTTTTAATAAGTGTTGGGAATTGTTTTAGACATTTTGTTTGAAACAAATTCTTTGAGGACCCAAATTACTTTAGATAAAATGTTCGACAAAAAAAGTCTGAAGGGAACTTTCAAAAGTTTCAAAGGGCACTTTTAGAAAGCCCAAAGGGTAATATCGAGGGGTAAAGGGCCATTTTGAAAAGGTTGAAAGGAAATTGTATAGGGAAAATGTCCTTGATAGAAGTTCTAACAAAAGGTAAAAAGGAACAAATTCTTTTGAGAAAAATGTTTCTAAAATTTGGCTAAGGCAATGTTTCTAAAATTTGGCTAAGGCATGAATATTTTTAGACATTTTGTCTAAATCAAAAGGTCCACAAAAAAACTAAGTATGAAATGTTTCAGGAAAATTATCCCATGAAAATTTACTCAAAGACCTCATTCTCTTAGACATTTTATCTAAAACAAAAAAATTTCACACTTAATTCATTTTGGGAAAGTGGTCAAGCAAAAATAGTAAAGAGTGAAATTCTTTTAGACATTTTATCTATGGGAAAAGGAGCTTTGCATTTGTGTCATGAAAATTATCCAAGATAATTTTATTGAATACCTATTTCTTTTAGACATTTTGTCTATGGAAAGTGTCCTTTACAAAAGGCCCAAGGAAAATAACTTTATGTAAAAATTACAAACAAGTGAATTCTTTCAAGTAAATTATTCCAGAATAATTTCCTTGAAGACATAATTACATCAGCCAATTGTTTTGACAAAGTTGATCCAATAGGGTAGTAATAGGTGTGAAAATGTCAAAGTAAAGCTTGACATCCATCCATTGGAGTCTAAATATTGATGGTTTTATATATGTCATTAACATTCTCATGAATGCCAATTGATGGGTACGTAGATGGCAAATTTAAGCCTTGTAAAGTAACCGTTTTAATTCAAATGATAAGATCTAATGATGCAGATCAATCAGATAGAAATATGATGGTACGTGTTCACTGATAAAAGGTGGGTCTGATCCTAGATCAATGGATTGCATTCATTCATATCAATAATCCTATGTTATATAGAAACTGACCAGAAAGTGGGCCTGATGAGATCTACAACTTGCATTATTTTTCATATCTTGATCCAACGATATGCGAGTAAGTTAACATTTCAAAGGATCTTCATAGTAGGAGATCAAGGTCCTAAATTCATTAAAATTGAGGAGATAAATGGTGTGAAGGGGGTCAAAAGGGTCAATATATGATAGTAGGGATCTATAAGGCCAATGGGAGTAAAGATAAGTTGAAGCATTTTGATTGGACTAAGCCATACTTGATAGATAAGGTCAAACCAAAGGAGCCATTTTTGACTGAGGTAAATAAGTTATTATAGGGTTATCTTGCCACCATTAAATATCAATTAAATGCCATGAAAAAGATACAATGATGTAACCAAGGTGATAAAGGACATAAAACAATGCCATTAAAATTGAATATGGACTTCTACTTTGACCTTTTATAGCTTATAGGGTTCGTTCTGTGACTGTGTTCACTATTCTTAAAGGGATATGTATACATGGTGAGTCCTTAGGTTTATAAAAATATATAATGGGTCTTTTTAAATCTAATGAGAGTCTATAACAAAACTATATGGTCTATAGGTCCCCATCGACATAATGATTATAAAAAAACCAATAGTTTGAGATTAGATTTCCATCTACAATGGACCTATGAGCATGGTGACAAGTTCAAGCATGATATAGTTTGAATAATATCCAAAATTTCAAAGGAATCCATGAAGGAACACACATAGACTCCAATGGCTTCATCGCTAGAACCAACTACATGAAAGGGACACTTCTCTCTACTTTTGTATGCCATGACAAACTAGTCAAGAATAGTTTAGTGCCAAAACAAAACTCTAACAGATGGATCTAATTGTGGTAACTACATTGATGCTATAAATTATCTCAAAATAGCTTGATCACATTTTTGAAACCATAAATAAGTAGCAATGAAGGAATAATGTAACTATGTAATGGATTGAAGTGACCTGAATCAATTAGGGAGATGGAATGAGCATAAATATAGAGTTAGTTGTAACTATGGTTCAAAAGGAGTTGAGCTCATTGATTCCATTTTTTAGTGCCAAAATAACTTTCTCTTACTCCCCTTTCTTCTATAAATATGGCCTTTAAGCTATTGTTGAACATCCCTTAGGCTAGGACAACTAGACTCTGCCATAATTATATTCTGCACCTCTTGGAGTAATGGATAGAGCATTTTACAATTGTTTACTAATATGTGTTTAGTGTTTATTTGATATGGAAAAGTATTTTTTATCTTCCCTTTGTAGGTCTAGGCTCAACTTAAGTGCTAGAAACTTATTTATAGTTCATATAATGTGTCTTAGCATTGATTTCTCAAGGATATAGTGGATTGATGAATGTAAGTGTCTTCAACCAAACCTTATTTTCATTACTCCCTAGCCTGAGTGTATCAAAATGACCTCTATATGAAATACTGTTGCACAAAAATATAATAAGCATTAAATTAGCTTCTTTCATAGTCCACTAATGTGTTTAAGAGTCTGAGTTGAAGAGTGGATATGATAAATTCATGGTGCATCACCACATATTAGAATAGGTTTTATTTTTATGCAATCTCTTAACTCTTTTCACCCCAACTAGTTTTAGGTATTATAAAGAGACATCCAAAATATTATATCTGAGGAACTAGCCTCATAAAAAACACTAGAGCTTTGATCTAGTTATAGGCATCCCATAGCCTTATATCATTCCCCTGTTAGTCTAGGTATGGGTCAAAATTGAACAAATCTGACCTCTATTAGGTGATATCTAGATAGCTAATAGTTCTAGCATGCCCAATGGGACCAAGGTCCAAAAGAGTGGGAAGATATTGGTGTCTTTCCTCTAATCAAATTTTGGAAGCAAGCAGTTAACACTAATGGTGACTCCAAATAAAATATTCTGGTTATGAATAGACCAAGTATGTCTCATTGAAATTTTTAGTTAGCTCTTGTATCTCATTTGACATGTGAGGTTAATATGAATAGCTATGGTGAATATCCCTATTATCCACCTTATTATCAATAGTCCCAATATGGTCCTCATGACCCATATGAGCCTAATCAGCCTTATCAAGATGTCTATCAAAGCTATGAGGAGCCTTGTCAAGTTTTTCATGATCCTTATTATCAAGGAAATGGATCTTATCTTCCTCATGATCCTCACCAAAAATATGAGGACCAAAACTAGTCATATATGCAAGAATATTGCTCTAATCCTTCATATATATAGAAATCCCATCATAATATTGCTCCTTACCAAACCTATCATGAGCCATCTATACCAGAACTTAAGAAAAATTTAGTGAGACTTGATAAGCATGCACTAGAATTGTGCTCACAAAAATATTATGGCAAAGATGTCCCTACTCATCAGATCCATCATGTGAGAGGGTTATTGCAGTAAGTGAAAGAAGAATGGGCACATGCTAAGAGAGAAAATTGGAACAATCTCATAAGATAAATGATGGATGTAAGTGGTTACATTCAAAGCATTGAGGATAAGCTAAAAGGCCTTGAAGAGCAGTAGGCCCAACCTTGCCAATATTGTGTGCCTTCATATACACCACCTCATCCTTCTTATGCGTCATCCATTCCTCCTCAAGAGACCATTCCAAGTGCCCCTTTGAGTATGCCAAATTATTCATGTGTTTTTGAGACCTTCCCTTCTTAGAGATCTATCCAAAAGAGATATCAAGGAAAGAAGGGGATTATTTTTCAATAATCTACTATTGATATCCAAGATTCCATCCCTCCTCAAGAACCCCTTAAGAGGTCCTTCAAGGCTCCAATATAGAATCAAGTGGTGAAGTCATGGGGTGTGCAAAGGAAGACAAATCTAGATTTGAAAGCCCAATATAAATTAGGATTTGAACCTATGAAAACCTCTCTCATCCCTCATTAAGAATCTTCTTGTGTTCCTTTTCTTAATGAAGCCACTGACCACCTTAAAGAGGAGCTATTCCAAGAGAATATAGTGAGGCAAATCAAAGAGTTGGAGCTGAAGACAAAGAAAGAGGAAGAGAACCAAAATCAAAAGGTTAAATAAGGACCTCTAGCTTTTCCATCTTAGAATAAAATCATGTAATCAAGAAAATATAAAGCTACTCAACCCCATCCCTCCCTCCTCAAGAATATAGGTCATTTCCATCTTGGAAATCCATATAGAGAGGTATGGAGAGGAAGGAGGAAATGGTGATTATTGAAGCCAAACAAGAGACCATTCAACCTCTACTTCCCTCTCCTTGAAATCCCAAAGCCTTCCATTCATAGAGGGCCATTCAAGGAATAGTGTAGCAAAGAGAGGAGGTGAAGGTGATTCAAGAAGAGTAGCTCCATGAGAAATATCAGGTATCTATGGTTACTTCTATGGACCTTTTTCATCTTGTTGAGTAATTTTAGGGATCTAATGTGCTTACCCTAGAGAAAGAGCCTCTCATTTATGAGGAAAGTCAAGAAGATACAGTTAGGGAGATAAAATATAATGATGACTTGAGTAACTAGGAAGAAGAAATCATGATTGGGACACCTCTTGGCAAGGACAAACATGTTTCAATTTTTCATGATGATGCAAAGATGGAAAAAGTGTAAGAGAAAGATGAGGTAGAGGATGAGATATAATTACATGAATAATTATATGAGGAAGAAGTTGTTGATGTACAAGAGAAGGATGTCCTAGTTGGACAAGTTGATGATGTTTTCCATGAGTTCTTTGATAATAAAAAATCTACCATTTATCATGAAGGACAAGAGCTTGAAAACAAAGAACAAGTTAAAATTGATAGCATGCTCAGTCATAAAATTAATATTTAAAATTAAGAAGTGTTGATTGACTAATCTAAAATGTTAAAAGAAGGCTTGCAGCATCATGTTTATGGTCAATAAATTGATATGATTATTTTTGACAGTTTGAAAAGGCCCAAATTGAATTGCAGCTTCATGAGAAAAAATATTTAGATTTGTTTGACATATTTCATTTAGGTTTTTATTTACTTGAGTGTGGTATATTTCAAGATAAGAGGAGTGATATCATCAAGAAAGAGGCAGTTGTTCTCTTAGGAGATGACATGTTTAAACTTTTCAAACATGGTTATCAAATTTTCTCTTCAAATTTAGACATCTCTCTACTCTTAGAAGCTGAGAATGAGATAAAATGGCCTTAAGAAGTCACAAGCATAGGCCCATATCCATTAGAGGTCAACCTTACATATATGTCAAAGGAGAGACATCACACTGGCCTATATGTTTATGATCAATAGTTCAAGAATGAGGATGCACTGAAGTTGTTCCTGCAAGGTCCATAAATTATGAAGGGGTATGATTGGGTCTTGGACTCATGTATAAAATTAATGCACCTAAAATTGGTAGTAGAGGAACCAAATGCTTTGCCAAGAAGACATGAGCATCCAATTGCTCATAGCTATAGAAGAGAACTGTCAAAAAAAGGCAAGTATGCTTCAAAGTTCCAAGGAACACAAAATAGTTTCCCATTTGACCCTGGTGGAAAATACTCAAAAATTTCATCCCTGTACATATTAGAATATTTTCCATGCTTTCCTCTAAGTGTAGTTTCTATCAAATTTTATTATTGTCCTTGATTTGTTATGTTAGTTCCCTATTTATTCTATGTTTCCTTTCAATATGTGCCTTGGGCACTCTATTTTGTTTTTCTCATTTTAGACTTTGTATTATCCTAAAAAGAGGTTATCCAAAGAATTGGTAGCTAGTGTTAGATCTAGGTTAATATGTTGAATAAAAGTAGAGACTTCATGTCCAATGGACTGTGCAAGGAAAATACTTTGGGTTTTCCAAGCATAATAGGCATGTTTCCCTATGAGTCGCTATAAATGTTGGCCATTTTGTCCCACATACTAAGCTTCTTGCCTGGATAGAAAAGGTGAGCTGAATCCATGATGGAGAAAAAATAAAGTGGCTTAGAAATAGGTACAAAAATGAAAATGGAGGGTTCCTGAGTAGTATTCAAGGATCAGGCTGATCCGAGAAACAATTCAAGCGACAATTAGGGTGATGGTTCCACCCCAATTGATGATGAAACTTTTAGGAGCCATAACTTTTGCACTGTAGCTCCACTTGACTCACCGTTTGAACCGTTATAAAGATAAGAATGAGGAGAACATGGTGAGATGCCATAAAAATCTGATCCATGAAGTTTGACTAATGAAAACCAATTAGAAGTGCCCAAAATTTTAATTTTAGTAGTGCAGTCTAAAAATAGTAAGTTTCTAAAAATAGTAATTCCTCAAATTTTGTATTATTTTAAATCATGAAAGTCGAACCAATTCATCTCCCTCAAGATTTTTGACCTTAAAAATCCTCCCCCTACTTTCAAAATGTGTATAAATGAATATGTAACCTGAAATTGAAATCAGACATCTCTTCCCGGAGATAAACATATAGTTGTATTACGATCTTGAGTAATAAAACATCTGGTCTTAGAGAATTCATTATTACTGTGTTATTTTTGTGTTCTTGAAATATTTTTCAACCAAAAATTTTAAGTTTTGGATCAGTGGTATCATATCAATTTATTTTGAGAGTGTATGATCCCAAGGATGAGGTTAGGCTACAAGAATATTGGGTTGAAAATGATAGAGCTTCCAAACTATCCACCTATTCACTACAAATGACTTTAAATGGTGAAAAACGCTGAGACATCTGATCCTTTCAAGGAAATGGTGAATGAAGCCCTCCAATGGAAATAATCACAGATGCTACAACAATTTGCCCAAATTCTCCAACAACTTTTGATGGGAAATTTTGGCTCCTCATCTGCACTTCTTGGATCCGCATCTATGGACCATCCTTTCAGTACCCCAACACCCTTCAAGGTTTAGGTAAATTTTGATATTCATAAATTTGAAGGCAAAATCAATTCTGATGTAGTATAAAATTGGTTGGATCAATTATCTTCCTAATTCTCTATAAATAAGTTCACCGATAGAGAAAACATCACTTTTGCTCTTTTGAAAGCATCATTACTCATGAAAAATTGGTGGGAAGTGTATAAAAAGAGGTTCAGTATAGATGATATTGGCCTTGAGGTGGAACCTACATGGGATGATTTTGTGGAAGTGGTAAAGGAAGAATAATATCCCATTAGAGCGTATGATGATCTATACATATAGTGACAACAATTCACCAAGGTAAGGACCATTCTATTCAAGATTACACCGACATTTTTCATTCTTTGTCTACAAGATTAGGCATCCAAGAAAGTGAGAAACATAAGAATCTCAAATATCATGGTGGACTACAATGGTACATACAGGGGGAAATAGAACTCTTCAATTTGGAAACCCTCGGTGAGGCATACAAGTTTGTAGTGAAGATTGAGTAGAAGAATGGAAGAAAGAATATGAAGAGTCAACCCTCAAAATGGAAAAAAATGACAAGGTAAAAGATGAGGCCAAAATTGGAAGAAAAATGAGTTTAAAGATAAGAAACCCTAGAAGGGGAAGGCTGGAAAATGGTGTGATTACCACAAAACTAGAACTCACTCTAAAGAAGAATGTCGAGCCATAAAGTTACTAATTTTTGAGTCACAATACTCAACATCTACTACTATGTCTCATACACAATCGACAGTCAAAGAGGATGAAGAAGAGATTGTAGATGATGAGCCTGACACCATCGTCCCTTCATCATAGATCCATGAGGAAAGGCTAGATGACAAGGAAAGATTGTTCCATTCCAAATTATGGGTAAAAGGTAAGCCTTTGGATTTCATTCTTGATAGTGGGAGTCAAAAGAATTTAATCTCTGCTAAAGTTGTGAAAAGTCTAAATCTATCTATGAAGCCTCACCCAAAGCCATATAGTATTGGATGGTTGAGCTTAGGGAGAGACCTCTGTGTCACCCATCAGTGTCTTCTTTCATATGCAATAAAACCTTTCCAAGATGAAGTCTTGTGTGATGTGGTCAATCTATATGTTTGTGATGTACTCCTTGGTTAGCCATTCATGTATGATTGACATGGCATCTATGAATCACAAACCCAGAGATTCACCTTTACTCTTGGAACATGATGCTATAGGATACCAGAGGTACCACCTCCCATATTTGTCTCCCTGATCAATGTCAAACAATGTAAGAGATTGGTAGAAAATACAAAATAATTTGTTCTCATGGTGGTCAAACCACAAAATTCCAAGAAGGCTATATTTTAGTCCTAACTACATAAATCAACACAATAATAAAAGTAGATGGGACAAATCACAAGAGAATATGATGACTTATTCAAGTCACCCATAGGAGTTCCATTGCATTGTCAGGTAAAATATTCTATTGATTTGATCTTAGGGTCACCTTTGCCTAACAGTCCTATATATCACAAAGAAATTTTGGAGAAAGATGAGATAAAAATATAGATTCAAGAATTGATCCAAAAGGGTCACATCAGGGCAAGCTCTTCACCCTGTGGTAGCCCAATTATCTTGGCACCAAAGAAAGATGGAACATGGAGGATTTGTATTGACTATCGATCCCTGAATAAAATCACTATGAAGAATTGTTACCCTCTCCCCATGATTGATGACCTACTGGACCAACTCCATGGTGTAAAGTTCTTCACCAAAATTGTTCTCAAATCTGACTATCACCAAATTCCCATCGATCCCACTGATGTCTAGAAGACTACATTCAAATCTAAGGAGGGGCTATTTGAATGGTTGGTTATGCCTTTTGGCTTAACTAATGCACCTTAAACCTTCATGAGGATGATGGATGACATCCTGTGACCCTTCACCAACTCATTCGTGGTTGTCTAACTGGATGGCATACTCATCTATAGTAGAACATGGGTGGAACATATGCAACATGTTCCTAAAGTACTTCAAACTCTTTGGGAGCATAAGTTGTATGCAAATATTGACAAATGCATATTCAAGATGAAAATAATTTAGTATTTTGGGTATGTTGTGAATGAAGAAGGGGTCCATGTTGATCTAGAAAAGATTTGTGTTATTTGAGAATGGCCTACACCAAAGACCCTCACAAAACTTCACAACGTCTTGGGTCTTGCAAAATTTTATCACAGATTTGTTCTTGGACTTTTACATGTTTGTTAGTCACTAACCCAAGTGACTAAAGGAGGAGCTAAAGCTACATTTTAGTGGGGTGAAATATAAAAAAGGGCATTTGAGAATTTGACGAATAGACTTTGCTTAGCCCCTATTCTTGTCTTGCTAGATTTGCATCAACCTTTTGAGTTGATGATAGATGTATCTGAATATGCTATGGGATTTGTCATTATACAACATGGCCATCTTGTTGCATATCACATTGACAATTTCACTGATATAGTCAAGAAATATCTAACATATGATAAGGAACTCTATGCCATTACGCAAGCTTGCAAACAATGAAAACACTACATCTTGGGGAAAGAGACGGTCATCCACACTGACCACAAACTATTGGAATTCATCTAGGCATGAAGCAAAATATGAAATGAGAGGCACCAAAAATGGTCCACATATCTTCAGTAATTCCATCTAATAATCAAACACATAAAGGGGAGCTCAAATATAGCTATAGATTGTCTGAGCTACCCACCAATTACTGCACTCACAACAGTTTTTGACCTGTGCAGACATAAGACTACCACTTGGGGTGATCTGTATGAAGTAGATCCTACCTTTGCTAATACATATCAGGTGATCCAAAAAGGTAAACATGTTTTTAATTTATATTTATAATATAATGTCCTCTATCATATGGGGTACATCTGTGTTCCAACTACAGAGCAACAAAAGATGACATGGGAAACACATTTAAATAGGACAATTGGACACTTTGGTGTAGAAAAGACATTAATAATTCTTCAAAAACACACCTACTAGCCCCATATGTAAAAGGATGTGGAAAGTTATCTCAAATTTTTCACCCCATGTGTGATATCCAAGCCAAAAAATAAGAAGCAAGGTTTATACACGCCATTGCCAGAACCAACCAGGCCTTGGGAATCTGTCTCAATGGTTTTTCTCTCAGGTTTGCCCACTTCAAAACATGGAAAGGACTATATTTTTGTTGTAGTTGATCATTTTTTAAAATTGGCTATCATGATTACTTGTAAGAAAAATATATCTCTTGAAGAAACTGCTCAACTATATTTTAGTCATGTATGGCTCCATTTTAGTCTCCACAAGTCCATTGTCTCAGATTGAGACAATAGGTTTTTGAGCATCTTCTGGTGCACTCTATGGAAGATGATGGATACCAAGCTGATGAAGTCCATAGCCTTCCCTCCTCAAACTGATGGTCAGACAAAGGTGGTGAACCACTTGATTATTCACATGATTCAGATGTATCACTCCAAACATTCATGCACATGGGATGAAGGGCTTATTTTCATACAACATGGATATAATTGGGCCTTACACAACTCGACCAAGCATATTCCATTCAAAGTATGCTTCAAGTTCCAACCTATGACACCAATTGATATAGCTGTTCCATTCTCCACCATGGAATACACACCTCATAGAAGATCTAAGGAAGCAAAAGTAACAAATTTCATTGAACAAATGCAACACATCCAATAACAAGTTCATGACATCTTGGAGAAGATGAATCAAAAGCATAAGCAATGCCATGAAAAATATAGGATTACACACTATTTTGATGTGGGAGACAAGGTTTGGTTGCAGCTTTAGAAGGAATGACTTGTAGGCCCACAAAAAAAAAAAAAATTTGGCCTCTGCGATATGGTCCCTACACCATCACCAAAAAATTTGGAGAAAATGCTTTCAAATTAAACCTACTAGCCTACCTTAGTATACATCCAATATTCAATGTGGAGCTCCTCAAACCATATCATCCACCTCTATTGGATAATTTAGTCATAATAGAACAATTGGACATTGATGAGCTTGATCCACAAAGTTTTACTTCAGTGGAGGAGCAGATTGTGGACACCTAGATGAAGACAATAAGAGGATGCTCTATTCTACTTTATCAGGTGGTCAAAAGGAGCCAGCTTAGCCACTAAGGTGAGTGGCTCATAGAGAATCAAATCAAGACATAACTGCCACACCTAATGAGCAACATTGATGCAATGGGGACCATTACTTCTCAAGAAGGGATGAATGATCTGGGCAACAATTCAGGCAATAATTTGGGTGACGGTTCCACCCCAATTGAAGATGGAACTTTTGGGAGCCATAACTTTTGTACCATAGCTCCAATTGACTCACCATTTGAACCATTGAAAAGATAAGAATGAGGGGAATGCATTGAGATATGATCAATGAAGTTTTACCCTAGAAAACCCAATAGAAGTGCCCCAAATTTCAATTTTAGTAGTGAAATCTAAAAATAGTAATTCCTCAAATTTTTTATTATTTTAAATCATAAAAGTCAAACCAATTCATCTCCCTCAAGATTGGTGAACTTACATATCCTCCCCCTACTTGTAAAATGTGTATAAATAAAGATGTAACCCAAAATGGAAATCAGACATCTCTTCCCAGAGATAAACATATATTTATATTGTGATCTTGAGTAATAAAACATCTCTTCTCAGAGAATTCATTGTTATTATGTTATTTTTGTGTTCTTGAAATATTTTTCAACCAAAACTTCTGAGTTTTGGATTAGTGGTATCATATCAGTTTGTCTTGAGAGTGTATGATCCTAAGGATGAGGTCAGGCTACAAGAAGCTTGGGTTGAAAACAATAGAGCTTCCAAACTATCCATTTATTCACTCCAAATGACTTCAAATGGTGGAAGGCATCGAGACATCCAATCCTTTCAAGGAAATGGTGAATGAATCCGTCCAATGGAAACAAGTACAAATGCTATAATAATTTACCCAAATTCTCCAATAAATTTTGATGGGAAATTTTGGCTCTTCATCTGTACTTCTTGGTTCCTCATCCATGGATCATCCTTTTAGTGCCCCAACACCCTTCAAAGTTTAGGTAAATTTTGATATTCTTATATTTGAAGGCAAAATCAATGTTGATGTAGTAGAAAATTGGTTGGATCAATTGTATTCCTACTTCTCTGTAAATAAGTTCATCGATAGAGAAAACATCACTTTTTCTCTTTTGAAAGCATCATTGCCCATGAAAAATTGGTGGGAAGTGTACAAAAAGAGGTTCAGTACAGAAGACATTGGCCTTGAGGTGAAACCTACATGGGACGATTTCATGGAAGTGGTAAAGGAAGAATAATATCCCATTAGAGCAT
Organism: Torreya grandis; assembly: GCA_037957365.1. Taxonomy (NCBI): domain Eukaryota; kingdom Viridiplantae; phylum Streptophyta; class Pinopsida; order Cupressales; family Taxaceae; genus Torreya; species Torreya grandis. Next base: position 1,130,788 of record JARHVA010002561.1, on the reverse strand, counting down.
ATGATGATATATACATATAGTGGCAACAACTTTGCTAAGGTAAGGACCGATCTATTCAATATTACCTAGACAGTTTTCATTCTTTGTTTTCAAGATTGGGCATCCAAGATAGTGAGAAACATAAGACTCTCAAATATCATGGTAGACTACAATGGTACATATGGGGGAAATGAAACTCTTTAATTTGGAAACCCTCGATGAGGCATACAAGTTGTAGTGAAGATTGAATAGAAGCATGGCAGAAATAATATGAATATTCAACCCTCAAAATGGAAAAAATGACAAGGAAGGTCAAACACGAGGCCAAAATTAGAAGCAAGAAGAGTTTCAAGATAAAAAACCCCAAAAGGGGAAGGCTGGAAAATGGTGTGATTACCACAAAACTAGAACTCACTCGAAATAAAAATGTCGAGCCATCAAGTCACTACGTTCTAAGTCACAATACTCGACATCTACTACTCTATCTCATACATAACCTACAGTCGAAGAGGATGAAGAAGATATTGTATATGCTGATCCTGACACCATCATCACTTCATCACAGACCTGTGAGGAAAGGCTAGATGACAAGGAAAGATTATTCCACTCAAATTATGAGTAAATGGTAAGCCACTACATTTCATTCTTGATAGTGGGAGTCAAAAGAATTTAATCTTTGATAAAGTTGTGAAAAGTCTAAATCTATCCATGAAGCCTCACCCAAAGCCATACAGTATTGGATGGTTGAGCCTAGGGAGAGACCTCTGTGTCACCCATTAGTGTCTTCTTTTATATGCAATAAAACCTTTCCAAGATGAAGTCTTGTATGATGTGGTCAATCTAGATGTTTGTGATGTAATCCTTGGTCAACCATTCATGTATGATCGACATGGCATCTATGAATCATGAACCTAAAGAATCACCCTCACTCTTGGAATATGATGCTACAGGGTAACAGAGGTACCACCTCCCATATTTGTCTCTCTGATCAGTGTCAAACAATGTAAGAGATTGGTAGAAAAGACAAAGTAATTTGTTCTCATGGTGGTCAAACCACAAAAATCTAAGAAGGTTGATGTTTTAGTCCTGAATACATAAATCAACATAACAACAAAAGCAGATGGGAAAAATCACAAGAGAATATGATGACTTATTCAAGACACCCATAGGAGTTCCACTGCATTGTCAGGTAAAACATTCTATTGATTTGATCCCAGGGTCACCTTTGCCTAACATTCTTATGTATCATAGATGATTTTTGGAGAAAGATGAGATAAAAAGATAGATTCAAGAATTGATCGAAAAGGGTCACATAAGGCCAAGTTATTCACCCTGTGGTAGCCCAATTGTCTTGTCACCAGAGAAAGATAGAACATGGAGGCTTTGCATTGACTATCAAGCCCTAAATAAAATCACTGTGAAGAATTGTTACCCTCTCCCCAGGATTGATGACCTACTGGACCAACTCCTTGGTGTGAATTTATTCACCAAAATTGATCTCAAGTCTAACTATCAAAAAATTTCCATTGATCCTGATGATGTCTGGAAGACTGCATTCAAATCTAATGAGAGGTTCTTTGAATGGTTGGCTATGCCTTTTGGCTTGACTAATGCACCTACAACCTTCATGAGGATGATGGGTTACATCTTATGACCCTTCACCAACTCATTAATGGTTGTCTACCTAGATGACATACTCATCTACATTAGAACATAGGAGGAACATCTGCAACATGTGCGTAAGGTGCTTCAAACTCTTTGAGAGAACAAGTTGTATGCAAATCTTGACAAATGCACATTTAGAATGACAAAAATTTAGTACCTTAGGTTTGTTATGAATGAAGAAGGGGTCCATGTTGATCCAGAAAAGATTTAGGTTATTCAAGAATGGCCTACACCAAGGACCCTCAAAGAACTTCATAGCTTCTTGGGTCTTGCAAATTTCTATCACAGGTTTATTCTTGGATTTTCATAGGTTACTTGGTCACTAACCCAAGTGACTAAAGGAGGAGCTAAAGGTACATTTTAATGGGGTGAAATATAACAAATGGAATTTGAGAATTTGAAGAACAGACTTTGCTTAGCCCTTATTCTTGGCTTGCCATATTTGCATCAACCTTTTGAGTTGATGACAGATGCATCTGAATATGCTATGGGAGCTGTCATCATGCAACATGGCCATCCTATTGCATATCATAGTGAAAAATTCACTAATATAGTAAGGAAATATCTGATACATGATAAGGAGTTCCATGCCATTGTGTAAGCCTACAAATAATGGAAACACTACATCTTGAGGAAAGAGACGGTCATCCACATTGACCACAGACCATTGGAATTCATCCAAACACAGAGCAAACTGTGAAATGAGAGGCACCAAAAGTGGGCCACATATCTTATGTAATTCCATATAATAATTAAACAAAAAAAAGGTGATCTCAAATATAGCTATAAATTGTCTGAGCTACCCACCAATTATTGCACTCACAACAGTTTTTGACCTTGCAGACATGAGACTACCACTTGGGGTGCTTTGTATGAAGTAGATCCTACCTTTGCTGATACATATCAGGTGATCCAAAAAGGTAATTTTTTTTCTAATTTATATTTACAAGATCATGTCCTCTATCATATGGGGCACATCTATATTCTAGCTGTAGAGCAATAGTTGATGATATGGGAAGCACATTTCAATAGGACAACTGGACACTTTGGTGTAGAAAAGACATTGATAATTCTTCAAAAACACACCTACTAGCCCCATATGTGAAAGGATGTGGAAAGGTATCTCAAATATTTCACCCTATATGAAATAGCCAAGCCAACAAATAAGAAGCAAGGATTGTACATGCCATTGCCAGAACCAACCAGGCCTTGGGAATCTATCTCAATGGATTTTATCTCAGGTTTGCCCACTTCAAAACATGGCAAGGATTGTATTTTTTTTGTAGTTGATCATTTTTCAAAAATGGCTATCATGATTGCTTGTAAGAAAAATATATCTCCTGAAGAAACTTCTCAACTATATTTTAGTCATGTATGGCTGCATTTTTGTGTCTACAAGTCCATTTTCCCATATCGAGATAATAGGTTTTTGAGCATCTTCTGGTCCACTGTATGGAAGATGATGGATACCAAGCTGATGAAGTCCACAACCTTTCATCCACAAATTGATAGTTAGATAGAGGTGGTGAACCACTTGATTATTCACATGATTCAGATGTATCACTCCAAACTTCCATGTACATGGTATGAGGGGATTATTTTCATACAACATGGATACAATCGGACCCTATACATCTCGACCAATCACAATCCATTATAAGTATGCTTTGGGTTCCAAAACATGAAACCAATTGATATAGATATTGCATTCTCCACCATGGAATACATATCTCATGGAAGATATGAGGTAGAAAAAGCAACAAAGTTCATTGAATAAATGCAACACATCCAACAACAAGTTCATGACATCTTGGAGAAGATGAATCAGAAGTATAAGCAACACCATGATAAACATAAGATTGCACACCATTTTTCTATGGGTGACAAGGTTTGGTTGTAGCTTCAGAAGGAATGACTTTCAGGCCCATACATAAAAATTTGGCCTATGTGATATGGTCCCTACACCATTACCATAAAAGTTGGAGAAAATGCTTTCAAGTTAAACCTACCAACCTACCTTGGTCTACATCTAATATTCAATGTGGAGCTCCTAAAACAATATCATCCACCTCTATTGGACACTTCAGTCATAGCAGAACAACTCAAAATTGATGATATTGATGCACAGAGTTTTGATCCAGTGGAGGAGTATTAGATTGTGGACACCTAGATGAAGACAACAAGAGGGTGCTCAATTCCACTTTATCGGGTGCTCAAAAGGGGCCAACTTAGCCATCAAGGTGAGTGGCTCATAAGGAATCAAATCAAGACACAACCACCACACCTAATGAGGAACATTGATGAAATGGGGACCATTGCTTCTCAAGGAGGGAGGAATGATCTAGGCAATAATTCAGGTGACAATTCGGGTGATGGTTCCACCGCAATAAATGACAAAACTTTTGGGAGCCATAAATTTTGCACCATAGCTCCAATTGACTTGCCATTTGAATAATTGGAAATCTAAAAATGAGGAGAACATAGTGAGATGGAATGGAGATATGATCAATGAATTTTGACCCCCTAAAACCCAATGGAAGTGCCCCAAATTTCAATTTTAGTAGTGCAGTTTAAAAATAGTAAGTTTTTCTAAAAATAGTAATTCCTTGAATTCCATATTATTTTAAATTATGAAAGTTAAAACAATTTATCTCCCTCAATATTGGTGAACTTGAAAATCCTCCCCCTACCTTCAAAATGTGTATGAATGAAGATGTAACCTGAAATGGAAATCAAACATCTCTTCCCAAAGATAAGCATATAATTGTATTATGATCTTGAGTAATAAAACATCTCTTCTCAAAGAATTCATTGTTACTATGTTATTTTTGTGTTCTTGACATATTTATCAAACAAAACTTTTGAGTTTTAGATCAGTGGTATCATATCGGTTTGTCTTGAGAGTGTACGATCCTGAGGACGAGGTTAAGCTACAAGAAGCTTGGGTGGAAAATAACAGAGCTTCCAAACTATCCACCTATTTGCTCCAAACAACTTCAAATGGTGGATGACTCTGAGACATCCAAGCCTTTCAAAGAAATGGTGAATGAAGCCCTCAAATGGTAATAAACATATATGCTGCAATAAATTGCCCAAATTCTTTAATAACTTTTGATTGAAAATTCTAACTCCTCATCTACACCTCCTGGCTCCTCATCGATGGACCCTCCTTTCAGTGCCCCAACACCCTTCAAGGTTCTGGTAAATTTTGATATTCCTATATTTGAAGGAAAAATCAATGCTGATGTAGTAAAAAATTGGTTGGATCAATTGTCTTCCTACTTCTCTGTAAATAATTTCACTGATAGAGAAAAAATCAATTTTGCTCTTTTGAAAGCATCATTGCCCGTGAAAAATTGGTGGGAAGTGTACAAAAAGAGGTTCAGTATAGATGACATTGGCCTTGATGTGGAACCTACATGGGATGATTTCATGGAAGTGGTAAAGGAAGAATAATATCCTATTGGAGCATATGATGATCTATACATACAGTGGCAAAAACTTTGCCAAGGTAAAGACCAATTTGTTCAAGATTACACAAACATTTTTCATTCTTTGTCTGCAAGATTGGGCATCCAAGAAAGTAAGAAACATAAGAATCTCAAATATCATAGTGGACTACAATGGTACATATGGGGGGAAATGGAACTCTTTAATTTGGAAACCCTCGGTGAGGCATACAAGTTTGTAGTGAAGATTGAGCAAAAGCATGGTAGAAAGAATATGAAGAGTCAACCCTCAAAATAGAAAAAATGATAAGGAAAGTCAAACACGAGGCCGAAATTGGAAGCAAAAGGTGTTTCAAGATAAGAAACCCTAGAAGGGGAAGGGTAGAAAATGGTGTGATTACCACAAAATTAGAACTCACTCCAAAGAAGAATGTCGAGCCATCAAGTCACTACTTTCTGAGTCACAATACTTGACATCTACTACTCTATCTCATACATAACCTACAATAGAAGAGGATGAAGAATATATTATAGATGATGAGCCCAAAACCATCATCACTTCATCATAGACCTATGAGGAAAGGCTAGATGACAAGGAAATATTGTTTCACTCCAAATTATGGGTAAAAGGTAAGCCTCTGCATTTCATTCTTGATAGTGGGAGTCAAAAGAATTTAATCTCTTATAAATTTGTGAAAATTATAAATCTATCCATGAAGCCTCACCCAAAGCCATACAATATTGGATGGTTGAGCCTAGGGAGAGACCTTCGTGTCACCCATCAGTGTCTTCTTTCATATGCAATAAAACCTTTCCAAGATTAAGTTTTGTGTGATGTGGTCAATCTAGATGTTTGTGATGTACTCCTTGGTTAGCTGTTCATGTATGATCGACATGGAATCTATGAATCACAAACTTGAAGAATCACCCTCACTCTTAGAACATGATGCTATAGGGTACCGGAGGTACCACCTCCCACATCTATCTCCCTGATCAGTGCCAAGCAATGTAAGAGATTGGTAGAAAAGACAAAGCAATTCATTTTCATGGTATTCAAACCATAGAAATCTAAGATTGCTGATGTTGCAGTCTTGACTACACAATCAACACAATAACAAAAATAGATGGGACAAATCATAAGAGAATATGATGAATTATTCAAGTCACCCAGAGGATTTCCATTGCATTTTTAGGTAAAGCACTCTATCGATTTGATCCTAAGGTCACCTTTGCCTAAAAGTCTTGTGCATCATAGATCAGTTTTAGAGAATGATGAGATAAAAACATAGATTCAAGAATTGATCCAAAAGGGTCATATCAGGCCAAGATCTTCACCTTGTGGTAGCCCAATTGTCCTAGCACCAAAGAAAGATGGAACAGGGAGGGTTTGCATTGACTATCAAGCCCTAAATAAAATAACTGTGAAGAATCACTACCCTCTCCCCAGGATTGATGACTTGCTAGACCAACTTCATGGTGTGAAGTTATTCACCAAAATTGATCTCAAATCTAACTATCACCAAATTCCCATCAATCTCACCAATGTGTGGAAGACTGTATTCAAATCTAAGGAGGGGATTTTCAAATGGTTGGTTATGCCTTTTAGCTTAACTAACACACCTGCAACCTTCATAAGGATGATAGATGACATCCTATGACCCTTCACCAACTCATTTGTGGTTGTCTACCTAGATGACATACTCATCTATAGTAGAACATGGAAGGAACATTTGCCACATGTTTATAAGGTGCTTCAAACTCTTTGAGAGCATAAGTTGTACGCAAATCTTGATAAATACACATTTAGAATGACAAAAATTTAGTACCTTAGGTACGTTGTGAATGAATAAGGGGTCCATGTTGATCCATAAAAGATTTAGTTTATTCAAGAATGACCTACACCAAGTACCCTCAAAGAACTTCATAGCTTCTTGGGTCTTGCGAATTTCTATCACATGTTTGTTCTTGGATTTTGACATGTTGCTTGGTCACTAACCCAAGTGACTAAAGGAGGAGCTAAAGATAAATTTTAGTGGGGTGAAATATAACAAAGGGCATTTGAGAATTTGAAGAATAGACTTTGCTTAGCCCCTATTCTTGCCTTGCCAGATTTGCATCAATCTTTTGAGTTGATGATAGATGCATCTGAATATGCTATGGGAGCTATCATCATGCAACATGGCCATCCTATTTCATATCATAGTGAAAATTTCACTAAGATAGTCAAGAAATATCTGACATATGATAAGGAGCTCTATGCCATTGTGCAAGCCTACAAACAATGGAAACACTACATCTTGGGGAAAGAGATGGTCATCCACACTGACCATAGACCATTGGAATTCATATAAACATAGAGAAAACTATGAAATGAGAGGCACCAAAAGTGGGCCACATATCTTCAACAATTCCATATGATAATGAAACACAAAAAGAGGAACTCAAATATAGCTATAGATTGTTTGAGCCACCCACCAATTACGTCACTCATAATAACTCTTGACCTATTTAGACATGAGACTGCCACTCGGGGTGCTCTATATGAAGCAGATCCTACCTTTGCTCATACATATCAAGTGCTCCAAAAAGGTAAACATGTTTATGATTTCTATTTGAAAGATAATGCCTATGTCATATGGGGCACATCTGTGAAGTAATAGAAGATGATATGGGAAGCACATTTCAGTAGGATAGTTAGACACTTTGGTGTAAAAAAAACATTGGTAGTTCTTCAGAAACACTTCTACTGGACCCATATGCAAAAATATGTGGAAAGGTATGTCAAATATTACACCCCATATGTGATATCCAAGCCAAAAAATAAGAATCAAGGATTGCACATGCCATTGACAGAACCAACTAGGGCTTGGGAATCTGTCTCAATAGATTTTCTCTTAGGTTTGCCCACTTCAAAACATGGCAAGGACTATATTTTTGTTGTAGTTGATCATTTTTCAAAAATGGATATCATGATTGATTGTAAGAAAAATATATCTGCTAAAGAAACTGCTCAACTATATTTTCGTCATGTATGGTTCCATTTTGGTCTCCCCAAGTCCATTGTCTCAGATTGAGACAACAGGTTTTTGAGCATCTTCTAGTCCACTCTATAGAAGATGATGGATACTAAGCTGATGAAGTTCACAGCCTTCCATCTATAAACTGATGGTCAGGCATAGGTGGTGAACTATTTGATTGTTCACATGATTTAGATGTATCACTCCAAACATCCATGCACATGGGAATAGGAGATTTTTTCATACAACATGGATAAAATTGGGCCCTGCATAGCTCGACCAAGCATAATCTATTCTAAGTATGCTTCAGATTCCAACCCATGGAACCAATTGATATAGCTATTCCATTCTCCACCATGGAATACACACCTCATGAAAGATCTAAGGCAACACAAGCAACAAAGTTCATTGAACAAATGAAACACATCTAGCAACAAGTTCATGACATCTTATAGAAGCTAAATTAGAAGTATAAGCAACACCATGACAAACATAATATTTCATAGCATTTTGCTATGGGTGACAAGGTTTGGTTGTAGCTTTAGGAGGATTGACTTGTAGGCCCACACAAAAAAATTCAGCCTCTGCAATATGGTCCCCACACCATCACCAAAAAAGTTGGAGAAAATGCTTTCAAGTTGAACGTACCAGCCTACCTTGGTCTGCATCCAATATTCAATGTGGAGCTCCTCAAACCATATCATCCACCTTTATTAGACACTTTAGTCATAGCATAACAACTGGACATTGACGAGCTTGATCCATAGAGTTTTACTCCAGTGGAGGATCAGATTGTGGACACCTAGATGAAGATAAAAAGAGGATGCTCTATTCTGCTTTATTAGGTGGTCAAAAGGGGCCAGCTTAGCCACCAAGGTGAGTGGCTCATAGATAATAAAATCAAGACACAACTACCACACTTAAAGAGAAATATTGATGCAATGGGGAACATTGCTTCTCAAGGAGGGAGGAATGATGTGGGCAACAATTTAGGTGATAATTTGGGTGACGGTTCCACCCCAATTGATGATGGAACTTTTGAGAGCCATAACTTTTGCACCGTAGCTCCAATTGACTCACCATTTGAACCATTAGAAAGATAAGAATGAGAATAATTTAGTGAGATGACATAGAGATATTCTTAATGAAGTTTAACCCCAAAAACTGTAATGGAAGTGCCTCAAATTTCAATTTTAGTAGTGCATTCTAAAAATAGTAAGTTTCTAAAAATAGTAATTCCTCAAATTCTATATTATTTTAAATCATGTAAGTCAAACCAATTTATCTCCCTCAAGATTGGTGACCTTACACATCCTCCCCATACTTTAAAAATGTTAATAAATTTAGATGTAACCTGAAATAGAAATCAGACATCTCTTCCCAGAGATAAACATATAGTTGTATTACGATATTGATTAATAAAACATCTCTTCTTAGAGAATTCATTCTTACTGTGTTATTTTTATGTTCTTTAAATATTTTTCAACCAAAAATTTTGAGTTTTGGATCAGTGGTATCATATCGGTTTGTCTTGAGAGTGTATGATCCTGAGGATGAGGTAAGGCTACAATAGGCTTGGGTGGAAAATAATAGAGCTTCCAAACTATCGACCTATTCACTCCAGATGAATTCAAATGGTAGATAACACTGAGACATCTGATACTTTTAAGGAAATGGTGAATGAATCCCTCCAACAACAACAAGCATAGATGCTGTAATAATTTGCCTAAATTTTCCTATAACTTTTGATGGGATATTCTAGCTCCTCATTTGCACTTCCTGACTCCTCATCCATGGAGCATGCTTTCAATGCCCCAACACCCTTCAAGGTTTATGTAAAATTTGATATTCCTACATTTGAAGGAAAAATCAATTGTCTTCCTACTTCTCTATAAATAAGTTCACCGATAGAGAAAATATCACTTTTGCTCTTTTGAAAGCATCATTGCCCATGAAAAATTTGTGGGAAGTGTACAAAAAGAGATTTAGTACAGATGATATTGGCCTTGAGGTGGAACCTAAATGGGATGATTTCATGGAACTTGTAAAGGAATAATAATACCCCATTGGAGCATATGATGATCTATACATACAGTGGCAACAACTTCACCAAGGTAAAGACCAATCTATTCAAGATTACATAGACATTTTTCATTCTTTATATGCAAGATTGATCATCCAAGAAAGTGAGAAACATAAGACTTTCAAATATCATGGTGGACTACAATGGTGCATATGGGGGAAAATGGAACACTTCAATTTAATACAAGGAAAGATTGTAGATGATTTTTGAGTCATAATACTTGACATCTACTACTCTGTCTCATACACAACCTATAGTCAAAGAGGATGAAGAAGAGATTATAGATGCTAAGCCTGACACCATCGTCACTTCATCACAGACCCATGAGGAAAGGCCAGATGACAAGGAAAGATTGTTCCACTCCAAATTATGGGTGAAAGGTAATCATCTACATTTCAATCTTGATAGTGGGAGTCAAAAGAATTTAATCTCTATTAAAGTTTTGAAAAATATGAATCTATCCATGAAGCCTCACCCAAAGCCATACATTATTTGATGGTTGAGCCCAAGGAGAGACCTCTATGTCACACAGTAGTGTCTTCGTTCATATGCAATAAAACCTTTCCAAGATGAAGTCTTGTGTGATGTGGTCAATCTAGATGTTCATGATGTAATCCTTGGTCAGCCGCTCATGTATGATCAACATGTCATATATGAATCATGAAACTAAAGAATCACCCTCACTATTGAAACACGATGCTATAGGGTACCATAGGTACCACTTCCCAAATCTATTTCCTTGATCAGTGTCAAGCAATGTAAGAGATTGGTAGAAAAGACAAAGCAATTCATTCTCATGGTGGTCAAACCATAGAAATCCAAGAAGGCCGTTACTGTAGTCCTAACTACATAATCAACACAAAAACAAAAGTATATGGGACAAATTACAAGAGAATATGATGACTTATTCAAGTCACCCACATGAGTTCCACTACATTATCCAGTAAAACATTCTATCGATTTGATCCCAAGGTCACCTTTGCCTAAAAGTCTTGTGTATTACAGATCAATTTTGGAGAATGATGAGATAAAAATATAGATTCAAGAATTGATCCAAAAGGGTCACATTAGGCCAAGCTCTTCATCGTGTGGCAGCCCAATTATCCTGGCACCAAATAAAAATGGAACATGGAGGCTTTGCATTGACTATCGAGCCCTAAATAAAATCACTATGAATAATTGCTATCCTCTCCCTAGGATTGATGACCTATTAGACCAACACCGTGGTGTGATGTTATTCACCAAAATTGATCTCAAATCTAGATATCACTAAATTCCCATCAATCCCATTGATGTATAGAAGATTGCATTCAAATCTAAGGAGGGGCTCTTCGAATGGTTGGTTATGCCTTTTGGATTAACTAACACACTTAAAACCTTCATGAAGATGATGGATGACATCTTGTGACCCTTCACCAACTCATTCATGGTTGTCTACCTGGATGACATACTCATCTATAGTAGAACATGGGTGGAACATCTGCAACATGTTTGTAAGGTGCTTCAAACTCTTCAAGAGCACAAGCTGTATGCAAATCTTGACAAATGCACATTCAGGTTGACAATAATTTAGTACCTTGGGTATGTTGTGAATGAATAAGGGGTCCATGTTGATCTAGAAAATATTTAGGTTATTTGAGAATGGCCTACACCAAGGACCCTCAAAGAACTTCATAGATTCTTGGGTCTTGAAAATTTCTATTGTAGGTTTGTTCTTGGATTTTCACATGTTGTTTGGTTACTAACCCAAGTGACTAAAGGAAGAGCTAAAGCTACATTTTAGTGGGGTGAAATACAACAAATGGCATTTGAAAATTTGAAGAATAGACTTTGCTTATCCCCTATTCTTTCCTTGCCAGATTTGCATCAACCTTTTGAGTTGATGATAGATGCATCTGAATATGTTATGGGAGCTATCATCATGCAACATGGCCATCCTATTCCATATCATAGTGAAACTTTCACTAATACAGTCAAGACATATCTGACATATGATAAGGAGCTCTATGCCATTATGCAACCCTACAAACACTACATCTTAGGGAAAGAGATGGTCATCCACATTGACCACAGACCATTGAAATTCATCCAGACATAGAGTAAACTATGAAATAAGAGGCACCAAAGGTGGGCCACATATCATCAAAAATTCCATCTGATAATCAAACACAAAAATAAGATCTCAAATACAACTATAGATTGTCTAAGCCACCCACCAATCACTGCATTCACAACAGTTCTTGACCTTTGCAGATATGAGACTGCCACTTGGGGTGCTCTATATGAAGTAGATCTTACCTTTGCTGATACATATTAGGTGCTCTAAAAAGGTAAACATGTTTATAATTTCTATTTTCAAGATAATGTCCTCTATCACATGGGGCATATCTGTGTTCTAGCTGTAGAGCAATAGAAGATGATATGGGAAGCACAATTCAGTAGGACAGCTAGACACTTTGGTGTAGAAAAGACATTGGCAGTTCTTTAGAAACACTTCTACTAGCCCCATATGTGAAAGAATGTGGAAAGGTATCTCAAATCTTGCACCCCATATGTGATAGCCAAGCCAAAAAATAAGAAGCAAGGATTGTACATGCCATTGCCAGAACCAACCAAGCCTTGGGAATCTATCTCAATGGATTTTCTCTCAGGTTTGCCCACTTTAAAACATGGCAAGGACTGTATTTTTGTTATAGTTGATCATTTTTCAAAAATAGCTATCATGATTATTTATAAGAAAAATATATCTACTGAAGAAACTACTCAACTATATTTTAGTCATGTATGGCTCCATTTTGGTCTCCCCAAGTCCATTATCTCAGATTGAGATAGCAAGTTCTTGAGCATCTTCTGGTCCACTCTATAGAAGATGATGGATACCAAGTTGATGAAGTCCACAACCTATAATCAACAAATTAATGGTTAGAAAGAGGTGGTGAACTACTTGATTATTCACGTGATTTAGATGTATCAGTCTAAACATCCATGCACATGGGATGAGGGGCTTCTTTTCATATAACATAGATACAATTAGGCCTTGCACAACTCAACTAAGCATAGTCCATTCCAAGTATGCTTTGGGTTCTAACCCATGGCACCAATTGATATAACTGTTCCATTCTCCACCATGGAATACACACCTCATGGAAGATTTGAGGTAGAAAAAGTAACAAAGTTTATTGAACAAATGCAACACATCCAAAAACAAGTTCATGACATCTTGGAGAAGATGAATTAGAAGTGTAATTAACACCATGACAAACATAAGATTGCACACCATTTTGCTATGAGTGACAAGGTTTGGTTGTGGCTTCAAAAATAATGACTTGTAGGCCCACACAAAAAAATTTGGCCTCTACGATATGGTCCCTACACCATCACCAAAAAATTTGGAGAAAATACTTTCGAGTTGAACCTACCAACCTACCTTTGTCTACATCCAATATTCAATATTGAGCTCCTCAAACCATATCATCCACCTCTATTAACACTTCAGTCATAGTAGAACAACTAGACATTGATGAGATTTATCAATAGAGTTTTACTCCAGTGGAGGAGGATCATATTTTGGACACTTAGATGAAGACAACAAGAGGATGCTCTATTTTGCTTTATCAAGTAGTTAAAAGGGGCCAGCTTAGCCACCAAGGTGAGTGGCTCAAAGAAAATCAAATAAAGACACAATTACCATACCTAATGAGGAACATTGATGTAATGGGGACCATTGTTTCTCAAGGAGGGAGGAATGATCTGGGCAATAATTTAGGTGACAATTCAGGTGACAACTCCACCCTAATTGATGACAGAACTTCTAGGAGCCATAACTTTTGCATCGTAGCTCCAATTGACTTTGCATTTGAACTATTGGAAATATAAGAATGAGGAGAATGCGGTGAGAAGGCATTGAGATATGGATGATGAAGTTTGAAACTTGAATTCCCAATGGAAGTGCCCCAAATTTTAATTTTAGTAGTGTAGTCTAAAAATAGTAAGTTTTTAAAAATAGTAATTCCTTGAATTCTGTATTGTTTTAAATCATGGAAGTCAAACCAATTCATCTCCCTCAAGATTGGTGACCTTCCACATCCTCCCCCTACTTTTAAGATGTGTATATATTAAGATGTAACCTGAAATAGAAATCATACATCTCTTCCCAGAGATAAGCATATAGTTGTATTGCAATCTTGAGTAATAAAACATATCTTCTCAAAAATTCATTATTACTATGCTATTTTTGTGTTCTTGAAATATTTTTCAACCAAAAATTTTTAGTTTTGGATCAGTGGTATCATATCGATTTGTCTTGAGAGTGTATGATCTCGCAGGATGAGGTTAGGCTACAAGAATCTTGGGTGGAAAGAAATAGAGGTTCCAAACTATCCACTTATTCACTCTAAATGACTTCAAATGGTGGAAAACACTGAGACATCTGATACTTTCTAGGAAATTGTGAATGAATCCCTCTAATGGCAATAAGCCTACAAGAATTTACCCAAATTCTTCAACAATTTTTGATGGGAAATTCTAGCTCCTCATCTGCACTTCCAGGCTCCTCATCCATGGACCATCCTTTCAGTAACCCAACACCCTTCAAGGTTCTGGTAAATTTTGATATTCCTACATTTGAAGACAAAATCAATGTTGATATAGTATAAAATTGGTTGGATCAATTGTCTTCCTACTTCTCTATAAATAAGTTCACCGATAGAGAAAATATCACTTTTATTCTTTTGAAAGCATCATTGCTCGTGAAAATTTGGTGGGAAGTGTACAAAAAGAGGTTCAACATAGATAAAATTTTCCTTGGGGTGGAACCTATAAGGGATGATTTCATGGAAGTGGTAAAGGAAGAATAATCCCATTGGAGCATATGATGATCTATACATACAGTGGCAACAACTTCACCAAGGTAAAGACCAATCTGTTCAAGATTACATAATTTTTTTTCATTCTTTATCTGCAAGATTGGGAATCCAAGAAAGTGAGAAGCATAAGACTCTCAAATATCATAGTGGACTACAATGGTACATATGGGGGGAAATGGAACTTTTCAATTTGGAAACCCTCGATGAGGCATACAATTTTGTAGTGAAGATTGAGCAGAAGCATGGTAGAAAGAATATGAAGAGTCAACCCTAAAAATGGAAAAAATTACAAAGAAGGTCAAATATGAGGCCAAAATTGGAAGCAAAAAGAGCTTCAAGGTAAGAAACCCTAGAAGGGGAAGGATAGGAAATGGTGTGATTACCAAAAAATTGAAACTCACTCTAAAGAAGAATGTTGAGTCATCAAGTCACTACTTTCTAAGTCAAAATACTCGACATCTACTAATCTTTCTCATACACAACCTATAGTCGAAGAGGATGAAGAAGAGATTGTAGATGCTAAGCTCAACACCATCATCACTTCATCACAGACCCATGAGGAAAGGCCAGATGACAAGGAAATATTGTTCCACTCTAAATTATGGGTAAAAGGTAAGCCTCTGCATTTCATTCTTGATAGTGGGAGTCAAAATAATTTAATCTTTGCTAAAGTTGTGAAAAGTCTAAATATATCCATGAAGCCTCACCCAAAGCCATACAATATTGGATGGTTGAGCCTAGGGAGAGACCTTCATGTCAGCCATCAGTGTCTTCTTTCATATGTAATAAAACCTTTGCAAGATGAAGTCTTGTGTGATGTGGTCAATCTAGATGTTTTTGATGTACTCCTTGGTCAGCTATTCATGTATGATTGACATGACATCTATGAATCATGAACCTAAATAATCACCCTCACTCTTAGAACATGATGCTATAGGGTACTAGAGGTACCACCTCCCACATCTATCTCCTTGATCAGTTCTAAGTAATGTAAGAGATTGGTAGAAAAGGCAAAATAATTCATTTTCATGGTGGTCAAACCACAAAAATCCAAGAAGGCTGATGTTGCAGTCCTAACTACACAATCAACAGAACAAAAAATCTAGATGGGACAAATCATAGGAGAATATGATGACTTATTCAAGTCACCCATAGGAGTTCCACTACATTGTTAGGTAAAACATTCTATTGATTTGATCTCAGTGTCGCCTTTGCCTAGCAGTCATGTGTATCATAGATCAATTCTAGAGAATGATGACATAAAAAGATAGATTCAAGAATTGATCTAAAAGGGTCACATCAGGCCAAGCTCTTCACTCTGTGGTAGCCCAATTGTCTTAACACCAAAGAAAGAAGGAACATGGAGGCTTTGCATTGACTATCAAGCCCTAAATAAAATCACTGTGAAGAATAACTACCCTCTCCCCAAGATTGATGACATGGTAGACCAACTTTGTGGTGTGAAGTTATTCACCAAAATTGATCTCAAATCTAACTATCACTAAATTCCCATCAATCCCACTGATGTATGGAAGACTACATGCAAATCTAAGGAGGGGCTCTTCGAATGGTTGGTTATGCCTTTTGGCTTAACTAACCCACCTGCAACCTTCATGAGGATGATGGATGACATCCTATGCCCCTTCACCAACTTAGTCATGGTTGTCTACCTAGATGACATACTCATCTACTGTAGAACATGGGAGGAACATCTATAACTTGTTTGTAAGGTGCTTCAAACTCTTTGGGAGCATAAGTTTTAAGTAAATCTTAACAAATGCACATTTAGGATGACAACAATTTAGTACCTTGGGTACATTGTGAATTTAGAAGGGTTCCATGTTGATCCAAAAAATATTCTAGTTATTCAAGAATGGCCTACACCAAGGACCCTCATAGAACTTCACAGCTTCTTGGGTCTTGCAAGTTTCTATTGCAAGTTTGTTCTTGGATTTTCACATGTTGTTTGGTCACTAACCCAAGTGACTAAAGGAGGAGATAAAGATACATTTCAGTTGGGTGAAATACAATAAAGGAATTTGATAATTTGAAGAACAAACTTTGCTTAGCCCCTATTCTTGCCTTGCCAGATTTGCATTAACCTTTTGAGTTGATGATAGATGCGTCTGAATATGCTATGGGAGCTGTCATCATGCAACATGGCCATCCTATTGCATATCAGAGTGAAACATTCACTAATATATTCAAGAAATATATGACATATGATAAGGAGCTCTATGCCATTATGCAAGCCTAAAAATAATAGAAACACTACATCTTGGGGAATAGACGGTCATCTACACTAACCATAGATCATTGAAATTCATCTAGACACAGAGAAAACTATGAAATGAGAGGCACCAAAAGTGGGCCACATATCTTGTACAATTCCATTTGATAATCAAACACAAAAAGGGGAGCCTAAATATAGTTATAGATTGTCTAAGCTACCCACCAATTATTGCACTCACTATAGTTCTTGACCTGTGCAGACATGAGACTACCACTTGAGGTACTATGTATGAAGTAGATCCTACTTTTGTTGATACATATCAGGTGATCCAAAAAGGTAAACATGTTTCTAATTTTTATTTTCACGATAATGTCCTCTGTCATATGGGGCACATCTATGTTCCAGCTGTAGAGCAATAGAAGATGATATGGGAAGGACATTTTAGTAGGACAAATGGACACTTTGGTGTAGAAAAGACATTGGTAATTCTTTAGAAACACTTATACTGGCCCCATATGCAAAATCATGTGGAAAGGTATCTCAAATATTTCACCCCATGTGCAATATCCAAGCCAACAAATAAGAATCAAGGATTGTACACACCATTGCCAGAACCAACTAGGCCTTGGGAATCTATCTCAATAGATTTTCTCTCAGGTTTGCCCACTTCAAAACATGGAAAGGACTATATTTTTGTTGTAGTTGGTCATTTTTCAAAAATAGCTATCATGATTACTCGTAAGAAAAATATATATATTGAAGAAACTATTCAACTATATTTTAGTCATGTATGGCTCCATTTTGGTCTCCCCAAGTCCATTGATCGAGACAATAGGTTCCTAAGCATCTTCTGGTCCACTCTATGGAAGATGATGGATACCAAGCTGATGAAGTCCACAGCCTTCCATCCATAAATTTATTGTTAGATAGAGGTACTAAACCACTTGATTTTTCACATGATTTGGATGTATCACCCCAAACATCCATGCACATGGGATGAGGGGCTTATTTTCATACAACATGGATATAATCAGGCCTTGCACAGCTTGATCAAGCATAGTCCATTTCATGTATGCTTCAGGTTCCAACCCATGACACCAATTGATATAGATATTCCATTCTCCACCATGGAGTACACACCTCATGACAGATTTGAGGTAGCAAAAGCAACAAAGTTCATTAAACAAATGCAACACATGTAGTAACAAGTTCATGACATCTTGGAGAAGATGAATCAGAAGTATAAACAACACCATGACAAACATAAGATTACACACCATTTTACTATGGGTGACAAGGTTTGGTTGTAGCTTTAAAAGGAATGACTTCTAGGCCCACACAAAATTTTTTGGCCTCTACGATATGGTCCCTACACCATCGCCAAAATTTTTGGAGAAAATGCTTTCGAGTTGAACCTACCAGCCTACCTTGGTCTGCATCTAATATTCAATGTGAAGCTCCTCAAACCATATCATCTCTCTATTAGACACTTCAGTCATAGAAGAATAACTAGACATGGATGAGCTTGATCTATAGATTTTTTCTCTAGTGGAGGAGGATTAGATTGTGGACACCTGGATGAAGACAATAAGAGGATGCTCTATTTCACTTTATTAGGTGGTCAAAAGGGGCTAGCTTAACTTCCAAGGTGAGTGGCTCATAGAAAATAAAATTAAGACACAACTACCACACTTGATGAGGAAAATTGACACAATGGGGACCATTGATTCTCAAAGAGGGAGGAATGATCTGGGCAACAATTCAGGTGATAATTCGAGTGACGGTTCCACCCCAATTGATGGTGAAACTTCTGGGAGCCATAACTTTTGCACCGTAAGTCCAATTGACTTGCCATTTGAACCGTTGGAAAGATAATAATGAGGAGAAATTGGTGAGATGGAATTGATATTTGATCTATGAATTTTGAATCCAAAAAACCCAATGGAAGTGCCTCAAATTTCAATTTTAATAGTGCAGTCTAAAAATAGTAAGTTTCTAAAAATAGTAATTCCTCAAATTTTGTATTGTTTTAAATCATGGAAGTTGAACCAATTCATCTCCCTCAAGATTTGTGACCTTCCACATCTTCACCCTACTTTTAAAATGTGTATAAATGAAGATGTAACTTAAAATGGAAATCAGACATCTCTTCCCAGAGATAAGCATATAGTTGTATTGAAATCTTGAGTAATAAAACATCTCTTCTTAGAGAATTCATTGTTACTATGTTATTTTTGTATTATTGAAATATTTATCAACCAAAACTTCTGAGTTTTGGATCACAGGCAGTGGTTTCAAGTATAAGTCTAGAAATCATGTGAGCTAAAATCCTAAGTGTTAATTCTTTCAAGCTTGTATTTTAGCTAAGTACTAATATTTCCTTTAGGAGAAATGTTTTGATTTTTTTGACTAAATTTTGGGAACTATTTCAGATATTTTATCTAAAACAAACTCCCTAAGGACCCAATTTCCTTTAAACAAAATATCTAATGATAAAAGTCTAAAGGGCACTTTAAAAAGTTTTAAAGGGCACTTTTAGAAAGCTCAAAGGTAATCTCAAGGGGAAAAGGGCCATTTTAAGAAGGACAAAAGGTAATTTTGTAGGAAAAATGTCCTTGACAAAAGTTCTAACAAAAGGTACAAGGGCACAAATTCTTTTAGGAAAATTATTTCCAAAATTTGGCAAAGGTATAAATTATTTCAAACATTTTATCTGAATCAAAAGGTATGCA
Source organism: Torreya grandis (assembly GCA_037957365.1). Lineage (NCBI taxonomy): Eukaryota > Viridiplantae > Streptophyta > Pinopsida > Cupressales > Taxaceae > Torreya > Torreya grandis. The sequence goes on along the minus strand of JARHVA010002561.1, from coordinate 1,110,765 downwards.
AAAAATCTACGTATAAAAACTTTTGGGAAAATTGTCCCATGATAATTTCCCTGAAGACCTCATTCTCTTAGACATTTTGTCCAAAACAAAAAAGCCATAGACTTAATTCTTTTGGGGAAAGTGGCCAAAAAAAAATCTTGAAGGGTAAAATTCTTTTGAACATTTTGTCTATGGGAAAAGGAGATTTGCATTTATGTAAGGAAAATTATCCAAGATAATTTTACTGAAGACCTATTTCTTTCAAAAAAAATTTCCATGAAAAGTGTCTTTTACAAAAGGCCCAAAGAAAATAGCCCAATGCAAAAATTATGAACCAATGAATTCTTTTGGGGAAATTATTTTTCAACAATTCCCTCAAAAACATAATTACATCAGCCAAATTGTTTTGGCAAAGTTGATCCAACAGGGTGGTGACAGGTGCACAAACATCAAAGTAAAGCTTAGCATCCATTCATTAGATTCTAAATATTGACAGTCACATAGATGTCATTGATTCTCCTATGGACGGAAATTGAAAAGTGTGCAAACATATAATTTAAGCCCCGTTAAGTATCCATTATAATTCAAATGGTAAGATCTGACAGTATTGATCAATTGGATAAAAATATGATGGTGTATGATCACCAATAAAAGGTGGGTCTGAGCCTAGATAAATGGACTACATTCATTCATACCAATGATCCTATGCTATGTAAAAACTGATAGGAAAGTGGGCCCAATGAGATCTATAGCTCAAATTATTTTGCACATCTTGAACCAATGGTGCATAAGCAAGCCAACATGTCAAAGGATTTGCATGTCAAGAGATCAAAGAACCAAATTAATTTGAACCAAGGAGATCAATAGTGTGTAGGAGGTTAAAAGGGTCAAGATATAATAGTGGGGATCTATGAGGCCAATAGGAGTAAAAGCAAATTGGAGCATTCTAGTTGGCCCAAACCATATTCAATGGATAAGGTTAAACCAATGGATCCATTTTCAATCTAGGCAAATAGGGTATTTCAGGTTTATCTTATCACCATTTAAATTTTTTCAAATGCCATGAAATGACATGGTGTTTTATCCAGGGTGATAAAGGACATAAAGGGATGCCATTAAAATAGAATATGGACTTCTAGTTTGACCTTTTATAGTTTTTAGGGTTCATTTTGTGACTATGTTTATTATTCTTAAAGGGATATATGTACATGGTAAATCCTCAACTTATTGAAAATAAAATGGATATTTTTAGACCTAATTAGAGTCCAAAACAAAGCTATGTGGTCTATAGGTTTCCATCGACATAATGGCTATAGGAAAACCAATAGTTTGAGATTGGTTTTCTATCTACAGTGGACCTATGAGCATGGGGAAAAGCTTGAGCATGATCTGATTTAAACAAGAGCCAACATTTAAAATGATTCCATGAGGACATACATGTGGAATATAATGGATTCATCACCAGAACTAATTGCATGAAAAGAACCCTTCTCTCCACTTTTGCACACCATGACAAACTAGTCAGTAGTTTAACGCCAAAATAAAACCCTAATAGATGGATCTGATTATGGTAACTACATTAATACTATAAATTATCTAAAAATAAATTTATCACATTTTTGTGACTATAAATAAGCATTAATGAAGGAATAATATAACTGTGTAATGGATTGAAGTGACTTGGATCATTCAGGGAGCTAGAATGAGCATAAATGTAGACGTAGTTATAACTATGGTTCAAAAGGAGTTGAGCTCATTGATTCCTTTTTTCAATGCCAAAAGCTCTTTATCTTGATCCCATTTCTTTTATAAATATGTAATTTGAGCTATTATTGAACATCTCTTAGGCTGGTATGACTAGACTCTATTAGAATTATATTTTTCACCTCTTAGAGTAATAGATAGAACATTTTAAAATTGTTAACTAATATGTGTTTAGTGTTTTGTATTTGTTTGATATGAAAAAGTGGTTTTTATCTTCCCTTTGAAGGACTAATCTCAACCTAAGTACTATCAACTTATTTTTAGGTCATAGAATGTGCCTTAACAATGATCTCTCAAGGATATAGTTGACTATCAAATATAAGTGTCTTCAACCAGACTTTATTTCATTGCTCTATAGCCTGAGTGTATCAAACTGACCTCTATATGAAATACTATTACATATAAACTATATTAATAATTGCATTAGATTATTTCATAGTCCACTAATGTGTTAAAGAGTCTGATCTTAAGAGCAGTATGACAAATTCATGGTACATCACCACATATTAGAATAGGTTTTATTTTATGCAATCTCTTAACTCTTTTCACCCCAGCTAGTTTTAGGTCTTAGAAAGAGAGATCCAAACTATTATATCTAAGGAACCAGCCTCATAAAAAAACCTAAAGGTATAATCTAGTTATAGGCATCCCACAACCTTAGATTATTCCCATGTTAGTCTAGGTATGGGTTAGACTTGAACAAATATGACCTCTATTGGGTGTTATATGGATATCTAACAGTTAAATCACAATATCAGAGCAACTAGAAGTGATGAGAGAAAAAAAAAGTTAGTGAATGAAAATAAATCCTGATAGTAAGTTTACTATCCCTAATGTATTGAATGCCATAACTAATAATGAAATGAATAATGATAGTATACTAAATTCTGAAGGTCCAACTATCAGTTCTGATGCTACATGAAATTATAATGGAAGTCCATATTCAAATTTTATAGTTTTTAATTTTGATGATGATGATAATAATAATGATGATTTAAATTACATGGAAGCACTGATTCATGAAATTAAAAATCAAGATAACAATATGGGAACACCGTTGAATGAAGAAACTACTAATGAAGAAAACATGGAAACACCAAATCAATCAAATTTACCACTAAGAACACCTCATAGGATTTTGAAAAGAAGACCCATGTATTTAATTGAAATGGATGATTTTTTTTGAAACCAATGCCTAAAAAAATGTTTGACTACTGTATGAGAATAAAATCTGAAAGAATTTAGGACTTACACTTTGAAAAATTAAATAAAACTCGAAGATGCCAATTATTTATTACATTGATGAAAGTTCTTAACATGAGACCTACAATGAGCACCCTAGCTCTAAGAACATATAATATTGATGGTAAAAATAAGGTAATTGTTTAAAATATACATAAAACATACCATCAAGTAGGTGTGAAGAAATGCACCAAAGAGGCTAACATTTCTTGATAGGGTATTGTAACTTGTATGATAAGTAGTAAAATAAGGAATACATGCACATAAACATAAAAACACTAATGAAAGCAATTTTGAGATGTAAAAGACTTGATTTTTCCAATAATAATGACTTTGCAAATAATTACACATTACAACCATAAAGAGAGGTTCAATCACAATACTACAATTCAGTACCGATTTTATTTTTGGTTCATATAGCATTCATGCATGTACCTAATAGTATAGAGCATGATTGAAAAATATTAAGTGATTACCACTTCTATATCAGTAATGATCAAATATATTCTTTAGAGTATGTGGAAGGTTGTTTTCATATGTTCTATGTCAAGTTGAGTGAAAGGAACATTAATTTCAATCATCATTATATTTGGTTAGATAACTGCATGTCATAATTTAAAAATGCATAGATGTTTTACTTGTTGAGAAAGATGCATATGATGACTAGTGTACGACATATTTGGAGTTTCACTAAAGTAGGCTATGAAATAGGGGAGTATGACGGTGTGAGAGAATGTGTCAAAAGAGCACTTGCAAGAGAGGAGTTGAAGTTTGAAGATGTCACTAATTTAATTGATATAAAAAACATAGTTGAATGGTGTACTACAAATATGCCACATGGTGATCAAGAAAAGTCTAGTGTTTGTAGATATTTCTAGATGATGTAAGATGAATGATTGACAAGCTATGAATATTATATGATATTAATAGGATCGAGTGAGTTACACATATTTTGTATCTCAAACATAGGTTCTTAGATAGTTCAGACGAGGAACATGATATGTTTTTATTCTACATACATTGAATTTGTTTGGAATAAGTGTGAGTTATAAGAATGGGTGGATGAATGGATTTTTAGACCTCTAGATCCAATTGACACTTATCAGGTTTCACCAAAATTACAACTTACATAGATGACATCATCACATATCTTTGACCATGTATCTGATCTAGTGCAACTAGATATGAGATTAATTTTTACATTTAATGTATATAACATGTGTTACATGTACTAAATTTGGTAAATATATCAACAAATAATTATTAAATCATGTTTTATTTTATGATGCAAGACATGTTTATGTAGTTATTATAGATGAGGATAACGAGGAGGGGATAAACTACTACTTGTGATAGTGTGTAGAGGAAAAAAATAAATTAACTTCTATGGTCACAAATGGGGAAACATTTACTATCCTATTGGGTTAGTGGTAGTCACTATAACTTTGATTTGATGCTATCCTATCAAAAATCTAGATGTATGGTTGTTTGAAGACTATAAAATACATAAGAAGATACTCCACTATTCAAATTTGGTTCTTGCAAAAAATGTTAAATTTCATAAATATCAAGGGAGGACATTAAAAAAAACTCTATGGAAGTTCATGAGTCTAAACATAAATAAATTATTCCTACTATTAATAATAGAGCTGATCCTAGTGGTTCCTTAGATTGAACTCCCAAGGTATGTTGACTTCTCAAATGTAAATGTGTTTAATTTTATCAAATTTTATTTATTTCTCAGGTAGTACATATAAATTTAAATTTAATTGCATACTAACATAATTTTTTTAGGTTAGTGGTGAAAAATTAGCTTCAAAATTCATGTTTTTGGTATCTTTATTAGATAATTCCATATTTTTACAGCTAAGAGAAGCTTTCAGTTCATGTATATGATTGATAGTTTTACCATATAGGGAAATGCCTTTTTGAGGCTGAAATGGGTGGTCCATCTCCTAAGTGAGTGCACTCAAAGAGCAAGAATGTGGTCCTAAAGTTTATTCATCACCATTTACATGGTGGTGATGCTAATTTTTAACTATAAGGCCCTAGAGGTAGATATCTACAACTACGGCTTGCATGTTAACAACATTTCTTGTCAATATTACTCAATACTAGAATTATTGAAAAAATGCATATCTGCATAGATTTAGAGGTCATTGATATTGGGGTAATTTTTAAATATCAAGGTGTTAGAAGTGATATATTTATAATTGGATTTATTGAAAGTGGAAATGTCTATTGGAGGCAAATAATCTCTTAAGTACATAAAAGTTGCATTTTAGAACTGATCACTGAATCTTCTACCATAAATTTCTCTATTATTTTTGATCCAAGGGATTTAGGGAGAAATTAAAGGTCTTGAAAATACATATGATGTTTATTTATATTCATGTATATGACTTTCATTTTATATTTGATGCATGTCTGATATTTGCCTTAAAAACTACAATTTTACTATATAGGTAAATACTTTCTTGAGGCTAAAATAGGTGATATGTATCCTAACCAAACATACTCCAAGGCCAAAAATGTGGTAAGAGATGTTATTTATCACATTTTACATGGTGGTTGTTCCAAAATTCATCCATTAGGACCTGAAGGTAAAGATATCCAATTGTAGATTGCATGTTGACAACATTTCTTGTCAGTGTTGCTCAACACTGAAATTATTGAAAAAATGTGTATCCACGTGGATTTAGATGTCATAGTGGTGGGAATGTATGTAATTTATACATCCTAAGGTGTTTTAGTTTATGTATTTCTAAGCATTGATCTTGAAAGTGGAAATGCCTATTGGAGGCAAAGAATCTATCTCATAAGTACATAAAAGTTGCATTTCAAGATTGATCATTAAATCCTCTTTCAAAAATTTGTCTATTATTTTAGATCCAATGGATTAAAATGGAAATAATATGGATTAAACACACACATTATTTTTCTTTCAATTTTTTTATATGAATTACGTTTTCTATTTGACATATGTTCAAAGTTTGCCTAAAAATCTACAATTTTACCATATAGGGAAATGCCTTCTTGAGGCTGAAACGAGTGGTTTATTTCCTAACTAGGCATACTATGAGGATAATAATGTATTAATATAGATTATTTGACACCAAAAATATGGTGGTGATGTCAAAATTCATCCACAATCCATAGAGGTAGATATATCTAACTATGGCTTATATGTTGACACATTTCTTGTCAATGTTGTTCAACACTAGAATTATTGCAAATATGCATATCTACATGTATTCAGAGGTCATGATGGTGGGAAAATATGTAATTTTAAATACCAAGGCATTTGAATGATGTATTTGGAATCAAATGTCCTAGAAATGAAAATGTCTATTAGAGGCAAAGAACCTATCTCTTAAGTACATAAAATTTGCATGTTAGGATTGATCACTGAATCCTCTTCCACAAATTCATCTATTATTTTCGATCCAATTAATTCAAGGAGAAATTATATGGCTTAAAAATACATTTCATGGTTCTTTTTATTCATGTATATGACTTATGGTTTCTTTTTATGGTGTTTGAAGTTTTTTTAAAAAGCTTTAATTTTATCATATAAGGAAATGCCAAAATGGGTGGTCCATATCCTACCTAGGCATACTTCGTATTGATATAAATTAGAGTATGTACATAGAAATATCTAGACAAAGAGTATACATAGAATTATAATATAACTGATATATTATATTGCACACTATGAATTTATTCTATTACTCTCTTATATTAACCTGTAGGTAGAGACTAATATATAGGCAAACAATAGCCTATAAATGGGGATACTTCAATCCCTATAAAATATCAATTAGCTAACTATATTAATACAAGATATATTGTTAACTATTAAGAATATATGTGTAATAAACTAACCTATAATATATCATAAACCTATTAACGTATTATTTTTTATTAAACAATAATTACATCATATATTAATAATGTGAACACCACACCTCAACATTCACCCCCTTGTGAACATTATTAATCCTAGTCTACACCCCCTTAATGTGAGTATGGAGAGAATATACATCTTCAAGAACTGGCTTGAATAGAATTGTATGCTAATGTATACTTTTAGGTTTGCATACTACCGTCTAAATCTTGCTATCTAGATCTTGTTGCACATGACCACTACTATGCAAAGGAATGCATCCTTCATTTAATCTATTTGACCACAATGGACATGTCACTAGTTGATCATGTCCATACAATAAGTAAGGAAATCAGAGGATCTCTGTAGTTAGAGGATTTATACAGTTAGTTTCCCTCCTTTACAAATATTTTCCACATTCCATTATATCTACAGTCTCCTAAATATCAAAAGATTTCTAAACAAGTAAGGGAATGAAAACACATAATAATAAGAAAATAAAATATCATGCGTAATAAATCCTCATTATCATTTTATGCATCATCTATTAATGTTTGTTGCCACCCAAAAAAAAAACAAAATAAATAATTTCTACTACCACTGAAGAACTATCCTTGGCATTGGTTGATTTGGCACAAAGCACACCACATTAAATAAATGAAAAACACACCACACAAGTGAACGTGAATGATCTTATATTCTTATTCAAACACAAAAAATATGTCACCAAATCTTTTGGTCCCCATTATTGGTGATTAATGAGAGTCTTTGAAACCTCTAGCCTCTATTTCCTCTGTCCTCCAATTGATGAAGCTGCTTCACTTAGCTGAAGAAGTTGTGAAGGTCAATTGAATGAAATTTTTGAGGATAAATCCCCCCATAGTTTATAATTCATGTACAAATGATAATGCATCCTTATGCTTTTGAACATTTTTTGACATTTTAACAATATTAACAAAATGACTAGAAAGACACAAAATAAGGACTCTAACTTTTGATAATAACGACTCAATGAATTTAAAGATTTTTAATAAATTTTTGACACTTTAAAAATCTTGACACAACTTATAAAAAACTATTAACATGGACCCAAATAACTTCAATAACATGACTATTACTTTTATTTTTGACATATGACCCATTGTATTGACTAGTTCATAGATAAAAAGCTATAATTAAAAAATTAACCAAAAAAATTTAAAATTTAAAAAGTAATCCTAATTTATTACTTTTTAAATTATACTAAACCTATACGAAATATAAATAACCTATATAAATTTTAATATTTATAAACAATAAAAAATAAGCCTTGCCTTTAAACATATGACTATTAACAAGCCTATAAAGAATTTTAATTAAAACTAAATGCACAAGACTCTTTTATTTATATAAATCCTAATGTACCCAAACAAGTGCACTGACAGACCGAAGACTCGATACAAAAATGTTGATTAGTTTCCTTATAATCCACTACAAAAGTAAATTGCATACTTTGTCAAAAAACCTACATGCATAATTTTGATAATAGGTGTCAAGCATAATATGAATCATAATGAAATGATATCAGTCTAGATGAGATCTTGATGAACCTCATGAATCTCAATGTGTTTGGTTATTTATGGAATGCTCCAAATCCAAAACTGAACTGAATGTTATAATGTAAAAATTGATGTAACATCCTTCACAGTCAAATCCAATGTGAATCTCATAGTTTATTGAAGTTTTAGTAGATAAGAACTGAAATGATGCATGTAATAATCACTTCATGTCTTGGGAAATCCAACACTAAAAAATATAAGGAAATATGTGGATCTGTTCAGGTGTATATAGACTGCTTCAAATGCCAACAAATAATGTAATAGAGGATGTGTATAATGGCAAAAAAATCTAAATGGAAACATTGGTGGAAGAAAAAATATAATACACGTATTAAATCCAATGAGTTTCACTCAGTTCTACGTTGAAGATCAAGCTCTACTGATACTGTGGACTGTGATAATGCCATGCTAATTTGATGTAGATCAAAATAGGTGAAGTGATGGACAAGGTAGGTGGCTTGGCATGAAAGCTCCTAATAACTGATCTTTCATCAACAAGGGGTGAAGAACAATACAATTGCCCCTCCAAACCACTTAATATTCCATCATCTCACCTGGTCTGATAGGATATTGGTATAAATTAGAGTCTACATAGAGAAAGATCCAAACAAAGAGTACACACAAAATTATAATATAAATGATATATTATACTGCACACTATGAATTTCTTCTATTACTTTCTTACATTAACCTGTAAGTAGAGACTAATAAATAGACAAATAATAGCCTATAAATGGGGATACTATAATCCCTATAAAATCTCAATTATCTAACTATATTAATATGAGATATATTGTTAACTATTAACAACATATTCATGTAACAAATTAACCCATAATATATCATAAACCTATTAACATATTATTGTTTATTAAATAATAATTGCATTATACATTAATATTTTGAGCACCACACCTCAACACTCTAAGGCCAAGAATGTGGTCCTAGAGGTCATTCAACACCCCCAATGTGGTGGTGATGCCAAATTTCATCCATGAGGCCTTAGAGGTAGAGATATCCAACTACGGCTTGCATGTTGAAAATATTTCTTATCAATGTTGCTCAACACCATAATTATTGCAAAAACACATATCTGCATGGATTTAATGATCATGGTGGTGGGAACATATTTAATTTGCACATCTTGAGGTGTTGGAAGTGATGGATTTATAAGTAGAGGTCTCAAAATCAGAAATAGCTAAGATGATCTTGTTGCAACCATGTAAAATGTGCATTCAACAATTGAAATATGCATGCTCCATCTAGCCGTATCTACTATAGCTCCTTATGTGTATGCTATTCATACTACATACATGTTAAAATATCCTTCTACAATCACTATGATGCCCATATACACATAAAAACAACTATATGATTCTAAATTCAAACTTATACATCAATTTTACAATTATTGAAGTGCCTAAATGCATGCTACAACAACTAAATCATGCTGTAATGAATCTTCCTCATGTTACTATCATTTTCTCATTTTAATTATTAAAAATTGTGAGGTGAGATTTTATAAAGAATAACAATGGATAAACATATAGTTTTTTTTTAATCTATTAGTGATGCTTTTATTACTATAAGTTGTTACCCAACCTTATGCTTAGAATGTAGTGCAAGTAGACTTCTTCTAGGTCTACTCAACTAGGTCTCCTTTGTCTCCTTGAGGTTTCATGAACTTATTAGTCATAATAACATTATATACTTTATCTCACTCAAAAAATATTTATCTTATTTAATTATCTTTACCTCTCATTCTTCTTAGCAAATAAAACTTTTATAGACTCTTTTAGCCTTCCTTTATTAGGTCTGTAACTTAATTATTAATAGGCTTGTGGCCTTATTCAATGACTCCTAGTCTTCCTTTATGGATAATTTATTCCAAATTCAAAATTAATTAATTTTGATAAGGTTATTACATTTATATTTATACCTCCTACCTTATAATATAACTTTCAAATTCCCTTCTCTGTCAATCTTTAGCTAGGAAACAAGATTATGCCTTTTAAGCCTTATATATGAACCTGTAAGTTAATAAAGTGATTGTAAATTGAACTAAAGGGGTCATAAGTTCATGAAAATACAATAAAAAATTCACACACTAAATCATTTTATTTTTTACAAGGTTTTAAATTGTTTTACTCATTCAATTTCAACCTATACTTTCTTTTGGAACTCTTAGTATAGGGTCTAAACTATGAAACACAATCAACAACACAAGCCTGTTGATTGATATAATGGAATTTATCCCTCTGTAGAATATTATTTTGAATTAAAATAGATTAATTTAATTAATACATCCTATTAAATCTATCTTAATTTTTTTAAATATTTTAAAATACTTCTCATCCTTCAAACTATGGTTTTGAACACAAAACAAGGTTTTTAGGTATCCAAACCAGGCTACAGTTTGAGATTTAGTTATACCTTTTTCTATAGGTATCCAATCCTCTTTAATTAACCTCCAAAAATTTATAAATAACCTTTCACACCATTATATAACATTAAAAAAATTTGGATGGCTAAATCTCAAATTAAAAGTCTTTTTGTGATCAAAACCCTGAATTAGGTTTTAATGGATTATGATTGGCCAAGAGCTTTCTTTGAAGGCTAAATTGGATTATATAAAATTTTATGGAATATTTTATATTTTATAAATACCTTAACATGGTATCCTTACCTTTAAAATTATCTTTATGTAAGAATAATCTTAATAATGTACATGAAAAACACTTTCCTTTCTTGGGTATTACAGTCTGATCTAGTAACATAGACCTGAGAACACATGTTTGAGGAAATATTGAGTTAAATAAACTATTAAAGACTCTTTTTGGCTTGGTGATTTATCTAATAAATTCATTTATATCAAAATTAGTCTCTAAATCTCCTAATCACAAAATTACATAAAAGTAATCCATTCTATCAAACTTTAGTTCACATAACAGAGTTTACAGACCATTTTAGTTTATGAAACATCATAAAAGTGTGTAGCTAGATAAAATAACAATCAAAATATTATAATTACATATTAAAAGAGTCTAATATTCATCTTATAGCACATCAATACCTTATTTTATTAATATATCTTCAAATTTACATATATAGATCCCTAACACTATACCAACCTCCTTCAATAACGTGCAAGATCAGAATTTATCTTTCCTTCATTGCATTTTTTGGGATCTTCATTGGATTATTTTAACTTTATCACCTTATAACAACATATATAAACTATTATTTATCTTGTTTAAATACCAAAAATCTCTCTATAATCTTCTCACTTATCCTACACGCTTATATTATCCTTCCTTCTACATTGAATACACCTTGGTGGGATCTAGACCAAGTTAAAACTTGATTAAGGACCTTTATAACACATATTATGACCTTTAATACCCCTTAAAATTATTCTAATACATTCCAAACATGTAAAATCACTCCAAACTATTCAACCTTTTGAATTTCTTGGTTTTGGTGGGAAGACAAGAAACATATAATAAAGGCAAAATTTGAACAACTAATGACCTCAACAAACCTTCCACACTCTCACAAGTTCAATTCATAATGTAATGAATAAATATAAATCTTATTATTTGCCTATATATGACTTAACAACCCAAACAATCTAAAATTTATATAGTTCTTGATGATGTTCCTATATCAGAATGTTTGCTCTCTTGGACTATCCTTTTCTTGTTTTCCATTCCTTTGATTACAACATAACAAGTGGTGACTGATATAAAATAAAAAAAATAATTTTTGGCTGCCCCTACTTGTTATTCCCAAATTATGTCCCATGCTCACCTATGATGAGTAGAAGACTTCCCATGCTTGCTCATATAAGTGGAGATAGTTTCCTATTGTTCTACTAACAAATAGAAATAAACATGTATTTGAAGATATATTTGAAGTGATACTTAATGCTCATTCATTTTAAAACAACTCAACATATTATTTTTAAATCATGTAAATTCTCAATTCAAGAATCACATAAACTTCCCTTGCCAGTACTTGCTTGCAATGATGATGAAGAAACTTTTGAGAGTTTTTCTCTCTTTTAGGCTATTATTCTCCTCTTATTTGTGGATGCCTATTTTTACATTTACCATTCTTTAGGTGATGATGTGGATGATATTTTATACATTTTATTAAAATAACATGTCAAAGTGTAGTTACCATAATGATATGATGTGCACTATTTTTTCTTATAAGTTTATTTATTTTCTTATAAATAATCTAGAAGCTCTAGCTGCATCTATTGAAGATAAATTTTAAATAGGCCCCTATACATATTTTCCAAGGCAAAAAAAGCCATTAAGGAATAAAAAATTTGAACATGTAATAAATTACAACAAAATCCAAAAGGTGAAATAAATGATAATATTTAAAAGGTGAAATGTTTCAATATAATATATATCCATAAAGTCATACAAAATGTGAACACAATAGAATATATCGAGTCAATGCCATACAAGCGTACAATGCCAAAAAACTATATGTCAAGCCATATAGGCATATGATAAAATTCCATAATACATAATCCTAATCATCAAAATGCATTACTCTCTTTGCTTTGATTTTATAAACCTCTCCCTTGAACACCTTGATCATAAATGGATGTCTCTAAGATGAAGCACTATGGGTCCTCTTCCACTCAAAACTCACTTGTAGCTCAACCTATTCATATACAAATATTGTCATAAAATTTACATACTAGAATAAGATACTTAAAAAATTAACAAGTTTTTATTTTTAAATGATACACAAATTATTCATAGGTGCACTTACTCCCAGCTAGTGGTCATGGTCAATTTGTATCTGGCACTCAATATGGTCAATGAAAGGTTCACATTAGTGAATAAGAGTGTGAAATTTATCACCAATAGGAGTTAATGACCTAATTGTAATAATGTAAGGGGTAAGATCCTTCAAATGTATATATAAAAAATCAAAATTCAAATTATGTCATAAACATTTAAGGAAATTGACAATATCATTGAAATATAATAGAAAAATTTAATTGTCAAGTGTACCATATCATGCATGTTAATCATTTGAATATGACTATATGACATCACCAGAGGAGTGTGAATAAATAATTGTTTTGTGCATCGACTATTTGCATAATTATAGAGGAAAATTAAAAAACATACATCCATTTTTATAATTAAACATTACAATAACTCTAATGTACCTTGGTGAGTTGTTGTTTAGATGAAATCATATCAACAATACTTATATTTGATCCCACCTGAATAAATGATGGAGTATCTAGCATGGTCATCAACTAAACAAACAACATATCATTATTAGTCACTTGAACATATATATACAAAAACATACATGTATAATTGAGCATAACATTAATTATTCCTTTAAAATTACCTTTGTATATGTATATATAGGTGTAGTATCAATAACATGTGCTCGTGTGGCATCTATAATCCTACTGTAGCATAAAATATTACATATACATTATTGATATTTCTATGAAAAATAATTATTGCCTTTTTAATTATATAAATATTTGAAATTTAATAGTCTAGCAATTTTTGCAACAAGTAAAATATTAAAGACACCTGTGAATTTGTAGCCAAGGTGTTTAGATAAAATGTAGATGACTAAAACATAGTGATATCAGTATCATCTAGGCCCTCGTAAAGACCACCATGAGTGGGATACATGATGTCTTCCTTATCCTCCTTAGTTACAGTGTATATAACACCACATGATGTGAAATAGTGAGCTCTCTGGGTAGTAGAGATAGATTAAGCCTCCCCATGTCCACCCTCTCCAATTAGAGTAGAATAAGCATGGCTCATATGTTGAATGAGGGTGTCAATAAGTGCCTTAAGCACATGAAAAGTATCAATCTCTATTGTCTCCTTGACTATAGAGGGTAGTATCTCAGGAGGATGTGGTTTATTGATACGTACTCTCATAGGTTGATTAGGTGCATGACATACACCTGACCTATCCTGTACAAAGCCTTTTCCTCTGCCCTAAAACTCTAAAAAATCAAAATAATTTGGAACTTCATTAAGCACAAAATCACAATAGATTTTTCTCAAAAAATACATAGGGACCTCATTATTGTTGTAAGGTAGGTGTTCAAAGACCATCCACTATGATCCTATTTTTTTTGTTTGATCAAATCATGAGTGCACCAGTGGATTGGAATCTATTTGGCTATCACATCTTGTGACACTAATTTTTTCATAAATGAATAATGAAAAAATTTGGGCTTTGGTTATTTCTTTAATCTCTCACAGTGATCGTAGACATTTTTTTAAAAATAGTATGCCCTGCATCTATTTCTATAATCATTCCACCTATAAATTTGACTCGTTAATGAGTCGAATTCACCTAATAATGTCTCTAATGTATTTTCTAGAGAAGTTAAATGGAGGTTATTTGAATTGGGATCCTTCATTATCTTAATTAAAATATCAAGTTTGATTTTGTTTTTTATGATGTGGGTTTCTAATTTCTCTTGACAACCTTGGGGGGCTTAAGGAATTATAGGAGGGTAATGAGGATTAGGAGGGTTTTGTGGGTTAGGATATTCATTTCTAGTTTATATAGTTTATTTTGCATGTGAAGGTGTATTATGCATTGAAAAAAAATAATTTCAACAAAACAATAATGCAAATGTAATAAAATTTACTAAATTTATTTCTAATTTGGCCCAAATGCTTTCATACTTTTCCTCTATCTTGCCATCATCAATTTGTAGTATATTATTTATCTTTTTTTATGTTTAAATTGATGCCCTAAATCATGAGTTTATCTCTATTCTCATATTATCATGATTTGTGTTGATGCCAAATGAAAGGCATCAACACATTTTTTTTATTATAGTAGAATAACTACGTACATGGTTTTATTATTTAAATCCACATAAGTGATTTTATTGTTTAAAATTGTGTAGGTGATTATATTATTTAACACCATGTATACAGTTCTCACTCGGTGAATACCAAGCCTATGGCTCAAGATCACATACGGGGTTTTTAAAACCATGTACATAGATTTTTTGAAATGAGTTTAAACACCAAAATTTACCTCTTTTTAGCCCCTAACTTTGTGCACTAACCCTAGGCTAAATTTAGTGATGTGTCAAATCCATACTCTATGTTTTTATGCATCCTTTTCACGTTGTTATGATTTCCCACATCGTGACTTTAGCTTTTTGCAATTTTCCATGGTCAACCTTCACATCTCATGTCCTAGGGATCCCTATACATACAAATCATTCATAGTCATTTACCAAATATCATTCAATTATTTAGGGAATGGTAAATTATTCTATATTATTTAAGTTAGATCCTTCATCGATTAAATCTATTATTATACTTGTAATGGACTTTAGACCTCAATAATTTAATCTTCTTCAAGCCTTGTAAACTCATCAACTTGTATCAAAAGAGGGTTTAGGTGAATGTTCATTTAATTTTAATTTCAATTCATCAAGGAGATAAGGTGATTACCTTACTCAAAATTCCACTCATATTCACATGATAACTACAATGACTATGATTCCTAGTGTGTGAGATATGTAGTTGTAATTCCTCAAAGGGTAGCTCGACTCAACTAGCTTTGCACACACTTGTCTTGTTGATAATTTTAAATGGATAGGTCAAGGATAAAAAGGAAGAAAATTCAACACATTCTACTTGAAATATATGTATAATTATTTTACAAAAATTTAAAACATCTAATAGTGCACCTACATAGAAAATATAGAATCTAATACAAAGTAGAATATAGATTTAATAGCTTAGGACATATTCAACGGTTACATGTAGTACGAATTCAATGGCCTATAAAATTCATATATTACATATTTTTTTATTAAAGGTGAATTATCATATAAATAATTTTAGAATTTTATAGTTATAGTTGAAACAAACTTACACAGTCACCTGCACAACCTAGATCTAGTTCCAAACTTCCATTTCATCAACTAGATGTGTCAAATTCCTACCTTCTTTTTCATTGCATTGTTATTGCTTTTATAAGTTAATTATTTTATTTTTTAATTTATGTTCATTATTTGATTGTTATTTTAGACTTTATTATCCATGATATCCCTTATTCCACCTTTTTAACATGTTATGCATTAGGTTAGTTATCCCTAAACTACATTTATCTTTAAAAATAATTATGAACCCCTTCATTCTTCGAATGTGTAAAAATCTTCTAAGGTTTCACCCTATTGTTTGATTTATGATTTTAAATTTTCAAATCTAATTTTTATATTCCCATCCTATTTACATGAATCAAACCTTAGCCTAGTATTTCCATTCACCTATTTCTTATTTTGAATTTACATCCACTTTTCAAAAATTGGTGCATTAAATCTAGGGTTTCTAAAACCCTTGTCCTTTGTAGGGTCTTATTTTTATCATTTTATAGCTAAATTATAATTATCTACATTCATTAATGAAACCATAGCTTTTTATTCACCACTTTATTCTTTCATATTTATATCCACTTCTCATAAATTGATACACATACCTTCATTATTTGAACACATACACCTTCCATGGTTTTCTCTAGGGTTTTATCCTACACTTCAAATACAATTCTTCATATTTGCATATTATTGTGTTTATTACCTTTATTTATTTATTTTATATGATCTCTTATCCTATACAGTTTTATTTAGTGGGTGTCTCAAATCTAATATATATAGGGATTTATTTCTTTATTATAATATCATTAGCCCAAGCTTTCATTGTGCATATTTCACATATGATGTATCATTATTTTGAATTAATGTTTCCAAATGATGAAAATGATTCTCTTTATTATGTTTTAAATACTTTAAAGTATATCATGACTTTTTCTAGTTTAGATAATGATAATAATTATTACAATGATGTTGAATGTTACTATTCTAGCATGAATTATTTAGATGAACCAATAAAACACCTTAATTTCAACCCTATTAGACCATGTAAAATTAAAAAATAATATGAATGTCTTGGGTGTTTTTGTCTTCCTTGACCCCTTATGAATATGGAATGCTAAATTATATGTAAAAATACACTACTAAGGAAATAAATGTTAATCTTAAGTAAATTAGCTTAGATCAATTTGGTTTCAAATCTAAATGTGTGTATTACAATGTTGAACCTTGTGTTGATGAAAATATAAAAAATAGTTGTGCTCCCACTCTTCCTTTGATTGCAAATGTGGAAATTGATTTAAATGTTAGAAATGTGTGAATTTATAGTCTATCCTTGAATTCAAATGTTGAAAGTGATACAAAGAATAAAAATAATTGTCCTCATAGTCTTCCTTTAACTACAAATATTGAAAATATTTCCTTGAAAGCAATGGTGAAAATTGTGGTCTTTATACTCATTCCTTGGATACTCATGATATTATAAATATCCAACATATTTTAAAAAATCTTTCTTTCATTGATGAAATTATAAAATAAGTTATCTAGTGTGAATTATACTTGTGTGAGTAATGATTCCTTTATGTGTGGTAGTGATTATTCTTGTTTTATCCCTAGTGATCCTATATTTGAATAAATGATCAATTAGACCCTTGAATGAACCTCTTTTTACTATGGTTGTGACAAACCATGATATTATTATTATTATTATTATTATTATTATTATTATTATTATTATTATCATGCATATAATAAGTGAATTAAAAAGATACATCTAAATTTTATCTCTAAAGTCTATTACATTAGATTCTTGAACTAACTCTAATGTTAGATATGGCCAACCCATAGTGCATAATTTTTATTATTCCCCTCTCCCCAATGATTTTTAAATACCTAAATTTTAATTATTCTATGATTATGAAGATCCTTACTCAAATCTTAAATAATTTTGTGTTTCTCTTGGGAAACATGGTGCTAATGATCTAATTTTACTTAACATTTCCTAGAATCTTGACTAGTCATACTTTAAATTAGTTTCATACTCTACCTAGTAGTTTATACACCTTCCTTGAGTTGGAAAAGTATTTCCTATCATAATTATTTACTAAAAAAGGATAACTTACTATGTTTGAGAATATTCCATATCTACATCAAATAAAATCTAAGATTATTCATGATTATAGCTTTAGATTCAAGATCATGCATTCTTTAATACATCAACCAACAAATCTAGATAAATGATATGTATTTATTAGAAGTATTTTGCCTCCTCTCAAAGATATATTTTTTTAATAATGCTCATGAGTTTTTATAATAAATTTGTTATGAGGTCATGTCACTTGAGGGTGATTTTTTATGATCACGTGTACTTTATTATGAGACTCATGCTTCACATTATGCTTCTATTCATATCATTCCTAATATCAAGGATGCAACAATAAAGGCAAGTACCAAACCAATGGTTAATCATAGAAAGACACTAGCAATAACTCATATGCCTTCCCTTAAAAAATCATGGTAGTTATTTTAAAAACTTAAATAAAGTCAAACTAAAACATTGCAAAGTATAATTGATAAGAGCATGATTATATTACAATATATTAAGCATTATGATTGAGTTTATGTGCCACATACATTTCATTCAAAATTAATTTATGAATATCAAAAAGTTAGTATTCATGTAATGGATAGGTTTCATGCTCTAAAGCATAAAATACAATAAATTATTGATATTGATGATATTATATCAAATATATCTATTACAAAAATATAAGGTAAAATCACATCCTTCATTATATAATAAAATATAAAAATGTTTTTCATATTCTAAAGTAAAAAAACCAACTTTTAATGTTAATTTTTTTATTTGATGAGGTAAAATCAGGGTTTTAAAGGGACCTAAAACCACCAGAGTGACGTACAAAAGTATTAACAGGCCATAAACATGGCTGAGAAGCCAAAAAGAAAAAATTCATAGAATAGTGAAGTAAAGGCCCAACACTAAATTTTAAGGTCCCATAACCAACAATGTACAAGGAAGTTTCTAAAAATTAAAACTCGAAGGGAAAACACCCTTTGTCATGTCTTCTCAGAGGGAATCCCAAGAGGTCCACTAGAGAGGAAGGTCTTCCACCATCTAGATCTTTTGCACAACCTTCATATGACATAGTTATAGCTAGAGGGATTATCTTTCCTCTGCAATTCATAGCTTGGCAAAGATCATCAAGAAGAAAATAATAACGTATTTTTATCCTTGGCACAAGGAGGCCCAGGTCCCCAAAATGAGTCATAAATTGATAAATTACTTCCATTGTGGTTCGAGAGAAGTTCAGTTGAAATCCTAAATCATCAAGAAGAATAAAGTACAACCATACCAAATCCCCAAAAAACTTTAGCTCGACAAAGGCCCTAGGGTCCCGAGTAAAGGAGGTAATTTTCATCATCCAAGTTTTTAAATCTAATTTTTGTAAAAAGTACCAAATTAAAGTCCACCAATTTGAATAGGCATATCATGTGTATTTGATAATTCCCATCATCCATATTTTGAAATCTAATAACCTAAGTCCATCAAGTTGGATGTGATGGATAACATCCCTAAAAAGGTGGATAAATTTGAAATTCAAATTCTCAGAATCAATGCCTATCAAAAAAATCAAAATGGTCCAACAGTCCTATGACCAACCACTAGTGAGACTAATGGTCCAAAGGTAACATCTTAGAAAATGTGGAGTCCACATGTCTACATCATCCATCGATGATGGCTTCCAGCTTAGAAAATTTAGGATTAAACCCAGGGCCATCCCAAGAGTGATAAATTAGAGAGAAACTTCAAAAATTCAAGCTGATAGATGGAATACATGCAAACCTCCTAGAGCATATTATTCCAACCTAGTAGGGTAAAGTAGAGGAATAAGATCAGGAAAACTATTATAAAAATAAAGTCTTACCCTCCTAATTGGAATAGCCAGGTTCAAAACCCAACAACCATAATCTTGCACATTTCCTTTAAGATAAAATTTAAAAGAGGCCTAAATTAGTCCCCAGAACTTCTACCTAGTGTCTAATAATGAGACTTACTTAGTTAGAATATTCAAAATCAAAACCACAAGGTCAACACCATTGGGGACCATGAAACAAACATCTACAAAAAATTAGTATTCATAAATATTATTCATTTCTTCAAGCCAATGAAAAATGGTGAAAAACTATGTAATTAATTTTGGCACCATCTTTTTTCCTTAATTTGATGGGTTCCATATTGAGCCCAAAGACCATAAAGAGTTGAGCTTAAAGCTAATGTGTAAGTCTGGCATAGGAGGGTTTTATCATTATGCACCAATCCTCCCAATTCATCCAATTACTCAAAATGATCCTAATGCTAAATTACTCAATCTTCTAATCACAATTCAAAACTATCCTATATTGACTAATAGTTTGTATACATAACCTTTGCTCATGAGAATTTATAGAGAAGGAACAAGATAACTAGGATTCACAATAGATGATAAATCTCAATTCAATCTTTGTAGTTTTCCTTTATTTAAGACACTTAGGTATAAAATTTAAATTCTAACATATATATTATCTTCATCAATGAAACATGCATCATTGGGATGCATTATCTTACCTATATCTATTGGTCCTCAAACATGCCATAAACTATATGTGGTTCCATCCTTGTTTTGATATAATGCTATATTGGGAACTACATGGTTGCAAGTGATGAATTCGTAATTGATGGTACACGAGTATAATACATCTGAAATTAAGTGAATATAATAAGCATCCAAAGAGATAGAACCTATGAAAATAAATACGTAAAACTTCCCAAGGTCGATCTTGTTATATCTCAAATGGATGCAGAATAAGTTGCAATAAGATCAAGTTTAACTAAAAAGGGAACACCCATCTACTATTAAATTTTAAAGGAAAAATAAATTTGATTATACATATCCTTGATTCAGAGACATTAATTAAAAACACATTGATTTTATAACACAATCCTCTACTTTTGTTACAATAGCATCAAATGTGCACCAACATATTATTAATTTTGACGATTTAGGAATTGATGGTATAATTGGTTAGTCTTTGCTAACATTTATTATGGTTAAACATATCATATTTTTAAAATATATATGTGACTTAAATTATTTAACTATGACCATAAATTCATAACTAAATGTAAATACATTATGGTGAAAGTGTTTTTTACATCTTACATTGATTTGAATTCTACTTTCTTGATAAATTGTTTCTCAGTTGTATTTATGAATTTTCATGACTTCTTCAACTTCAGTTTGTTTATTTCCTTTTGATTCTTCCTCTCAAGAGTTTAATTTTTCAAAATTATATTTTTATATTTTTAATTTGTGTGTGCACAATTTATTTTGATTGTACTTTTTTGGTTGCCACATATCCTCAAAACCTTTATTCACAACAATCCATAGTATTATATTTTTTTCCTATATTTCCATGATATACATCATATATCTTTAAATGACATATGATTCAAATGATCAAATGTTTCCATTAGGGGCACAATACCTACACATTTTTCATGTTTTATTCAATTGATATATCTTACACCAACAAGGACATCTTCTTACATTTCCCATTCTATGGATCCTATGTATCAACTTTGGGGATATTATACCCGCACATATCTTATGGGATTTATTGATTATATCCATACCTATACATTGAATTTGGGGTCATTACAACTATATCTCTTATATGATATTTATTGATACATATATTATAGATATGAATACTATCACACACATGTGTTTATTGATCTTATATTGCATACATCAAAACATTATACTATACTACATGCACCTAGTCACATGATTATTGCACACATGATTTCCATATATTACCAAAAAATGGGAAAATTATTATATAAAATTACAAAATTATTGAATATATATTGAAAAAAATGCTTTGTCTATGGATGCATGTATACTCATTTTCCTATGCTATAGGTTTTTCATATACATGTTTACACATGTGATTATTATGGTATTTTTTGAGGGTGTGCAATACATAATATACAAGTTATATATGATTATGGAAAATTGTATGTTATGTGGCTAATTTCATGCCCACATCCCCAGGGGAAATTATCACATTAGTGTTATTATTTATAGTGGTGTAATCTCTATACAGTTGATTTTATGGTGATATGTTTTTTGCTTTCCATTCATAATATATAACCACTTACATTGATTACATCATATATTACTAGTGCATAGATCTTATGTATTACATATATATCTACATTGCATAGTTACTTTATAATTATCACATTATTACATTATATGCATGCCTATGATTGTTGGATTACTTGCATGTGCATGCCTATGGATGTTTTAAGTTTATTGTCTTTTCTAGTCCTTGTCATACTTATAACTACATACTAGTGTGTGATTATTGTGATATAATTTGATTAGTGTTGTGATATTTATTGTGCACATTACTATACACGATTCTTATGTTTACATGGTCCTAACTATGCATCTATTAGGGCAAATTACTATTTTGTGTGTGTTTAATTACTTTATTTATCCCTCTTAGTGAAACATTTACAATATTGGGTTCATGGTTTTCATCCCTATCTTGATTTTCCATTGGGGCCATTTTACCCTTACCTATCTCCTCAATATTATTAGTATATATATCTTATGCATACAAACTTAATTATGGCATAAATCCTTCCCCATCACTTGGTTGCTTGGAGGTATATTATAATTTCCATGATATCTATCTTAATATTGAGCTTTACATGTTAATATTTTACGATAGTTATACACGTGTTTGTACAATATTTAAAATATTTTACCAAGATTTGAATATATTATGTAATGATACATGGTACATTTAACTTTTTTTGGGATGATTGATTTTAGGACCAAGGTTTATAATCCTTCACCTTGAAAAGGGGGAATATATCCAAATATGTTAAATAGTTTTTAATATCAATTAAAAAAATTAGTAAAAATAAGCAAAATATTTTCAATATTGACCATAATTGAATGGAATTGAGAAAAATAATGAGTTATATCAGTGAAATTGAATGGAATTAAGAAATTTTAAGTGTAAAATATGGCCAGATGGTATGCATCTAATTTTATGATCAAGAGTTGGATTTGAGTTGTCAAGTCTTACTCTAAAAGTTCTACTTATTAAAAGAGCATGAGAAGATGTTATTTTTTTTCAAAATCATGGTTCACATACCATTAGGTATATTCATTCTTGTCCTCATTTCTTTTTTAGTTTTTATTTCCATTTTTATAGTTTCTATGACATGATATGACATTGAATAATTATTTTCAATTGGTCATTAATTAAGGATATTCTATATTTTCTAAGAACAACAATGCATGTGGGTAGAGTCCCTTTTGAGAATCATTCAATTCATCCATCCTTCCCTAAGTAAGTTAGGGTATGTGATTCAAATTATTTATTTTTTACTCATATGCACACATGCATTCACGTCACATATGCACATCAAATTAAGGGCATTATGTAGAAACCTAATTTTGGTACAAGACACAAATGTTGTTTTATTTCAACATCATGGTTCACGTACCATTAGGTATATTCATTCTTGTCCTCATATTTTTTTTAGTTTTTATTTCCATTTTTATAATTTATATGACATGATATGACATTGAATAATTTTTTTCAATTGGTCATTA
The DNA here is from genome assembly GCA_037957365.1 of Torreya grandis. NCBI lineage: Eukaryota > Viridiplantae > Streptophyta > Pinopsida > Cupressales > Taxaceae > Torreya > Torreya grandis. The sequence continues at coordinate 1,086,675 of JARHVA010002561.1, read as the reverse complement.
ATTAAGGATATTCTAATATTCTAAGAAGCAACATTGCATGTGGGTAGTGTTCATTTTGAGAATCATTCAATTCATCCATCCTTCCCTAAGTGAGTTAGGGTATGTTCTTCCTATTATTTATTTTTTACTCATATGCACACATGAATTCACATCACATATGCACATCAAAGTAAGGGCATTATGTAGACACCTAATTTTGTTACAAGACACATTTTCCATTATATCTTTTCCTTGTCTTATCACACTTGGTTCACTTGTGTATAATTTAATATTTTTAAATACTTTTTAGTCCACATTATACTCATTATAAAATTTGAGCTCTTTAGATATTAAAAATTCTACCATATTTTTCTATTTTCAGCTTATGAGTCTTAATCATTAATTTTCTAAGTTTCCTACCTTTATTATAGACATATGTCTCTTTTGGGTCAAATTCAGTGACCTGTAGAATCTTTCCTCTATGTTTTTATGGGTCCTTCCATCCTTGACCTGATTTCTCATGTTGTGACTTTAGGTGGTTTTAGTATTCCATGGTCTAGCCTTACATGTCATTTCCTAGAGATCTTTATAAACAAAAATCATTCTTAATTGTTTACCATGTATAATTTAATTATTAAGTAGTGAATCCTTATCCATTACTCAGTTAAAAACCTTCATTGACCAAATTTATTGTTAAAATTGTGATATAACTTGCATCTTGACACTTCAATCTTCTTCAAGCCTTATTACATCATCAACTTTTACCAAAATATGATTTGAATGAATGTTCATGCAATTTCCATTAGCCCACATTTTTGGCCAAGTATGGGAATACATGTACCCTTGATGAACACTTAAAGGGAATAATGAATGTACATGATATGAAAGAATAACATGAAATTTCAAGGGGTGCAAGGTACAAGAAGAATAGGTGAAACCTCAATGTTGCTGGTCTAATAGAATGCTATCAGGATAAACAACACACAAGGAATCAATTACACAAATATACATGGAAACCCATTAGTGTTTAGAAGTAGGGATTACCAAGTCCTATCATGCACCGATGACAATAGTTTAGCTAGTTAAAAACATGAAGTGTAGTGAATGGGGAAGCAGTTACACAAAAAACAAAGCATATAAGGAGGAGTATTAGTTAGAGAAGCTATAAAATTGAGTCTTTAGGCATGTGACATTAAGACAAGTAGTTATTATTTGTGTTTTAGATTTACACCCTAGTTGAGTAGAAGATTGTTCAAGTATTTTACTTAAATCTAGTCCAACATGGGACTGATCCTAGGATGTGGGTATCCTAATAATGGATCATACCTCTGGGGAAGGCTAGATTCCTTCTGGATCTATCACCTACACTAAACCCAAAATATCACTTAATTTTAAAAGGGATAGAGATTTTAATAATAAATTTAAAAACAAGTAAAAAGGGTGATGTAAAAATGATTTGATCACTCAAATTCACATAATACACACCATATGATATGTTCAATACTAAAATAAATTAGTCCCACATAAATATTTCATAACAAGACATGAATAAATCATTAAACTAGCATGAGAGGGTAGATATCCACTTTCAAGATAAACAACAAATTGTAATTTGTACTTATAATGACTTGTGAAAACTATCAAGAATTTTATGGAGTGAAGATTCATACATAGACAAGGAATATACATTCACTTAATCCATAGTACATTAATTCATAAGACACACTTCAATCTGGCTTGGAAAATTATGTAATTCAATCTTTATTGCATCAAAAAGGTATCACAGTATAAATTTCAGTAGAGTCTAGTCTTACGAAAAAAGGGGATCAATTTTAAGGCTTCGAAGCCTATATTTATAGAAAAGAGAAAGAGAGAGAGATGAATGTGCATTGAAAGAGGCCCAACCACTTTCAATGGATTAACATTCTTAAGGATGCTAACTCATGAGATTATCAACAAGGAATAGATTTTGAAAAATAATTAACTATCCATTGCCCTTATCTGACTACTTGGTGTCTTTCTTGGAACCATGTCATTATCTACTTGATCTGTTGATGAGGATCATGTCTTGGAATTGACTTAATTGTGACACATCTACATTATGTGGCCATCTATACCTATTTATTGAAAATGTGAATCTAATGATAGGAAATACACTTTTCTATGGTCTATATTTTCTCCTTTATCAAAAATAGGTCCACTATAGGTGAAAACCAATCTTAGACCATTGGTTTTCACATAGTCACAATATCTATGAAAACCTATAAATTTATTGACCTTTCTTTAGAAACACTAGTTCATCTTTGGCCTTTGAATTAGACCCAAAATATCTATTTTACCTATATGGAGATTTAATGGTGATGTTTGGTTTCTAAAATGTGACACTGGTTCAAGATTGAGTTTACTTCAAGCTCAACTCCTTGACATTTTATTTGCTTGGGTCCAAAAATGCCTTGTCAACTTCTATTGAGAATGCCCTGATATTGATTTTGTTTATTAGTTATTTATTACCAACTCAAACCCTTTAAATTATGCCCAACTATCCTTAAGATTATTGGTTTCACATACTAGTTAACTTATTGACTCTACTCACTCCATCAATTTTGATCTGTATGAATGCCCACGAGTCATTGATCTTATGCCAATTGAATGCATTATTGACACTTAACATGCATGCATTTAATCTTGATATTTTTTTACCCCTTTGACATACACTCACTATTATATCTAAATGTATGATCTAATGTGTGCCATTAGATCTTCTTGGGACTCATGGTTTGAATCCTAATGGTTAATTTATGGTGCTTAAATTTGATGTTCATGTAAACATCATTTGATGTCCACATAGACATATTTAACATCTTACAAGTCATCAAATTTAAGTACATATGAATTTTAGTCAAGATTTAATTTTACTCTAGTGCAAATGTCATATGTTGTAGGTATAACTTTGAAGGCCTATAACTTGAAGCGCAAAAGTCATGGAGGAACTAAATTTTTAGGAAATGTTCTTGAGACTAAAAGGGATGAACCCATTTCATATGTTAGTATTGGGAGATTTTTAAGTGTGTCTATAAAATTCTCAAGTTGACTTGTTCATTCATTTTTTCATGACATCCTGATGATGATCTAGTTAATTTGGCTAAGTATGGGAAACTTAGCAAAATTTAACTAAGGAGCCAACTTTGAACATGCATAACTTATTTTGTACTTCTATGGATGACCTAAAACTTAGCACATAGAAACTAAGGTCCAATTTAAATAAAACCATATGATCATTTTCTTCTAAAAATTTCACATGTGAGATATGGCCTTGTCATTATGCTCACTCGGATTTGTTGAGCTCCTTGAAAATTGGCTATGTATGGGAAACTTAGCAAAATCTAATTGAGAGGCCAACTTTGGATCTTCATATATTTTTGATGTGCTTTGGTAGATGGCATGAAACTTGTTGCATATGTTCTTAGGACCAATGTGAAAAAATCCATATGATCAATTCTCCATGATTTATCCACACATGGCAATTATGATGTCAGTAATGTGACTATTCAAAATTCATACCACTAGACCCAAGATGTCTAGATGAACACAATGAAGAACCAGATGAATGCTATGTAATTACATACTATTTTGACACTCATAACATCCTATATGATCTTTGAAACTCTAGACCTGCTCCTTATAACATTTTGTCACTTTTCAATCAGGATCATGCTCTTTCCATTGGACTCTAAGACTAGGCATATTTTGGTATGTAGACTAAAGTTAGTCAACATCTTTGGTGACTTGGATAGGAAGAATGCCTACTATGCTTGAGAACTCATACCAGATACATGACTCTTGGATAATTTATATGATACATGGACCATTTACATTGACTGCATGATAACTTTGTCTTGTAAAGACAAAGAATTCCAACATACAGGGAAAGAAACAAACTTGAAAGGGAAACTAACTAATAAAGCAAAAACAAGTAACCTAATAAACAATTATGAAACAAAGAACTTATTTGGGATAAAATATGAAGGAAACTAATGTGTTAAAAAAACACTTAGAGAAAAATCAAAACAACTAACTATGTACAGGGGACTTAGCTTCCTTAATAACAGTGCTTTAAATGTATCCCATTGACTGAGATAGGAAGCTCTTCATCATTCATCCTTGTGAGTTAGAAAGCATTATGGGATTTTTAATTGGAGACTATATATGGACCACTCTAGAGAGAACTAAATTTTGTGTGTTTTCTTGGCTTATCTCTATCCTCATCCCACTTGAGGATCAAATCTCCTTCTTGGAAAGCTCTTAAAGAATCTCCTTTGTCAAACAATCTCTTTGTCATTACTTGATGGGATTCTATATCCAACATTGACTGATGCCTTATCTATTCTAGCTCCATGATCTCAACATATCTTATTTCCATTGGCTCATTTTCCAAAATCTCAAGTTGATGCATTAATTCCAAGGTAGGGAATTCAAGACAAATAGGCATTCTTACTTCCTTATCATATACTAGCTTGTATAGAGAATTGATAATTGACCTCTTATAGGTGATCCTATTAACTCATAGAGATAACTTCAATTTAAGATTCCATGATCTCTAATTGTCTTCAATATTCCTCTTAATGATCTTCAACAAATTCTTGCTGTTAGACTCAGTAAGGCTATTGCTTTGTGGATAATAGTTTGATGAGGTACTAATAAAAACACTATGTTAAACTACCTACTAGCTAATCTTATATGCTATAAAACCCATAGAATTATCATAAATTATAGTTGAAGGGACCCTAAATTTAGTAAGCAAACCTTCATAGAAGTCCAAAACATTTATTTCATTGGCTTCTTTTAATGTTATTGCCTCTGTCCATCTAGTAAAATAATTTGTGGTAGTTATGATCCAATTATGTCTTGAGCTTGAAGGGGGGTTGATAAGACCAATAAAGTCCAATCCCCACTGGACAAATGGTTGATTCACTAAAATTGGCTAGAGAGGTAAGGCTGTAAGCTTCACCTTTCCAATAAACATGGCACAATGTCTCCATTTCCTAGTGCATACATAACAATCACCAAATAAACTTGGCTAATAATACCCACCTCTCATTATCTTGTGGGATTTGATCCTTGATGAATAATGTCCTCCACCATATCTATCATGGAACTGCTCAAGTGACTTCTATGTTTGACTTGGTTTGATGCATCTTGGCAGTATACCATTGATATCCTTTTTGAACAACACATTATCAACAAGAAGAAAAGGAATTGACTATAATCTAAAATATCTCCTTTTTGAAGGAGTGAGATGAGAAGGATAAACACCATCCTATAGATATATTACCATATCTTGGAACCATTTAGAAGGTGAGGCCTTATCACTTGAAATTTATTGATCATTTGACACAATAACCTATTCATTAGTCTGCCATAAGTCTTGGGCTAGATGTTCACAAAGTCCTTTGCCTCTTACTAGCTTTGTGACCTTGATATTAATATCATATTCCATGACTTTGGCTATCTAATCATCTCTCTTGTCCTTTATATCTTTTTTTAGAAGAAAATATTTGATACTTGAATGTGCAACCATCAAATATATCTTATTATTGGACAACAGGTACCTAGACATTTTAAGAGACCTTATGAATGAAAGTAAATGTTTTTGAACAAAATAATACCTTATTTCATTTTCTTCTAAGCCTTGACTGAAGAAAGCTATTGGCTGGAAGATTCATTGACCCCTTTGACCTTTGATTGCTATTAGTTCTAAATGTATGGTCGAATGCATGCCATTTGATCTTCTTGAGACCTATGGTTTGAACCCCAATGATTACTTTATGGTGCTTAAGTTTGACATTTGTGTGAACGTAATTTGACATCCATGCAAACATATTTGATGTCTCATAGGTCATCAAATTTAAGTACATATGGATTTTTATCAGGCTTTAATTTGACTCTAGCGTGAACATCAAATGTTGTAGGTCTAAATTTGAAGGCCTATAAATTTAAGCACAAAAGTCATTAAGGCACCAAATTTTCAAGAGATGTTCTTGAGACTAAAAGGGATGAACCCTTTTAATCCACTGGTCTTTGGAGCTTTCTAAGTGTGTCTAAAAAATTATCAAGTTAATTTGTCCATTCATTCCTACATGACATCCTAATGATGGTCTAGTTCATTTGGCTAAATATGGGAAACTTAGAGAAATTTGACTGAGGATCCAACTTCGACATGCATAACTTATTTTGTGCTTTAGTGGATGACCTAAAACTTAGTGCATAGTAACTAGGGACCAAGATAAAATATCCCATATGATCATTTTCTCCTGAAACTACCACATGTGTGAGATATGGCTTTGTTAATATGATCACTCAACTCTATTGAGCTCCTTGTAAAGTGGATAAGTATAGTAAACTTATCAAAATATGATTGAGAGACCAAATTTATATCTTCATATCTTTTGATGCACTTTGGTGGATGATCTAAAATTTGGTGCATATGTTTTTGGGACTAATGTGAACAAACCCATATGATTGATTCTCCCTGACTCATCCACACATGGTAATTATAATGTCAACAAAGTACCTACTTAAAATTTTTTCCACTAGACCTAAGATGTCTAGATAAAGATAATGAAGAACCAGATGAATGCTATGCACTTCCATATAATTCTAAGCACTTTTAACATCCCATAGGGTCTCTAAAAATCTAGACCTACTCCTTGTGACATTTGGTCACTCTTCAATTAGGATCTTGCTCTTTCCACTAGACTCTTGGACTAGGAGAATTTTGGTATGTAGACCAAATTGGTCAACAGTTACATGGAATGGCCTTAGTAAATCTATCATAGTATGGTGAAAATCTAGGAGTTTGTTTGATTGAGAACATTCAATGTAAATTAGTTAACATTATATCATTATAAAATTGTTGTGTTTTTTTGGAGTGTACATTTAATAATTGTAACCATAAGGTGGTGGATTAGGTCTATAAAATCCCACCTTACCTCATAGATTAGGTTGTTTTCTATGTTATTAATGTCATTATGTTATTGGTTTAAATATTGTTACTATTGTAAACTTAATTATCTAAGAGTGTATGTGTAAATCTAAACATAAATGAAAAGAGTTTCAAGCTTTCTCTAATGGTTTTTATATTCATGTTTATTTAATATAATAATGTTGATGTTTATAATTAGATATTAGGTCTTTGAATAATCCTTATTCATTATTTAAATGTTAAATTATTATTCCACACCATGTTACAAGAGTTGGTGATGATATGAATCACCATATTCACAACTAACCCAATAATATCTGGTACTCTCTTTACACCTCAGGTGAGCACACAAGTTCACTTGTGTGATATGTCAACATAGTGAGTGTTAGAGTAAGGGTACACACAAGTGGTGTAGACCAAATGGAAACTGTATAGGAAATTTACCCAACATTTTGGTTCCATTGCTAGGATATTATTGAATAAGTTGGGATGATCTATAAAATTTCATTATAGAACACTAAAATATGGTTATAAGATCCAAAGAGTACCTTTGAAAATAATCATCCTATCTTGGGAATATTAACTCCTAAACATTGGGTAGAAGAGCATTTGTATGACCCTTTGTATGAAGTATTTTTTTGTGAGATACCAGACATTGGTATGCATGGATATCTATATACATTATGGGTTAGAGTAGAAACAATGGTATAAAGTACCCTTGGATAGAAAAATAAATTGAATAACTATAACATATTGAAATCATTTGGAAAAGAGTGGTAAATGTGTGGTGGAGAGACATGTTAAATATCTATTTATTGGAGTTCACGATCTCTACATATTCTTACCTAAAGGAAGCAAATCACCAATTATTGATTGATCCTAAAGTGATTTATCTAACATAGATACCCTTATAAATTAATAAATAATGGTATATTTTATTATTGAAAATCTACCCATGGAAGGTTAAAATTTATCATAAATGGGCTGAGCAGATTATAAAAGGAGAATGATGGGCAAGGTTCACATGATGCATTTGTGAAGGGGAATAATATATAATATTTCAACAAAGAGAACTAAAATACTTCTAAATTTAAAAAGTGAAAACATAATGAGGAATAAAAAAATAAATTTCCATCTTGGACCTAAGGAAGAGGTGAGAGTTGAGTCGAAGAGATGTTGTGGGGACCTATGTAGGATAGGAAGGGCAAGAAAAAATATTTTACTTAGGAGATGAACTTTGATGAGATAGAAACACATGTCGATGAGAATGATGGAGTTATTTAAGGGATGAATAAAATAACTTGGAACCTTATAAACATGTCAAACCACACATAAGCTTAGGTTCCCACCCATGATATACTTGAAGTTTAATCTCATGTGTTTCATACACACATGTAAGGAATCAAAGGGAATCAAGTTGATTTGTCTCAAATTGAAGATTGTTTGAGATAATAGGTAGTGAATAACATTTTACAATAAGTAATATCATATAATACTTTATAATTAGTAGTAATACCAACAACATAGTCTAATATACTAGTCATATTGGGCATGCTGCAAAATAGGGGTGGAAATCCATCCACACTAGTAATTAGAAACACATTGGGAGGAATAATGGTTATCAGTGTGATGGTAACTATACCAAGCACTAATCTTATTTTAGCACAAACTTGTATTATGGTTGATAGGAATGTAACCCCATCAGGAGGAAATGTGAGAATCATGGGAGGTAACTAGATTTTAAAAACATATGTAATAAGTAGTGCACTAGCCATGCCAATAACATATACACCTTTTCCCCAACATTTCATGTATTAAATTTATATAAGTTTACTAGAGTATAGAGAAGTGGAATATGCCACTGAACACATACACAAATTTGAAGTGATATGGCATGAAAAGGATGTCATTATGCCAAAGTGGAAAGTGCCATAACCTGTTACTAGATCATGTACACACATGGTATCATAAATATGATCCAAAACAAGTTATAGTGGATCATGACCAAGTCAAAGAGGCATTTTTTAAAGAGTTTCATATCCTTCAGTTTGAGTAGAGAATAATCTTATGATAAAATGGATTAATAAAGAGCTTATTGAGAGTGTCTAAGCTTATTATCCAAGGTTTAAAACCTTGATTTCTAAACTCTTTTGTGAAGTTCACCCCATCTAACATGCATAATGGTTTTTTGAGGGTATAATTCAATTTTTTAGGGGTGCATTACTTATAAAAACATTTATATTCCCATAAGAGTTTATATAAGTAACATCAAGTGTTAATGTAGTTACTTATGTGGATAAGATGATCGACCCATTTATGGAGGCATATATTAACTCAATGGCCTTCTAGCTATATAAATTCATTAGCGTAGCATGTATGGAACTTGTAGTAGATTACAATGCATAAAATGTAATGTGGAAGGTAATAATAAATATATTTTACAAGGTGAATCATAAGGGCAATGCCAAAGTCATGTAAATTCTACCATAAAAATAAAAACATGCACATTTAGCTATTAATGCAGAGGGAAATGTAGATAAAAGTTTATTTATATTAAAAAATATGTGAGCCATAAACACAAAATACTAAGTATTTTATGGTATTTTATGAAATTAATGAGGATCATGGTAAGAAACTATAGGGCCTTTAAACCATGAATAGAATAAATATGGTAATGAGTGCCCATATAAAAGATGATGTGGTAGGCAAGATGGATGATATCCCTCTCACAAGTTCTATAAGTGTAAATAACTAGACCAATATAAAAGAGATTATCCAAATTTACCCACTTACACATATTTTATAGGGTAACATAAAATTTAAGAATGCCTTAATCCTTATATAAATATTACATAGAAGGATAAAGCTGAAAAAGGTGCATGGATGATTCGTATAGTTCACCCATGTGATTAGTAGGTCCATAAGGAGGCTGGGTGTAAGTACCCTAAGGCCAAAAGGTGAACATTGCAACATGTAGTGGTACTACCACTTGACCCTCAAAAAATCTATGTGAATGGATAAACTCAACCATGTGTAACCTTCTATCATTTATTACCCTAATAGTCTTAGTCATAATTTGATACTTTAATAAGTGATAGATGCGATTTGTAACTTAAAATGCGAGATCCAAAAAACATGAAACATGGAATAAAAAGTAGAGGATGAGTTAAAATAGAATAAAAATTAAAAATAGGTTGATGACTTCTTTGAAATATTTTCTATTTTGTGCTAAAAGGGTATCATTCCACTATTGAAGTCTGGGTTAACTTTAAATGTTGCAAGTGAAATAGAGGAACAACTAGAGTTGTACAAAACTAGAGGATGAAAACTCAAAACCATGTAAAATGTGTACTATGGATAAGAAATATTGATATATTCTACCATTTATGGATGCTATGTGTCCAACATCTTAATTACTATTGGATCTAAGGTGAACATATTGATAAAATAAGCTTTGCACAAGATAGGAAGCTCGACATTGAGACTATCACCTCCTGTGTTGTTCATGGAGATAAATACCCATGTGTAACCCTTGTGTATCTTGAAAAATGTTTATATGGATATTATGTTATTGAATTTTTAGTGTTGTATTCAAAGTAATCAAGTTGGCTGAGGTAAACAATTACCTTGCTTTGCTTGGTAGGCCTTGGTGTGATACCAATAATGTAGATTATGATTTAAGAAACCCAGTATGAGTTTTCAAAATGGGGGAAAAAGTGTGGTTATTACCTTATATAATGATCACATGAATAAATACATTGATATTATTGATATGGATAAGGTAAATCATATATATAACATCATCATGTAAGGTGGAGAATATTTAGACACAGATGATGATGGAGTCATCAATTAAGGTGATGCAAACTCCATCTTTGACACTATTAGTGTTCCATGTGATTTATTGGTGTAGGATTCATATTAGGTAATAGGGAATAATTGAAGTGTAATCAACACAAAACATATGAAGTAAAATGCATATAAGATTCTATGGGATGCCAAAGTCAAGAGTTATGTTTCAAGTTTGAATTTCTAGATACCACACACTACACCTCAAATTAAAAGGGTGCTTAGACATACCAAGGGGAATTTTGTATCATTTCCACATTATTATTGATCAAAACGTGTCATTGAATATGGAAATTATTTATCAGGTTACATGATAAAGTAAAAAGAGTGAATGCATGCTTTAGAGTACACCTTGAAAAACATGGTTTCACATTGATGGATAAAAATAAAACCTACCTTACCAACATGGGAAGCTATTAAAGAGGTCATTTATGCCTACTTTGGTCAATAGTAACATAAAATATAGTTTTCCTAAATATAGTAATAATTCACCACTAAAGAAGCACATCCATAATTATGAGGAGGTATGGAGAAAAAGTGTACACCATCTCCCTATAAGCTTGTGAATCCATGCCTTCTATGGCACATTGAAGACTTGGGTGAGTGCCTAGTATGCCACTAAAAACATGTATAATGTGGCATAATCATAGGAAATGAAAATATATTTCATTAAAAAAAATCATTTTCCTCCCCCAAGACATAAATATCTAATAAGCCATGGCAATGGATCCATAGGGACATCATGGAGGGGGATTCGATTATGAAATAATGTGTGTGAAAATTCATAGTGAGAAGGTTTTTTCACTTCTAAGGATTTTAGATGAATATAGTGAAGATGATAATTCTAGTGAGGTTGATGAAAAAGTATGTTTGGAGTGGAATTGGTGATTCAAATGAAACAAAGATGCAACATAAAGATGTCATAGATCATTTGAAAGTGTATATTTGTTATGAAGAGTGTGAGGTGGTGGAAACATAATGCAATAGGAATAAATATTACCATGGACCATTGAAGACAACAAAGGTTAACTTTGGTTCATAAGAAGAGAAATATCTCCACCATTAGATATTAATGGTTCAATGAAGAGTTAACTCATATTATTGAGTTGTTACACAAATTCCAAGATATATTATCATGTAAATGTAAAAAAATGAATTATATACATCCTTCTCTAGGGTAATTAATAATAAAACTAGTAAAGGGTCTGAAACTTATTGATAAAAATCCATATCAAATGAACCCTAATATTCACACCAAATTTAAAGTGTAGATTAACAATATGTTGGTTGTAAGGTTGATATTCCCTATTGACAAGGTTGAATTATTAAGTCCAATAGTAATTATCTTGAAAAAGGATTGGCACATAAAAAAATGTGTGTATTTTATATTACTTAAATTTTTGTATGTGATAGACCCATTTCCAACCCCATTCACTAAAGAGATCCTAGAATACATCACAAAATTTGAGATCTACACATCATAGATGGATTATTTGGTTACCATTAGATACAAATCAAGGAAGAAGACAAGCATAAAATGACCTATGTGACTAAATGGGGTCATTTTCATACAATATGATGGCCTTTAGATTTAATAATACACCAACTATATTTTCATGCATCATGGTTGTAGCTTTCAAATATTTCATCCAATAATTCCTTCATGTTTATCTTGATGATTAGGCTATCTATGAGTTGGTAAAAGACCACCCCACACACCTTAGATTGATGTTAGTGTAATTTCTTCAAGTTCAAATAGTTATTAATCTAAATAAATGTGTTTTTGAAACACCATTTGGAACACTTTTTTGTCATGTGAGTGTAAATAAGGGATTCTTTTGGATCCCATAAAAATTCTATTATACTACAACACGAGTCACCAAACATAGTGAGATATTCATGCAGTTTTGGGTCATACCAATTATTACACTGAGTTCACTAGGAACTATGAAAATATTTTCATGCCTTTAGAGGAACTTTTTCACAAGGATGGCCCGTTAATCTAGACAAGAAAACAACATGATGATTTTGATACACTCAAATATGATCTTGCAAGTGTAAATTCTGAGATTCATAAATTGAAATACTCTATTCCATGTACAACTAATTTTTCATCAAAAATACTCCAACAAAAATATTGTAACTAGGAAAAAAATAAAGTGAACCACCCCATCTAATAAAGTGAAACACACCATCTAATTTTCCAAAAAAAAATTTACGTTGGTGGAGCACAACTACATGAACATTATGCAAGAGGCACTCATGATGGTTTATACACTCCAAATAATCCAAAAAAACCCACTTTCCACACCATTTGTGTTCTTAACAAAGCAAAAATCATAGAAAAACCTTATCAATAAGTTAGTTTTACATGGAAGTATTTGTATATGTATCATGTTAATCTAAGAATTTCAATTCCTGATGGTGGTTAAACCAGATAAATAAACATGTGGTCCAAATTTATTAGCTCAAATTACATTGTGGAAGGAGGTGAAAACTATTACTGATGGGATGATCGATGTACAAATTTACAAGATTGAATGTATTCCTGAGGATCTAGCCAACATAGAAAAATTACTCACTTTTGACATTGACCCTAGTGATTGTAAAATGAAAGATAGTAAATAGATAGTAGTCTACACTACACCTTATCAACTCATTGGTGGTGATATGTACAAGATATGGTGTGATGAATTTTTATGCTGATGTGTTATGAAACATGAGCATATATAGGTCTTACAAAAAGGCCATGAAGGAATCGTCAATTATCACTATGTGTAAATACTAAAATATGGTCATAAGTACTTGACAATATTAATTTTTGACACATATTAAATCACTTGACTTACATAACTCTTATTATCCATTCCTCTATGATATTTATATGTGGGATTGACCCTTATGTTCGCTATCAATACTACACAATAATTTCAAATGCAATGCTCAAACTACTTCATATCATATCAAATTGCTTCTAACAAATAAGGGATAAGTTTAGACTAGGATTACTGGTCTACTACCATAGACTGTTCCAACTAGTATGGCCTCATCTATGCACCATTTAAAAACTAAATTCCAAATTAAAAATATTCCTTTGGTTCTTCTCACATGTTTTACAATATCAACTAAATAAAATTATCAAATGATTTCACTATTTAAGAAAATCAAAACCTCCTTTCATAAGGACTTGATTCCTAATATAATATCTATATTTTATTTAAGAACATAAAAATATAATTTCAAATGGAATTGATTCATAATATATCATGTATATTTTACACTAATGCACACTAAGAAAAGATACCCTATTCTTACTAAATTCAATAATGTTAGAAGTAATCCCAAATCAAGTCAAGAGATAACATCGTCAAGTATCAAATCTAGATTTATAATTGAATACATATAGTCAAGGATCACAAAATACAATCACTCTAAGTGGGAGGACTATGTGTGGATTGATTCCCTCCTTAGAGTATTTGGGTATGTAGGTAGAGGTCAGTCATCAAAGGGGGTGATTAATCCCATTACACTTCCACTTATTTTTTGTAGGTTTATAGCTCTCATAAGTACCTATAGAATTTCCAAGGTAAAAATAAATAAAACAACAAATTTTATGAAACATAAATATAATCAAAACATCTCAACATACTTAGCATTTATAAATACTAAAGGTAAAACATTCATTGTTTTATCCTGGTCAATGTAGATGAGTCTGTGATCAATAGACATGACTAACCCATGTTATTGTCTAAGGTGTACAGAGCTATCCAAAAATATGTTTAGATTTTATCCTAATTCTAATATTTCAAACTATTTTTCATTTTTAGACATTAGTTATAGTCAACTAGAGATCATAAAAGTTAATTATCTTGTATTGGGTTTAATTACTATTTTTAGCTTGTACCACTTGTCAAATTTAATTTCAGTCAATTTTGCATTTCTTTCAAATTTATGCTTAAATGTCATGTATTAAAATCTCAATATATCTATTAAGTTTCATACGTATTAAACACTAATTGATTATTTTATAAAAAATAGGGTAAAACATATTGGTGAACCCATAAATTTTTCAAGTGTTTCTTGTTTTTATTTTTATCCTAGGGTTTCAGTTAAATTCATGATTTTTAGACATTAAAGATAAATTTGGTCATTCTTTATTATATTTGATTGAGTAATGTTCTAGGATTTATATTTAACCTTTGGGTTTTAAATTGAATTCCTAATTTCTATGCATAAAAAATATTTACTTTTTTTGGTTTTAAATTTCTTTTTTTCTTGCCTTTCCTTTCTTTCTAGAACGATGTTCCAATAATTGTAAAACTCATAGGAGCTATTATTCTAGGAAAAATAGTCTTTAATTCTACCTGATCCATAGTGTGAGAGGTACTACTCTAATACTTGAGAAATTATAAAACACTATTCATGGACTTTAGTTTCCACGTACCTCATGGTATATGAAAAAAGCATAGGATTTTTACTTTTTTAGCCATTGGAAACTCTTGGATGTTTGGTTCTATAGTGTGCCAATAAAAAATTAGACCTAGGATGTTACTCTCAACATACCTAAGACACTAGATAATACAACTATGGGATGATGGAATCTTCCATAATTAGTTCTTCTTCAGA
Organism: Torreya grandis; assembly: GCA_037957365.1. Taxonomy (NCBI): domain Eukaryota; kingdom Viridiplantae; phylum Streptophyta; class Pinopsida; order Cupressales; family Taxaceae; genus Torreya; species Torreya grandis. Next base: position 1,071,239 of record JARHVA010002561.1, on the reverse strand, counting down.
CCTTGTTCATTATTTATGATTGGGATCAATATATCTAAGAGCCTCTAAATCAAACAACCATGTCTAGTTACACCCTTACTTCCATTTTTCAATTTTAAAGTTTCACATAAAAATGATGGATATAATGAATTATTTTTTATGATATATTTTGATTTGAATAGTGAAGTTCATCATATCATTCTCTATTACTTTCCAAGGTGTTATTTGGATTCACTATATTAACATTAATCAAACTAAAATAACATAAAAGGCTAAAATAAATAATGTACAATCTCAAGCCTTCCTCAACTCATATAGTTACAATACTATATCATGCCATGAGTCTCAAATAATACAAGAACCATTAAGGATTTTTTTAACACAATCCATTATGAATTGTAAAAAATAATAGTTGTATATTTTGAAGCTAATAAAGCTAATACAGAGTAATTAAATAAAATTAATGATAAATAATTCATTAAATATATTAATGACCATTTGCATAATATTTATGCATTGCTATACATTTTAAGATATGAAAAAAATAAAATGGATCAAGCATCTATATCATAATAACATTATGTTCCCACTTTAGGTGTTTCACTTTCCATTATTGCTTCTATTACTATATCAACAACTATAATTACATATGTGACATCATCCCTAAGTATTGAGGAATCAAAAGGTTTCCAAAAAATTAATATGCCTTTTTATACACAATAGTCATACAAGCCTCCTTTGATTACTACATATGGTCCATCACCAACCTTGCTTAATACACACTCTCTTGAGTGTATTATTATAGAACTACATGTTGAAGTATCATAATTATATCAAGGTGTCTCTATATCTAGTTATTCAATGGACTCCCATACTTTGATAAATAATCCTTTGTCAATAGAAATAGAATCTTACATGTTACCAACACATTTTGTATCCCCTAAGCTACCACTATTTGAAGGTAAAGGTGATCCTAAACATCATCTTTGATTATTTCATGCAGTATGTTTGGATTATGAATACAATGAAAAATTATTAACTAATCTATTTCCACAAAGCGTCAAAGATAATGTTTTATGATGTTTCTATGATCTTTCACTCTAAAAAATTAACCCTTTATAAAATCATTTTTTAACACACCTCTTTGTTAACATTGGTGAAAAAATGTCATATGTGAAAATGTCTAAACTCAAGCAAGGGTCTAATGAATAAATATTAGTGAATATGTACTTCAATACAAAAATATGATAACTAATATTACCAATTCTATGATGGATATTGAAATACAAAATATCTTCGCACAAATGTTTCTATCACTACTCCACAAATCTATCATGTTTGACAAATTAAAATATTTTGGTGAGTTATTTCATATAGTCAAAGAAAGATAAGTCAATCTCATAAATTTTAAAAAACTAAAGTATGCATCATATTATCCATCTACTTCAAATACTAAATTTCAAATCAAACCAAGATATAAGGTCAAATCTAATTAAATCAAGAATGAAGTAAAAGTAACAATCAATGTAGTATCAAAACCAAAAAATAAGATTCAATTGAAATGTCCTCCAAAGAGGAAATTTTCAAGGTTACCATTACCTAATCATGTATTGTTACATAATTTAATTGATTGTAATCTCATATTTTCTCTCCACTGTTATATGTTGATATGAATAAGCCTTGACATAATGGATTTTATAGTAATGTATATTGTAATTACCACATATGTATCAAAAATTATATAAATAAGTGATATAAGCTAAGGCACAATATACAAGATCTTATCTAGGAAAATATTATTGAGATAAGCACACCCATAGAGGAATCTAGATGACAATAAAATGTCAATGCAAAGTTGAAAATATTCATTAATCCATTTTTTAACCATGGCGCAATAGAGAATATAGATAAGTTAGAGGTATGCCATGCATATAATGTGTCTCCTCATCCTGAAAAATATGGACACCCAATAGATGGAATTTTTAGTACACTTATAGGTAGATTAACATCACATCCTATGATCACATTTGATGACGATTAAGATAGACATGTAGTCTTTATTCAAGCTTATATCAACAAACAATCTATACATAGTGTAATAATTGACAATGGGTCAAGTAGAAATGCATGTATAATGAAAATTAATTACACTTTTAGGTATATAGACTAATATCTACGAGCTACATCAAAATCAGTCAAAAAATTCTATGGACATACATAGAATAATCTTGAGCATAAAGTGCTAGTTCTCTAGGTTGGTTAAGAAATAGTGGCTACTCCATTATTAATATTATTAAGCATATGGGTCTTTAATATGATATTAGGATGCCATTGGATATATAATCTCCATGAAGTGACATCAAGAGTACATCAATGTCTCAAATATATACATTGTAATCAAATGGTCAAAGTTTCAAGCATTCAATATGAATACCCTCTACAATCAATTGTAACTCCTCCTTATTCATAAACACAACCACAATTGGTTATTACACCTATTCAAGGTCATATTATAGAGATATGTATTTCACCTATCAAAGAGAATAGTATAAATATAGTTGTTGCACCTATGCAAGATATTTCTATATAGTCAGTTAAGAGGAGAGTGGTACACCCTCCTAGATAACAAGTTTCATATCAAAGATTTATTCAAAGGTACAAAATATCTTCATCTTATACACTACATCCTAAATTAATAATTTTGATTATTCAATGTATTCTAAAATGAAAATAGGTAGTGAGTGTTGGGTCATTTGATCTAAGTGGTTTTGGTTTGTTGTACATGTTTGTATGGGGTATGCATCTTGTGAGAGACACCACCTTATGAAATATATTAGTACTATAATTAATTACTAAGTTAGTAAGCTAGGGTGTTAGTATTAGTATTGTTATTAAATAATAAAGTTGTTAGTAAAATAGGCTTAGTAATTTTTTTATGAAATTTTACCCATAAGTTAGTTGGGTCCCATGTAACGCCTATGAAAATATTTATATAAGCTTGGGAGGTTGCCTTTGAATAAAATTTGTTAACATTTTTTTTGTTTATTCCTATGTATGATTGTCCCAACATTGGTATCAAAGTATACTTAATTTCCCAAGGAAGCAAAAATGGAGGAGCCATGAGAATTAAAAAATTTACTAAAGAAGCTTTGGTTAATTTATTTTAAACTCTTATTTATTTGTTTGTATGCCCTGAAAGCTTCAAAAATAAATTTGTACAGTTGTTAAAAGTCATTTTGTATGTACCACAATCTAAAAAACATCTTGTATGGCCTGAGATCATACAAAAGTCAATATAATCCTCTTTTTTTATGACTTGAGAGCAATTTGTATTGTCCAAACCCATATTGCATTAGTAGAATTAAGTTATACAACCCATTTTTGTTGTTGTGTGATGTCATACTAAAAAATCAGCCAAAAATACTCTATTTTACAAGCTTACTACCTTTCAAACCCTTCAAAAATCTGATTTGCAAAGCTTATCTACATAATTCTAAGCATTTTTTAGGATCCAAGGCTAGTTTTCAAGTAGAAGTATGGCTTTGTATGGTGAATAGAGGGTGTGATGATTAGAGGGATGACATAATTGTGCTTGTTATGTGCAAACTTTGGTTTTGTTTTCAGTTTTATATATTTTTTTGGGCCCCCAAAAGAGTAAAGTTGCATAGTAATTAGTCAAGTGAAAATAATTACCGTTGTCAAATATTTATTATCATGTATTTTCATAATTGCTTTACAACATTTGAATTTTTTTTCAGTTCTATCAGTCAAACCAAATTCATAGATAAAAATTCTATTTTGAGTTTCAAAAGCATGAAAAGAGGATTTGTTTAAGGGAATGTTTTTTTAAATCATAGGTTATATGTTCAAAATACATACCATTTTCATGTAATGCACATAACTTGTATGTAAATGAGAACAAAGTCCTTTACTCAAATCTTTAAGTGAATGAATAGTGAAAGTGTTTTTTTAAAAAAAAAATAAAATATTGAGAGCATTGAAAATTCAAGGGTTCATAACCCACAAAATTCAATTTACAATCATGTCATTTCACATTCAAAATGCATTGTATGGATATTTTTTTGCTTAGTTAATTTTTTGCCTAGAGTTGGTCACGTAACTAGTCATTTCCTAAGTTTTAAAATGTTCTAGACACACTGGAGTGGTTATTTATTTGATTTTAGGTCTATACATATTATTTTCATGACAAAAATGTATTAAGTGGAGAAACAAGGTGTTATAATGTACATGTGCATTTTTAGTGGAATCTAACACCCTGATTTTTCTCAATGGTTGAAAATATGTTTCACAACCATGGATGTAACACTTTTTTTTACTTGTTCTGTTTGATATCATGTAGTTTCACTTCAAGGTTTATAGGTCCCTAAGGATCTAATAGGCTGACAAAGCGATCATCACAACCACCTTGAGTTAATTACTAAATCAAATATATGGATTTGCTATAACCATAATTATGGATAAGAATTTGTTGTGTTATGTTCAATTTTCATCTTAAATTATTTGATATCCTCAATTAGGATCAAATAGATTTATTTTATTGGTTTTTTAGCTATATAGACTTCTCACCTCTCACCTGATAGGGGGAAGAACTATAAGGCCTTCAATCAGTCATCAATGATTGTATGAGTTAGCAGGTGAGTTGTTAGCACCAATAGTGTTGATAAAAGGTTTATCAACATTATTGGGAATTAGAAAGGTGTGTCATACATAGTACAAAATAGTCACTGGATGGGTTTCTATGTGAGACCTTATGTGGATTAATGTATTTGAGTAGACTTTGATCATGTTCTACTATAATATGGTATAGAATGGTTATATAAGATGAACTTACCCATCATGATGTTCTTCATTCATGCCATAACTTAAAATATATCAGTTTTCAATGGGAAGTTACATTGATTGATCAATAACATGATGTACAATGTGCCATTTTTCAAGGTGTGATAGAGAATTTTGATGACTTCATAGTCATATGCTTGAGATTTTCATAATTTATACCCCTTTGGATCAAGGGTAGGTTTCTAGATCATTTGATCCAAGTGGTTTTTTTTCATTATATTTATTTGTATGGGGCATGCATCTCATGAGAGACACCCCCTTTGGAAATATCTTAGTAATAACATTAATTTTTATGTTAGTAAGTTAGGGTGTTAGTATTAGTATTTTTAGTAAATAATAAATTTATTAGTAAAATATATTAATTATTTTTTTTACAAGATTGCACCCATAAATTAATTGGGTCTCGTGTAACTCCCATGAAAAAGTTTATATAATCTTGAGAGGTTGTAAATGAAATTAACAATGAGATTTTACCTTTGAATCAAGTTTCAACATTATTTCTCCATTTATTCCTATGTATGGTTATCCCAATAGTGAGATATCCCCCTTCTATACAATGGATGCCATTGAGTCACATGCCTTCAAAAGTTACATATCCTACAAGGAGTTCTATGATCAAGGATAAAGATAGTTATTTTATAGCACCCAATTCGCTTTCAGATTTAGAATAATCTACATGCAATTTTTTCTCTTTTATATAAATTTGCCCTCCAAATCTATAATACAGGCACACACTATGGTCCCTCCAGTGATGATATCATAAGATAGTTACTTTCAAATATTTCAAAAAAAAATAAAAATACAAATATGTAAAAAATAAAAAAATTAAAATATTTCAAAAATATAAAAGCATTTAAATTATTCTCAAAAATAAAAAATTAGGACTTAAGTATGACATGAGTTTCTAGTTTAATTATTTATATATGTTATTTATCACATATTTTTGTAAGATAACATATTAACTACTATTTTTTCTAGAATCAACCACGTAATAAAATTATTATTCCCTGACATTTTGGATCTCATTACTAGATCCATATTTAGAGAGGATAAGATTGAATCCAATTCTTGAATATGAAGAAGATACATTGAGAACCTACATAATACTTGTAATACCAATAAAAACTTAAAAAAGGGGGTTATGACAGTCAACATATAAAGAGAAAAATAAAAATATTTAAAATATTCAAAATAAAACAAACTCTTAGTAAAATAAAATAAATATAAATATAAAGTAAAGTAATAATCATAAATAAATAAAATAAATATATGATAATAATAACAATAAAATAGATTTAAATTCTCCCATTAATGGGTTGGTAGTAATAGAGTCAAAGAAGAGTACTAAGTCAAGGTTAATATGGGAACCTCCTAGTCCTAGTTGGTTTAAACTAAATTTTGATGGTGGTTGTAGTGCTAATCTGAGTGCTTTGGGTGCATTATGTGTAGTGAAATATTGTAGTGGGTTGTTAATAAGATAAACTTATATTACATTAATGGATGGGACTAATAATGAAGTAGAAGCCTAGGCTCTAGTAGTTGTACTGGAATTGGTGGTAGCTTATGGAGTGGAGAATCTGGTAATCAAACGGGCCTCTCTAGTAGCGATTCAAGAATTGAAGAAGCATAATGCTAGAGCCTGTAGTATTGTTAATATTCTCACTAAATCATGGTCTCTTTTGAGTAACTTCAAAGAGTGGCAGGGTTGTCATTTTTTTCAGGAGTCTAATAAGGTAGATTTTTTATAGAAAATGTAGGTATATATCAAAGGGAGGATATAAGGAGAGATAATAATAAATAAAGGTGGAAATATTGTGCCTAGGTGGAGTATATTGATTTAAATTGATTCATTGGCATCAGGCTTGCATGTGAAATCATGAGGTTAAATCAATGATGATGGTTATTATGGTTTGGCATGAGAAGTGTTACATACATCAAACAAAGGATTAATTAGTGCATAGAGGTTGTAGTTTTACTTAAGGGAAAGTTTTTTATTATATTATTTATATTTGTGTCATCTTGGTTGTTGGTAAATGGGTGGGGTAATGGAACATACATCTCTAGAAGCTCTAGTGTAACCACTACTATTTGGAAGCAGTGTGAAGTGGGAGATGGGATTCGCTGGTAAGTTGTCTCTATGTAGGTTGAAACATGTTTTATAAGCGCCCTTGGTAGAGATAACATAGGTGGTTGAGTGAGTGTTGGGTGAAGATGCAGCGGGGAATTTTTTTTTGCATGAAGGTAAACTCTAAAATGGTAGCATTATTTGTAATAGATTTGTTAATGGCAGTCTCTAATAAGGCCTTGGTGGTTGAAATGGATTTTTTCATTTTCTTAAAGTATAGGGTGAATTTTTTTGTGTTATAATAAAAATAATTTAGGGGTGAATCAATGTCTTCAAAAAAATCATTCTATTTCACTTAAGCATACATGAACCATTCATACAAACATGAACATTTAGCAAAGCATATGCAATCATACAAGATCATGAAACAAGATAACACATTACATATGTGGGAAACCCTCAATGGGAATAAAATCCAATGATATATAAAAATGGACTACATTACTATTATAAAAAAACCAATATTTATTGAAACACTAACTCCACATGGAGTACCAACCCCAACTAGACACACACCCATTCAATTAGGCTTTAACAAGCAACAACCTACAAGGAGGCACCAACCCCTTAGATGAATTAGCACCAAATTAGACACCTAAATTTTTTTATCACCTTTGTAAAACCTTGTTTCTCACAAAATAGATGATAATCACCTTCTTTATCTCTTATCATTCTTCTATCTCTCTCAAACTGCCTTCGAGGATTTTTCCCTCAACTAGGTCTCTTCAAGACTGATTAGGTCATATGACTTGATATTCATATAAAAACACACTATTAAATATTAATTAAATATCCTATACACTCCTATTATGTTATGAAATACCTCCTTCTACTCAATAATGTGTTATTTCATTCACTTACACTCAACTTTTTTTATTTCACAAATAAGCCTAAAATTGCCTTGTATATATACAAGCCTCTTGCTCATACACATCTTGGTCAGATAAACACATTTAAATAATTATATTTTACACATAATATTCCTTATTAAATTTTATAATTAATAATAAACCATTAAATTAGATTGGACATAACTTAAATAGACCAAATCTTTCTTTTAGGCCTTAATGAGACCTAATTCAATTAGGCCTTCATTAGTACACGTTGCCCTTTGATATTATTGGAACACATTAAAAATAAAAAAATGGAAGTAAAATTTAAATAACACTCAAATATACCCCCAATATTTTCTTATATTATTAACAATACATTTTACATCAAATCACTACTTGAAACCCCTCATTAGTACTCAGTTATTTTAGGCCTGTGTACACCAAAAATTTGCCTTTCAATACTAAAGCTCAAAATCACTTAAACCACTAAAAATGATAAAAAATTGCATATATATAGTCTATATGACCTAAATTTCATCACCATATTCTTGAAACACTTTAACTTAAGGTAAAAAGGCTTAAACTCATCTCTTTAGTATGCTCACTCAGAACTGTCAGGACTATAAAAAGTCAGTCATGAAACTAATGGACATCCAACACCTGAAATGACACTGTAAATGATTATAAATAAATTAAAAATATTATATAATATATTTAAAAAAAATCAATCACAAAAACCATAATCTCTAATATCAAACATTGGTCTTGCAGACCAATCTCTTGACTTGATCTCACACAGTCGTGTTTGAACTAGACAAGCCAATTTGGCTTCAAATTTTCAACCTCTTACACTAAATTAAAAGATTTAAAAAATAATTAATATGAAATTAACATAAAAAAATACATTACCATATGCATTATACACTTCAACTCAGGTCATATAACCTCAAACTCATCACTGGAACTTGCTCATTCAAAACTGCTAGTTTTCTTCAAAGATAAGTCATGGTGACTTTGAAATACAACACCTATGTAGATACATTCAATATAATCCTAATGGATTTAAAATATTATATTAAATATCCATGCCATATTAAAACATAAAAATCATATGGTTTAATGGCAACTATTGGTCTTACAGACTAATTTATTGACTTCACTATACATAGACCTCACTAAGTCAGACAATTCATTTTGGATTCATCATTTTCACAATTATACATAAATTTAAAGCTCTCTAACTAGAATTAATAAGACATACCAGTATCAAACATCATCTCCATGTAATTTTTTTAATATTTGTATCATGAAAACACATTCCAATTCATGTTCTCACTACTGCTTGGGTTTTTCACTGTTCGCACCATTAGACCTATTAGTGATTGGCTAACTTGGATGACTGGTTTAGCACACTTGAGGAATAAAACCTATATATAAAACTTTATGTACATAAAACATGATTCTCTACATTATTATTCCATCCATTTTCTTACCATGTCTAATGCAACTTTTGACTTCTATAACTTCTTCAGAAATAAGCCTATAACTCAACATTTTCTCTCTCCTCTCTCTAAAAAATACCACTCAAAGGTAAATGGAATAGTATAATATAAGATAAAATATCTTACTTGATCATACCAATCCATCTTGATCACTTTTGAGAAACATATTCAACATCGGGTCTTTATCAAGGTTCTAAGAGGGGTTAAACCTATTTTCACTCTTGATGATCATTCATAAAGCATAACCCCTCAATAAAAAAACTAATGCCTAGAATTTTGAGATTTGCCCCTTACTCATATACCATGAATAGATAAATTTACCATTAAATTTTTTGATGAGCTAATGAGCATAATAAAATCTTTCTTGGGTTGAGAACCCTTTACTCTGAGCACTCAAGAGACCTCAAAATAAATTTTCATGCCTTGTCCTTCAAAATATGACCTCAAACTACATGAAAAAACTTAAAAAAACATACCTCACCTCTAAAAATTCTTACATTATCTCAAAAACCTTTAAATCTAATCATTACCCCTTATTAGGCCACACTGTCTCTCTTTGCTCACTTAGACTTTGACCTACAAACTAAATTAGGCCTTAAAGTTGACATTTATGACACTTTCCATGCACTCTCCACCACTCTCAGATACTTAAAAAACCTCATAAAACCTCTCATGCCTCTCTACATCAATCTTACCAAGTCATAATACTCATATCTTCTCACAAGGACTTTACATTCCATGACTAGTGCCATGACTTGGGTTCTTAAGTACTTGAAACTTGACAACTAACCTTGAAACACTTTTGAAAGTTTCCACACTTTAAAAACATGATCACATAATTCCAAAAAAACTCTTATAATCTTGTGCTTACTTAATTCATCAAACTTCACTATGCACACCTTCTCACAGGGTCTAGACTAGGCTTCTCAAGATACCTTGTACTCAATAAGTAGTATTCAAACATGTTTACCTCAATGATATCAAACAAGAACACTCTTTAAACAACACACACCACTGAAAAAAAAAATATTTTTATCAACATTATCTCATGAGCTCATGCAGACCTAAAACCTCATACCCATGATTTAATGCTCACTTGATCATCATATCTCTTTGTGACAACACTGATAACTTCAAGCTGGCCTGAACCTTGACATCATCTAATAAAAGAGAAATTAGTTGCCTTAAAATTTGCTCTTGTATTTAAATTATGTTTTGTCTTCAAATTGTATCTTGAATTAAAATTCTCTCTTGCCTTCAAATGTAGCTTGTCACATGGATTCTTTGTCACATCAAGCACACAAGCTCATGCCTTAAAGACCACTCACCATGCATCTTCACCAGATACAACTTGACATGAATGACATTAATAAAATAAACCTTGTCATCAATGAAAAAATTTCTCAACAAACTCCCCCTTTATCATAATGGCAAACATAATATGACATGATCATTCTCATTTCCTCTATTCTAGTATTTATCCCCCTTTGACATTAATGACAAAGGGTCTTCCACAATTTCTATCACACCTTTTTAAAATAAAATCTCAATACATAGAATATGAATCATTATAATAACATACTCCCCCTTACTCCATGCATACCTCCATCAAATGAAATCATATCATAAGACCACTTATCAACATAGATTAAACTCAGTCAACATTCTTCATGATAGCTACCAAACTCTTGATATCTACTAAAGAAATAGTAACCCCCCTTTATCTCTTTCATGCTTGTCAACAACTACGCTTGGAGATTATGAAAAACCTAAATATCTCTCACTTAAACCAAGCATCCACCATGATTTTGCTAACTAAAAAATGTCTCCTTTAAGTCTAATGGAGTCATCCCTTTCCATATAACACTAAAACAACACAAACTCAAGAGATTCCCAAATCTCCATGCTCTCCTAAGACTGAATATCCTTTAGGATGTTTTTAGGCTTGACCTCTTCATCATTTTATTGATAATAATATGAGTTGATAACATACATTCCTAACTTGATTTCAAATCTAAAGTATGCTCTACCATAATAAATAGTCCACTTGGGCTTGTAGACTGATCATGACTCACCTTTATTATTTTTGGTTTCCACACATACATTTTCCTTCTCTCTTACATTCTAGGGACTTCAAACCTATTATTTTAACTTGATGGCCTTATAAATCTATTAGGACATAATCTTGAAATATATCCCACATTATGACAACTATAGAAAATAACCTCATTCATACCTCTTGACTGATGATTCCATTAATAATTCCATGCACATTCATTTTTAGAGGGTTTTCTACACTCTCTTACTTTATGACTAAACTAATTGCATGAAAAATAGTAACCATTGAATGAATTAGCATACCTCATAAAATTAGGTTATCTAATTAGTCTCTTTATGTTGATCTTCTTGTATTGATTAGTCTTCTCCTTGACTTGAGACACCTCTTTTTTCTCTTATTTGAAACCAAAACCTACCTTATCACTTGTAGACTTTTGACTACTCAAGATGTTATCTAGGGCATCAATACTCTTTTTAAACTTCATAAAGGTCTTAAAATTGATATATGCTTGATCCAATTCAGATTTCAAGGATTCATTTCAGTTCCATACCTGGTGCATTCTTCCTCTTTAGCCTTTAGGCTTGTGGTTACTATCTCCATCTGAGTTTCAACTTGATTGATGATTCATCATGCTACTTGGATGTGTTGCTTAGTCTATTTTCAAACAAAACAATATGTTCTTCATAGTCCTTAACTAATGATATTAGTTTTTGATTCTTTTTTCTTTGGAACTTTAACTCCTCTAGAGCACTCAACAATTCTATCTCAAGGTTCAATTTAGCCTATTCTTCGTCATCCATAAGGTCTTTTATTTTTGAGCAACCCTTATTGTCTATTTATATAGCCATGAATAAGGTTTCATTTTTGTCATGTTCATTATTGTTATCATCACTATAAGATGTACTTGTGTCACTTACATCAGATAAGCTATTATCTTTTTTGGTATAAAAACTTATCTTGTTCTGAAATGACCCTTTATTGCCTTCATAATTATTGAAATATTTCTTGCTTTTGTCAAGCTTATATATATTATTATCATCAACATGATGTTAATCATGTTATTCATCATGATTAGTCTTATCATTTTTAGGACACTTAGATGCAAAGTGACCAATATTACCATAGTTGAAACATTTGAAAGGTAACTTACCCTTGTACTTACTAGATCTAAACCTCAATTTTATAGTAAACATGGCTATCAATTCATCATCATAAATATATAAACATACCTCATCCTTGAATGTATTGAATTTTAAATTCTTCTTAGTTTTGAATGATACTTCCTTCTTGGGAGGTCTTCCTTCATTTGTTCGCATCTCATAGGTAGTTAAGATGCCTTGAAGCCCATCCATCTGAAGCGTGTCTAGATCTTGTATTTTTTCTACTATAGACACCTTTGAATCAAATTTAGTAGTTAGGTATCTCAATACCTTTTCTACAACTGTAGACTCTATCACTTCTTATTTGAGACCTCTAATGATATTGACAACTTCATCAACCCTTAACATGTAGGATGCAATGCTCTCATCTTCCTTCATACTCAGACTTTCAAACTACCTCTTATGAGTCTATAATTTATCCATCTTCACCTTGGTGTGTCCTTCATAGATAGTCTTCAAATTTTCCCATATGACCTTTGTTTACTCATAAAGCATCACCTTCACAAACTCTACATCTGATAGGCCACATAGAATGGCATATATTACATTGGAATTGCTCTCACTTTCCTTCTTGCTTGATGCATCAGTTGGTGGTGTAGAAGGTAGAGTGTATCCATCCATAATTATCTAGCATATGTCATGGCACATTGACATTAGATATATCATCATTCTAATGTTCCAAAATGCATAATTAGTCCCATTTAAGAATATATCCTTGCTGGTAGAGAAACCACCTTGAACTTGATTACTAGCCATCCTTGCTTCTAGGATCTCCTTTACACTATTAGGCCTACTTCAAAGGATATGATTTGATAAGAATTATTTGAATCAAAATAAATAAGAGGGGGGGGGTGAATAACTATCTTTAAAATAATTATTCAATTACATTTAAGCATACATGAACTATTCATACAAAAATGAACATCTAGTAAAGCATATGCAATCATACAAGATCATGAAACAAGATAACACATGACATATGTGGGAAACCCTCAAGGGGATGAAAAACCATTGATATTTTAAAATTTAATATAGTCATATAATACAAAAACCAATCTTTAGTGAATAAACAACTCCACATGGAGCACTAACCCCAACTAGTCAAGTACCCACTTAACTAGGATTTAGCAAGCAACAACCTGCAAGGATGCACCAACCCCCTAGATGAATTAGCACCAACTCAATGACCTGAAATTTTTTATCAAATTAATAAAATGTTTTTTCTCACACAAAAAATTATGATAAGCTTCTTTAGCTCTTCTCACTCTTTTATCTCTCTCAAACTGCCTTCTAGGCTTTTTCACTTAATTAGGTCTCTTCAAGATTGATTAGGTCATATGACCTTGAGATTCATATGAAAACACAATATAAAATATTCATTAAAAATTATCTACACTCCTATGATGGTCTACAAGACCTCCTTATTATGAAAAATCTGTTATTTCATTCGCTTATGCTCAACTTTTTTTTTCACAAATAGGCCTAAAACTACCTTGTATATATACAAGCCTCTTGCTCATAAACCTCTTGGTCATCCACCCACACTTGAATAGTTATATTTTACACACAACATACCTTAGGTAAATTTTCAAGTAATAATCAACCATTAAATTAGGTTGTCCTTAAATCAAATAGACCAAATCCTTCTTTTAGGCCTTAAGGAAACCTAATTCAATTAGGCCTTAATTTGTACATGTTACCCTTTGATCTCTTTAGAACACTTTTAAAATAAAAAAATGGAATTAAAACTTCATATATCACTCAAATATACCCATAATATTTTATTCTTGGCTCAACAAGACATTTTAAAACAAATCACTACTTGAAACCCCTCATTAGTACTTTGTCCTTTTAGGCCTGTGTACACTAAAAATATATCTTTTAATATTGAACATCAAACTCACTTAAGTCACTAAAAAATTATTAAAAAAGTACATATATAGATTATATATGACTTATGGTCATCACCATATGCTTTAAACACTTAAAATTAAGTAAAATATGCTTAAACTCATCTCTTTAGTATGCTCACTTAGAATTGTCAGGTTTGTAAAAAGCCAGTCATGAAACTACTTGACATCTAACACATGAAAAGACAATTTAAATGATTATAAATACATTAAAAATATTATATAACATATTTATAACAACCTAAATAATAAAAAACATAATCTCTAATATCAAACATTGGTCTTACAGACCAATCTCCTGACCTTATCTCACATAGTCTTGTTTGAACTAGACAATCCATTTTGGCTTCAAATTTTCAACATCTTACATTAACTTATAAGATTTTAAAAAGAATGAACAAGAATTTAAAGTCACAAAAAACATTACCATATGCATTAGACACTTCAAATCAGGGCATAGAGCCTTAAACTCATCACTATAACTTGCTCACTTAGAACTGCCAATTTTGTTCAAAGACTAGGCATGGCGACTTTGAACTCCAACACCTATGTAGAAAAATTAAAAAGACTCATGATGTATTAAAAATATTCCATGACATATCCATACCATCTTAAAACATAAAAATCATATGATCTAATGGTAACTATTGGTCTTACAGACTAGTTTGTTGACCTCACCATACACATACCTCACTGAATCAGACAAGTCATTTTGGCTTCATCATTTTCAGCACTATACCTAACTTCCAAGATCTCTAAAAAGAATGTATAAGAAATACCAGTCCCAAATAACATCTCCATCCACTTTTTTCATATTTTTATCATGAAAATACATTATAATTCATATTTTCACTAATACATTAATATTTCACTATTTACACCATTAAACCTATTAGAGATTAGCTAACTTAGATGAATGATTTACCACACTTGAGGAATATAAATTGTCCAAAAACCATCATGGAAATAAAACATGAGTCTCTACCCTCTTTCTTTAATGCAACTTTTGACTTCTACAACAAACTATTTAGAAACAAACATGTAACTCAACATTTCTCTCTCCTCTCTCTAACTAATACCCCTTGGAGGTACCTGCAAGATTATAATACAAGATCCAATAGATTACCTAAGCATACTAATCCATCTTGAGAAATTTTGAGTAACATATTCAACATTGGGTCTTTATTAGGGTTACAAGAGGGTTTAAACCTATTTTCACTCTTAGCGATCATTCATAAATCATAACCCCTCAATCCAAAAAATAATGCCTAGAATTTTGAGCTAGGAACCTTCCCCATCTACCATGAATATATAATGTTCCAATGCAAAGTCTTATAAGCTAATGAGTGTAAGAAAATCCTTCTTGGGTTGAGAACCCTTCATTCTAGGCACTTGAGAGACCTCAAAACAACTTTGCATGCCTTATCCTTCAAACTATGACCTCAACTGCATGAAAAAACTTGAAATAACATACTTCACCTATAAAAATTCTTACATGAGCTCAAACACCTTGAAATATGATCATGAACCCTCATTAGGCCATACTCTCTTTATTTTCTCACTTAGAATTTGACTTGCAAACCACATTAGGCCTTTAAAATGACCTTCATGCCTCTTTTCATGCACTCTCTACCACTTTCACATACTCAAGTAGCCTCTCATGCCTCTGTGCATCCATATTACCAATTAATCATAGTCATATCTTCTCATGGGGACTTTACATGTCATGACTAGGATTTTTAGGAACTTGAAATTTGATAACTGACCTTGAAACACTTTTTAAAGTATATACACTTTAATTACATGATCAAACAATTCCAAACAACCTCTCAGAAGCTTGTGATTACTTAATTAATCAAACTTCACTATGCACACCTTCTCACAAGGTCTAGACTAGGCTTCTCAAGACACCTTGTACTCAAGAACTAGTATTCAAACATGCTTACCTCAATGATATCAAACAAGAACACTGTTCAGACAACACTCTCACACTACTGCAAAAATCTCTTTCTGATCAGCATTCTCTTATGACTTTATATAGACCTAGAGCCTCATAACCATGCTTAAATTATCACATGATAATCATACCTCTTTGTGACAACACTAACAACTTCAAGCTATCTTGAACCTTGACATCAACCTTAACATCAAACATTAGAAGAGACATTAGTTACCTTGAAATTATCTCTTGCCTTCAAATGCATCTTGTCACATGACTTCCTTATCACATCAAGCACACATGCTCATACCTCAATGACCAATCACCATGCATCTTCACCAGATGCACATTGACATTAATTACATCAACCTTAACATCAATGATAACACTTCTCAATATTTGGATGAAATAGATAAGGTAGATGCTGGGTTGTTTAAAGCTTTGCCTTTTTTGGGGAAAGATGGTCTCAATGTTATTTCCATATCATTTTTAGGGCCTTTTAAGTGAGGTTTGTGACCCTATTTAATTTGGTAGAGGATTTGGATGGGTTGTGCTCCTGTCAGTCATCACTAAAGCATGAACATAGTGTGCTTATACCAAACTTGGTAGCACTTAAATCCCCCATCCCTAAGTTGAAGTCATAGTGAAAGGTGTGCAGGTCTCTTGAGTAGGTTGTTGATGTTAAATTTATAGCTCAAGGCCTTAGTAGAGGTATGTTCACAACTCCATGATGGATGGGTAAATGATGGCTAAAGGATAATTCTTCAATTAGAGTAGGTAAGTTGGATCAAGTGTTCAAGAGGTACCATTGGGTATTGAAACCCAAGAAGAAGTGGTGGAGGCTCCATCAAGTGGTCCTCTGAGTCCAATAACTGGGAAAAATATTTAGGCTATGATGTTAGAAGGGAGTGCTTTGTTAGATAGTGAAGTGTTAAGTCTAAGCTGGGGCAATAAGTCTTCGGTGTTTCTTGACTAACTAGCATTAAGGCTCATGGTTTATTTTTATTTTGGTATAGCTGATTGATAGTGTGAAACGTATGATTGATAATATTAGATTTTATAATATGTTATATAAATGTCAATGGAGATTAACTAATACAATATATATTATTAATTGGTTGTTTTGTGGTGTGCTCTATTTTTCTTGGTCATATGCCTTATTAGATTTTTCTTTTAAGCAGGGTCGGTAATCTTATTATCTAATTTTTATTCAAGCAAGGGTCCCACCAACCCTGATATCTATCTAATAAAATAAAATAAAATAAAATTTAATATTAAATATAAAATAATAAAAAACATAATAATAAAATATTGATTTTATTTATTTAATTTTTATTATGTTTTTATACTTTGTACCATGTTATTGTTGTTGTTATTATTATATTTAATATTACATTCTAATCTATTTTAATTTAATTTTTATTTTTAAATTAAAAATTTCATTTATTTTAATTTAATTTTTAAAATTTATTACTATTATTTTATTTTTATTTATTTATTTATGATTATTACTATAATTTATATTTATTATTATTTTATTTTATAATTTAATATTTATTTTATTTTGTTTTACTTTTGTTTTAGTTTAATATTAGTATATTTTATTAATTTTTTTTTTCTTTTTCTCTTTATATGTCGACCGATTTAGTCCCTCCCCCATCCCCCCTAAAATTTCAAGTTTTTGTTTGTATCATAAGTACTATTTAGGATCTTGATGTATCTTCTTCATATTCAACCATTGGTTTTAATCTTCTCTTCCCTAAAGATGTATCTAGTAGTGAGATCCAAAACATCAGAAAATAAAAATAATTTTATTTACATAGTTGTTTTAAGAACATTATTTATTATTACACTGTGAAAAAAATTATCTCAAAATAAAAAATATATGATATTATTTTTCATACAAACATGAATTTCATGAATTATATGAGTTTGATGCAAGACATACATCTTTTACATGGATTCCTAGATGTATTCTCTCCTACCTAGTTTAGATTATAAAACAAGATTTTATATGATGAACTAGTCATATACACTTGACAAATACAACTCATGGCTCTCCATTTAATTTAGGAGTCTTGCCATTGTAAATAGGCTCACATTTTCCATCTCATTATGCCTAAATTTTTATCCTATAGTCTGACCTTAGTATTATGATTACCTACATCATGTTGGAACCCAAATTTTGGCTAAGTCCTTTGGTAAAGACACGCAATGTAGAAGAGGCACGATGTGAAATAATCATGGCTTAGAATAATCATGATGCAGAAGACCATGGTGCAAGAGTTTAGGAATAGGAACATTATTTATTATTACACTGTGAAAAAAATTATCTCAAAATAAAAAATATATGATATTATTTTTCATACAAACATGAATTTCATGAATTATATGAGTTTGATGCAAGACATACATCTTTTACATGGATTCCTAGATGTATTCTCTCCTACCTAGTTTAGATTATAAAACAAGATTTTATATGATGAACTAGTCATATACACTTGACAAATACAACTCATGGCTCTCCATTTAATTTAGGAGTCTTGCCATTGTAAATAGGCTCACATTTTCCATCTCATTATGCCTAAATTTTTATCCTATAGTCTGACCTTAGTATTATGATTACCTACATCATGTTGGAACCCAAATTTTGGCTAAGTCCTTTGGTAAAGACACGCAATGTAGAAGAGGCACGATGTGAAATAATCATGGCTTAGAATAATCATGATGCAGAAGACCATGGTGCAAGAGTTTAGGAATAGGAACATTATTTATTATTACACTGTGAAAAAAATTATCTCAAAATAAAAAATATATGATATTATTTTTCATACAAACATGAATTTCATGAATTATATGAGTTTGATGCAAGACATACATCTTTTACATGGATTCCTAGATGTATTCTCTCCTACCTAGTTTAGATTATAAAACAAGATTTTATATGATGAACTAGTCATATACACTTGACAAATACAACTCATGGCTCTCCATTTAATTTAGGAGTCTTGCCATTGTAAATAGGCTCACATTTTCCATCTCATTATGCCTAAATTTTTATCCTATAGTCTGACCTTAGTATTATGATTACCTACATCATGTTGGAACCCAAATTTTGGCTAAGTCCTTTGGTAAAGACACGCAATGTAGAAGAGGCACGATGTGAAATAATCATGGCTTAGAATAATCATGATGCAGAAGACCATGGTGCAAGAGTTTAGGAATAGGAACATTATTTATTATTACACTGTGAAAAAAATTATCTCAAAATAAAAAATATATGATATTATTTTTCATACAAACATGAATTTCATGAATTATATGAGTTTGATGCAAGACATACATCTTTTACATGGATTCCTAGATGTATTCTCTCCTACCTAGTTTAGATTATAAAACAAGATTTTATATGATGAACTAGTCATATACACTTGACAAATACAACTCATGGCTCTCCATTTAATTTAGGAGTCTTGCCATTGTAAATAGGCTCACATTTTCCATCTCATTATGCCTAAATTTTTATCCTATAGTCTGACCTTAGTATTATGATTACCTACATCATGTTGGAACCCAAATTTTGGCTAAGTCCTTTGGTAAAGACACGCAATGTAGAAGAGGCACGATGTGAAATAATCATGGCTTAGAATAATCATGATGCAGAAGACCATGGTGCAAGAGTTTAGGAATAGGAACATTATTTATTATTACACTGTGAAAAAAATTATCTCAAAATAAAAAATATATGATATTATTTTTCATACAAACATGAATTTCATGAATTATATGAGTTTGATGCAAGACATACATCTTTTACATGGATTCCTAGATGTATTCTCTCCTACCTAGTTTAGATTATAAAACAAGATTTTATATGATAAACTAGTCATATACACTTGACAAATACAACTCATGGCTCTCCATTTAATTTAGGAGTCTTCCATTGTAAATAGGCTCACATTTTCCATCTCATTATGCCTAAATTTTTATCCTATATTCTGACCTTAGTATTATGATTACCTACATCATGTTGGAACCCAAATTTTGGCTAAGTCCTTTGGTAAAGACACACAATGTAGAAGAGGCACGATGTGAAATAATCATGGCTTAGAATAATCATGATGCAGAAGACCATGGTGCAAGAGTTTAGGAATGGGAAGACCCAATTATAGAATATGCATAATAAATGGAGAACCCAAGAATGAAGGGCTAAAAATAGTAATGGAAGACTTGGGGATAATGCCATAAGTAGGAGATGGTTAGGGAGTTATTATTAGGGATGAAACAAATGAAATCATGCAAAAATGTAACACCAACCTAAGAGAAGATAGGCACTCATCAATGAGAATCCAACATCAAAGGGGGAATATAGGGGCACAAAGGCCTGGGTCCTTAGGGAAATAATGTAAGTGGCTACCATAACTCTGATTCCATTGAAGGTCGTTGGTGAGTCACTAAGAGTGTAATTATTATTATAACTACTTGGTCAGGAAAAAACCAAGTATAAATACCCCTAATTAGATATTTGTAATGTTGTTGATTATTATTTCATTGATGTGATTGAGGATACCATTGTGATATTTTTATTGTACTCAAGTAGATAGCAGATTTGTGTGATTGAGTTGCACCATACATATGTTTATGTAACTTGTGAATCTATTATAAATATGAAGAATAAAATCTGTGTTACTTTAATGTTATCATGTGGATTATGGAAACAATATTTTTGGTCATCTTAATCAAGTTTTTTCATTTAATTGAATTTATGCCCATAATGACTATGTATTTCTTTTTCTGGTTAATCTTTTAGTAAAGTGGATGTTTGAGTGTTGGTATATGTTAAATACACCTTTGGACAACCAAGCCAATGAGAACTGGTCCCTTGCTATGTGATTTAGGTGAGCACATGAGAAATATAAGTCTTATGTGACATGCCAACATGCCAACATGCCAACACATTAGGTTTTAATCACTTTTGTGCATCCACCTAAAAAAGTTATGCCTAGATAGAAAATTATCCCAACATTTTGGTTCCATTACCAAGACCCGTAGCACTTATTTGCATAATGGTGGAAAATGCTTGAGTGTGTTTCCCTCGAGAATATTTAATGATGGATTAATAGTTTTGAATATAAATTTGATATACTATTTCTTCAACCAAGATTTTTTGCACGTACATGGGTTGAAAAAAATCTATATAATTCCTTGTATGAGACTTTCTTTATGGAGGTACCTATTCATCTACATGCTTGGATCACAGTCTATGCTCAAGACTGGTTGAGAAATCATGGATAAAATATGGCTTGAACATTAGAGATTTAGATGGTTTTATCACACTTGGGAGTTCCTTGGATGTAAAATGTTGATGTTTGGTGGCAAGGGGTGTTAAATAGTTACATCTTGGATTACACAGTTTTAACTTATTCTTGTCTAGAAGAAGCTTAGTTCTAGTTTTTCTAAGAACTAAGTGATTAATGTCTCAATCATTTACCTCTAGAGGTGAAGAATATTTTTATTTACTCTAGACTTTAGAATTTTCCCATGGAAGGATAAACTCCTCCTTGCATGAGTAACATAGTTGGTGGGGGAATGTAGGGCTACTTGTGAAAAATTGTTGGTTCGATATGGTATCCAGTTAGAGGGAGTTATGGAAGTGAAAATATGATGAAGCGTAATGAAATATTATAGGTGGAAGTGACATAGGAATGGGATGAGAGGAATCAAGAAGTGTTATAAGGATTCATAGGGAAGCAAAAGAGCATAAGGAGGACTCTCTAACTTTCAAACCACAACCAATGCCAACTCTAGTATATTCTAGAGAAGCAAGCCAAGAAATGGTGATTGAAGAACTTGAGTTGAACTACCCAGTTCCCAAACCATAGTGCAAGCTCATGATTTGGATTTAGAAAAACTAACTATACACAACTAGGATATAAACACCATAGAACTAGAGACTTAACCTGTCAATGAAACCTTAGTTGAACAAGTTTTAGAAACTACTGTATTAACTCTTTCTTTTCCTTTACAAAGTAATTCCATGGCCCAACTTGGCATTCCTAGTGGACCCAACATAAGTGGTGGGAAAAATACCATCATGACCATAGTGACTCAACCTACCATAGTGCCTAATGTCTCAAGTGTTTCTACTACTTCTAGAGGCATGGGAGGTGGACTAGGTGGTGGTTCGACTAGTGGACTATAAGGAGGTGTAAGAGGAATTTTGGCCTTTCCCCCAAGGAACATGAGGGATCAAAAGTTATTCTTAGTATCCACCATTTCAAAAACCTTAACCACCCACCATCTACTATGAAATGATGCTCCATTTTCCAAATTATCAAGGTGTGGAGAATGCCGTAGAGCATGTTCACAAGTGTGAACTTATCTAGTGAGTGTATAACATGACTTATTATGAATGGAAAGCCACTTAATTTTAAACCACCCTTTTGGAATGTGTATATAATTGGTACTAAAAATTTTATCCTTAACAAGAAATTATTGATTATGATTAATTTAATGTAGTATTCCTCTAGGAATTCTTGACGCTGGAAAGTGCACCCAGTTGGCAGGAAAAAAAGTCCCTGCCCTCTCCCCACAACATGGAAACCCCTCTCTCACCTGTGGGATGGAGAAGTAGGAGAGGAGAGTCTCTAGGTATGGGTTAGTTCCCTCTGATGTATCTTGTTTATTTCAGGCAACAAAATTTACGTACAGGTATATATATATACACAGCTAAAAACTGGGGGGGAGATGAAAAGGGAGAAGAAAAAACATGAAAACAAACAACCTACTCTAAAGAGGTGATACACCAAAATAAAGGTTGATCTTCCACATCCACTCTCAGAATCAAGAAAAATGCAAATATACTCTACACATCTAGCAGAAGAACCAGGCTGCTAAGACTAACAGGGAGGCTATGATGGAAAATACATAACAAAGGTTTACCAAGGTGCTGTGGAATGCACAGTTATAAGCAACTTCCTCTATTCTGTCCTTTTCAAATATTGCTCTTCTCCTTTTAGCTACAGGAATGATCCTTGTAGATGACTGGTCTGTTGGCATTACCCCGTGAAAGCATTGAAAATAATGACTAAACACAAATAATACTCATGACATACACAAAAAATCTATCCAAGATGGAGGCAAAATTGTATTTTATTGATTCAGGTGGAGAATTTGGAGAGCTGTGCTCTTTACAAAATTGGAGGAGATCCTTCAAAATGACCAAGTCTACGTATTTATATGGAAAGAGCCAAGAGGAGCTCTCATTGGCTTTTGCTTGCAAGTGGTAGCCTTAGTCTTCATTGGGAAGAGGGAAAATACTGTAGATGATGTCATAAGTCTGCTGGGACCATGCTTGTTGCCTCATTTTGTGCATTGTTTTGCTCCTCCGGTGGTTGGGTGGGCCTTTTCCTGTATTCTGTAGGGCTTTTTTGCCACCTGATGTTGTGGGTGGTAATTTTACCACCCACTATCGTTGACTTCATGCAGAAATTTTGTCGATGTCGGTCGATTTACTACCAACCACGGCAGTTTTGCCTACGTCGGCCGAATTAGCTACTGAGCGCAGCAGTTTTGTCGATGTCGGCTGATGTTGACGGCCTCCTTTTCTCTACCAGCTACTTCACATGGAAATTTTGCTGCCCATTGCTTGTGTGTAGGCGGTCTCTTTTTTCCCACTGATGTTGTGGGCGGTAATTTTGCCGCCCATTGCATAAAACTTGAATTTTTTACGGGACCTAGACAATTGAACCATTGACTTGAACCTTTTCCTTTGAACTGAGCATGAACCTGAAGATGGACTGCAACCTAAAATTGACTGGACTTGCAAAAGCAGGTGTAGAAGGTGACCGAGATTTTGCCAGAGGGGCAAAATTGGGTCAACAAATTGGTGACTCATAGGGTAAGCGTGCCTGCTATGCCTAGAACCTAGTTGCCTTACATTCCATTGGGTGCGGAGTCGAATGATGAATTTGAAGAGAGTTCACAATAGCTTTGATAATTCCAAAATCAAATACATAGAATTTACCTCCAAACGAAGGGAAACACACAAGGCTAAAAAATAACTAACTGTGCAAACTACACTTAGAGAAAACAAGGAAGAAAATAAGGGAAACTATGTACAGTCGAACCAAAAAATCAGTGGCAATGCTTCAGATGTATCCCATTAATTAGGATACATAGTTCTTCGCCATCTGACCTAGAGAGCTGGAATGCATTATGCTGCTTGCACTGAGTAATCATGTATGGAGCGCTCCAGAGGGCATCAAATTTTGCATGTCTTTTGGGCTTAGCTCTGTCTTCGTCCCATTTTAAGACAATGTCTCCTTCAGCAATTTTTTTTGACAAAGATTTCTTATTAAAATGTCTTTTCATCTAATGTAGGTGACTGATCATAGAGACCATGGCCCGATTCCTTACCTCCTGGAGCTCCATTAGTTCACACAATCTGACCTCTATGCTGCTTCCATCTTCTAACTGCAGCTGATGAGCGAGGTCCAGTGCTAGCAATTCGAGTGAGATGGGAAGCCTTACTTCCCTTCCATACACAAGCATATATGGAGAATTTTTGGTTACTCTCTTCGGAGTGATTCGATCGGCCCATAAAGCTGTCTTCAACTTGGCATGCCAAGTTCTCTGATTTTCTTCCATGGTCCTCTTTATAATTCTAATCAGATTTTTGTTAGTGGACTCAGCCAACCCA
This sequence comes from Torreya grandis, assembly GCA_037957365.1. Classification (NCBI taxonomy): domain Eukaryota; kingdom Viridiplantae; phylum Streptophyta; class Pinopsida; order Cupressales; family Taxaceae; genus Torreya; species Torreya grandis. The sequence goes on along the minus strand of JARHVA010002561.1, from coordinate 1,046,171 downwards.
TTCCCCTATGGGTAGTAATTTGATGAAGTAATGAGGTATACACCATACCTTAGCGCCCACTCACTAGTTTTGGTTCCCAAAAAAACCAAGGCATTGTCTAAAATTATAGTGGCTGGGACCCCAAAACATGTCACTAAGTCCTCATAGAAATCCAGGACTGCGCTTTCATTCGCTTCCTTCAAAGAGATGGCTTCCACCCACCTGGTGAAAAAATCTATAGCAGTCAGGACCCATTTGTGTCTAGCACTGGAGGGAGGATTGATTATCCCTATGAAATCCAAGCCCCACTACATGAATGGTTGTTCAACTTGAATAGGCTGTAGGGGCATGGCAGCCAATCACTGTTTTCCATCAAAAGTGCACACTTCTAGCACTTCCTTACCCAGGCATAGGTATCTTTGAAAAGAGTGGGCCAGAAATAGCTAGCTCTCATTATTTCTGCTGCTGTGGTCTTAGGGGCGAAATGGCCGCCTGCTGGCCCATCATGAAACTCAGCCAATACTTTATCAGCCTGACTAGGGTCAATGCATCTCAAGAGAACCCCAGAGAAATCCTTCCTAAATAATATCCCACCGATCAAAACATAAGGAAGGGACTAAAGTTTAAAATACCTTCTTCCAGCCCTACTGAGACCCTGTGGACATTCGCCCGTAAGAAGGAAGCACCTCATGTCTAGCATCCAATCTCTTATGATAGCTGGTTCTTCTACAGTGGCTGCATCATGGATCAACAAGCTATCTTTAACTTTTTGCCTCAAATCTACTGCTAGCTATTCACACAGGCCCCTTCCTCTCACCAACTTGGCAATTTTGATGTCTATGTCGTACTCCATTACTTTGGTGATCCATCCCACTCTTTTCTCATTTAAGTCTCGATTGGTCAAGAAATCCTTGATGCCAGGATGTGGAACCATGAGATGGATCTTACTGTTTGACAACATATATCTAAATTTCTTCACGCTGCACACTACCGCCAAGACTTGCTTTTCTACGTAGGTGTACTTGATTTTGAAGTCCTCTAACCCTTGGCTGAAGAAGGTGAGTGGTTGCTCGAGGTCATTATTGTTTGCTTGGGTAAGCATAGCAGATATTACTTCTCCATTGCTTAAGGTATAGAGATTGAGGTCTTTATTGAAGTCAGGGCTGATTAGAGTGGGAGCCTGGGTCAAAGCCTGTTTGATAGCTTCAAAGCTATCTTTTCTTGGCGATGTCCACTTGAATTCTTCACCCTTCCTCATCATAGATGTTAGGGGTTTAACTATTTCAGCAAAGTTTAGAATGAACCTTCAAATGAAATTTATCCGGCCAAAGAAACTCTGTAGGCCTTTCTTGTGCTTTGGTAGGGACATCTCCAGAATGGAGCGAACCCTCTCGGGGTCAATAGACAAACCTTTCTTAGACACAATGTGACCAAGAAGTTTCCCCTCATGAACATCAAATACACATTTCTTTGGATTTAGGGAGATGCCAAATTCCCTGCACCTCTCAAAAATTTGCCTGAGGTGTTCCATATGCTGGCCCGCCCCCTTAGAGAAAATTGTTATATCATCAAGGTACACCAACACGTTCTTATTTATCAAACCACTGAAAGCCATGTCCATGGCTCACTGGAAGGTAGCACCAGCATTGGATAGCCCGAAAGGCATCTTCTGGTAGGCGAACATTTCCCATTTAGTGGTGAAGGCTATTTTGTATTGGTCGCAACCTCACACTAGAATCTGATTATATCTTGAATAACCATCTAGGAGAGAGAAACATTCAGAACCAGTTACCTTTTGGAGAATCTGCTCCATGTTTGAGAGGGGATAATGATCCTTTAAAGAGACCTTATTAAGGTCTCTAAAGTTGACGTACAGCCTGATTTCCCCATTTTTATTTCTAACTAGAACCAAATTGGCCAACCATGAGGAATTTTTGATTAGAAATATAATGCCAAACTCAATCAACTTGAACAATTCTTTCTGCATAAGGAGCTTGATCATCAGATTAATAGGCCTCTATTTTTGTGTGACTAGTTTTGTGCCTTCATCTAATTCAATGGTGTGCTGAGTGAGTCTTGGATCGAAGCCTTTCAAGTCGCTATAATTCTAGGCGAAGACGTCAACAAACTCCTGACACAACAAAATGAAAGCTTGCCTTTCTTGAAACATGCAGACTTTACTGAGTGCCAGCAACTTGTCCTTGAAGATTTCAACTTTTTCATAATTCTCCTCTCTGGTAGTGATGCACGCTTTGTCATCTCTTAGTTGGTCATCTCCGTTGAAAATACTTTCAAGTGTGACTAGAACCTTAGAGAGTTTATTGTTCTTCAATTGAACAATCTGATTTCTGTATTGCTGCTACAATTTTGCTTGATTATGGACCACGAACTCAGCTTCTCCCTGTAGGAAGAGAGCTATCTACTGGTCACTTTTAAAGACCTACCAATTTATAACATTGTCTGGAATTGAAGGCCGAACCACCACCTTTAAATGGCATGAACTACAACCCCTGCTTATCTCTTTTAAAACATCAAATTGGGCGCCAACAGCTGCCAGCTTGTCAGCTTGCTTATTCTATTCTCTGGGAATCGAGGTAATGTTAAGAGTAAGGAAATCCTCCATCAAGTCCCAAACTCTGTGCTTGTAAGACTTCAACAAGGAGTTCTTGGTTAGGTTCAGGCCTCTTATTTGATTCATGATTAGTTCACTGTCCCCCAGGATTTGCAACTTCCTGATCCCTCTCCTTCTTGCCCACTCAAGTCCATGAATCAAAGACTCATATTCTGCAATATTACATGTGTAAGAGAACTAGAAATGGAAAGCTGAAAAGTACCTTTCTTTAGAAGGGGAGACTAACATTGCCCCACCACCAGCGCCTAGTTTACTTTTGGAACTGTTGAAGTACAGCTGCCACTGGCCAAGGTCTTCTTTATTTTCTTTCATTATATTGGGCATGATGGCACCTTCTTCATGCAAGAAATAGACGCCAAGGTCTGCTTCCTTAATAAACTTATAAGGATCATGCTCGAAATTATCGCTTCCCCACTCATCTAAGAGTAGATTCACGACTCCTTCAAGAGCAGAAGATGAATATTTGTCCGTCTGAGACTCCTCTAGATTGATGATAGTGTAACTGACATTCGTTGCCTTGGGTGAATAGGGATCTAGGTGGTCCTTGTAGAGTGGCTCAGATTCAATTTTCACCTTGGTCCCGTACTTGGTTCTGAAAACTAGGTATGACCAATTCGCTGCTAGATAGCCCCCTATCTTGGACATAAAGTGTCTAGACAAATAGATTGCGAAGTATGGAGGAACGTCTGCTACCACTATATCATAGGGGATTGAGAATGTCAGGCAGGCATGAAATATTAAACTCAATCCTTTCAAGATTCCAACTGTCTTTGTAGGTGTCCCATCTGGTTGCAAGACTCCTTTGTTCATTACTTCATACTTTAACCCCATCTTATCAGCAATGCACTTGGGCATTACTGAAGTGCTGGCCCCGCTATCGATTATGCAATTGTGTACTAAGAAATCCCCTATGATCAAAGATACATAAAAGGGGGGAGTCATTTCTTCTTTCTTTACCTGATCTGAAGCAGAAGGTTGCCCATTCATCATTAGGACATTATTAGTGTCGGCTGTGATGACCTGTCGATCTAGTTCATGCAATTATTTCTTTAATACTTCATTTTGTCCTGGAAGAGACAATGAATCCCATAGAGAAATGCTCACATGCAATTTATTCATTTGATCAACTATATTAACTTGGGGGCTGACTCCCTTCATGCTTTCCTTTGCGCTGATCCCGATTGGAGCTGTAGACTGAGGAGCTGGATGTGCAGACAGTTGATCGGAAATTGGGGTCCTCTAAAAAGGGGGTGGTGGAGGATTCGTTGCTGCTTGAGGGGAAGCCTGCGCTTCTCCAATTGCTCTTATTTTAAATCTCATATTGGCTGCAATGCAATCAGCCTGATTGCCTGTAGCACCCCCATGATTAATTGCACAGAGCTCGCCCTCTTCATGATTTATCAGAGTAGAATCCGACTGAGTTTGATTGTTACTTGTGCTGGGATGAGTTGGAAACTCAAAAAATTTGGAAAAATCAGCACCCTAATTTTTTGAATTTTGGAAGAAATTCATCATATCATTCTTATGGACAGCTTATCCTTGACCATGTCCCATGGTTGAATAGCTAGGCTGTTATTGTACAAGGTTATTCTGAGTAGGCACCATGGCTTTAGATGAGGAAGAGGGGTCTGAGTTATAATTTTGGTAAGGCCTGGTCTAAGTGAGCTGACCTTGTCCCTGATTATAGCCTTGAAAAGGGTTTCTAGGTGCTTGACCATAATGTTGATATCCTGGATTCAGCTTGTTATTTTGAGCTTGTTGTCTTTTAAGAGCTACAAGTTCATTTGACATGTTTTGCAATAAGATTTTTACCTCATGCAGTTCATTTGACAGAACGGCAGCCAGCTTCTCAATGGCAGGCACAGGGGCTAATGTGGGCATAATGGTTTGTATAGGGGGCATCATTTCTGGGAAAAGTGGCATGTTGGCCCTAGGAGCGATCTTTCCAGCTTGTACCAAGCAATTTTCAGCCGCTATGGCAATGTCATAAGCAGCTGGCAGTATCTGCCCTCCCATAGATTGGATCATCACAGTAATATCACTGTTCAATGCTTTTAAATAGTATAAGAAAGCATAGCTGGGAGTCGGCTTTACCAGGATGGGGATTCTATCCCAAGTCTTTTGAAAATGCGTGTTGAAGTCCTGCATGTACTCGTGCAGAGCTCTCTTTATAGTTGTCAGCTGCTCAGCAAGAGAGAGGTCATCTCTTTTTTCCCCAAAATGACCAGTTAAATGAGTGCCCAATTTGATTCAGGAATGTATAGAATTCACAGGCAAGGTTCCATACCAATCAAGGGCCTTCCCTTTCAGAGACAAAGCTAGCAGTTTGATGGCAATATTTTCTTCTGTTATATTGTGAATATTGCAAAGGTTGGCAATATTCTTGATATGCTCAAAAATTGTAATAGGTCCCACTCCATCAAAAGAGGGCACATTGTTTAGAGCCATTCTGGGAATCGGATCATAGCATGGGAGGTTTAAAGGGCTCTCACCGTGGAAAGCTGCAAAAGGCAATGCCATGGCCGGAACAGGTTGTAACTGTGGCTGAGCTAGGTTGGTGTTCCTAACAACAAGTCTAGGAGGATTTACTAATGGATAAGGGTGAGTTCTTTCAAACCTGAGCCTTTTAGCAGAGTTTAAAGGTAGCTCAACTAATTCAAAAGGGACGCTTCTTGAAGCTGACCTTGTGGTAACCTTTGGCATAGAAGTTTAAGTGACTGGTCTTAAAATAAAGAACTGAGCTCTTACCAGTGGAGTCACCAGATGTTAGAAATCTTTGAAATGACTGTAGTAGGACCAACATCAATCTTGAAGTGACTGGTCTTAAATAAAGAACTGAGCTCTTACCAGTGGAGTCGCCAGATGCTGGAAATATTTTAAATGACTGTAGTAGGACCAACATCAATCCTAAAATACTACTGCGTTAGAAATTGATAAAATTACGGTCCCACCAGGTGTGCCAAAATTGTTGACACTGGAAAGTGCACCCAGTTGGTAGGAAAATAGGTTCCTACCCTCTCCCTGCAACATGGAAACCCCTCTCTCACCTGTGGGACGGTGAAGCAGGAGAGGAGAGTCTTTAGGTATGGGCTAGTTCCCTCTGATGTATCTTGTTTGTTTTAGGCAGCAAAATTTACGTACAGGTATATATATATATATATATATATATATATATATATATATATATATATATATATATATATATATACACAGCTAAAAACTGGGGGGGAGATGAAAAGGGAGAAGAAAAAACATGAAAACAAACAGCCTACTCTAAAGAGGTGATACACCAAAATAAAGGTTGATCTTCCACATCCACTCTCAGAATCAAGAAAAATGCAAATATACTCTACACATCTGGCAGAAAAACCAGGCTGCTAAGACTAACAGGGAGGCTATGATGGAAAATACATAACAGAGGTTTACCAAGGTGCTGTGGAATGCACAGTTATAAACAACTTCCTCTATTCTATCCTTTTCAAATATTTCTCTTCTCCTTTCAGCTGCAGGAATGACCCTTGTAGATGACTGGTCTGTTGGCATTACCCTGTGAAAGCATTGAAAATAATGACTAAAAACAAATAATACTCATGACATACATAGAAAATTTATCCAAGATGGAGGCAAAACTATATTTTATTGATTCAGGTGGAGAATTTGGAGAGCTGTGCTCTTTACAAAATTGGAGGAGATCCTTCAAAATGACCAAGTCTGCGTATTTATATGGAAAGAGCCAAGAGGAGCTCTCATTGGCTTTTGCTTGCAACTGACAGCCTTAGTATTCATTGGGAAGAGGGAAAATACTATAGATGATGTCATAAGTCTGCTGGGACCATGCTTGTTGCCTCGTTTTGCATGCTATTCTGCTCCTCCAATGGCTGGGTGAGCCTTTTCCTGTGTTTTGCAAGGCTTTTTTTCCACCTGATGTTGTGGGCGGTAATTTTACCACCCACTGTTGTGGACTTCATGCAAAAATTTTGTTGATGTCGGCCGATTTACTGTCGATCACGGTAGTTTTGCCGACATCAGCCGAATTAGCTACCGAGCACGGCAGTTTTGCTGACATCAGCCGATGTTGACGGCCTCCTTTTCTCTGCCAGCTGCTTCACGCGGCAATTTTTCTACCCATTGCTTGTGTGTAGGTGGTCTCTTTTTTCCTGCCGATGTTGTGGGCGGTAATTTTGCCGCCCATTGCATAAAACTTGAATTTTTTGTGGGACCTAGACAATTGAACCGTTGACTTGAACCTTTTCCTTTGAACTGAGCATGAACCTGAAGATGGACTGCAACCCAAAATTGACTGGCCTTGCAAAAGCAGGTGTAGAAGGTGACCGACATTTTGCTAGAGGGGCAAAATTAGGTCAACAAGAATTTTATATTCTAAAGTTTGAGTAAGAGAGTTTTGCTTCATTGAAAGATATAAAACACTAACTGAGAGCATGTACGAGTATGATACATAATTTAAGACACTTCTTTCCAAGATATCATTTGAGATCAATACTTCTTAACACACTCAATGGTTCATGGGAAGACTATTTCTCAAATTTAGGCAAATATTGTCTCAAATAAGTTTAATTAACCTGTGTGAGGCCTTGGAAGCTACCCTTCACATTAAAGTTATTTGTATTATTGATATAAGAATTAATCCTCTCATGGAGTCTTAAATTCTGAATTGGAATGTCAATTAGAAAATATGACAATAAATTATTCTCATGACACTTAGAATAACCTATGGTGTGTCAATTATGAGTCCAAAGGCCATAATAGAAATAATTATCACTGTAAGAACATATGATCTATACTGAAGTGGTCATGTGAAATATACTAAGAAGAAAATGATGTTAGAGCTTGTCCTCTTTTACAATGTGCCACTCAATCAAAACTATCCATTTATTGTAAGATATGCAATGCATATACTCATGATAGCAATGACTATCATCTCATTAGTGACATTCATGGGGTGTGTGCATGTAGTACACATTAGGCCTCTATTTCAAATAACTAAGATAATGGTTGTTATTATGGTTAAGGTCAAGGTCAAAGATGTGGAGGTGGATGCTTTCCACCATGAAATTGATATAAGTGTGGTTCCACTAAGCACAACCAATGAGATTACCCAGTTTATCCTACATGTGCCTTCTATAAAAATGAGCACCTTCTGAAGGAGTACCCTAACTTATACACAAACATTAAAAATAAATAAATGAGAAGGGTGATAGTATGGTACACATTGAGAAACCACACTGGAGACTGTGCCCTATCACTCTAATAGGCCCTAAAGTTAATAGTACAATATGTAGTGGTGGACAATCTTAGTCTATGTCCATTCCACCTATTGAGAAAGTAAAATTTGAAGATCCTCATGATATTAGGTATCTTGATGCTCAACAATAGAAGGAGGTGCTCTAGAACACTATTAAATTGGTAAGGGAATTTCAAGGGGAGATCTAATTTCTTAAGGACTATGATGTTTCTCAACGTGTAGATTTATAAAAAGCTACTGACCATCATAATATGGCATGAGATAAATTCTAAGAGCTCTGCAAGTGAGTATAAGATGAGGATATTATACCATTATTTGTAACTAGATAAATCATAACAAACCAATTCTCACTCAATATCATTGATTAAACAATGATCGATGTCAAGGTACTCCCATTCGCCCTAGTTTATAAGAGGACAAAGAAATATTGGTGAATGCTACCATCGATGGATGGGTAATATAGGACATCTTAGTCAACACCAACATGAAAGTTAATGTTCTCACAAAAGATGCCTAGTAGAAGAAGGATAGCCTAGTTTTGCAACTTTTTCCCCATGTTTTATTTATGGCTAAAAAGATCTATGATTTACTGATCGATATCCTTAAAAATGCCACTGTGGATATCCTCAATGTCACATGGTGTTAGAGTTGGCTTAAGCTGATGACTTCCTAGCACTTTTGGTTCATCCATGGTGTTACACCAACAATGCTGATTTATGATTTAATAAATGAAACATCAACTTTGAAAATGATGTCCAACATGTAGTCATTCCATTGGATCATGCTCATAGGCCCCCTATGTTGAAATGATTAATGTATATTTGGAAATTAACCATATATATAATGTCATGACTTGAGGTAGTGAATGCCATGATCTCACCCCTAATTACATCTTATGATGGATGGATGCATAATACCTCTCTAACACCACTAGTAGTGCTTATTACCGCTGGGCACAAAGTGACTATGAACTTATTGGGAGAGTATGTGGTGCTATCAATAGTTGTGATAATACTTGGGGAAAGTATCACAAACATCATTGATTTTTTCATCTCATGACTGGTCAAGTAATGTATAGATAAATCATGGCTATGCTACCTACAAGGATAGATGAAGCTCTATGGTTTGATGGTCAACTGTAATTCCATGAATTTATGTAGTAGATGCAATCATTTTATGATTCTAACATTGATCGAGTGTGATCAATTGTTCACATTTTTGATGGCACAACTACAAAGTCATGACAAACTCATCATGAGCATCTAATTACTTGGGATCACTTACATTCTACATTTCATCATAGATTTCATCATGATAACCATATACATGGTGTTATCAGCTATAGTGGTATTCAAGCTCTGAAACCTCACCTTAAGGCTTATGAGGTAATGTGGACTGTCAATGAAACTTTCTTGCCAAAATATCTTTGGGTTTATGCATTTTATGTCACTCAGTAGACTTGGGACAGAGCATACTATGTCTATAAAGAATGCCATATGGATACATTTCTTGGTACTTGATTAAGAATAATATGATTATAACATTGTCATATTCATCCATGTGGATGGAATTGCACCTTACACTACAAGCTATGTGTCAAGCAGTCATTGATGAACCAAACCCCATTGAATATTAGATTATAACATGGCATGCTAGAGGAAGGACTGACCATTTTTAATGAGATTATTGAGTAAGTATCTTATTTTTCACTTGAACCTATAATGAATCATGAACTTCAAAATAAAATCTAAAAAGGTAAGCAAAAAGTTGTTTTTCAAGTTGATGAAGGTGAAGGATCTAATCTACCTGACCCATTGACCAATAATATTGCTATCCACACAGAGTATGGATCTTGAAATGTTTGTGACACTATTCCAAATATAAAACACCCATAATTGGAGTTGATTCACACCATTTAATTTTATATTATCATGAAGGATGCACTGAAGATGGCTACTATGGGGAATTATTAGTCTAATACCAAAATCATAAAAGTATTTGAGTTGTTGAAATAATATCAAGATGTTTTCCTAAGGATTTATAGTGAGATAAATGGTGTCCATTATTCTTTAGGTAAAATCACATCAATTTGGTTGAAGGAGCTCACCCAATAAAAAAAAGGCCTTATCAAATAAATCCTAATTTATGTGCTTATGTCAAAGAAGAGATCAATAATATGTTACATGTATGAGTCATTACTCTTATTTATGAATCTAAGTGGGTAAGTCCTATGATAATAATTATTAAAAAGGATGGGTACATACAAATTTATGTGGACTATAGATTGATTAATGATGCTTGCATTACCAATACTTTCCTAACACCTTTCACTATAGAGGTCCTTGAAGGTGTTGTTGGATGTGAAATTTATACCTTTATAGATTGTTTCTCTAGGTATCATCAAGTTCAAATTATAGAGGAAGATAAACTAAAGACTACATTTACCACTGAGTGGGGGTCTTTTGCTTATAATTTCATGTCATTTGGATTGAAGAATACTCTTGCTATTTTTTCCAGGCTTACCATTGAAGCTTTCAGGGATGTTATCTATAAGTTCCTTTAGGCTTATTTAGATTATTGGAGAATTAACAACTTAGTGAAAGACATTTTTCCAATCTCCATATCATGCTTGAGCACTGCAAGACTCTTCAAATTTATCTCAATTTGAAGAAATGTCTCTTGACTACTCTATTAAATGTTCTCCTTGGTCATATTATTTATTGAGATGGACTTTTAGTAGACCCTACCAAGATTTTCATCATCCTCCACCTACTAGTGCCAACTACCCAGTGATAGGCTCCTGGATACTATATAATTTTTTTCTATGGATATGCTAGGATTGTAGTTTTTCTAGAGGAGTTATTTAAACATAAGGAATGATTTATTTGGACCCATACATGTGAGTAAGCCTTCATTTCTATAAATTATAAACTTATCATTGCACTAATCCTCTAGGTCCTCAACTGGACTAAACCTTTCCATGTTTATATTGATGCTTATGGCATGGTAATTGGTTTTATAATTTATTAACTTGGAGAAGGTAATTTGGATCACCCTATATACTTTATAATTCAAAACCTTACTCCATCCGAACAAAACTATACCACCACTGAGTGTGAGGCATTATCTATGGTCTATGGTCTTCAAAAGTTCTAACAGTATTTACTGGTAATCCCCTTTGTTTTCTTCACAGACCATGAGACCCTAAAGTATTTGGTTAACAAATATGTATTTCATGGTCATATTTATTGATGGATAGTTCTATTTCAAGAATTCTAATTTTCATTTATGGTTAAGCCTATTAAGTCCAATTGTGGTCTAGACCATCTTTCATGTATTGAATCTGGTGAGTCAACACATGCTATAAAATATGAACTGCCTAACATGTAGTTGTTCCATGTCTTGTGTGATCCTAAGGAATTAGAGGATATAACTACCTTTTTGAATATTGAATTAAAATTAGCTCACTTCAACACTCTAGCCAAGAAGCAAATCAAATTTTTACCACTCCATTCTAACTTATTAAGGTTGACCTTTATAAGCTTGGTTGGGATGAGGTTCTCTGATGGTAGTCATGAAAAACTAGCATGCTGAGGTGCTCCATGAGGTCTATGAAGGTGTTTCTAGAGGACATTATGCTAGATAAGCCATAGTGTGAAAGGTTCTTTTGACTGGTTTAGGGTGGCCTAACCTATTTAAGGATACTAAGCTTTATTCATGCCAATGTGACATTTTCCATCATGTGGGAAAGTTAAATAGGTGGGATGAAATGACCCTTCATATTATTCTATATTAAGAACCTTTTTAAAAGTGGGCCATTGACTTTTTTGGCCCCATCAACCTACTAAGATGATGTACTAGGTCCTGATATGTTATCACCACTAATAACCATGTCACTTCTAAGCTAAAGCTACACTAACACAAAATTGTACAATAACAACTACTAATATTTGATTTATTTAGGAGCATATTATTACTAGGTTTGATTATCTATTGAGTTTCACTAGTGACCATGGTACTCACTTCCTCAATGAGATTATCCATGTCCTGCTGGCCAAATTCATGATTAATACCATAAGACAACATAGTATCATCCCTAGGATAATGGTATAGTTAAGGAATTAAACAAGATCTTGGGCTCTACTTTGACCAAGATATGTAATATTAGATGCACTGACTAGGATGATATTGTGTTTGTGGTACTCTAGGTTTATTATACCACTTTCAAGTGATTAAATAAAAGCACACCATTCAACATTGTGTTTGATACTGAAGAAGTTATTCCTATAGAGTTCCTTAATCCCTTTCTTCACATTACACACATTGGGTGACTAGATGATGAGGCCTCATTGAAATCATGCCTCCATGATTTATTACAACTAGATGAAACTCTTTTTCTTGCACACTGGAGTCAGTGCATGTAGAAATGAAAATAAAAGGCATGACATGATTAGCATCTTAAGAACAAGAATTTTACTCCTAGAATGAAAGTCTTAATATATGAATCCAAGTTTGCATGCCACTTTGGGAAGGTTCATGTCCTTTGGGATGGTCTTTTCATTATTCACAGTATCCATCCCACTGTGTATGCCGATTAAAGTGTTTAGATGGCCAATTTCTTCTTGGTCATTACAATGGTAGTCAATTGTGACTATAATTTTGTAAATAAGTCTTTATCATTTGTACCAATAAGGATTATGCCATTATTTTAATTTAGAATTTATTTATTGTCAATAAAGTGATGCACTAGTCATACTCACCTTTAGTGGTTTTATAGTCAACATTTACATTTTTATACTTATGTTCTCATGGAGTATCATGAAGCACTATTAGTATGGGGTAGGGGTGTTACATGTATGAAGTGTCAGGTTATGGTCTATATATATAAAATCAAGAGAAAAGGTGTGCAAGTGAAAGTGTATAAGGACAAAAGGGTATACAAGATGTGGTGCATAACCATAAGATAGCTAAGGTAAAGAATGATTCCCACCTTAGGTATGAAAATTCAAATTTATTTATATCTATCATGAAATTTAGGAAAAACATGTGAAGGGATTTGTAATTAATACAAGGAGATAGTGGTAATTACAAGTGTACCAACATCACATCATGGTAATACCATTAGTTGTATTTATTGCATGAAGTGATGGTTGAAGAAGAGGGGTATCAAATTTAAGTTACCCCCTCTATCATATAAAAATATAAATGGTTTATTTCACTTTTTACTATTGTTGTGATTGTTAACTTATAGAGCCAAAGGAGTGAACTTGAGATTTTACAAAATGAATTTCAACGTATCTAGTCAAGTGTAGAGTGATGAATTATTATTATTTTTAGATATTAAAGTGTGTTTTAGCTGAGATGAATAGATAGAGCTAGGTGAATTGTATATATAGGTAGGATTTCTAGAGTTATAGGTCCCAAAGGTTGATGTATACCATTAATAGGTATTGAATTAGGAGATTCAAGGTAATTATAAAAGAAAACACATATTCTTATAAGAACATTAGATAGTTGTGCCTCAAATTTTGAGCTTCACAAAGGGTGATCTGACCTAAGAAAAATGCTCAATGAAGTAAACCATTACCTATAATTCTAGAGGAATAAGAGTTGCGTGTTGGTGAGGAGATGGTATTAATAAAATAAGAAGCATCTAAAGAACTAAACATGTGCATGGGACATGTAGGGACAAATATGACATGCTAAAAAAGAATAAAATTGTCATGCTTCCACTACCACCTTTGATGATTGAGGAAATGTATTACCCTAATATGGTACTATGCACTAAAATTGGGTGTTTAATGTGCTGACCTACACTATATTTGACTAAAACCATTGATATCCTAGGAATGAAGTATATTTATAGAATTATTATAAGGTTGAGCATAAGAAAACTAAGAGAAAATTGGTCAATGACTTGAAAATTTTCAATGCTCTGGATAATGTTGGCCTCTTCAAATTATAAAACTTTCCTTACTTTAGAAATCCAGTAGAAGCAGTGAATTTTTTGGTCTCATATATTCATGAGGATTACATCTACTACGTTGGGTACCAATTTCAAATCATAGCCAAAAGAATTAGCAAAGTATCAGGGTTACAAAGCTTATGAGTGGATCTTGCATATGATATAGAGGATAAAGATGAGATAGATAAGATTGCCATGGTGCTTGAGTACCAAAAACAAGGCCATGCCATGCACATTATAAGTCTTTAGGATAATTCCATTTGAATGGCCACATGAATCATTATGACAAAGGTCAAAGGCAAATAATGATGGAAAGAGGTGTATATGGTGCACTTATATGTTACATAAAAAGTCTCCAAGGGAATAAACTATAATTAGGTGCAATACTTTACTAATAAAATCATATAAGAAGTAGAAAAATCCCACCAAGTGCCTAACCATAAGTTTACATGAGGTACATTTCTATTATTGATGGTGTTTGATGAACTTGGTGTACTAGACTACACCACTAAAAAATTGAAATGGTGTATTCACCTAAAAAAATCCCTTACAGAGAGGTACAAAGCATCAAATTTCCCTACCTTGATCATTCCATCCTAAAAGATCAAAATGAAATCCTGGTATGATGGGATGAAGGAATCCTTTAGGAATGAGTGGCACATTTTAAAGGACTTACCTATATAAGTTGGTGACCAAGCCAAGTTTAATGTAAAGCAACACTAATCCCTTGCATGCATTAGGATGGCATCCTCTAGAAAATATCTACCTAGTTTAATATGCCTTAATATTTCATGGCACAATACTTCATGAATGCCATCAACTAGATATATGATGCATGACTTATGATGGTTTTTGCTAAATAGATTGATTTATACACTCACACTCTCTGCTAGTATATGTATACCCTAAGAATAAAGCCTATATAGAAAAGGTTGAGTTAGATAGAACTAACATAAAAGTGTAGAAAATATTGGTAATAAATTCTATTCATACTTTATTCTATATGCTGAATCTCAAGAAGAAATCTTTAGGGAGTGTGGAGTGCAAATGAGAAAAAATTTCCTTAACACCACCATAAGAAAATAATTAGAATCAACTTAGGCATGATGCTAGTACAATTACTTAGTTAGAACCTTTAAAAAGGAAAAGGAATTGCCAAGGACCACTAAAGAAAGATCCACTAACCAGTCGAATGGAAGGCCCAGAGCCAACACAAACTGTTCCCTTAGAACATGAGACGTAAGTGCCCAAGGAGAGTGACATAAAAGAGATATAAGAGCTATAAAAAATGACCCAAGAAAGAGTCAAAATTGAAAAAGAAGATACTAAATTTGATAAGATACCTTGCCTGACATGACAGGAAGAGACCACCTTTGAGGAGACATAGATGGAGATTGAAGATCTACTTAGTGAAGAAAGGGATGGATCTAAAGAAAAATTAGGACTGAGTGGCCTTCACATTGAGACTACTTCCCAATATCAAGACATGGAGGTTGAGATAATTGAGTGAGATCCCTTGAAGGGGAAAGAGCCAATTGACAAATCCATTGTGAGAATAGATAAGCCCAATATACCCATAAACCTCTGCATCCAATAATAGAAAGGCATCCCTAAGAAGTTGCTCTATACATATTTTCCTCTTACTTAAGAGGATGCATCTAACTAGAATAAGTGTGAAATGTCATTTTTCCTCGACATGTATAATAAATAAAACCACTTTGAGATGCCTTCTGATAGTCTTGTACTAGATTCACAAATAGTGGTGCTACTGACTACTGTTTGGGTAGATCCCTGCCAACTTAACTATGTAAAGACTAACACAACACTCTTGAAACTATAATATGAGGTTTCAAGGTAGAATGTCCTTATCGATTATGATTTATGGTAGGATGAGCATAAACATGTCTAGGTGGTGGAACTATATAATAAATAGGTCACCACCAAAACCAAACATGAAGAAGAACTGCCTGAGCTGAAATGCTAGTTAGAGGTAGAAACATCTACCAAAGTAAAAATATTAAACATTTGTAAGGATATTATAAGCCAAGACCCAATGCTCATAGATAGAGTCCCCCTATCTAGTGATGTGATAGATAAATTAGAGACTCTTGTGGACCTCCTTTTTAAATGCTTCAAATAGTATCCTAGCCCCAAAGATGACAAAGTATGGACAATAGAGCAATTTAAAAAAATAGTGGAGGTGTGAAAGTGAGCCTTGCATAGAGTTAGAGATGTCATTCCCTTTTAAGATGGGTTTTTTGAGAATTTGGTGTAGCTCAATTTTTTTTAAAAATCTCAGCTTCAAGTGGAAGAGCTTTAACAACAATTTAACAATAATAATTCGCTGAGACAACCTTGTTAATAAAAGACCACTCAGAGCCCACAAAAACATTTAAGGATGTGAAGGACATGGATGAAAAAATAAGCACACATCATTAGGAAATAAACTCTAATTTTGTGGCCCTCTAAGGACAAGTTATAATTAAGGTCACCATGCTTGAGATAATTCATAAGGATGTTTGCATATCCTTTAAACATTTAGTTAGTAAAGTAGATGAGATTCCTAACCAACTTGAGGGGACCAAGAAGTTGAAAGCAACCATTAAAGAAATTAAAAAAATTTTCTCAACATCTTGTCACATTGGGAAGGTGTCAATAAGTGGATCGATTAGGTTGGGCATGAGTTTTTGATAGAGTCTAAAATTAGTGAGTAGTGTGGGGTAATGTTGGACCCTAAATTTTAGCTAAGTCCTTTAGTAAAGATACCCAAAATAGAAGATGCATGATGTGAAATAATCATGATGTGGAAGAGTCATGGCATATAATACCATGGCATATGATTTCATGGTATAGGAAGACCTAATCAAAGAATATGCATAATAAATGGAGAACCCAAGAATGAAGGGTTTGGAACATTAGAAGAATACTTGGGGAGCAACAAAAAGTGGGAGATGGTTAGGGAGTGATTCTTAGGATGGAAAAAACTAAGTCCCACATGAATCTAGCATTGACCCATGAGAATATAGGCACTTAGTGATGAGGATCTAGCACTGAAGTGGGAATATAGGGGCACACAGGTTTGGGTCCTTAATAAAATAATATAATTGGCTATTATGATTCTTAGTCCATTAAAGATTAATGGAAAGTCACTAAGAGTATAATTACTATTTTAACTACTTGGTTAGGAAAAAACCAAGTATAAATACCCATGATTATATCTTTGTAATGTTACTAATTATTATTTCATTGATTTGATCGAGGATACCATTATGATATTGTTATTATACTCCAAAAAATAACATAGTTGTATGAATAAGTTGCACCATGCATTTTTTTATGTAACTTATGAATCTTTTATGAATATGATGAATGGAATCTATTTTACTTGAAAGTTACCATGTGGATTATGGAAACTATGGTGTTGCTCATATTAATTGAATTTGTGTCCATAATTACAATGTATTTATTTTTTTGGTTATTCATTGAGTAAAGTGGATTTTCAAGCACTGATATATGTTAAGTATACCTTTACATGATAAAACCAATGGTAATCAATCCCTCATGTGTGCTTCAAGTGAGTATATGAGAAGTCTTAAGTCTTGCATGAAATGTTAGTGCACAAGCAAATTGGGTTTTAATCACTTCAACATGCATGCCTAAGGAAAGTTAGGCCTAGATATAAAACTATCCCAATACATCAGCTATAGCCCATAGTTTCATATAACTAGATTAATATCCTAATTTTACTGTTACATAGCTTGAACAACTTTCTATGCTCTTGAACACTATTGTCTAGACTAGGATACTAGTGTTAATGCTAGTGTTTGAGGTTTGATGTTTTTGTCTGAGCCTTACAAATGGTCAAATTTGAAAATATTTTGACATGCACGGGACAATTTTTTTTTTTTTAATTAACCATCCTATGAGATAATTTAATAAGGAGTTGTATAAATACAAGAAAAAGACCCTTCATTATTATAAATTACAAATCAAACACACATCTATCTTATACCAATAAAAATCACCTCTCACACTTAAAAAACCACCCTATTCTTCCTTATTTATGAATCAGCCATAGTATTAATATTATTATAGGTATAAATCATTCAAAGAGCAGCCCATGAACAATATTTGTCAAGTTACAAGTTAGATCACTACATGTACTTGTATATAACATATTACATGATTATTCACACATAAAGCCATATTGATTAATACATCAATATGAATCCATCCTTAGAGTATATGGTTATGTAGGCAATACTCATTAATAGAGGGGTAGTTTAGATTGGCTTAACTTCACTTGAGCTTACTAAGCCCCATTTTTCAAGGTGGCATGCCCAAGTTGGAGGATCTTATGTTTTGAACAAAAGACTAATATCCAAAACCTTTATGTATGATCCAAATAGATAATATACAAGGTGATATTAAACCCTAATAGGTTTAGTATTTCATTCCTAAAAATTATCAATATTATTTATAAAATAGAAGCATAGATATGCGTAAAAGCATTGATGGTAATGTCCATGTGGCTAGAGAGCTAATTTATAGAATTTGATGAATCAAAGTGGAACATCAAAGTATTTTATCTTGCATCTACATTTTATATATCTAAGTGAACATCATTAAATAAGGTAAGTATTATTTCTTCTTCATGTTAATACATTCAAATTATTTTTTGACTTTGTACTTTCCATATTTAGCATACTTTCATAATTCAACAATGTATCATAATATTGTGAATCTAAATTATTTAATTGGCATGATTTTATAATATATTAGTCACTTGTTTGATTAGGATATTCTCCCCCTAAATATTTCTAAAATTGGTAAAACATTTTGGTGAACCTGACCTTTGAGTCTTCTTTCAAAAAATCCTAGATTGCTAGGGTTTTTTGATTTCTAATTTCTAAATTGTTAAAAATCATAAAATCAGATTTGTACTTATTACAAAGGAATTAATCATGTTTATTATGGATACATATAGTATTAATTTTCATGTACAAACATGATGATAATAATTAATTTTTATCTCTCTTACATTTTTAAATAAGTTAAAGATATGAACAAATGGGGTCAACAACATGGTAAAACCAAAACAAGTGTATTTATTCTTACCCCTTATTTTCATAATGTTTACCATGGGGTACTACCTATAACTAGTAAGCATCAAATGGAGTCCATGAAATAAATACCGTTTAAATATAAAATTTAAAACCACCCCAATGATACTATTGATGACATTTCTTTATTAGATTTATTACTCAAGTCTTCCTGATACAAAGATATTCTCTTGGAAGCCTTATACATGACTATCTTGCCAAGTAATTTGGAACCATCATATGTGGCTTCCATGATCAACACTATCAAATGAACATAAAATATTACTTCATTTTAAAATGAGGATATACTAACCAAAAATATTACTGATGATTGTTTTCCCTTATATATTCAAGTGTGTTTTCAAAAAAATAGTTAAAAAGGTACTTGTGGATAATGTTTTAGGACTCACCATTTACAACATATATTTCCTTTATTTACTGAGCATTAAATAAAAATATTTAAAATCATCTAGTATGAATATCTAAACATTTGAAAACATTTCACAAAAAGTATTGGGATAAATAACATTTCACATTAATATGGGACCTCACACCTTACCTACTTTATGTCAAGTTATGCCAAATGATATATATTGCAACATCCTCTTGGGCTGACCCTTGATACATGAGATGTATTTAGTTCTATCCAATTTACATAGATACCTAAAATTAATCCATTAGGAATTCATTTATACATGCCCAATGGATAAAAATCCATTCAAACAATGTGAAATGATTAAACAAATAAATACTTGCACACCACACTCATCCAATTCTGATTTTGGCTCTAGATATTTACTATAACTTGGATATAAAGGATAGAGATTAGGAAAAAATGAGAAAGGTATAGCATGACTTATTTACATATCATATAATATAAATTTACAAGGTTTGGGGTTTTCAATAAAATATGTGACTAAAAAATAGAGTTCTCATATCCACCCATGTTTCATAAAATCTAAATCCAAATGCATGCACATACCTAATACCACTTTTGATATACAACTAGTAAAACCTGATATGATTGAATAAAATGTTTCTTATAAATTTGGATATTGGATGAATTACCTAATGATGAGTTATTGATAGAGTACTTAGGGGCATATGAGGATATCCCTTCCTTCTATCATAAGAATAGGTTTATTCATACCATCTTTACTCATGCCTACTTTTGTAAGAATTATGAAACCAATATCAAACATGATATGCATAATATGATTCCCATTGCACCATATATATATATATATATATATATATATATATATATATATATATATATATATATATATATATATAGTTTACTTAATGAATTAAAGATACAATATAATTATAGAACAAAATAGATCTTTGACTAATGTTGCTAGCCATAATTATGCAAAAAGTTGAAGGAAAATTTTATCAGTAAATTCTACATGATTATCTAAAAATATTCATTTGGGTTTATCTTGACATGCACAACATTCATCCACCCATGTAAATGCACAATATACTACTATATCCATATGCAAAACCCATCAATAAAAAAATTCATAAAAAGCATCTCGAGGTAGCTTTGATTGTAAACTATGAGATTTAAAGACTCTTAGATGCAGGATTCATTAGAGAAAACACATATATTAATTGGGTTTCTAATATAGTCCCTATCACCAAACCTAATGGTGATATTCTATGTTACACATACTATCAAGATCTAAATAAAACTTGTCCAAAAGGCGACTTTCCATTACCTAACATTGACATGATTATCGATTTTACACCTGGGTAGAAGAAATTTTCATTCATGGATGACTTTTATAGCTATAATCAAATAAAAATTAACCCAGTAGATAAAAAAATACAATATTCACTACACCATGGGGAATATTTTGTTATATTGTCATGTCTTTTAAACTAAAATATGTAGGAGCTACATATCAAAGGGAAATGACACAAATTTTCCATGATTTCATTCATAATATGGTTGAATACCATGTCAATGATTTGTTATCAAAATACAAGCACCAACAAGATCACACTATATATCTAAGATAAATATTTAAACATTTGAGAAAGTTTAATATGTAGTTAAATCCTAAAAAGTGTGTTTTTGGGGTATCTTCTAGAATTGTTTTGGGTTACATTATTTCTCAACATGGTATTGATATTGATTGAAAAAATGTAAGAGTTATCATCGAGATGACACCACCAACTAAATTGAAGTAGTTATGATGTTTACAAGGTAGAATTAAATAAAAATTTGATGTTTTATTGTGCAACTAGATGATAAAATGATACCTTTCACATGTATACTAAAGATACAAAATTTGCTTAGTACAAAGTGTGTCAGAAGATTTTTTATACAATCAAATAATATTTAGAAAATCCATAAGTCCATGTGACTCTAATACTATATAGACCATTACTTCTTTATATTTCAACAATTCATGAGGCCTTGGGGGATTTATTATCACAATATGATGATGATCACAGGGAACAAGAAATTTATTAAATTAGTCATCAATTGGTTCATTATAAATATAAGTATATTTTATTGTAAAAACTATGTTTGGTATTAGTATTTTCTACACAAAAATTATGATACTAAATGATTAATAATGAGATCCATTTTATATTAAAGGAATACCCATTAAAGTTTATCTTGAACAAAACCTATCTAGCATGTTGAATATATAAATGGGTGATGTAACTCATAGAATTTGATATTAAGTCCATATATCAAAAATTAGTAAAGGCTAAGTTGTAGCTAATCAACTAGTTTTGGCTCCATAATGAGACACTTTTTAAATAATTAAGGCTTTTCATGATGAGATAACATCATAACATCATATCATATATAAAATAACACCTATAACATGTTATTTGATGGATACAAATATATGATAGATGTGGGTAAAAAAATTATTTTTTTACCCTTAAAGGATAATATATACCATTTTATTATAGACTACCTCTCCTATGCACTAACAATATGTTAGAATTAGAAACCTTGATCATTAGGTTATTTATAGCACAAAAACTTCATGATAGGAATATTTAGGTTTATGGATAATCCAAATTGGTTTTTAATTATGTTAAAAAGAATTATCAAACCAAAAAAGATCATTTACTTCCATATAAATAAATGGTAGATAGATTCAAAGAAACATTTGATAAATTTTCTATCAAAAGTATCCCACATAAGGATAATAATCATGTCAATTCAATTGCTAGTGTGGAATAATTAATACCCCTTGATATTTATGATGATTACATCAGTTTTATAATATAATATAATAGTTATGCCAGCCTTTAATTATACTTGCTAAAATGGATGCTTTAACAGTTCTCTCAATTATGTATAGTGTGACAAATACATAATGATAATATAATATTTACAATTTTTTATATCAATATTTTATAAAAAATCATTTTAATTGGAATGATAAGCATAAGCTATAGAGAGAGGCACTCCATTATGTTATCATTGGGTATTCCTTGTTCAAAATAGGTTTCTATAGATAGTTATTAAGATGTATTCACAAATATTGGGTAAGAACCATACTTTTATAGATGCACGATAATGAGTGTGAGAGACACTTCAGTGGGAAATCAATGTCCCACAAATTATTATAATAGGGTTATTATTTTCCCACAATGTAATAATAATGTGCCAAGAATGCTAAATTATGTATCCAATATTAGAAATATAACAATTTAAATCATACTCCATTTCATGAATTACAACTAATTATTTCACCATGGCCATTCTCACTATGGGTATTTTATTTGATTGGAAAAATTAATCCAATCACAGTAGGAGGCCACAAATTCATAATCACAAATATAAAATATTTCAAAAAAATGGGTAGAAATAATCCCACTTGAGTTTACCACTAGAGACGACATATATAGGTTTCTAATGATAAATATTATTTACTAGTTTGGTCTACCTTTAGCTATTATTATAGAAAATGGATCATCATTTAAGAACAAGATGGTGAAGCATTTTTTTAATAACTATAAAATTAAACACACCTTTTCTACACCCTACTACCTAAAGGGTAATGGTCATGCTGAAGTGACAAACAAGACTGTTGTCAAAACAATTGAAAAATGGTTAAAAGGTACAATATAGATTGCCACCAGTAGATGGTTTATACTTTATGGGCATACCATACTATCATCCACACACCTACTCAAACTACACCTTATGCTTTGATTTATGGTATAAATTTAGTTTTTCCAATTGAGCTCGATATCCCATCTGTGTGTTTCTATTAAGGACATTATTCATGCTAATGAGCATCGAGAGAATTATTTACATGAGTTGGAATAGTTGGATGTAAAATTCATATAGGATATTGAGCATTTACAAGTTTACCATGGTTGATTTAAGCATGCATACAAAAAAAAGGTTTAAACATGTGAGTTTAATGTGGATGATCTGGTACTAAAATAAAATCAAAAGAATACCAATGTAGGAAAGATAAGAAATGAAAATTAAAACCAATTAGGTTAGGCATATTCAAAATTATAGATAAATTTAGAAAAGGCATGTACCACCTTCTACACTTGAATGAAATCCTCTTAAAACATAAATGAACATTATCAACATGTATACTTATTACACATAATATACAAAAAAACATTCCAAAAAATAAAATAATAATTAATAAAATACAAAAACATTCAAATAAATAAAAAATACTTAGCATTTACATGTTTACTAGCCTTTGCATATGTTGTTAACTTTATGTTAGTAGATAATATATAATTTATTTTCAAGACACACATATTTTTTATAGGGTACTCGAGTGTGATATAGGCATACACAAGATACATGATACATGAGCATATAGATGTTGGACCTTTCCTCTACTTGCATGATATATCACATTGGGGGCATTTACTTCTATCAATCATGATTGATACATGTTCCATTTTTTTATGATCACTTTACATTATCATGATGATCTTGTTTACTAATGCTTACACATGTCTATACTCATGCTTATATCTTACACAATATGATAGATATGTTATATTATAGGACATCTTGGTAACACATGTATGTAGGAACTAGTATAATATGCTTATGCTAGTTGCATAAATTTCACTTATTCATATTTTCACATGCCTTACTTGAGATTACTTGTTTTCTACCTTGTATCAATCATGGAACATTTGAACAAATTCCTTGTTTATTGGCCATAGTGTCACTAAGTGTTGTTCCTTTGGTGTGCAAACATTTGGACATGTCCTCCCTTTGAGTATGCACCATTTTAACATGCCCCTTGCTTGTGGTCTCCTTGGACCCATTTTCATGACATTGAGTGCTCTTGTTTGTGTGATTTCCTATTTATTTAAGCTTGTGTTTATTACTCCTATACCTCACTATGATCCATATCATGAATCTTAGGGCTTGTTTTCATTGAATACTATGAGCTTCATTGATGCATCTACATAGACATGATACCACTATATGTTTCATTACTACATGATTAATACATATTTATCATGGTTATCTTATCCTTTTGAGATAAGGTAACAATCATTTTGAATTCCCATTATCTCAAAATTGGACGTATATTAGTGGGGGCATGTCATATATACATGAGTCCACATACACATAGTTTAAAAAATTGGTAGAATTTGATATAGCTTACATGATATAAATATACACTTGGATCAGAATATTATACATTTGGCACTGATTTTTAAAGATTTGAGATAGATTTTTTTATATTTGTGATAGATATTATACACATTTTACAAAGCAAAGGCTACATTTTGACAAATGTTTTAGCTTGAGACACATTATAGGTGCATATGCAATGAAAATGCACCACATCACAAATATGTATTCAACTTATATACACATTTATGCCCCAACCTTGTATTAAGATTTATATATATATAGTTATTGGCTCCCTTGAGTAGTGAGATTGAGACTCATCTCCCTTGATGTTATTTTCACTACTTTAATTTTATATGTTGAGATGGTTACACCATTGTACCTGGGTAAGATAGTCAATATTGGCTATATTATGTATACAATTAAGTTGTGTGATTGAGATTCAATGATCTCAATGGCCTTATCCCAACTCACATTTGCATCGTATTGGGGGAATTATCACCCTCAAATTATCTTGTTCACATATCCAAGGTTCACTTGTGAACCTCTTACTCAAATGCTTCATCAAGGAAGCATCATTACCAAAGTAAAGTACCAATGGGAAACATGATTGCATCAACACACATGTGTACTTCTTCCTTGATTTATTTTCTTTCAAGTATTTTAATTATTTACTTTCAGATTATATTAACAAATTACACTATAACATTTTCTTGGTTGCATGTAATATACAAAAAACAAATTCAAATAGGGCTCAATTCAAAGCAATGTGTGTTGTATTCACTAAGATACACATTTATTTCCTTTCAACTAGTAATTTAATCTTTATGCATTACTAGATAAAAGGGGTGAAATGTAGATACTAAAATATGATTTTATATGATAAAATAGTCTTATACACTTAAAAAATATTAGTCATGACTCAACCCTTCAATTTAGGACCTTCCCACTACCAAAAGGCTCACATTCACCATCTAATGTGCCTAAATGATTATCTTATAGTTTTAAACTTATATTATGATTACCTAGATCACCTATAGCCCATAGTATCTATAAAAATTGATTAATATCCTATTTTGGTAATTACATATCTTCAACAACTTTCTATTCTCTCAGATGCTACTATCCAAACTAGGACACTAGAGTTAACACTAGTATCCCAGGTCTAATGCTAGTGTCTAAGCCTTACAAATGGTAAAATTTGTAAATATTTTGACATGTATGTTAGATTAGTTGTCTTAATTAACCCTCCCATGAGATAATTTCAAAAGGTGTTGTATAAATACAAGCAAAATACTATTCATTAATCATCAAGTACAAATCAAACACACACATATCTTATGCCTAACAAAATGATCTCTCAGGCTTACAAAACTACCATACTCTTATTTATTTTTAAAATCAATATTCATAGGACCAGTCTTCTTACAAGTTTGAATCATTCAAAGAGAAACCCATGAGAAATATTTGTCAAGTTACAAAATAGATCACTACATGCACTTGCATATAACATATTGCACAATAGTTCACACACAAACCCACATAAGGGTGAGAAATACATTAGTCTGAGGCCTTCTTTAGAATATATGGATTTTTAGGTAGTGCTCATTAATATAGGGGTCTTTGAGATTATCTCAACTTCACTTGAGCCTACTAAGCCCCTTTTTCAAGGTAATATGTCTAAGTTAGAGTATCTAGGGTTTTGAGAAAATATTGATATACAAAACCTATGTGCATAATCCTAAAAGAGAATATCTAGGATGATAGTGAACCCTAATAGGTGTAGTTAGTCATCCCAAAAAGGATCAATATTTTGTATAGGACATGTGTCTCAATTGGGACATAAGCATTGATGATAGTGTTTAAATCTTGACAATATTGTCCAAGTGGCTAGAGAGATAAATTCTAAAATTTGACAAATCAAAGTACAACATCAAGTTGTCTTATCTTACATCTATATTTTATAGATCTACGTGAATATCAATAAATAGGATAAGCATTATTTCCTCTTCATGTTGCTACATTCAAATTATTTTTGTATTGTGTTTTCTATATTTAACATACTTTCATAATTCAACACTATATCATAGTATTTTGAATCTAAATTATTTAATTGGCATGCTTTTAGAATAGCTTAGCTACTTGTTTGATTAGGCTATTCTACCCCTAAATGTTTACAAAAAGGGTAAAAAACCTAGTGGCCATGTCAATGCTAGGGGAATCTTATTCTACAGGTTAAATTATCACAAGTAATATTTATCTATAACCTTTCTACCATGTCGAGACACATATCTTATAAGTATCTTACATTATGCTACATAGATATTCTACTTTATTATGATATGAAATTGATACATATGAATATTTTTGACTAGTTTTCATTTGTTCTATGATCCTTCAATTTTTTTAATTTATTACATGATAAGTTTAACATTGTTTGCTTATTGTATATGGCCCTTGGTCCTATGTGTGAAAAAATGTTATTGGTATGTACGACATTTGAACATGTCAATTACTTGTGGCCACTTTACCTTGTGTGTGAAACATCTTTATGGCTCTTATTTGTGACATTCTTAATGTCCTTTATAATTTTTTATGACATGTTCCTGTCCATTATATAGATCCGTTGGCCTTATGGGCGACATTGTATGTTGTGTTTGTTGTACTTTTTGAGCTTGATTAGTGATTTCATGATCTATATAATGCACTTTTATTGAATATTCCTATTCAAATATATTTAATTTTATGTATGACTCATTGTTATATCTATGTATAAATGACACTTGTATGCCTCACATTCAATATGTTACATGCATGCTTCAATCATAATTACATTACTATGATGAGATACTCTCTGCATGTTGAAATAATGTTAAATTATTATATATTTATCACATGATATAATTAATTCTTCTTTTGAGATGAGTGACTTTTAGGCTGCATCCCTCATTTCAAAATGGGGGCATTAAAATGGGCTTATCTTAGAGATTCAAGCCTTCATAGGTATAAAAATTAATGTTTCATGATAGATTATAGGTTTCAAAGATTCAAAGTAATTCAAAAATTATATTTCATGACAAAACTAAGATTTTAAATATTCAAAGTAATACAAAAATATATATCTGATAGATATTGGCATAATGATATAGATTATGAGGGCATATGACATGTAAATGCACTCACTTTATGAAGAATCAAGTATAAAATCATACACACTTGAATGAATATACATGCACATATGAAAAATAGTTATAATAATAATAGTTTATAGGTTTCACATATAGTTACAAATGAGCTTATAGATGTGTTGCATTGTATACCATTTGGAACCTAGATTCAGGTGGCATGATATTGGTCTATGCACATACACATTATAATAATACTCTATAAATTCAAAATCAAATGGTTCTTATTTAAATTAAAATTTATTGTCACCAAGGTCATGTAGGGGCATGAATATGCTTCATTTTATTTTGATCATGCACATAGAATCTAGACTTGTTTATAACAGTGTGATTCATCCTCTTATGGTTAATGTGTGTTCATGTGTAATGAAACTCAATGGTTTTGGCATTAATTATGGTAAACCCATTATGTGTTTCCACCTTTATGTTATGCATAATTTAATTTTAATTCTAGTGATACTCAATGGCCTTGACATCACTTCTAGTGAACCCATCACAATTCTACCTTCTTTAAATTAATACATTACAAAATCTTCCCCATTCATAAGAGTTGGAGAATGCATCTTTATAACTCAAAGGTTTGATTAGTTATTAGAAATTGGGACTTGGTCACTCATAATTTTAAAATATTTAAACATGAGGAACCATCTCTCCAAGTGTTTTAATAAGGGGGCACATCTCTCTAATGCTTCATCATCTCTTACGGGTTATAGAGAAACATGGTTTCATCTCCATACAAGTGTAATACTTCCTTTATCTCTCTTAAATTTTCAAAATTACATAGTCTTAGGTTTATCAAAATTCAAATATTAAAAATGACTAATTCATGTGTTGTTACAGGGTTTGTTAAATTGGAGTGCCTTGCACAATTGGAGTTTTCTATGCAAAGACAAATTGTGTTGTACACACTCATGTTTTTATTTATCCTTTACTTAGAAATTTTATTACTCTAATAAAGGGAATTTTTTTTACCATTTTTAAATTAAAAATAAAATTTAATGTGTTTTAATAGGTTTAAAACTAGAAATATCATAATGGTAAAGATGTACAATATTCAACTATTCTAGTTTTGACAAGATGCTAAATATGGAAATATGTTATTTTTTAAAATATTAAGAGATATACTTAGATCACACATGGATACCTATTTACTAATCTTACCATTTGATAGTGAAAATCATAATAAGAGGTTACCGTACAAGCTCAAGATCATAATAAAAAACACACACAAAATATGGACATGTCTATTATAAGTGGACATCAATGCAGTGCATTCCAGTCCATTGACCTCATACTTATCCCAATTTACAATGATAGGTGGTAGAGAGGAAAATAAAAAAACAACATAACTATAGAAGTAATATATCAAAGGTATAAATAACATACATATCTACACATGAATGATGTAACTAAACAAAATTAAGTGCACTCTAGTCTATTGACTATGGATTTGTCTGAGTTGATTGTGCTTAAAAATAAATCATTGTGCCTTCTACTTTTACAAATGATAAGTAATCTTAAATATCAATACCAAAGTTTAGCCACATAAAAATCATTTTTTTTCTTCTCTTGTATTTGAAACCCTTAGGACACTTTGATAGCTTGAAAACTTATAATAAAAATAGGAGAGTGTAGTGGGTTGAACTAACCTCAATCACCCCCTTGATGATTTATCGTTGCATACATATCTAATACTCAAAGGAGGTAAATCAATCCCACATAATTATACATCCAATAATGATTATGAAATTATATTACTTTAACTACATTTATGTAACTATAAAATGGATTTAGCTCTTGACTTGATTTAGAAGGTTCCTGACTTGGCTTATGGTTGTTCCTTTTGAGTGATTCAAAATTTGGGTAGAATAAAGAAGATTCACTCAATGTCAAAAAGTGTGTAAGATTAAATCAAGTTAATAGTAAGTGGTGACAATGAGTGACCCTTGACATGTATTTATAGATAAATATTTTTATAATTTCCTTTACATAACCATGCGAAACATGGAAGAGGACCCAAAAGGATGTTTTAAATTTTAGAAACTAGTCACTATTTAGGATGGAGTATGGCCACTGTAAGTGAAGATGGACACACTTTTATATAGTTTACTTATCAAAAACATGTCAAGGAGGATTAGGGACAAAAATACTTAATTGGAGACCTATGAAGGTGATTTTAGACAACTTGAGCATTGACATTGAGAGTTGTGTAATATTAATGACAAAAAAGGTTTAAGCCTACAGATAGATAAAAAACTTAGAGGAAAAGTGAATAAGAGATATGTATTTGTGAAAAAATCATGCAGTTTGGAATGTGTCAATAATTAGAATTTTAAAGTACTTGTGACCAAATTTAAGTACCACATACCTCCTATTCTAGTAATGAAATTACTAGAGTAAAGGAGAAAATAATTGAAATTGAGTGTGTATAACACACTTTGTCTTTGAGAAAATTCTTAGAATTGTGCAGGGCACTCAAATTTAGCAAAACCTACAAAAACTCATAAATAATTCATTTGTGCATTTTAAAATTTGAAAAACCTAAATTTGAAAATTTAATAAATTTAAAGAGAGCAAGGGAGGAGTGAACCTCTATGTAGGTGAAATAAATTTTCCCTGTAACATGTAACTGATAATGGAGAATTGTGCCCCTTGTTGAATAACATTGGAGAGTTTTAACCAAAGATAAAGTCCCAATTTTATTAATTAATCAAGCTCTTGAGTTGTTAAGATTCATTATTCCATCCCTCATGAAAAGAGAACAATACCCCTAATCCAAAAATGTGGAATCATGTTAGACTCGCTAGAATTACTACCAAGGTCATTGAGTGTCACTAGACTCAAACTTATATCACCTATATAGATTTGAATCATGCCATTGAAAATAGATCTAGATTTTATTTTTCATGATCAAAAGAGAATGAAAAATATTTATGCCCCCATCATGACCACATTGCTTACATATTTACTTTTGAAATGAATATTTTGCTATTGAACTTTAAACTTTGAAACTTTGAATTTTTCAATTTTTCAATTTGAAATTTGAACTTTAAATTTTTTATCTTTGAATAATCATGATCATGAATTATCATCATGCCCCTTAAATTGATCCAAAAAAAATATAACGCTACACACCTATATGCTCAATTGTAACTGTATTTTCAACCTATAACTTTGAACTTGTAACTATTTTGCATATGCCGTGCATATGTATTCAAGTGTGTATGATTTTTTACTTTGTGTCTTTGAAAATTGAGTGAATATGCATGTAATATGCCCCCATAATATATATAAATATGCCAATATATGTCATCTATATCTAATTTTTAAATTTATTTAAATTTTTGGAAAATTTATAGTTTTTTATAATATTTGATTTCACATTGCTTTGAATATATAAAAATATGTATTCTATATTTTTTAAACCTATATTATGTCCCAAATTTATTCATGGAGGATTGGATCTCTAAGACAATCCCACTATGATGTCCCACTTTTAAGATGATTAACTTGCTCGTTACTCATCTCAAAAGAAGAGTTAACTATATAATGTCACAATGATATGATCATATAGTATTTTGTCATTTTATGTAGAGTATGTCATCATAGAATTAAAATTTTTATTGAACCATGTATGTAGCATATTGAATGTGAGGCATACAAGTGTTATTTATATATAGATAAATCATTGAGGCATGCAATAAAGTAATCAAATCTAAGGTATATTAGGTCATAAAGTGAATGATATGAATCATGGAACCACTAATCAAGCTCAACAAACACACATGCACAAATTATAATAATTTAACATAATAAGGCCAAGAGACACATACGATGGACTTGTTTAGATGGCATGCAAACAAATATTGCACACATAGGGCCAATGACCAAGAGCAATGGACATGTTCAAATGTCACACATACTAAGTCATTATCCCATATAAATCCTTAAGTAATTTACACAAGGGCCAAAGGCCACACACAATAAGCAAGCAAAATTAAGCCTATCTTTCAAGAAATTAAATAACATCAAAGGAATAGAGAATAAGTAAAACTAGTCTATTTTATTCATATGTATCAATGAAATATTGTTAGAAATGTACCATATCCATGTAGAACAATGTAAAATGTGAGTGATTACAAATATGATTGTAAGATATGTAGTTCAACATTACGCTTGAGGTCACACACACACACACAACATGTTATAGTGTAACCTGTAGAATTTAGATGCCCCTAACATAGGCATGGTCACTAGGTAGAAGGGAATTCAAAATCTACGATTGCATATAATATGTATATCTTGCATCACACTCATATACCCCATGAAATATATGCGTATATGAGAATAATATGATATATACAAAATTATATGAGAAATAACATATGTAAAGAAATAACTAGCATCCCATCTCATGTGCAGGTAATGATTTTTTTATTTATTAAATTTTTTTGTATTTCAAAATATTTGATTTTTTTTGGAATTTTGAAATATTTGATTTTTTTGCATTTTTTGCATTTTTTCATTTTCATTATTTTTTAAAATGGAAACTAGCCTATGATCCTGTCAATGGAGGGATCATAGTGTATGCCTATATCAAAGAGTTGGAGGGTGACTTTCCATGGCCGATAAGTGTTACAAGTAGGTGTATCTTAATTTTAAAAAGCATCAAGTGATAGATTTTATCTATCCTCATCATTGTTTATATAATCCATTACCACATATGTAACTGGAGAAGGTGTGAGAGGTTGTGGAGTCTACTATATGATAAGAGAACAATGCAATGCATGTGTTTACTATGGAACATGTTAAATTATTCAAGGTGTTACCTTAAAACACACAATAGAATATTCAGATTTATTTGAACTTTAAATAAATTTTTGATATGAAGCTTGCTGATTTGGAAGATATACCATTTTATTTTGAGTTTACTATAAATAAATTTTTATGTAGGTGCCACAATTGATTCTTTACTATGCTCTTAAATGGGTGCACTAATTATAGATGTATTCTCCACTTTGGATTAGGTTCCATAATTATATTTTTATGGTGTTCTTGAATAAGTACCATAACCAAATGTGCAGGTAGTGGGGGGGAGGGAGGATGAGGAGGATTTACCACTAACTATATAGGGTAATCATATGGTATCCCTTAAACTTTGACCACTTGATTATAATGTATGTACTTGATGAAACTATACACTATAAATGGTATGTTGTGAATATTATATATCTAAAGGCAATCTAATAGCATATTTAAGACCCATGTGCTTAGTAAGACTAGAAATGGATTACCATTGTTTTTATAGAAACTTAGAGATGCATAACTATATATCCCAAAGTATCATGTGTATTCTCATTGAATGCTTTGACTACACTTGATGTAGCTTATAAATCTTGATCTTTATATCCAAAACTATGGAGTGTCATGGTGCATTTATTTTCAATTGACCCATTATCAATCATTACATTATGGATAAGTTAGTTGTTGATGTATGCTATAACAAAAATACATGCCCATCTAAATTATCTTCATACAATTCATTCTTATTAAATGTAATCACTAGATATTGTGCTAATGTACCTTTAAACGTTCTAATAATTCTTTATATTGGATGCCCATATGATTGAGTAGGAGGATGTGCATCATATGCATGATGTACTTCTAAATTATCTAAATTATCTTATAAACCATGGTTGGTAAAAGGATTAATAACAAAATTATCTTTTCATTGTCATCATTTTTTGGGTTTACTTAACTCAATATTACTATCATTGGTGATATCATATATCTTATTTTTTAACTTGTAGCACTTGTTTATAGAATGGTCAATGTATATATGATAATCATAATGTGTCACTATTGAAGTCCTTATGTTGAAGGTTGATAAAATCAATATTAAATGGAGGAGATAGAGATATGGGATTGCAATCAATTATTTTATGTAACAATATATGAGGAAGTTGTGGTAACCTTGTAAATTGTCTCCTTGGTGGAACTATCGATTGAATCTTTTTAGATGGTTGTGATATTGCATTAAATATTACTTTTGATTCAATTTTTATTTCATTGTATTTGAATTTTTAGTTTGGTTTGCTTTGAAACCTGACATTTGATGTAGATGGAACACTTGGTGCATATTTGATCTTGTTCATTGACATAATATTGACTTCTCTTTACCTGATTGTATTGTATAGCTCATCAAAGGATTTGAATTTATTAGATAGAATTGATTCATGGAGTGGTTCTAGAAAGATTTATGTGAAAATAGATTTTAGTTCATTATCTTCCATAAATTTTGTCATATTTTATAACATGGTATTGTACTGAAGAATGTATTCACTAATTAGATCATTTGAATTTTTCTTGAGTTTAGTAATTTGTGCATATGATAGCTTTTCACCGACTTTGATTGAAAAGTGTGCTAGAAATTGATCTTTTAAAGGGTTGAATGATATAAATAATTGAAGAGGGAGATCATAGAATGATAATACATCATATATTTTGAGACTTTTGGGAAATATATTGGTGAGTAATTTATCATTTTAAGCATAATCCAAGCATGCTACATGGAATGGTCAAAGATTTTATTCAAGATCCCCTTTACCTTCATAAAGTGGTAGCTTAGGTGATACAAAGCCTATTGGTAGTGGGTAAGAGGATATTTTAGGTGTCAAAGGATTGAGAATCATAGTATAATAATCCATTGAATGGTAGCTTTATAAAAACCTTGTTCTAATTGCTACACTTTAACATTTAAGGCTAGAATAATTTGTTCAAGTGAGGATACATTAGGTGAAGTTTGGATAGGACCTTGTGTAGTGATCATAAAAGGTGTATATGATGCTCTTGTATAAATAGGCATGCTAATATATTATAACCAAGGGATGGAACCATAACTTGGGGAGTTGGATTATCTGTAATTATAGGGGCTGAGATAAGAATGTAAATGATGGTAGGAACTGGAGCATCTAAAGTAGAATTGGAAGTGGAAGCCAATTTGTTTTGTTCATCTCATGAAATATATAGGATTACATCAATATTATGTGGGTTGGAATTAAGATAGTTGATTTTATATTTGGTGAGCCAATATAAAGTTAATATGACAAATATTGAGCTCAAAGCTAATGAAGAAAAATTCATAGCATAAAAGAAAGGATGTTAATGGGTGAAACTAGGAAATGGTTTGTTTATTTTGTATGTTATCAGATATACTGATCCTAGTAGTTAATAGTGAACATGGTTGTGAAGGCAGTAAATATGGAGGATTGCACCATTCTCATAACCATATTATCCTATCTCTAAGGTACATTTAAAGTATCTACTTGAGGCTAACTACTTACTAGTGCTCTAGAATAAAAAATAGATGAATGTTTCCTATGGCTTAAAATAGAACCCATGGGTTTCTCATATACCGTAAGGTACACGAAAACTAATTTGTTGAATAGTTTTGTCTAATGTCTTAAGTATTGGGGTAGTAATCCTCACACCATGGCTCAAGTAAAGTTGATGATCACTTTTCCTAGAATGACATCTCATATGAGGCTTACAATTAGTAGAACATATTTTATAGGAAATAAAGCAAAAAGGGGGAAAAAATAGAAATCTAAATTAGAAAAGAAAGGGATCTAAATCAATAGCTTGGGTTGATCAATATGTTTAATCTAATTTTAATTAAATAAATATATTTTTAATGTGTTATAATAGGTGTAAAACTAAAATATCAAAATGCTAAAAATGTACAATATTTAATTATTTTGATTTTGAGATGTTAAATATGGAAAAAAACTATTTTTGGAAGACAAAAGAGGTATAATTAATTCACACCTAGATACCTGATGAATGCTCTCACTGTTTGGCAATGAAAATCAGCATAAGAGGTAACTTTATCAACTCAAGAATAGAATTACAAACAAAAATATAATCTATATAGGTCAATTATAAGTGGATATTGGTGTAGTACGTTCCAATCCATTGACTAAAAACTTCTCCTAGTTGATTGTGATGAGTGGCAGATAAGAATAGATAGAGAAAATAAATTTTTTGAAGTAATAGATTAGAGGAAAAAAAAGAAGATATATTTGTATGCAATAGTTGCACATTGAAAACAACACAATTTATTCCAATCTATTGACTACATACTTGTCCTAGTTTATTTTGCTTTAAAATAATCGGTGTGCCTTCTACACTTGTATAAACTAAGTAATCTAAGATATCAAAACTAACTTTTAGCCGTGCAAATATTATGTTTTATATTATCTTATCTTTGAAACCCTTGACACTTTGATATCTTAAAAACCTATAAGAAAAAGAGGGTATTAGTTTAGGTATTTATTATCCTAGATTTATTTATTTGGGAATATTATATTACTCACTTGGATTTTTCTTAAATTTGGGGATATGCTTGCTTAGGTGGATTTAGTGTGTCTTAGGTGTCATAGGCTTGACCCGAATACTAGGATTTAACTACTCTATTCACATTTTGTGGAGGAGTTACACCTCTATTCTGGGCTCGTTTGATCACCTTTTGTGGAGGAGTTACACTTATATTATAGGATGTCTTTGACCACCATTTATGGAGGAATTACTCAGCACTCTTATATGTATGATTCACTTGAGGAGATTTCACACTTAATGAATATTTGGCTTCCTCCATTTTTGGTTGTCTCATGCAATACTTATTTTCTTATTTCATTCTTGATTTAACTCATTATTGGTGCACACTCACATTTATATCATTTGACCATGGGATCTTTTCACTTGCTTTAACCAGACTTGGATCAAACTTCAATATGGTATCAGAGCCTACTTAGTAAACGTTTGTCTAGTCTTGTTACTTGTTATCTTTCATTTGAAATCTATAATTTATTTTCTTGTATTATAAGCCAATGTTTTAGAGGATTTAAAAAAATTAAGAGATTAAAAAATCAAAAAAATCTCGGGTGACTAGAAAAAATTATAGGGATAATTTTTTTCTAAAAGCTATGGTATTAGCTTTATATTGAAATGGAAAGCTTGGTTCTTGGTCTTTTCTTAGATCTAGTTTTCTTTTGACTTTGAAAGAAAGTTTGGATCAGTTCTTAAATTGTAGGTGCATACAACCCTATTGATTTCATTAAGATAGAAACAAATATATTTGATAACACTCATTTTTCAAACCAAAGAATTTTGATCAAGAAAAGAGGAAATTTATGGGAGTATTTTCTATTAACCTTCTCTACAACTACATAGTCACTCACAACTTGTATAACTTCAAGTGGATATTGATAGCAATCTAGTTCCCTATTAGTTAACCATCCCATAGTCTCACCATAAGTTATGACGTACTATTTATTATATCCATTCAATGGCCTCCTCTCATGATTTGATTATTGGGTCAGCATACAGACTATGCCATATTCTTTCCATCATTGACTTGATTCAACTTTAGCTTACTCTAGTTCATCCTTCTATGGTTTATTGTCCTTCATTGGTGGTTTGGTTATAGCCTACTCAAGTTTTTGCCTTCCTCCAATGAGCCATCAAACTCCTCTTGGCATTTTGGTACTCCCTTTCATAATATAAACATGTTATATGCTAAAACAACTCATTTCTAGGTCTGTAAACTAATTTATGAATCTAAAAACCATTCTTTTTGAAATTCATGGTTTTTTTGATTAACCACTATTTTTTGAAGAATTTGTACTTTTGAAAGTCTTAAAAGTACTTTGAATCTTTTAAGGTGGGAAAGTATTAAGGGGTAGTTTTTATCCTTATTTTTTTTTGCCTTATAAATAATATGATATTGGGGGACACCCTTTTTTAAGGGAAAATTTTTAATGTTTTTATAAAACATTACTTTGTATAAGGGGGAGATACATTTTTTTAATTGATTTTTTGGTACAAAAACAATATTGTATTATGATCCCACTCGAAGATGGGAAAGATTTTTGATGCACTTTTCATATTTTTGCTAGTAAAAACCAAAGGGTGAGGTCCAATTTGGAAGGTGGAAAAACCACCTCACATTCAAAACTTTCATTTTCTATCTATTAATCACTGTTTGTACTTGCCTTCTTTGGAACCATTATTGGTATATCCCGATGTCCTCACCTTGTTTTCAAAAATTCATCTTTCCTAACACTCACATTGATTTATCTAGACACACTATTAGCCGAGTCTGATGTCTTTTGAGCATGCATTTGCAACATTTGGGGGGGATTCTTTTCTAATAATAGTTTAGGGGGTGTATTTTTATTGTGTCACTCTTTTTGTTTTCACTTGCACTTTCATTTCTATAAAAATTACAACTTTCACTATTACTACAACTCTTTTTTTCACTAATGGTTTTAATTTCAATCAACCCACTAACTCCCTTTAACTATCATGAATGGAAAATAAAGATGATAATTACTCTAAAGACCAAGGGTTTGTATAGGATAACTATGGGTGATGAAACTAAATCTAACACATGTACATAGATAGTTAAGTGGTATAACCATAGTGATGAAGCCTATGGTTTATTATGTCTTTCTATAGAGCCTAATCTCTTATTTCACTTAGAGCCTACCAAATCAACTCATGATGTATGGACCATTTTGGGTAAACTATTTGGGGATCAAGATGTGATGAGAGGTCATGAGCTTGAAAATAAAATCATTAGCCTAATTCCTTAAAAAATTGACACCCTTTAATAT
The DNA here is from genome assembly GCA_037957365.1 of Torreya grandis. Lineage (NCBI taxonomy): Eukaryota > Viridiplantae > Streptophyta > Pinopsida > Cupressales > Taxaceae > Torreya > Torreya grandis. Next base: position 1,007,755 of record JARHVA010002561.1, on the reverse strand, counting down.
TTATTCACTAATTTTAAGTCCTTAAGATTATAGTTTAAAAAATGTGGGATAAAGAAAGAATATGACCAAATTATTCTTTTTATATTCTCTAAACTAGGTCCTGACAATTTAGTTTTTGTCTCTACTTTCCATGCCACTAGAAGTACTTTGGGCGCTACCTGGAAAATTCCCTCTTTAGATGTTTTCACTACCTACTTAAATAGAGAGAAAGATAAGTTGATCCAAATGGTTACATTGAAGTCCACCAAACCTCAAGATATAATTTCTTGGAAATGGAGACATAGACTCCAAACAAAGAGAATATGAAGAAGAACAAGGATCAAGAGAAGAAGAAGGAATCAACCTTTACCAAAACTAACAATGAAACATTATATTCTAATTGAAAACCTATGAAAGATAAGGTTAAGTGTGCCTATTTTAATAAAAATGGGCATAATGAAAACAAGTGCATGAAGAAGCAAATAGATCACCTAACTTATCTCTTAGAGAAGAACAATAGAGGTGTTCCTGAATCTATCAATTAGGATTTATCAACCCAAGTTTATACTAAGGCAAAGGGCAAGGGAAAAGAGAAATAAAAGGGAAAATATATTATAGCAGTTGTAACTTTAACATCTTCCTGGGTTATTGACTCAGGTGCTTCTCATCACATGGGCTCTTTACTAGTTGAGTTTTCTTCCTTAGAGCCTTGTAGTATGTCTTCTATCAGTTTGGGTGATGACACTTCTATACCTATTTTAGGGAGAGAGTATATTGAAATGAAAAGAGGAACATTCAAGAATGTTCTAAGTGTCCCTTCTCTTTCAACCAATCTCCTATCAGTGTATCAAGTCACTAATATTAGCAAAGGCATGATGGGTTGAGTTTTTACCAGATTCATTTATGATCAGAGAGTTGCATAGTGATTTTATAGTGGCAATGGGTAGGGAAAATCATCAAGCCAATTTATACACCTCACATTTTTATCTATATTATTCTTTGACTATATTATTGACTCATTTAGATGGAGTTAGTAAATTATGTCATGATCAGTTTGGCTACCTTAACTACCGCTACCTTGAACAACTTAGAAAAAATGACATGGTCATAAGCTTGCCTTAAATATAATTCTCTAAGAGAATTTGTTAGGGTTTCTCTCTTGAAAAGCATCTTGAAGTAAAATTTGACAAAGGTAAATCTTGGATGAATTCAAAAGCATTAGAGTTAGTACACATTGACGTATCTGGGCCTTTTCCTAGTTTATCTATTACAAGGGCTAAGTGCATTCTCACTTTTATTGATGATTTATCAAGATATACCTTGGTATAATTTCTTAAGAAAAAGTCTAAAGTGTTTGAATATTTTCAAGACTTCAAGGCTCTTGTTGAGAAATAATCTAAGAAATCCATGAAAGTTCTTTGAATTGACAATGGAGGGGAATATGTTAGCAATAGATTTGAGTAGTTTTTCACCACATAGGGGATTTATTTTTAGTAGATAGTTACTTATATTTCTTCATAGGATGGAGCTACAAAATGTAAGAATAGATCCTTGAAAGATATGGTTAGCTGTATGATTCACTCTAAGTCCTTGGCACCTTAGTATTGGGTTGAAGCCATTAATTATGCTTGTTATATTTAGAATAGGGTGTCTCACAAAGATTTGAAAGGCATAACACCCTTTTAATCTTGACATGGAAGGAAACCTGAAGTTGAACACTATAGGGATTTTAGATCTCTATCTATGGCATGCATACCAAAAACTATATGCAAAGCTATGTAACCTCAGTCTAAGACTTGCATCTTTGTAAGTTATCTAAATGGTGTCAGGGGGTACAACCTTCTACATCCAAGCACACATGAGATTTTCATATAGAGAAGTTTTCACTTTTATGAGATTCCCAAAGACTTAACACTTGATAGTTATTCTCTTTCATTAGATTCACTTAGACTTGATTATTCTTCTTCTAACTTAGATCATCTAGAGTAGGTTCTTTATCTAAGATCTTCTTCTTCTTCTAGTTATAAAAATGAGGAAATTGATGGGGAGTCATATAAATCCACCTCTAGTCATATTTGAGAGGATGAGGAGTCAATACTTTACTCACCCATATTTGGGCCCCTTTGGGCTAGGCAGACACTTCATAATGTAGGCATTTATGTAGGGGATTTGACAGATGGCAGATGTACTTAGGTAGATTATCAGAGTGGTTCACATGCTTATTTTGATTCATTTTTGGACCCATAGACATTCTAAATGGCTTTTGGCATACCTAAGTGGGATAGTGTTATATAGGAAGAATATTCTTTCTTTATCAAAAATCACACTTGGGATTTGACTTCACTTCCTAAGGGAAGGAATATGGTTTGACGTAGGTGGATATATCAGACCAAGTTTATCATAGATGGGTTAGTTGATAAGTTTAAGGTGTGATTATTCACCAAGGGTTTTTCATAGGTAGTCAACATTGACTACGTAGAGACCTTTGCACCTATTGCAAAGATGACTTCAATCTGACACACACTAGCTATAGCCACAACACATGTTTAGGATGTGCAATAGATGGATGTGAAGAGTGATTTTATTCACAAAGACCTTAAGGAAGATATCTACATGGAGAAACCACCTAGGTTTGTTCAAGATTTATCCTTATTTGGTAGACTTAATAAATCTATTTATGGCCTCAAATAGGCCACTCGATCTTGGTATGCTAGGATGGATTCCTTCATCCTTACTTTAGGTTTTACCAACTGCCATTCAGAACTTAATGTATACTAATTATATTAGGATGATTCTTTATTGATACTAGTCCTTTATGTTTATGATCTTTTAATCACCAAGCGTTCCTCATCATCTATTATAGTGGTGAAGATAGATCTATAGGATAGATTTGACATGATAGACTTGGGTCTTGTATATTACTTCCTTGGAATTAATATTTTACAGTCTGATTAAGGGATTTCACTTGCACAACCCAAGTATTATCTTGATATTTTGTATTAGTTTCACATGGTTGATAGTAAGCCATCACTGACTCCCTTTCTATCAAGAATCAAACTTGAGGATAACTATTATACACCTTTGGTTTATGTTACTCAGTATTGACAACTTTTTGGTAGCCTCATTTATCTAAATCATAAAAAGCTTGATGTTTCATATGCTATAGGCATTATTTCATAATTCATGCAAGAGCCCCATGAGTTACACTAGAAAGAAACCAAGAAGATACTCCACTATATTTAGGGATCTTATAGATTCAAGATATAATACATATTTGGCACAAAGGTTGATTTGGTTGGTTTTTTAGATTTAGATTAGGATGGCAATACTTAGAATCACAAGTCCACTTCAGGTTATAGTTTTTATTTGGGTTCTGGTCTTATCATTTGGTCTAGCAAGAATCAAAATGTTATTGTTATAACATCCATAGAGGTAGAGTACAGGGGAGATATTAATGAAACTACTAAGGTTATTTGGTTTTAAGGGATTATATCTGAGTTTGACATTTTTTTTTGTAGCCTACCATCACCTATTATAATAACTAGATTACTATACGGATATATAGGAATATAGTTCAACACCAGTAGACCAAACACATTGAGATTTACATGATTTTTTTTTTGAGATCTTATTTAAGGTCAAGTCATCAAATTAAGATTTAGGTAGTCTTTAGAGTAAGTTTAAAATATATTTAACAAACCCTTCACACAGAGTAAATTCATTCATCTATGAACTCTTCTTGGGGGTGCAGTCTACATCAACATCATCTTTAGGGGGCATTCTAGCCTCTTCAATTATTCTATGTTTCTCTTTTTTTTTAGGGTGTGGGGGAGTTTTTATTATGGGTTTTATCCTTTTCTCTACTTTATGAGAGATTAATTTGTACATGGGTACCCAATCAATCCTAGTTACTGGGACCCATTTTTATTTTATACTACCTACCTAAGTTGTGCTTATGCAGGGTGTTAGTGTAGGTATTTATTTTCATATATTTATTTATTTGGGAATATTACATTACTTACTTATATTTTTTCTAAATTTGGGGATATGTTTTCTTAGGTGGAGTTAGTGTGTTATAGGCTTGATCGAAATACTAAGATTTAACTCCTGTGTCCACCTTTTACGATGGAGTTACACCTTTATTCTTGGCTCCCTTGACCATATTTTGTGGAAGAGTTACACTTCTATTCTAGGGGGTCTTTGAACACCATTTATGAAGGATTTACTTACCACTCCTATATGTATGATTCACTTGAGGATATTCTCACTCAATGAATATTTGGCTTTCTTCATTTTTGCTTGTCTTGTGAAACACTTGTTTTCTAATTTCATTCTTGATTCAACTCATTGTTGGTGTGCACTCATGTTTGTCTCGTGCAACAATTAGACCTTTGAAATCACTTTAACTAGATCTAGATCAAAATCTGATAGAGGGGAGTGTAAATGGGTTGAGTTGACCTCTATAATCCCCTTGACGATTTTTTATGTATCTAATGCTCCAAGGAAGGAAATCAAGCCCATGTAGTTCTCCCTCCTAGAATGATTATGAAATTGTGTTCACTTGAATGTTTTTATGTAGCTATAATATGGATTTGATACTTGACAATGATAAATCTTGACTTGTCTTATGGTTGATCCTTGTGAGTGATTCAAACTTTAGGTATAATAGGGTAGATTTTATCAACATGCAGAAGCGTGTAAGTTTGAACCAACTAAATATCCAGTGGTTATAACAAGTGACTCTTGACATGTATTTATAGATGAATATTTTAAATTTTTCCTTTAGCCAACCATGTGAAACATGTAAGAGGACCTGAAATGATGTTTTGAATTTTGAAAACTAGTCGATCTTTGGCATGGGATGTAACCATTATAAGCAAAGAGGAGTCCAGTGTGCTCTAAGTATTCCTATCTATTAAAAAGGATCAATGAAAAATATCATAAATTAGAGATAGATTTAAATTTATTTTAGACATTGATAATTTGACATTAATATTTTTGTGTAATAGTAACTGCAAATAAAAGGGTCGATCTTGCTTATAGATAAATGGTTTAGAGGAATGGTGAATACACTAGTCATGAGGTTTATAATATGTAAATAATTATCATTTTAAATTATGTGTGATCAAATTTAAGTTTTTACAAGGGGAAAATGTAGATACCTAAATCTAGTCATAGGTACTTGACAATGTTAATTCTTGACACATATTAAATCATTTGACTTACACAACTTGTATTCTCAATTCTTCTAAGCCATTTATCTATACGAAAGATTGACCCCTCTATTCATCATCACTACTACATAGTAATTTTCATATCAATGTTCAAACTTCTTCATATCATCCTCAGACTACCTCTAACCTCATGATAATTGTGCCTAATTTTTCTGGGAGAGGTCTACGCTAGGCACACATGTCTATTGTCATAGACCTGTCTACCTAGAGTGGCCTTGTTTACATGACTTTTAATGGCTAACTTAAAAATTTTAATTATTCATTTGGGACTTTTCATTCTTTTTTCAAGGTTGAATAAAGTAAACTATCTAAAGGTCTCACTATATAAGTAAATTAAAAACTCATTTCAAATGGACTTGAGATATAATCTAGCATATATCTTTTGCACTACTACACATTAATAAAATCTACCATATTCTTCCCAAATTTTATATCAAGTCTGAATCACCTCAAATCAAGTCAAGATCTAACATTTTCAAGTATGAAATTTAAATTTCTAGCTACATACACATAGTCAAGGAGAACAATTAGATAATCAATCTAGGTGGGAGAACTAAGTGTGGCTTGATTCCATCCTTAAAGTGTTTTGATATGTAGGTAGTTGTAAATCATCAAAAGGGGTGATTTGGGTGAGATCAACCCATTACACTTCCCCTTATTTTTTTGTATGTTTCTAGCTATCATAAATACCCCTCAGGTTTTCAAGGTAAAGATAAGGAAAACAACAAATTCTGTGCAACACAAAAAAAATCAAATAATCTCAGATCACTCAATAAACACATCTACCAATGTGAAATAGTCACTATTTTTTCATAGTAAACACAAATAATTCCTTGGTAAATGGACATAACCCACCTGTGTTGTCCAAAGATCATGAACCTTTCAAGAAATATCTTTAGATTTTGTTCTTGATTCTAAGCTTTCATATTAATGTCTTACTTTATTTTTCACCATCAAGAATTAGGTACAGTCAACAAGAGATCATAAAAGCTAAATATCTTGTTTTTGATTTTATTTACTATTTTTAGCACATGCCACTTGTTATTTTCAATTTCAATCAATTATTCTTTAAATTCATATTTATGCTTAAATGTCATATATTCTAACATGAATAAAAATATCAAGTTTTATACCTATTAAACAACATTTAATTGTTTTATCAAAAATAGGGTAAAATACTATGTAGAAGAAGCCATCATCCATAAAATATTATTTTTCAGCCTTTGGTGGCCAACTTGTATAAGGATGCTAAGGAGTATGTGTATAAATGTTACTTTTGTCAATGATTCAAAAAATCAAATAGAAAGGAATAAATTTTGTTAGTTACCCTTATTGCATAGGATCCCTTTGATAAATGGGTTATTGACATTTTTTATCCCATTTCACCTATTGTAGATAGAGCTAGAGTGTGGTACATTATCATTATCATATATTACCTTACCAAATAGGAAGAGCTAGCTTTGAAAAAAAATGTACTACTACCATGGTGGCATGTTTTATATGAGAAAAAAGTATAAGGAGGTATAGGTGGCCCCTAAGCCTCATGAGTGATTTGGGAACACACTTTTTGAATGTATTTGTGTGCATTATACTAGTTGATTTTATGGTTTTATACCACAAAACCACTCCATATCACCCACAAGACAGTGGAAGAATTTAATTCTTTGCACAACCCTAACCAATATTTATGACATAGGTTGAAAATATTGGGATGATTGGGTCTCTATTATGCTATAGGATTACAATAACACATACAAAATATTAAATGATTTGATTCCATTTCAACTATTATTTGGTAAGGAAGCAGTTATTCCCATGGAGTTCATAATTTCTTCTTTGTGCATTGTACACATTGTGATGCTAAATGAAAAATAATCTCTTAATGTGTGATTGGAGGAAATCATGAATATTGATGAGAATTTTTTCATTATAAAATAGAATCAATGATTCAAAAAATCAAAGCAAAAGGTAAGACAAAACAAGAACATTAAATTAAAATAATTGCAAAAGGGTACATTTGTATTTGTGTATGATTTAGATTATGTAAAACATATAGGGAAGCTTCATATCCACTAGATGGGGCCATGTATTATCCATGATATTCTAGATATAAGCACATGAAAATTGTGCAACTTAGATAGTGAAACTATCCTTGGGAATTTTATTGGAAATAGGCTCAATCCATTCAATGTATAATACATATGAGTTACTCAAGATTAATGCATATGTAATTTGTGATCTCAATTATTTTTTTTGATAATTTAGTTTTATTTTTTATTTTCTACAATTAAGAGCAAAATGTTTTACTATGCCGATAGGTTTTGTAATAAATTTGATAACCTTGTAATTCCAAATAAGTGAATTGAGTGAGGGATGCATTCAATATTTGTATGCCATGAATTTAAGTAATTATAGAGGGTGTTTTCAAGATATGTGTTATGAAATATTTTTTATATTTGATGTTAATAAGAGCTATTAATTTTTAAAGTATAATATTAACCAAGTGATAAGGCTAGGATATGCCCAATAAATGTGTAATAAATGATCTCATCTTACTCTCTCTTTTTATTAAGTTTGATTGCATTTTGTAAATTTTATTTTGATCTGAGATGAGTTAGGATGTAATTTCAATCTTTTGTTGATTGTGATTCTAACATTTTAAAAGATCTGTAATTCCTAACAAGTGTGTTATAAAATTCTAGTTTTTCAATAAAATAGGTCATCATCAGGCTAAATAAAAAATATGAAGTGGATTTCATGTTTTTGAAAGCATTGGACTCAATATAGGTTAGTTTTGGAACCTACAGAATTTGTTCTGGAATCATCACAGTTAGTTCTGAAACCTACAAAATCTATTCCAGAACCATCACAGTTAGTTCCAAAACACCACCATACTATTTCAAGTCATCACATTTTTGGACTTAGCTTTAGAACTCTATATTTAGCTATAGTACTCTTATAGATAAGCTTTGGAACTTTTGCGGCTAGATATGGAACTAATGAGGATATATTCCAAATGGCCAGTGATCTGTCAAATCAATGATCCCATTAAATCAAGAATAGATTCCCAATTTTCTAAACTTGCAAAATCAAGACATGTATCACATAGCTGGACATCTAGCCACATCTTGATTTAGTATCTATTATGAGTACGATTTAGTTCCATTATATCTATGAAATAGTTACATCCATCAAAGCATCTATATATACAGACCTAGGAATTTAGTAAAATATATAGAAGATAGAGAGGAGATAAATATAGAATATAGAGAGAAAAGGATAGATCAATGTATTTTTAATATAGAACATTTTATCAATGAAATAGCCATTTCTATTTTGAAAGCAAATTAAATTTTTCAAATCCTATTCTAGGCAGAACAAGGGTCCACTCCTCCAAAGAACCAGGATCTTCATTTTTGTCGATATATATATATTTCTATTCGCAAAAGTAAATAGGTAATTCTGTTAAATTTATAAATGCTTCCAACTCCTTAAAGTTAAGATTTGTTGTAAATTTGTCCCTGCATGCATTTTAGATTAAATTTTCATTTCTGCAACATGTGTTTATTTCCAGCAATCAATTTCATTTCTACGTGTGTTTATTTACAACAATCAATTTCATTTCTGCAACATGTGTTTGTTTACAACAATCTATTTTCATTTCTGCAATGTGTGTTTATTTCTAGCAGATTTGCATAGTTTGATTCCAATAAGGTTTTAACCAAGAAATCCTTAAGACATTAAAAACTCCCCAAAACAACAAAAATACAAATACCTCCATTCAATTAATAAATCGCTACAATTCCTCTTGTTGCATATAGCTTTAGACATAGCCCTAGTTAAATATGACATCGACAGAAAGTTGATTAAATGAAGGGGATGATGACACCCATAATTTTTGGCACCATTGCCGGGGAACACTAGTTGGAATTTTCTAATTACGTGTCAATAAGAGCAACAATCATTCATTTAGTAATTAAAGATATTTTCCCTAATTTATGAGTAGACCACAAGATTCCAAGGGTAGATTTTTCCCCAAAATATTTGAACAAGAAATTCCATCATCCTCTAGTTTAAGAAAGGACTTTGAGCAAGAATTGGAGGCACAATTATCTCCTACAAGACAAGAAGCAAAATTGCCATCTTTGGAAATTTTGGATCAGTCACCAGAACCAAGTAAAACTTAGGGAGGAGGATTATTTCTCAAGATCCATTGAGGGAAAGTTTTGATTCTCAATTGAGTAGTCAACCCCCTACTCCTGACTTTTCACCATCCCCATAACAGACCACATACCACATTGGTTGGGAGGAGGAATTAGAAAATACCAGAGAGATGGAATGAGAAGCTGGAAGAGAACCTAAGAGAACCTTTACCTATCCCATTCATATCGAGGATGGTGAAACCACTATGAAAAACATTTCACCTACACACTTGCCCACATTTAGAGGAATGTCATTTGAGGATCCTGACTAATTTCTATTTGAGTTTAAAGTACTATGTAAGACTTATGATTACAAGATAGATAATCAAAAATTGAAGTTGTTTCCATCTACCCTGAAGGATGTAGCAATGAGGTGGTTTATGGGATTAACATCTAATTCTATTACCAATTGGGAACAAATGAAAATTGTCTTCCTAGACAAATATCAAGATTATTGTAGAGGAAGGAATTGAAAGGAAGAATTTTTCAAAATCAAACATGAAGAAGATGAAAATATGGAAGATTATTTGGATATATTCCTCTTTGTGAGCAAAAGATGTGGATTTATACTTCAAGAAGATTTAAATAAAACTATTTTTCTCAAAGGTCTGGATGATGAATCTAGGGAAACCCTTGATTTAATTGGCGGAGGAAACATTGGTCAATTAAGAATGGATGAAATCATAGAAATTTGTAGAAGCTATTCAAGAATAAGGGGTGGACCTAGAAAAGGGAAAACGGTTAAAAATTTGAATCCAGATATGAACAAATTGATGGATGAATTGGCAAACTTTAAAATAGACATATTAGTTCAATTAACCTCCACCATGGATGGATTGCAAGCTAAAGCAAATGCCCAACTTGAACCATTAGCCATGTGTTGTCCTAGATGTAGGAAGAAACATGTAATAAGGGAATGTCATTTGGATAAAATGGAAGTATATCTTGTTGATGAATATAAAGAACATGATACTCATGCTTGTTCTCTTCTTCCACTCATAAAAAATCAGCTAAAACAAACCAATACATCCACCACTACAGAAGAATTAAATTCTGTTCAGAGACAACCTAATTAAGGACAATTTATGCTAAGACCAGCTCCTAATCCCTGGATGATGCCATGGGTAGCTCAAATAGTACCACAAATTTGGGGATAGCCACCTTGGGCCCCTCAACCCGTATGGCATCCTTCGGATTTTGCAAGTCAATCTTGGTATACTCAGGGACATTAGTAACCTTGGGTTGGTCAAGGAAATCCTTATGCTTAGCCACAACCTAGATGGAGCCCTAGCAATTATGTGCAAGGAAAAACATATCCAAATTAGAACCAACAAGCCATAATGGGACCTCCAACAAAAAATCCATAGATCAAAAACATATTCCAAACCCAAATGCCAGCATAACTAGTAGCAAACCCAAGAAACAAACAAACAACTCCTGTATATGAAATAGAACCAAAAAAATTAGTTGATTTAAATATAATGGATTGTAAAAACATTCAAACTAGATCTGGCAAAATAGTTAGCAGTCCACCTGTTATAATCATTGAGATGATAGAAGAAGCTAAAACCCCTAGCACAGTTACACCTAAGGAAGATGACAAAGAAAAAGATAAGGAACCAGAAAGCAATTCTACTGAGATTCCATTTCCAAAAAGACTTAAAAAAACCATAGAACTTAAGGAATTTGAATTGGTGCAGGAACTAAGAAGATTGAATATTGAAATACCATTGTTACAAGCAATTAAGGATATTACAGAGTTGAACAAGTTAATCAAATTGTTATGTTTTAGAAAACCTGGAAGGAAGAAGCAGTACCCTAGGACTATTCAGGTAGATGGGAAACTTGCTGATTTATTAGCAGGAAACTCCTACTACCTAAATATGGAGATCTTGGAAGCCCTGTTATTTTTGTTTCTATACGGAATAAGGGTATACATAACATTTTGATTGATTTGGGTGTAGCTATCAATGTAATGACAGTGGACACTTTGAAAACATTACCATTAATAGGCATATAACCTACTAATACCATATTGCAGATGGCAAATCAGTCTATAGCAAAACTAGGAGTTATTGAATATGTGGCAGTAATGGTGGAATCATGGGAATATCTAGTTGACTTCATTATATTGAAGCCAAAAGGTAAAACACTTAGTTATCCCATTATTTTGGGGAGACCATGGTTAGCTATAGTTGCTACTTTAATTGATTGCAAGTCAGGTGATATGACTATTTCAAATGGTAAGAATTTCTAGCAAATTTCATTATATCCATCTGCATGACCTTTTATTGATAATCAAACAAAATTATGGGTTGATAATCCTGATATTAATGAACAAAATCTGTCTTCTTTGGATATGATAACATTGTAGGATCATGTACGAGAAATAGATGATATGGTTAATCTTTTATTAAATGAAAGACAATCATCATTAGAGTAGTCAGGATTAGTTCCAGAACCATCACTGTTAGTTCTGGAACCATCACAGTTAGTTCTAGAACCTTCATAGTTAGTTTCAGAACCATTATATTTCATTTCAGAACCATCACAGTTAGTTTCAGAACCACACCAATTCTCTGCAAGTGAAGATAACTTAGCATCAGCTTTACAGATATTAGGAGATGGTGAAGAATTTTTGGAAAATAGCAGTAACAAGGAGTTTGATATACAACAAGATAAGTATCATAACTCTTCCTATTGTCCTTTGTCCATCATTCTACCTCTAGGAACTTTTAGAGATGTTGCTATATATCATATATTGTTACCACATACCTATCCACTAAACACCTTAATGGAACCCTTTCAACAAATCAATTCATCATAGCCTGGAACCAAACATGTTGAGATTCAACCAAGAATTTTTTTGAATATTAATAGCTAGTTAAAGAACAATGAAGAAGCCAAACTATTTGATGTTCTAAAGAATCATACTAAAGCATTTGCTTGGGAATATAGATATGTGAAGGGAATTCATCCAAGTATCTGCACCCATCACATTTATACTAAAAATATTAGACCAGTTAGGCAACCTCATAGAAGGATTAATCTAGCCTTAAGAGATATAGTCAAATAAGAAATTGAAAAACTGTTACAAGCAGGTTTTATCTACCCTATTTCAGATAGCCAGTGGGTGTCTCCTCTTGTAATTGTCCCTAAAAAGAATGGAAAATGGAGAATTTGTGTTGACTATAAGGAACGGAACAAAGCCACTCTGAGAGATTATTTTCCCTTACCATTCATAGATCAAGTCTTAGACAACCCTTTAGGTAAATAGTACTTTTCCTTCTTGGATGGATTTAGTGGATACAATCAAATTAGAATTGTTGTAGAGGATCAGGACAAAACTACATTTACTTGTCTATGGAGTACCTTTACTTACAGGGTATTGCCATTTGGACTATGTAATGCTCTAGTAACCTTTCAAAGAGTTGTATTAGCAATTTTTATAGACATAAAAAATGACTGTGTGGAGGTATACATGGATGAATTTACTGTGTATGGAGATACATTTGATGATGCCTTAAAAAATTTGGACAGAGTATTAACAAGATGTGAACAACATCACTTGTCTCTTAGTCATGAGAAATGTTTAATGATGGTTGATGAAGGGATCATATTAGGGCACCATATTTCAAAAAGAGGAATTCAGGTTGACCAAAATAAAATCAAGATTATTTTAGACTTGCCTATTCCACAAACTCCCACAGATATCAAATCATTCTTAGGACATGCTGGATACTATAGGTTTTTTATCAATGATTTTAGTAAAATTACTGGCCCATGTTTAAATTTCTTACCAAGGACTATGAATTTCTTTGAGATGAATAGTGTCAACATGATTTTAAAGAAATTAAAGAGAAATTAGTAATTGCCCCAATATTACAAGGACCTAATTGGGATAAACCTTTTCACATCCAAACTGATGCCTCAAATACCTCAATTGGTGCAGTTTTGGGATAAAGAGATGAAGAAGGAAGAATGTATGATATTTTCTATCTCAGTAAAAATCTTACTCTCACTGAAATAAATTACAGTACCACTGAAAAAGAATTTTTGGCTGTGATCTATGCAATCAATAAATTTAGACATTACATTACAGGGTACAAGATATTTGTACATACAGCTCACTCAACAATTAAATATTTAATGAAAAAATCCATGGTTGGAGGTAGAATAATTAGATGGTCATTACTTCTACAAGAATTTGATATTACCATTGTGGACAATCCAGGCAAATCTAATGTGGTGGCTGATTTCTTGTCAAGATTGACCAGTACAGGGGAGCACAATCCAGTCAAGGATAACTTTCCAGATGAACAATTGTTTGCTATTTTAGCTAACAAACCATAGTTTGCTAACATGGAAAATTATCTTAAAACATGGAAGTTTCCTCCTTCCTTCACTAAAAAACAAATAAAAAAATTAATCAAAACCAGTGCATAATTCAAGTGGTTAAATGAAATGCTATTTAAATGTGGTCCTGATTTGGTTTTATGCAGGTGTGTAAGAGAAGATGAAATTTTTGACATCCTCTGGGCATGTCATGATGAACCAAGTGGAGGACACTATTCAGTGAAAAGAATAGCTCACAAGATACTTGGCACTGGTTACTATTGGCCATCTTTGTACAAAGATGTGAGGAGATATATCAGGTGGTGTGATCCTTATCAAAGGATGGGATAACCAACCATTACCAATGAAATGCCTCTGCAACCATAAGTTGAGATTGAACCATTTGAGAGATGGGGATTGGATTTTGTTGGACCTTTTAATTATCCTTCACAAGAAAAAGAGCACATTCTTATGTGTACTGATTATTGAACAAAATGGGCAGAAGTGCAGTGTTTAACAAATGCCACTGAAGAAGTAGTTGCTGATTTCCTTTGGCACATAATTATGGTAAAGTTTGGAGCACCAAGAAGCTTAGTTTTAGACTAGGGACCACAATTTATGTCCAATATGATCCAAGATTTCACAATGTATTATCAGATCAATCATAGGAAGTCATCTCCCTATCACCCGCAAGCAAATGGATAAGTTGAAGTAAAAAATAGAGAATTAGAAAACATCCTCACTAAAACAGTTGAAGCTAAAAGAAGAGATTGGGTAAAAAGACTACCTAAAGCTGTCTAGGGTTACAATACAACTTGGAAAACCACAACAAGGTTTTCACCATATGAGTTAGTCTACAGGAAAAAGCCCTTGTTGCCTATTGAGTTTGAACTATAGACATTGAGGATAACAGCTAAGATGGGAATTGAATTGGATGTAGCTCAAAAGGAGTGAATCCTTCAACTCAATGAATTAGATGAATTCAAAATGGAAGCACTTCACCAGATAGAGATAATCCAAGGTCAAAGGAAGCAATGGCATGATTCACATATCAAGGAAAGACAATTCAAAGTAAGAGACTAGGCATTGCTGTTTGATTTTAAGTACCAACAATTCAAAAGTAAATTAAGAACCAGATGGTTGGGACCTTATCAAATCAAGCAAATATTTGATAATGGTTCTATCTAGTTACTTCCCATTGATGATAGTAGAAGAATACTCTTGGTCAATGGACACAGGCTAAAACTTTATAGGAAACCTCCTACTAAGGATGAATTCTTGGA
This sequence comes from Torreya grandis, assembly GCA_037957365.1. Classification (NCBI taxonomy): domain Eukaryota; kingdom Viridiplantae; phylum Streptophyta; class Pinopsida; order Cupressales; family Taxaceae; genus Torreya; species Torreya grandis. Next base: position 992,722 of record JARHVA010002561.1, on the reverse strand, counting down.
GCAGATTGAAGCAAGCAAAGAATTTGATCATATGGAAGAACCTAATTCTTCCAAAATGATCAAATAATCAGATGAAGAGATTTAAAATAAAGGGAAGAGAATGAAAACTAGTAAATGGTGTTCTCTTCCCAAAAAAAAAGAGGAAGAGAATGAAAACCAGTAAATGGCATTCTCTTCCCAAAAAAATAAAATAAAAATTAGAGATAAATTGAAAATCAGTGATGATGGTTGATCTTCTCAAATAAGTGGCTAATTCAAATAAAACATTTTTTTGAATTCTAACCATTTTATAACTATTTTTCAGGGATGATGTGTTAGCATGATGGAGGGATTACATCATCAAGGATGATAATTATGTTTTTAACTTGTTAAAGGTTTAATGAAAGTTTGCATGTGTGATTAGACTTAATCTAGAAATATTAGTATGATGAGTCATCTATTATACATCATGGTTAAATGTGCAAAATCATGAGAAAGATATTGATGATGGAATGAGTTGGTGGATAACCATAAAGAATCATTCTTATGATTGAAGCAACTAAATCCACTAGTTCCAAAGCTGAGTATAGTAGTTCCACATCTGAAATTGATAAGTTTCGCAGTTGAGTACAATAATTCTGCAACCAAATTCACTAAATCAGCAACTAAATCCACTAGTTTTGCAGTCAAAATCATCAGTCCCACCGAGACGAGAAGCAATTTTTAGCTAACCTATGAAAGATTCCAAGAAGAACAGATCATGGGAATAAAAAATAAGTCTGAACTAGAAAATGATACCCAACTCCTTGCAGATGAAAAAGTAACAAATATCTTTCAACAGGCAGGATGGTTAGAGTTTTTGAAGAAATTTCCCAAATATAATGATGAACTAGTAAGAGAATTTATTATCAATTTAGAGCAAATAAGGACAAAGATTAGTAAGGTTTTCATTCTTTTTTATATGAATATCATAAGTGAGATGTCTGGAATACCGGTAATGCATGTCCCAAACCCTATCACAGGGACATTGAAAGACCTAGTTGAAACCCTATTGAAAGAAGGGGAAGCTGAACCCAAATATTTATAATACAAAGAAAATCATCAAAGGAGTTAAGAGGGCTAGTTTGCCCAAACCCTTTGATAGAGTAGCATTTTGGATAGTCAAATATTTAACCTGTGATGGACAATTTGGGATAGTAGGAAAAGAAGTCCTAAAAATCCTTACACACCTCAGATATGGAGCCAAAAACTAGAATATATAGTAAACCTTCCAGGGTTTCTTTTTGACTCCATCTATACCATGGCCCAGAGGTATTCTTGGGGTGTAGGAACAATTAGGCATCATGGGTTAGTGCATTTATTATGCCAACACCATTTCCTTACCAAGAAAAATGGGGAAGAAATGTGGGACAAATTTCTTGGCAAATTTGGACAAAACCCTGGTATTCCTAGAAGAACAATAGCAACTCCTCCTGCTCCTTTAGTTCATTTAAAAACTACTACCATTTTTAAAGAAAAGAAAATATTAGGGGAAGAGGAAATACCAACAAGAAGAAAATCTAGAAGAAAATCTAAAATTGTAGACCCTACTATACTTTCTCAAGCCATTTCTTCTTCTGCTGAGGCTATAGAAGAAGTGGTTCCTATCTCTGACAATGACAGTTCACCTAGGCCTGAGCAAAAGGTGAAAACTAGAAGAAGTTCTAAGAGGAGACCTATGTCTACACATTTTGAGGCTCCTCAAGAAAGAAAACATCATTAAAAGTCTAAAGAAAGTTTAGAGGAGTTGGAAGAACAAGAAAGAATAGAAACAAAACCTGCTGATATTTTGGGCAGCATGTCCATGACTCCTCTTGAACCAAGCCAAGCAGAAAAGAAAAAAGAAGATGAAAGATTTGAGTAGCCAGTTTTCTAAGAAATGAGTGAGACTGTAGCACCATCACATGCAGAATATGAATAAGCATCTTGGAGAAGGAAAGGGAAATCCCCTATGATCTATTTTTGTCCAGAGTAGAACTCATTATCAAGGAAAAGGATGAGGAATTAAACTTCCTCAAACTTAAGTTAGAACAAAAGGAAATGCTCCTTATAGAATTAACAAACTAGTTCACAGCCAAGAATGAGGAATTAGCAAAAACTAAAAGGCAACTAATGTAGAATGAGGAAAAATGTACAAGATAGACCTCTATGTCAACAGTCTTTACACATACTGAATTGACTTATTTTTCACTCAAGTATTTATGGGATGACACATGCAGAGAAATTAGTGAAGTCAAAGCATCCAATACAGACTTGAAAGGCAAACTGGCAGAAGAAGAGAAAGCAAGGAAGGAATGGGAAGACAAATTTTATAAGGAGGAAAATGATAAGTATAAATGTCTTATGAAAATACAAATAGTTTGTATGATGAGTGAGAAGCTTCTTGTATGTAAAAGACCTTCTCCTATTTATAGCATGTTTTTAGAGGAACAATTCATTCGCTGGCAGTTGGCAAGGATATCATGTGGCCTTCTCCATGAAATAAAAGATGAAGCTGATTTCTTGGCTGCCTACTCCTTAGCTAATACAGAATAGAAAAACCCTTCTTTGTGAATTTTACCTCTGCAATTTTATGCTAGAAATAAATAGAAGTTTTATGATCAATTTATATGTAGGAGAAAGTCATCTTAACACATTTGTCTCTATTCTTCAAAATCAGATTGCATGGAAAGAAAGCGAGTCAGAGCATTGGTCAAAGGCTAGTTCATCTTGTCTTTGTATGAGAATTTATTATGGTAATCCATCTGCCTTTGCTACATATTTCTAATCCCATGCATTCAATGATAAATTCAAGGGACCTTATCTTTTTAGTTTATAGGAAAGCATGGATGTCTTCACCTCCTATAAAAGGGCAAATTTTGATAATATCTATGATGTATGTTTAAAAAGATGGGAATTTCTCCTAATGGCATTAAAAAGAAGGGATGTAATATCCCCTTCAAATTTGATCTAGAGTTTACAAAGGGCAAAAGCTTTATGCTCAATAATTCCCTAGATCAATGAAACTCCCTTGAGCATATGGATAGGAATGCGGACAAGGCCACCTCTACTTCTCACCACCATATCTCCTTGGAAAAATAGAGAACCTCAACATCCCACTAAATTTGAGGAATGGAAAATAAAAGTAGAATTAGGAGTAGGGTATAGTACTTATGAGTAAAAGCATTGGGATATTTAGTTTCAGCCATTTGATCTGAGCAATCAAATGGAATGCAGGATATACAATCCTGAATTTGAAGAATGAAGTTTGTAAAGAGACTTACAAACAAGTAAGTATGGGGGAAGTGATGAGGCCAAGATATGCCCAATAAATGTATAATAAATGACCTCATCTTACTCTCTCTTTCTATTAAGTTTGATTGCATTTTGTAACTTTTATTTTGCTCTAAGATGAGTTAGGATGTAATTATCCATCTTTTGTTGATTGTGATTCTAACATTTTAAAAGAGCTGTAATTCTTAACAAGTGTGTTATAAAATTCTAATTTTATAATAAAATAGGTCATCATCAGGCTAAAGAATAAATATGAAGTGGATTGCATGTTTTTGGAAGCATTGGACTCAATTCAGGTTAGTTCTAGAACCTACAGAATCTATTCTGAAATCATCATAGTTAGTTCTGAAACCTACATAATCTATTTTAGAACCATCACAGTTAGTTATGGAACTCCACCATACTATTTCAAGTCATCACATTTTTGGACTTAGCTCCAAAACTCTATATTTAGCTCTGGTACTCTTATAGATAAGCTCCAGAACTTTTGTGGCTAGATATGGAACTGATGAGGATCTATTCCAAATGGCCGGTGATTTGTTGGATCAATGATCCCATTAAATCAGGAACCGATTCCCAATTTTATGAACTTGTAGAATCAAGACATGTATCACATAGCTAGACATCCAAACACATCTTGATTCAGTATCTATTCTGGTTAAGATTCATTTCCATCGTATCTATGAAACAGTTACATCCATCAAAGCATATACATATACAGACCTAAGAATTTAGTAAAATATATTGAAGATAGAGAGGAGATAGAATATAGAATATAGAGAGAAAAAGATAGATCAATACATTTTTAATATAGAACATTTTATTAATGAAATAGCCATTTCTATTTTGAAAGAAATTTAAATTTTTCAAATCTTGTTCTAGGTGGAGTAAGGGCCCACTCCTCCAAAGAACTAGGATCTTCATTTTTGTCGATATTTATATTCTATTCACAAAAGTAAATAGGTAATTCTGTTAAATTTATAAATGCTTCCAACTCCTTAAAGTTAAGATTTTTTGTAAATTTTTTTGTGCAGGTGTTTTTGATTAAATTTTCATTTCTACAACATGTGTTTGTTTCCAACAATCAATTTCATTTCTGCAACATGTGTTTGTTTCTAGCAATCTATTTTCATTTTTGCAATGTGTGTTTATTTCCAGTAGATTTGCATAGTTTGATTCCAATAAGGTTTTAACCAAGAAATCCTCAAGACATTAAAAACCCCCCAAAACAACAAAAATACAAATACCTCCATTCAATTACTAAATCTCTACGATTCCTCTTATTGCATATAGCTTTAGACATAGCCTTGGTTAAATATGACATCAAAAGAAAGTTGATTAAATGAAGGGGATGATGACACCCATCACAAAGGATGTTGATATGTGAGGTTTATGAGGCATAGGGGTGTGAACAAGAGGGTTACACATGGTGTCGATGAATGTGAATCATTATAAAGGCATAAATTGTGTTTAGAGGAAATAGTATATGGTAATGTCACTAGGATTTAAGATGGAGGTATAAAAAATGGTAATAATGATGAACTAAATGGAACAACAAACGGCATGTGTCATTATTAAATATATCAATGATATTATTATAAATTTGTCCTAAAATTTTTCTTCATCACTGTCATTTTCATAATGATTTGAAAAAGTCAAAAGTGTATAACACACTAAAAACCCTAGGGAAGTTAAATCACCAAGAATTGCAATTTTCAAGTGAATTTTAATTTTAAATTTGATTAAAAAAATAAGTGAAGAAAGATTCAAAGTATAAACCAAGTCAAGGGAATGAACGCATGCAACTTTAAATGGAATAATTTTGTTATAAGATGGTGTCTACCATTAAATATTGTTTATGCTTAAAGTTGAAGTAAAAATAGAAGGTTACAAGAGAATTAACCGACCAAGAGTTTTTCAAAGAGGATAAACACCCAGAATGTAAATTAAAATGAATTTAATCACCATGTTGTTGATAATAAGGAATCATGCATAATTTAAAATTCTAAATGGATGAATCCCATTCATCATTGAAGAAGTTAGAATGTAGCAGCTAGAAATAAATAATGAAGAGGGACTACCATAAATTATAGAAGTGCAATTATTTGATTCACACTTGCGTGGTGAGGATTAGGTGTATAAAATGTGTCAATGGAGGATAGAGGATTATATCTATCATGTATAAAAACATTAATCCAATTTAAAAAAAATATTTAATGGTGGAGATTGAAAATATAGGTACAAATGGGATGATCACATTTGATGCATGGGAAAAAATCACCTAAGGAGAATTAGGGTACTAAAATTGTTTGAGATTTCTTATTTTGGAAAGCTTGAGAAGTTAGTTTGGTTCCTCCTATTTTATATGAAATAAAAAGGATTTTATTTCATTGGGTGTCATATGAAAATATCTCATAAGTACATAAGAAAATCTATAGGGTTACCTTGCATTGGTTAGGACATCAATATTGCATTGCTAAGACTAAGGAGGTGAATTTGTTTTGGGATGTTTATGATCCAAAGTTATTTATGTGTTTATGGGTAATTAAAAATTACCATTTTATTTATTTATTAGATTATTAGTTAAGCCCAATGCAAATGGACTTATAACTTCCCATTTAATTTATATGTATTGAATATACCTCATTTAATAGATTAAGGTGGTTTTACGTGAATATATCTCTCTTGATTGGTTCTCACGAGAAAATACTTGAATATAATTCCTCAAATAGTATATCTTATCAGTGGTATCAAATCTTAGAAAATTTGAGAGTGAAGAAATTTGCAAAGCCATTTTGAAGGAAAAAGGAAACAAGCTAGGCAAAATTTAGAACTTATACGTTGTAATGGGCAGTATGGTGGTGAACGTTTGATTTGTGAAAAATTATTCAATAATATGATGTGTATAGTTATTTGCATAGACATATGATTATAAAAATAATAAATTGATGATAAACAATGATTCAAAGTAAATACAATCATATTTTGGTATTTAGTTATACTTTATAACATAGAAATTAACGTAGCAGATAAAATAATAAAAATTGGTGTAGTATTTTAGTCTAACATTTATTTTCAACCATATAGACATGTATGGTGTTTTATGGTGTGATATAGGAATTTGTATCAAGAGAGGATGGTTAGTATGGTGTTAGTTCTAAAATGAAAACAAAATGAAAGAAACACACTAATAACATAAGATCTCTAGGCCTAGACACTAGGGAGAGCTTGGTAACAAAAAAAAATGACAAACATAACTAAAAAGTAAGGAATAAAATACAATAACTCCTTCACCTTTTTTGGATGGTCCAAATGCCTTTATAGTGGTGGCTTACTCAGCTTGTGCTCATAAAGTCCTTGGAAATAGAAGCTTGGCTACCTTCATCTCTCCTTGGCACCTTTGGCTTGTAGCTTGGAATCAATTTGGAATGATAAAACTAATTAATTAAAGCTTTTTTAACCATTTTTGCATTAAAATTTTGCATAATTTAGACTTAGAAATGATGTGGTGAGGCTTCCTATTCATAGATGTTTGTAAATGTCTAGAATCAACCTGAACCATCCATCTTGAGATTGAAATGTGTGGTTGAGGATTAATTCAATTTTTGGAATTAAGTTTATAATTATCTTCATCATGACATTGGAAGAAGAGGAAATTAATAGGCATGGAGGAAATCATGGAAGGCATTGATGAGGTATGGAGGGCATGAATCCTGATATTTGTGGCATTTATGTCCTAGGGATGTTTTCCCAAGAAATGAGGTCACCTGATGATGTAAATATTAAATATCCATTTCCAAAATTAAGTTTTTAATTTTTTTTAATGTAATTCTTAAATTAGGCCTTGATTTGGGTTAATTATCTCTTAAGCATGATTAAGCACTTTGTGCATAAATTACTGAAATTGATTAGAATGTCTTGTTATTGGTCCAAAATTTGATTAGATTGGAATTAGAAGGTGATGTTAGATGCATTGGATTCGTTATCCCATTTTAGATGTTACTAAAAAAAATAACAAAGGCATACATCTTGTGTAATATATTTGATAGGAAAGAGCAATCCAGAATACCTAGGTACAAAATTGGCATTTTGACTCAAAATAATTTGATCAAAGTTAGCTGTAAATTTCATTGCCCCATTTAGGGATACCCTAGCCAAAATCAAAACTTGAATACTTTAGTTTCACATCATTTAGCATGTTTTAGTGTTTTTAGGCCAAATTGTGCATTTTGGGTGGAAATTGGCCAAAAGCCTGATTAGAGGTTATCGATGGCCAGATTTAGGTGTCTATAGTTTGCCCCTATTTGAGAAGACATTTCAAGCTATAATCATAGTAATGTCTTCTCAAAGAATGAAAAGGTCCTGAATGCCTCTAACTGTAATGATGATAAATTAACTATATGATGCCCCCTTGAGGTAATGGTTGGCACAAGTAGGTTGGCAAATGATCCCCCGATAAAGAAAGAAGAAAAATGAGGGGACAAAAGAAAGGAAAGATGATGGGGTGAAAACATAATGATATTGAAAAAGTAGTCAAAATCATTAAGAGTGTAATTAAGACGGTGCACAATGGTTTGCCCAAAGATAATTATAAATATTGTACCTTGATAGTGGAAATGTGGTATGATAACACAATGATTTTCCCAAAGGTGGTTATAATCATTGAGAAGATGGAGCTACCCTAATTAGGATAGACAAACAAGAAAATAACATGCCCATGTATAGGCATAAAAAGTAAAGTGGTGATAACATAATGATTTGTCCAAAGGTAGTTATAATCATTGAAAAATGTAGGTGGGATGGTGTGTAATGATTTGCCCATAGGTGGCTATAATCATTGGACCTTGATTATGGGAAACATGATAAACTTAGTTGATGATGATGAAAAATTAAAATAGAGGGTAATTATGAATTAGAACAACCTACTAGTAGGGAGATGCTCATCTGAACTACTAAAGATTGAAATTATTTCATGGTTAATTACTCTATTTGGGATATGATTAGGATTGAATTAGGATTTCAGTGCCAAAGAGAGGCTACCATTGCTGAATAGACTTCTTGACATCAAGGTTTGTTATAGCATGTGTCAAAAGGCATCATGGTTTAACATCTTGAAGACTTGGCTAAAATATTTATAAGGACTGACTCTTGTAATCCAATACTTAATACAAACCAAGGCAGTAATAATAGAAACCATGATGACAATGTAAATAGATGAATATAGATGGATTTGAGTATAAGTGTGGGGAAATAATCACCCAATGAACACACATAAATTGAATCAAGGCAACGATGCTGAAAGCAAACAAATAGATAGACAAACAAATAATAAAGAAACACTTAATAAAAACCCTGTGAACATTAACCCTAAAAAATAGGTGACAACTTTAAAAAAAAAAACAAAATGGGGGAATAGAAGAAAAGGAAGGGGGTGGTCGAGCTATCTCCATATACACTAGGCAAGTGGATGCTACCTACATAGTTCTATGGATGTAATATCCAATAAAAAAACTTTAGGCCAATTGTAGTTCTCCCAGGGAATGGGAAGAATGTGATAACTAATGAAAAAATATAGCATGGATGTGATAGAAGAAGATAATTGATCTTGAAAAATGGCAAGTGCATGAGAGAAAAAGGCCAAAAAGGATGGGGAAACTAAATGACAAGTATTTTTCTTGTAACTTAGTAAGGGTTCCCTAAATCCTTAAGGCAAAGAAGTGATTAATGTTTTTGTTATTTCTTAATAAATTTTCAAATGTTTTTAGAATTTGTTTTGGAGTATCTCTACTCAATCGATAATGATGAGACACTAAATGGTTCAATATCATAAAATGGCAAGAGCGTGGCTTAGGTTTCTCTCAAAATAGTGAGAGCATGGCTTAGGTTGCTCAAAAAATAGTGAGAGTGTGTCTTAGGTTTCTCACAAAATGGTGAAAGCATGGCTTAAGTTTCTTGTAAAATAGTGAGAGTGTGGCTTAAGTTTTTCATAAAATAGTGAGAGCGTGGCTTAAGTTGCTCAAAAAATGGTGAGATCATTGCTTAAGTTTCTCATAAAATGGTGAGAGCATGGATTATGTTGTTCAAAAAATGGTGATAGTGTGGCTTAAGTTGATTATAAAATGGTGAGAGTGTGGCTTAAGTTGCTCACAAAATGGTGAGAGTGTGGCTTAAGTTGCTCATAAAATGATGAGAGCATGGCTTAAGTTGATCATAAAATGGAGAGAGTGTGGTTTAGGGTGACTGATCTAACCTCAATAAGTATTGAGCATTACCTACATAGTCCCAGAGGAGGACCTCAAGTCACTATATTTTAGCCCTTACAATAGAGAAATTTGATGAGTATAGCAGTCAATTCAAATAAAACAAGAACAGTTGGTAAAAAGGCATAGTATGACATAGGAAGTGGAAAGTTGGTATGTCAAAGATTAATGTTTCCCCTAGTTTTCCCATAGGTGGTTATGACTAAGACATAATGGCATAGATCAATGTTACTAATTTTCCCAAAGGTGGTTATAATTATTAGTAAGATCAGTGGTAAGAAAGGAATAACAAATGAAAGATGCAACTGCCGAAACTCACACTATCCCAAAATACAATCTCCATTCAAAGTACTTGAACTAACTGATGAAACTGATTAGATACCTCAATGATAAAACTATGTAATGAATGGAAAAAACCAAGGTCAAATATGCTAGGCTTTAGAACACACTAGGTCGATAGAACATAAGCAAAAAGTGGATATAGTGAAGAGGATAGATAAGGATGATATTTGTACAAAGAATAATAGTGATACAATAGCATAACTGAAATGGTATTTATAGACAATACACCTGAGCACTCAAGCATAATACCACTTGAGATGAATAATATTCATTGGCTCCAAAAATTCCTCTCCATCTAGTGTGGCGATCTTGTATGCTCCTGATCCATAATTTGTATTGATGATGAAAGGCCCTATCCAATTTCATTTAAATTTCCCTTTATGATTCTTCTCAATCATGGTGTTATTTTGGTTTTATTTAAGAACAAGATCACCAGGTTAAAATTTTCTATACTTAACACATCGATTATAGTGGCCTTTGAGTCATTTCTAATATGCTTGAAGATTGTTGAGTGTAGCTATGCATTTATCATCAAGTAGGTCTAGCTCTTATAGGAGAGATACTCGATAGTCATGATCATCTAGGACATGCTTGAAAGAGATGCATAGTGAAGGTAAATTGACCTCACTAGAAATGATGGCTTTAGTATCATAAACAAGTGAGTATGGTGTGGCTCTTATGGGGGTATGATGATTGGTATGGTATGTCCAAGGGGTAAGGAATATCTGTAAGTGCCAATCATGACCAACATCATTGAAAATATTCTTGAGAATATTGATAATGGTTTTGTTAGATGCCTTAGCTTGGCCATTACCTTGAGGGTAATATGTTGTAGAAAAATGTTGTGTGATGTTATATTCAGTACATAGCTAGTCTACATCCTTGTTCGTAAATGAACCTCCATTATCAGATATAATGTCAGAGGGGATACCGTAGTGGCAAATGAGATGGTTGAAAATGAATTTGGAAATTTGCTTTCCAGTCATGTAAGTGAGGGGTATAGCTTCAACACACTTAGTGAAATACTTGATGGTGGTAAGGATATGTTTATGGCTATCAAATGAAGTGGGGTTAATCTTCCTAATGAGGTCAAGTCCCTATGTAGAAAATGGCCATGGTGTGAACATCAATTTTAGAATTTTTTCTGGGGTATGAATTAGATTAGCATACCATTGATATTTATCACACTTTTTTACATATTCAGTGGCATCTACATCTATTATGGGCCAATAATTACCATTACGCAAGAGATTTTTAGATAGGACTACCCCACTAGAATGAGCACCACATAATCTTTTGTAAACTTCTCTTAATGCTAGCATAGACTCTACTGAAGTTAAATAATGAAGTAGGGTTCTATCAAAACTATGATGGTAAAGGGTGGATCCAAGTAGAGTATAATGAGTGGAATGATGAATGAAGGCTTTGGTTTGTTTTTGAGATAGGTTAGATGGTAGAACTTGGTCATGAAGGTAGTCGTAAATATATAAGTACTAGATAGAATTAGGACTAAAAATATCACAAATCATTGTAATGTTTGAAGGTTTATGAGCTGGTGTTGACAAATTCTCGACAAGGAATTGATACTCTCTAGCTTTATCTATTTGTTTAATGAGAGAGCCAATAGTAGCCATGGTATCTGCATTTTTGTTACAAGCCATTGGTATGTGCTCAAACTAAATATTGGTAATCTATTGTCTAAGAGTGTCGACGATGGCTTTATATGGAACCAACTTGTCATATTTTTTCTAAAAATGATCTATGACATGGTTGATAATTAACTGAGAATCACCATAAACTTGGAGATGAGATATATTCTAATACACTACTTGTTGAAGTCCTACAATAATTGCTTCATACTCAACAATATCATTTGTATAAGGAAATATGATTCTAAATGATTTATGGATTAGATCCCCTTGTGGTGTAATAAACAATAGGCCTACCCCAATCCATGTGCATTAAATGAACCATAAAAATAAAAATTTTAGGGCTGCTCCTCAAGGGGTGTGTCAATGATGGTCATTATGGATTCATCAAGAAACTAAAATGTGAATGGTCGTGTGTCTATGAGAGGTGCTTTAGCAAGTTGATCTGCAATAACTTGTCCTTTGATTACCTTCTGATTGACATACTCTATGCCAAACTCACTGAGAAGCACGATCCATTTAGCCATCCTACCTTACAAAGCTATTTTATCTAGTAGATACTTGAGCGGATCTACTTTAGAAATGACTATGGTATTATTATTCAACATGTAATGGCACAGTTTCTAAGCTACGAAGACCATGACTAGATAAGCCTTTTCAATAGGTGCATAGTTATGATCATATTTAACCAAGATATGGCTTAGGTAGTACATGGCATTCTCTTTTCCATTGTCATTATGTTGAGCCAATAATGCCCCTAGAGCATGGTCAGTAGCTAATAGGTATAATAAGAATGGATTTCCTGGCATAAGAGGTAATAGAATAGGCAGATTAACAAAATAGTCTTTGAGTTGTTGAAAAGTTGTTTGGTAATGATCATCCCAGTGAAATACAAATCCCTTCTTCAAAAAGTGTGTAAATGGATGGCAATTTTTTGCTAATTGAGAGATGAAGCATTGGATGGACTAGATCTTACCCTACAAACTATGAAGTTGCTTTAAATTGGTTAGTGGTGGTATCTCAATTATAGCATGGAGTTTGGCCGAATCAAATTCAATACCTCTATAAGACATGATGAAACCAAGTAGTTTGCTTGAATTTACAATTAACACACATTTCTTTGGATTAAGTCTAACTTTGTACTCTCATAATCTTTCAAATTTATTATGCAACATTATTGAATGGTCGGCCCTAGTTTTGGATTTTCCTAATATGTCATCGACGTAGTCTTCAACAATATCATGCATCATATCATGGAATATGATAGTCATGGACCTTTGATATGTAGATCCAACATTCTTAAGGCCAAATGACATTACCTAATAACAAAATTTTCCCCATAGAGTGTTGAACATTATTTTATGTTCGTCTTCTGGTGTTATTTTGATTTGGTTGTATCCTAAAAAGCCATCCATGAGTGAAAGGATTTTATAACCAGTCATGGAGTTGATGATAATGTCGATATTAGGCAAGGGAAAATCATCTTTAGGATAAGCTTTGTTGATGTTTTGAAAATTAGTACAAATTATAATCCCTTCAGGATTTTTACTAATAGGTACCACATTAGAGATCCATTTTGAGTAGTCAATGGATCAGATACATCCTAATTCTCAGAGTTTTTCCAACTCTTTCTTTACCAATATAGTAATATGAGGATGCATCTTACGTAACTATTATTTTACTAATTTGGCATTAGGATTAACCACAAGGTGGTGTATAACTAAGGTGGGGTTTAAACCTGGCATGTTAGAATAGGCCCATGTAAAGATATCTATAAATTCTCTTAACATAGCTATGACGATGTCACATTCCTCCTCAGTGAGGGATGCTCCTAATTTTATCCATTTCAAGTCTAATGGAGTCTCGATATTTACCTCTATTATATCTTTAACTAGAAGGGTCAAACCATCTTCTAGAATAGTAGGTAATGAATTGGACTATTGAATTATGTTACTGTCCTCTGTTAGGACTTACTCTTCAACTTATCCTAGGCATGATGAATCTGAGTCCCCTAATGGGAGATCTGACCATGTAATAAAAATAGTTAGGAATTATTGAAGAATTTGATCAAATACTTGTTGATCAAATTTGAACTTAGATCCATAGGTAAGTTCATCATTGGTGGTCTCCTAGTCTAAATTCAAAGAAGAATGAACACCCCCTTCTAATGGTGTCTGAAACAGGTTTTCACCACTAGACTAGCCTTTATTTTTACTTTTTCCCTAGTCAAAAAGTGCCTCAAAGAGGTTTTCACTTTGAGACCTCAATGTTTTACTTATTTATTTTTGGCTAAGGGTGTTCACTCACTCTCCATAATAGGTTGTAGGATCCAATGTGATTGAGAATCCTAATTTGTGATCTCCCAACAGAACATTATCTCTAAGGCCTAAAAAGCCACAAAATGCCTCATCATTTTAGAACTCATAAATTAGAAGACTAGATTCTTGTTGGTCTTAATCTATCAGTTGGGGATAGTATAATGGAAATGGGTTGTGATGAATGGCCAAGGTAAGGGTACAAATGGCATTATTATCAAACATGTTGGTTTTAGCTAGGTTATCAAAGGTGAGGCTATGATTAGACTCTGCTTCACTGTCGGCATCATCATCACTAGTCACTGGTGATGCAGTTTGAATAAGATATGTGGGATCACCCCCAGGTGGTTTAAATCCAAGTCCATAAGGTCTTTCATACTTAGTCATGGAAATTGGCTTGATAGTTCCTTATTGATTTAGTTTGAGGCCTATTCCTTCATAATTGTGACACTCTATGATCCTATTGGGAATAGGATACTTTTCATTTTTATAAAAATAAGCTTGGTTGTCATTGTATAATCACAATTCATCCCCTTCAAGAGGGTCAAGGCTTAGGCTAGATGCTAGTACAAATGTGACAGGTCCCTTATCTTTGTTCTTTTCTTACCAATGCATATGTGGGGTGACTTTAGGTCACCCAAAGGTTTTTAGATTCTGAGGAAGATTAGAAATATGAAATGTATCATGGGTCACATACTATCTTAGTCCATTATCAAAAATGGTGAAATTATTAGAAGCTTTAGGAGATGTCATGAGGCAAATTTAATCCAAGGTATTAGGATATATGCAATTATCTAGTGAAGGATCAATAAGTATAGCCTTTCCTTTGTCCTGATTGAAACTTAGATTCATGTCGTACTGATAATTATAGATTTGAAATCTTGCCTCGAGATGTTTGTAGTCTTCATATGGGTGTAAATATCCTAGAATATTCACTTCTATCCCTGAGTGGGAAAACTTGATACATTGGTGCAACGTTGACGAGACCACACAAATCTCATGTAACCAAGGCTTGCCTAGAAGCCTATTGTATGATAACTCAAGATCAAGCACATGACAAAGTATATCATGGGTCAAAGGCCCAATGATAATTGGTAAACTAATAGTGCCTTATGATTCTTTTTCCTGATTATCGTAGGCTTTGATGGTTATTGTTTCTGAATGAAGATCTACCATTATGTACCCAAGAAGCTTAATGAGCTTTAGAGACACTATGTTGAGGTTGGATCCACTGTCTATAAGGACATTTTTAAATTTGTGTTATCTTATATAAACTTCTATGTCTAATGAATTATTATGGAGTAGGCCAAGGGAAGACATATTGGTTTGGTTGAATGTGACTTGTTGGGATAGAGCTAGGTGTCTAACCAAATATTGAAATTTATCAGGGGATATATCACTAGTAATAGTGGATTGGGTCAAAAAATCACTCAAGATGTTCTTATGGATTATTGATGTTTGAAAAAAATCTAAAATAGAAATTTGTGCTAGTGTCTTCTACAATTGTTCCCCAATATCAAACTTCTTATCTTGGTCAGTAGTGAATGGTTTATTTTGAGGCTGAATGGTTGGTTGGATGACAAGCATAGTGGTAGATGGTTAGGGGCCTGGGATAGTAATATTAAACCATCAAGTTGTGATTTCATAATCAATATTAAATATTGGACCATTATTGCTAACCAAGGTTGGGAATGGTGTGAGACCAGATAAGACAACATGCGATTGCTGATGCACTCGCATGTGGTCACATGGCAAGGATGAGTTATTGATATAATGTCCAAAAGGGGAAGTCCTAGTTTTTTGGTTTGCCTGTATGAATTTATAGGTCAAAGAAGGATTATCCATATAATTTGGCTAAATGTTATTTTTAGTAATGGTCTAGGCTGATTAGTTTTTGGTCTAGGATTAATAGAAATGGTATAAATGCTACCCTTTGTAATATAACATACAACCTTATTGTAGTCATATGCAAATACATGGTAGGTTTTTTGGTTGTTACCATTATGACCTTGGTTTTTTCCATTATTTTGTCATTATGGGCTCTACTATTGATTTTGTTAATTCTACTAGTTTGGCCTTTGATTTTGCTACTGCACTGGCCGTTGTCATTGTTGTTGATCATTTTACTGCTACTAATTGTTATGTTAAGGAAAGGGGTTTTGATAGATCCCAAGAGTTTGATTGGAAGTAGAAGCACCATTATCCAATGTTATCTCCCCATTATCCAACATATTCTCTATTAAATGCTTGATTTGGACACATCTTTGTAGATTATGCCCATTGACCTGATGATAGTCATAGAATTATTTTCATGGTACCAATCAGGATAAGGAATGCCTTGCAAATAATTATTTGGTATAGGCTAACTAATTAGATTAGTGGTAGCAAGCTTGAAAAATATAGACTCAATATGTTCTCTTAAATCAATATAGACACGATGTACAGACACAGTTCTACTAGGAGGAGGAGTTTACAATGGTAACAGTTATTGTATTTATTGTGCAAGTCTTGGTCATTGTGCTTATGGTATTGGTTGGAGAGATTTCTAGGTAGGATTAAGCCAAAAAGGAAGTTTAGATGATGTTTTCAATAGTTGGACTTGATAGGATTTGGTTACTCCATTTCCCACAACATTATTATTATAGTTGAATTACTTCGATCTTTCATAGTTATTGGCCTATACTAGTTACGATGTTGGTGCTTGAATGGGATGTTGGTCATTTCCCTGATTGGTACCTTTATGTTGATTAGTTGAATTAAAATTGATAACTCCTTTATTGATGAGCACCTGCTTGATCAATAGACCTTTATTAATGATTTCCTTGAAAGTATGTGCACATTATAATTCTAAATGATAAGCTATCTCATTATGCAATTTTTTGGTAAACACAATGGCTAATTATTTATTTGGTAAATTATGGCTGAAATGGCTTGCAAGGGATCTCCATCACTATAAATAACTTGAAAAACTCTCACTAGATTTTTGTTTTGCTTGCATTAAGTCTACTAATGAGATCTCATGCTTGAGATTATAGGAAAAGTGCTACACAAATTTATCAGAAAGATCATCAAAATCTATCATGAAATTTTTGGGTAACTTTAAAAACCACTCCAAGGCTTGTCTAGCCAAACTCCTTGGAAACAATAGTAAAAGGTAAATATCATTATACGCCACTAGTTGACATGTGACAAAGAATTCGGTCAAATGAGCCTCAAGGTCACCTTTCCCTTTGTATTTGTCTAATTTTAGTGGTTTATAACCTATATGAAATGGTATCTATAAATACTCCATGTTGAATGGGTAGGAATACATGTCATCCAATTTGAAAATTTTAATTTGTTTACCAGCTTGAATGGTAGCAATTGGATCCTTCATCTGTTTCAATTCTTAGGATAGGAAACTAGAAAGAATATTGATTTGAGGGAGAATATTGGTTTGGATAGATGGTTGGGAGGTCACAAGTGGGATAGTTTGACTAGGGTATGATGGAGATATCTATTAGGGTACATTGGTTTGGTTGGGGAATGGACCAAGAATACACATATGTGGATTAGGATGCACTTAAAATTTCACACTTGGTTGTGAGATATTCTAGTTTGGGTTGGTGATAAAGGTTTGAATTGGAGGATTTTGTGGTTGGGATGGAGGGATATAAGTATACTATGCCTATTGTGGTTGAAAAGGGACATGTTGTCAACTAATTGAACCTTGCTATTGAGTGAGAAATTGTGGTCTAAGACCTTGTATCTAAATTTATGGCATATTTTGAACCAATGGTTGTTTAGTATATACTTGAGAAACATAGGGACCTCCTTGTTGCATGAATCCCTATGATGAAGTGAAAATAAGTTGTAGATTCAACATCTATCGTTGACTAATATTTGCATGTTGTTGACTAGTCATTACTTGGTTTTGAATTTAAATATTAGTCTATGACTAAAGAGGTGTGTTTGGCATTACCTGGTGAGGTACAACATTAGTTGACCCTGATTAAGGTGGCAATGTATTCATCCTCTATTGCATTTATACACTAGGTTGTGTCTATTATTGTGGCATACTACTCATTACCTACTAAGAAGAAGTAGGGTTCATCATATTCTATCATTGATGCATGACATTATCTGTTGTTTGATTACCTAATCTTGTAGGTTGTACACTTGAGGAAGTAGTTGGTTGAAGTTAGGATGTAGAAACTCCTATTCCCTTGTATGATGATCCACTCATGGGATGAACTATAGACACATGTTGTTGGCTAGTTTTTTATGCATTAGTACCAATTTGATTGAGATTGGATGTTGTTTTCACATTATTTACTAAACTTGGCTCATTATTCTATGTTGAGGTTGAAGACATTTCTTCAATAACAGGCATATGCATCAAGTTATCTATTGAAGTAGTTTGTACAAATGGGTCAAAATTTGAATTCTCTTGTCTAATTAACTCTATCAACACTCTTTTTGAAGGAACTAGGTCAATGAGAGGCTTACTCACTATGTTTATCTAATTGAATTCACATGCTAGATTTAGGTAGGTTTGATATGTTGTCTGTATTTGGTTAAAGTGATCTTCCATGATGTTTTTGCCTCGATTAGATATATTAGGATCTTGGTACATTGTTTGGACTAGAGCCATAGGATTTTTAGAAGAATCTTGTTGATCATAAATGATATTATGGGGCACTCTTACTAGACTTGGTAAATTTTCATAGGGGAAGTCTGCTAGAAACTTAGCCCCTACCTCTATGGCTCTAACCAAAATCTCATCTTTGTTCTCTAACAAATGTCACTCAAACAAAAATGGATCATATGTGGAAGCCATATTATTAGAATATGAATGTTTAAGTACTAGCTCATCAACTGAAGGTATTTTATCTAGGTATTATGTTATTTTTTCTTGGTCTTGTTTTGAATAAGGTGGTGTGTTAACTAGATAGTTATCCGATAGATCATGGCTTTGTGCCCCTAATTGAGTATTATAAGAGGGATAAGAATCCATCTCATAATAAATATTATCCACATAGGGGTCTTGTACCATTTCTTCCTATGAAACTACATTAATAATCCCTATATTGTACATGAGTCTACTATGAGTGTAGGAATACATGTTAGGATCCATAGTTAATGCTTTGCGATAAAAGGTCAAAGAGTTATATAAATTCTAAAAAGGATAAAATGTCTAAAATAAATGTGTTCCAACTTAGTATAGATTTGTCAAAAGGATCAAAATGTTTATGCAAATATTTTTGAGGAAACAAGTTAGCATGAAGTATCTAACAATTCACTATTCACATAAGCAAGTAAATGAACCAAAAATCAAAATGCTAAACTCTAAGGTCAAAGTATTTTAAATCAGTCTAATATAGGAATTTAAAAGTTGCTAGGTCTTTTGGCCAAATTCAGCATCAAAAGTTAGGCTCAAAAAAGGCATGCGCTAAGACTCTTAGCCAAACGACATCAAAAGCTAGACTTTGAAATAGATGAAAGTCTTAATCTAATAGATTTGAAACACTTCTAACAAACACTAGGCATTTGATTCTTGGACATGAACTTGATCAACTAAGTATAAGGTATGAAACAAAAGTCACTTTATAAATAGTTTATTGTCTCACAAAAAATGGTATAAAACTTGGTTCTTTTGACAAACAAGCTAGACAAAAGTAAACAATATAACTATTTTAGACAAAAGATCACAAAAGTACACTTGGATTGGTCTGAAAATGTAGGAACAAATCTGGAACTCTATGCAAGAGGGTATATGAAATAATATTTGCAATGTTTTGGGCAGCATAATGATGTTATACTACCCAAAAGGTGTGACAAAAAGGTTTGTTTCAAAAACTCTCCAAGGCAAAGACATTTTTCTACAATTTTAACAACATAACATTACTTTTCTTGACTCAAAATGTTGTGGTTTATAGACTCAAATAGAAAGTGTTTACCACAAAATGGCTGAAGTCTATCAAATGGTGATAATGATCATGAGTCTTAAATGGCCTTCAACCCAAATTGGAAATTAAACCTAAGTTCCCTCAAGTCTAGTACAAATTATGAACCCACTTAACACATCAACCTTTTGAACTTATAAAGGTGAAAATTTGAATTTAGATTATAAGTGAAGGACTTTAAACAACTTTGGTAAAGATTTAGACTCAATTGGGTAGCATAACTACACCAAAGTGGATGATATGACTCTTAATCTTTTGATGAACTTTGAACAAGGCAAATTGATGATCCCACGTGGGTAGCATAATGCCTCTTTGTTCAAAGGAAAATTAGGACTATGTATTTGGTTTGGATTGTTTGTTTACATCAAGTTTTGACTTCAAACAAGACCTTAATCTAGGACAAGGCCAACTAATTAATCACTCTTAGATTCTAAACTGACAAGTTTTCTTGGTATTATTGGAATCCATAAATATAAATCATTTAAGAATATTTTAAATGTTCATCCAAAAGTAAATGCACCTTATATAATAGTGATTTTACACCCCCCCTTCTTTCAAATGATAGTACTGTGACATAGACCTTGAGGCACACCTTACACCAACAATACTTCCATGACAAGTGGGGATTTGTATAAGAGCTAACAAGTTTTCAAATGATTTAGGGGAATCAATTACACAATGACTTTCATGATAAATAATGCAAAAGAAAAGCATGGATTTTGGGTCTGTATCACTGGGCTTGTTGTAAAAAGGTCTAGTCCTTTTTGTAACCACTACATCCTGTTGTTTGCTCAGTGTAGTGTGATGCTCAAAGTGCCACTACATCCCATGTGTAACTCCAATTAGGAGTAAAATGAAGTCAATATTGGGAGGTGAAAACCTAGGTCAAAGCTTCCCTAAATAACTCATGGGAGGTGATGAAGTCCCCCTCGTAAGCCAAGTTTACATAAAAATATATAAAACATGAAATTAGAAAGACTTTAGGGTCATTTTCAAGGTCACCCGAACTTTGATGAGTTTTTAGGGAGTGCTTTAGACAACTTTATTTCTAAGCCTTGGACTAGGCTACTTACAATAGGAATGGTGCTTTTGAATCCAAGGGTTCCCTAAAGGGGATAAATGGAATAGAATATATGCAACATTCCTCCTTTTACCAAATAAAATCTAATTAAGAAACTATTGCAAACAAAAATTTACAAGTGTGTTCAATTTTAAGCACAAATGAAATATTTGGTGGTGTTCATTTGACCCCTTGGTCTTAAGATTGTGAACTTTGAAAACATTCATCTAAACATCTCAATTTTTCATTAAACACCAAAACTAAGTTATTAATTGATTTTTAGACATGAAAAAGGTAGTTTAAAACATGTTTTTGGCAAATTTCAAGCTTGGTCCTACAGCAAAAATGTTAGCATGTCCTCTAGCTTTGAAGCTTTTTTTGGTTTGAAATAATAAATTTTAGAAAAAGAGCTCTCAGGTCTATTTTTTAAGAAAAACATTGACCAACATCGATTTATAATAATGACATTTTATAACCGATGTCAGTTATCCAATCGACATCGGTTATACCAATGTGACCGATGATAGGTATACAACTGATGTCAATTTTATTAATCGATGTTGGTTAAGATATGCAATTGATGTCGATCTTACTTGTCAATGTCGATTACTGTGTAAAAATTGTGGCAAATAAAAATAACAAAATAAAGTTAGAAAATCATTTTTCACGAGTTTTAAAGGTGAAAATGAATATTTTAAAGTTGCAAAATGATCTTCTTCAGGTGTGAGATGTGTCTAGTCCCATCGGGCATGCCATATGTGATCTAGGAATTTCACTCAAGAGAGGATGGTTAGTATGGTGTTAGTTCTAAAATGAAAACAAAATGAAAAAAACACACTAATAGCATAACATCTCTAGGCCTAGACACTAGGAAGATCTTGGTATAAAAAAAATGACAAACACAACTAAAATGTAAGGAATAAAACATAATAATTCCTTCACCTTCTTTGGATTCTCCAAATGCCTTTGTAGTGGTGGATTGCTCGGCTTGTGCTCATGAAGTCCTTGGTAATGAAAGATTGGATACCTCCATCTCTCCTTGGCACCTTTGGCTTGTAGCTTAGAATAAATTTGGCATGATAACACTATTTGATTAAAGCTTTTGGAACAATTTGTGCATTAAAATTTTGCATAATTTAGACTTAGAAATAATGTGGTGAGAACTCCTATTTATAGATTTTTGCAAATGTCTAGAATCAACTTGAACCATCCATATTGAGATTGAGATGTGTGGTTGAGGATTAATTAAATTTTTGGAATTAAGTTTGTAATTATCTTCATCATGACATTGCAAAAAGGGGAAATTAAAAGGCATGGATAGCATCATGGAAGGCATTGATGAGGCATTCAGGGTATGAATCCTGATATTTGTGGCATTTATGGCTTAGGGATGTCTTCCAAAGAAATGAGGTCACTTGATGATATAGATATTCAATATCCATTTCCAAAAATAAGTTTTCAACAAGTTTCCATGAAATTCTTGATTACGCCTTGATTTGGGTTAATTGGCTCTTAAGCACAATTAAACACTTTGTGCACAAATTACTCAAATTGATTAGAATGTCTTGTTATTGATCCAAAATTTGAATAGATTAGAATTGGAAGGTGATGTCAAATACATTGGATCTATTATCCCATTTAGGATGTTACTAACAATAAATAACAAAGACATACGTCTTGTGTAAGAGATTTGATAGGAAAGAGTAATCTAGAGTACCTAGGTGCAAAATTAGCATTTTGAGTCGAAATGATCTGATCAAAGTTAGCTGGCCCATAAATTACATTATCCCATTTAGGGATACATAGCCAAAATCGACACTTTAATATGTTAGTTTCACATCATTTAGTGTGTTTTAGTGTTTTTAGGCCAAATTATGCATTTTGGGTGGAAATTGGCCAAAAGCTTGATTGGGGGTTATCAGTGGCCAGATTTAGGTGTCTATATATGGTATCAAGGAGTTAATCTATGCGACATACTTCTAGTAGAAAATAGAATAAAAACTTAGTAAAGGTTTTGTTTAAATATTTGTTTTTTTGGGCTTCACAAGGTAGTTACCATAATTTTCTTTCTTTCTACCAAAAAACTATTGAATTACTTTTTCACATGAAAGTAAAATACTTTATAAAAGATTACAAAACATGTAATTGTTTTTTTTTATCTCATCCAGACAACAAAGGTTATCTATAAAATCTTAATTTTATATTTTCCAAATTGTCAAAGGAAAGTTGGATAAGGAGATTTTTGTTAATCACTTGTTAACGAGAGGTTCAGGGTTCTAAACTCTAGATTTACCTTTTGGTCAAATTTATTTTTTGATCATATTTTGAATGTAATCAATGATGAAAAAGGAGATATAAGGTGTCATTATTTTGTATTTTTTGAAAATTCCTAGAATCATTTTAATATAAAGCTATTTTGTGGGTAAAGGCCAAACCTTGATAGCACTCCTTGATTGTTTTTTATGTCATGGAAAAAATTGCAAGTTTAATCTCTAAAAATGGTAGATTAATACCCAAAAACTACAAAGAATGGAACTTCCACATGGTAAACATGATTATTTTTAGTGAGTTATGGGAAATAATAGAAAAATAAACTACATCACCCACTGAAGCCAAAAAATTGGTTGAATACTAATATTTGTGATAAATGTGCACTCCACTGCTAAAATCATAATGCACTACACATGTGATTATTCACATTGAAGCCTTTAAAACTAGTGATTGTAAATATTGGAAATCATTAAAATATACGTATGAAAAACATCCTCCCTAAATATTTATCTCTTAATGCAGTTGCTTAATAACAAGCTTAACACTAAAGAAGATGTATTTGACTATCTCTCCCACACAAAAACTCTAAAATAAGATTATTACACAACAGGTGGAAAAATTTATGATGACATGCTCATTTACATCACAATAAATGGTCTCAGTTATACGTATACCAATATTTGAAATGTTCTAGCTTAGTGATAAGATTAGTGGCACAACATTTGACTCTATTTGTGAGTTATTGACTCAACATGAGTGATATTTTACAAATAAAAATAGTATGCCTATCAAAAAAACACACTTTATTAAATATAGGCTCAATCATAGATATCATCACCATATATATAGATAGTTTTAGATTCACCCTTTAAAACACTCTCTAAGACATTCTCCAAGATAGTCTCCAAAACATTCTCATTAGTACTCCCTAGGATCTTTGAAACCTAGACATAACCATTGGAACTCTCCTCACTCTAGAGGTTCTTCCTATGATTCACTTTCCTTTAGATATCTCCAACAAAATAAAGATCCCAAATGTTTCAAATGTGGTGGTATTGGAAATCTTAATAATGTATGTCCTTCTTGATGACTCTATTATCCCCACAAAAATAAGGTTGAAGTAAACTATTCGGGTCATTCTGATGACAAATATTCTATGTAAGCCTAGTATTCAAGTTATTTTGACACTTCCTCTAATTAAGAAGCATCCTATATGACTGATTTTATGGTCCTAATGGACATGATAACTTATTTTAAGTGAACAGTGATTCATCCATATTATGTGAGTTATTATGCTTAAGACCAGGACTTATTGTTGTAGTATTTTTTGTCATGTTCTTTCTTTCTTTATTTCTTACAAATTTGTATCTATGTCCTTAATATCCATCACATGGAATAAACATGATTGTTTGATTTTATTTCTCTTGATGCACAACTTCTCACCTCTCATGTGATAGGGGAGAAGATATAGCATTGGTTGACATTTGATTACTCATCGATGATAGTACGAGTTAACATGGGTTTATATCATCTTTGATGTTGAGCAAAGGTTATTAGAATTTGTTAGACATCAAGGAGATGTACCATACATAGTATAAATTGGTCACTATTATAGCTTAGAATTTCAACCTTGTGAGAGAGTTATTTAGGCTCCCTCACTTCTAGCTACAAACATGGGGACAACCTCAGGATGTGGGTATCTTATTGGTGAGGTTGAACCTCTAGCCTTTTTTATGAGGCTAGTTCCTCAAGTGCTTCACTTCAGCTCTTGATCTCACACTAAAATCTACAGTTAGCTAAGGAAAAGGGATAAGAGGATTAATTGAAAATAAATATAAGTTAAGGGAGGTGATACACCAAGAGTAAGTGATCCACTTGGTTTGGGGAAGGACACTAATTCAACATAAGATAAGTTCTCTTACACAACCTCCTAACCAACTAAATTGCATGGATATTTCATAAACTAGGCTCACAAAACCATACGTGAAAGCAAAGAGGGATTTATAAATCCACATTAAGCATCCATTTATGGTGGAAAAGCTCAAGTTTAGACCTACAACAAATTGGAAAACACTTAAAAATGAGCAAGAAAGAATGACAATAAGGTTGGAAGGACACTTCTTCACAATGCTATTGTGCACAAGCTAACTCGACACAATTTTTAGACAAATCGATAGGTAAAATAATCTTTATTTCTTTAAAGGTTTGTTACACATAAATTTTCATAGAGTGATTTTATCACTAGTCTGGGAATAATTTGCTTGGAATGAAGGCCTCTATTTATATAGAAAAGGGGAAGAAATAAGAAATTGTCGATGGTGGGAAATATGACATTGCACTTTATTGTTTCCCCTTAATGCACCACTCAAGATCACCAGACAATACTTTCAATCCCTTCCCATCTTTAATACTTTATTTGGAATGTTTGAAAAGTCATGTTATAAGTAGCTAGAATGTTTCTCCTTGGCATGATGCATTTAAGCATTGAATGATGATTGCAAGAAGTGAACCATGGTGGATGAGAGCCTTCATAACTTCTATCTACCATCCACTCAGACTCTCCCATGTTTATTGAACATCTTTATGCCACTTGTCCTTTACTGATTGGACCTTTCTACTTTAGTTAAACCATGTGGCAACCTTCCATTCGTTGCATCATGATTCTTGCATTGTTGGACCAAGATTAAGTTGAGCCCTTGGAGAATCCCAATTTACTCTATGCATAGTAATTTGAGTTATTTAAACTCCCTAACTTTAGACCTTCCCAGATCCATCACTTATAAATCATTTTAAGTAGATTACTTAGAGAAACCTAATTTACTCTATGTAGAGTAATTCAAGTTCTTTAAGCCTACTAACTTTGGGCTTGTCCATCTTGAAGTCTTCTCACTTTGTTATTTCCCAAGCCTTAAGACTTTGGACTTTTCAAACCCGATTACTTTTAATATCTAGTCACTTATCTTGATTTTTATGTCCATTGGCCCATCATTTCCTTTGGAAACGTGGTCTCAAGTTTCTTTTTTGGATTATTTATTTTTAAAAAATCTCTCGAAGGAATTTATTCAGATAATTTGTTTGAATGAATTACTTTAGACTTTTTGTCTGCGTCTATCTTCAAAACTACCCTTCAAGCTTTTCACAATGGACTTTCCTGAAGGGTAAGAGACCCTTTGGGATTTTTTCATGTCCTTTCAAACTCTCATGAATGATCATCTTGAAGGGAATGATATCTTTTGGGAATTTTGAAATGGTCCCTCTGAAGGGTAACATACCCTTTGAGAAAATTTCAACTATCCACTTGGATAAGAAAAAGCCCTATGAAAAAATTGAAGTGTACCTTCAAAAAGTTGACTGGTCCCTTTTTCCCTAAAAATCCATTTCATATTTTGAAAGTGCCCTTCAGATTTTTAAAAAGACTCATCCCTTGAATAACCTAAGAATCACCATTTTTCAAGACCAAATCGGGTTTGTCAGGCCCCTTTACTTATTTTGGGCTTCTGACTACTCATAACTTATGAAATAATCAAGTAGTGCTCCTTGGAGAACCCAAAATATATTCCTCTAATTCATCTCTGGTTAAGTTGTGACCTAGTAAAGTAACCTTTTAGACCATGTGTCAGGGATAACTTATCAAAATTTAGAAATGAAAATTAACTTGAGTAGTATTTCTTAATTGGTTTTACCCAATTAAATGCATAATTGAAAAGCCCATGGATAATTAATTGTTAAATTTATATATTTATAAATTCATAAATACAAATTGATGACATCACACAAATATCTGAAGTGATGTCACCATCATGAAATCATCTTTTGTGAGTTGTTAAACACTCAAAAAGTATCAAAAAAATATCTATATTTTTGAGCTATGCCTATTAATTAAAAATATTAATGACTTTTCCCCTCCCAAACCTAACCATGGTTAAACTAAACCTAACCACACTTGGCGTAGTGTTAGTTTGGAAGGCTATAAATATAAGGCTTCACCCATTGTTCAACAAGCTCATTTTGTGTAATGTTATTATGAAAAATACCTTCAAGAAGCTTTTTTTTATAAGTTTATTATGCTAAAAGACATTCAAGAAGATCTTTTAGTGTAATGTTATGATGTAAAAATACCTTCAAAGACCATATTTTTAGTGTTTGAGAGAGATCCAAGCCAAATCCAAAGCCAATACGATCATTGCCAAGGTGACAAGGAGAGATGATGCAAGAAACACCATTTCTAAATATTCTTTGATCACATAACTGAGCACATCCATCCATGGCCACCATACAACCCTTGATCTCAAGGAAGGTAAATGATGGTGATTTTGTTTTCTATTTATAGTTACTTGTATTGTTCTCTTGATCTTTGAGTGTCTAGGCTAGAGGTATTAGTTTTATTAGTGTGTTTTTATTTATTTTTTATCATACTAACATGATACTAATATCCCCTCTTGGATTCCTATTAATCATAATTGTTTCATTCTTTCCTACATTTTATTCACTAGTTTACATTAATCTCTTATCACTACACCTTCTCTTCACACTCAGCCTTTAATAGTCTTTCATTATCATCATTACTTGTGAACACCTTTAAATCCATCATTTGTATACTTTAGGTTATGCCCAACTATCTTGCAATTCATTTAGTTCTTTATTTTATGGGTATTTTGTCAACCATTTTTTGAATACTCTAGAAGTGGTCTTAAAATTTATCATATGCGTACAAGAATGTTCAAGTAGTTTGTGCCATTATTCCATGTTTTCCCATGCCTTCAATATTTTTTGTCATAAATTTATATGGTTATCTTACATGTGAATGTGTAATAATTTGAATTCAAATATGTCTATATATACACATGTACCCTAAGTAATTTCATAAAACACACACAATGTCCTACATTGTCAAGTCTTGTCAAGGAACTCACATATTGATCACACTCATCCCTTATTATAAGTTATATTTACTATAGTATTTTGGATGAATGTTTACCAAAATAAGGATTGAATTAGTGAAAGAGCATATAATTTATAATTTTAGAATATATAGAGAGGGTGGAATCCTCTTACTCATTGGAATGGGTCGCTTACATGCATGAAACTACATAAGTCTCAATTCTTAACATGATATGTGTAAAAAACCCCACAAAAGGAGACCAATTCAATAATTTTTCATATTTCCTTTTGTCTTGGATGTATTGTTAGATATTGTGGTCATATTAGAGTTAGCTCAAAGGAGAGAAAATTCATATTTCTGTATGCATCATTTTTATTATCCGAGAGATAAATCTAAATATTTGTTGTTGTCAAAATATTTAGAAATTTTAATGATATAAATATCTACACATATATTTATGGACAAGACTAAGCATATTCATTAAATCTAAATGTTGTCAAACCATACAAAACTGGTCCCTGTCACCCTATACCAAACTAGTCATTGTCTCATATCATTGTCTACTTTCTAGGGTATTTTTTTACATTATTTCATGTCCTATTTTCCACCATCATCAGTGTTTATAAAAAATTAGGTAAATGAAAAATAAAATATGCATCTCTATATCTATTTATTTCCCTTTTAATTGTTAATTGCTCAAGGCAATTTTATTCAATCTCAAGAAATTTAGGTCTCTATGTATTGTTTTCTATATTTATATCAAACCTATTTTATACCAACCATTTTTATGTGGTTAGTGTATTGTTTTTAGCATTGTATACACCTAATTTTTTTTAAAAAACATTTTCACATTATGTATTTCTAATGTTTTTTTTCTTGATTGTCACATTTGTTTCTAATTTCTTGTTTATAGGACTTCTAATGCACATTATCCATCATTTGGTCCTAATCCTTACATTTTTTTCCAATATTTCTCTAAAATTAGTATTTATTATCCTTTAACCTATTTTCACACATCCTTATGTTTTTACTCATACCACCCATTGTAATTTTCCTAGGTCATGCTACATGTTCCTTGATTGCCACTTCTTATTATTACCTGAGTCGATGTAAGTGTGAATCATGTCCTAGATCTTCCTACTTATACAAATTCATTCCAAGTCATTTTCCATGCATGAGAGAGAGAAATATAAGAGAGGAATAAATTATTTGTTATTATGCTCTATAATTAAATTTATTACTAGCCTTTACCATACATTTTACTATACCCGTGGTAATGTTATCTTTTTGCATCACCTACTTATACTGAAAGAAGATTTAAGTATATTTTATGTAGTTTAATATTCACATATAGGAAGAGAAGGTTTAAAATCCTTTCTTTATATTCCATTCACACCACACAAAACTACATTAAGGTTTGATTCTGACATTGGGATACTTATATGTAACTCACATATTGGTGGCCCAAACTATAAATTTGTTTTGTTGTGATTTATCATAAACAAGGTCAAAGAGAGGAGAAAACATAATTTATGAATTTATACCCATCATATTAGAGAAACAAAATTAAAAAAGGTACAAAATCTGATGACACACATACAAAAAATAATTCATAATCTAAAAGTCAATGTACGACATGATGGGTGTAATAAGACATGTATGGTAGTCAAACTAGTTGACTGCCAATCCCATCCATGCACATTAAAAATTAACATAATGCTAACTATGTGCTTAAATCTAAAATTTCACTTACTAAAATATTGCACCAACTTCTTTACATTGAGCTTCAAAGTATATTTTCCAATAGTTTTCTCCAATATATGACTCATTTGACTACCTTTGTCATACACTATGCAACATTGAAGTTAAACTTATGGATGTTAATATGTTACAAATAAACATCTATTACTTCTACAACCACTACATCTAAATATCAAGGGAAAATAGTTTTCAAACTTAAGACTAATAATGCACCTAATTTATGAGCTAAGAATGAGGCCAAGATAGTTAATGTAGTTTCATAATCAAGTGATAATCTTACCTTTCCAACTCATAGTAAAAATTAAAAATTTATAGAATTATTGGATCCATTGCATGTGATATTAAAAAAAATATTTGAATACAATGTGATTTACTTACCAAAACCTTTTCAAATGGATACAACTAGAGCGTTGCCTAAGATTTATTATCCTAATAAATTTTGTGAATATCATAGAGCTTTAGGACATGGGACTAATAAATGTTTCAAATTGTGATACAAGTCTAGGAACTAATTGATAACAATCCTATTATCATTTATGGGCATGATTATTCATTTGTAATATGTTAAAAAATCACAAGGATTTTAAGCAAACAATGTGCATATGAAAACTTATATATATCATTATAATATCCTATCTGAGCAAGGTATAGACAAAATTGTTAGCATTATTTTGAGTTATAAAATTCACATTCCTTCCATTAAATATTTTGACCTTAAGATATATAAATATGCATTAAAAATAATGGTAATATATACATACATGTTTTTTTGACTATCATCATTTTATCACACATAGCATTATGATTGACAATGGTACTAGTGAAAACCTTATTTTGATGTCATTATTTTATATTAAAAGTTATTCTAAGAGATATTTAATTAGTATGGCTATGATATTACATAATTATGATGAACACATGTGCACACCCTTAGGTGGTATCGCTATTCTAGTTGTATTGGGTTCTCATACCATTCAAGCTTAATTTTATGTTATATTAGATGTAGGATCATATAATTTATTACTTGGATGCCCTTGGATTAAGTAAATGGGAGAAATACCTTCGACATCACACAATTATGTTAAATTTTTATACAATAGTGATGTACATAATATTCATGGTACACCGTATCAGAGTCCTATATTACCTTAGAGATCACATGTGGAACCATTGAGTGTACTATGAAACGAGTGAATAATTTATCTTTGTGTAAACCTTGCATTTATTCCACCACCATTCATTATGGTAACTACTATTTTTAAGACTGTAATATATCCATCTAACGTAGAAACTCCTATAACTCTTTTTCCTATGGTTTAACCTCTAAGACATGTGACACTTGGTCATCCACATACAAGAGTTGATTTATGGCTAGAATAACTATTTTACCATGATATATTCCTACATAGTCTATAATGAATCCTCTTGCCCATTTTATGCATAATCCTTCTAGGAATTATGATAGTTATTTAACATCTCACAATTAATTTTTAGATTTATCTAAGTTATTTCACATCTCACAATTAATTTTTAGATATATCTAGTGAAATATCTGACTCCTATTATCATGCATTTGATGATATAGACCAGATAATTGGTTAACCCTGCTAGCCCAAATTTCAAGTTTCATTGATATAAAATATATATATATACATACATACATATATAGATACATACATACATACATACATATAGACACACACACACACACACACACACACACACACACACACACACACACACACACATCTATATAAACACACACATACATATATACACACACACACATACATACATACATGCATACATGCATACATACATACATACACACACACACACACACACACACACACACACACACACACACACACACACACACACACAGATATATATATATATATATATATATATATATATATATATATATATATATATATATATATATATATATATAATCTTTTATGTTTGACACCTTGGAACTTGCCTTATCTTTTGACATTATTTTAGCCACTTAGTTTATGTTGATTTCAATGTTGTGTTGGCATTATTCCCTTTTATTGTTAGTCATATTCTAAGTACTTTCATCAACTTATTGATGATGACAACATACATATCAAAACCTATTATCTTAGCATGCACTAAATTACGAGGGAAGTTATAGGTTGTTCGGGGTCCTCCTTATCTTCTTCCTCTTGTTCACGCCCTTTGGATTTTATTTTCAATTGTGTGAGACTTTCTCCATTTTTATAATTTTTTCCCTTGCCTTATTTATCTTTTCTTCTTTTATAAAATTGTGAAAAAATTAAAAAAATATAATATTCAAAAATAAAAAATACATCTTTATCACTGGTTACATATCTACTTATGATAGAGGTTTTCATATCCATACACATCCTTGTGGCATTATTTTAGTGGGTGTTATAAAACCATATAAGTTACATGTGTTAGTAAATCATTTAGATGCCATGCACCACATGGCTAACACCCTAGGGGGTATGGTCATATTATTGACATGCTTACGCTAGGGGAATATTCATACAATAGATTATCATGGTGATATTTTTCCTTGAAATCCACTTATCATATTGAGTTACTTTACATAGACTACACATATCTTGCTAATACATAGATCTTGTGTGTTATATGGATATAAACATGGTTTGGTTACATCGTGATTAGTTACATTAAGTATTATGTGTGAGTATTGAATTTCATATGCATATGTATGTTTGCATATGTTTGTGCATCCTTATCCATAGAGGATCATCTCATTGACATGTATTGTGAGTTCCCTCCTTGCATGTTATGTCATTAACTTGTGTTTAATCACTAATTTATATGGTATTAACCTATAAATAATTGATTTCTATATCCTATGCATATGTAATCACCTAAATTTGTTATTTATCACTTTGGAAACATCAAATTTGACACACTTTAACATACTTGGACAATGCACATATATCTGAATATTTAGCATACATTGTCTCTATCAATCTTCCCAGATAATATCTTAGCCACCTATATCCATTAGACATATTATCTAGGATCAACTTGATCTATATAAGAACACCTTTAGAAACCTATAGAAACATTTTATATACCTTACATAACTATTTTTCACTTCCAAGATAGTACCAATAAACTTAGATAGTGTTGGTTATCATAGGTGTCTACCTATGTTAGAAGTGTATAGGTACTTAAAGGGATAATTTTTAAATTGGGAAGTCTCCATTAGCTTGACCTAAAAATGTTTCATAATGGGAAATTATTGAAGAGTTATCTGCATATACAAATAACCCCTAAGTTTATTATTCACTTGAGCATGACTTCGGAAATATATATCACACTCTTCGAACATTATTCAAAAGGCATATACACATACTGCATATTTAAGGATCAACCCTAACAATCCATAGAGCCAAATATAAATATGAAAGGTTAAAGATGCATGGTACAGAGTATCAAATAAAAAATGGCATAGGTACATTATATAATTTTTATGGTTTTTCACATACACACATAAGTATGAGAAATACATGTGATTTAAGTCATGTTCAAAGTATTGGAACATATGTACCACTCAACCATTTAGTGGGGAGTGGTTAGAATTAGTCTAACTAGAAGTATTAACCCATTTTTAGTGTATATTTTGGTAAATCAAGCATACCTATGGCTTAGACAAAAGAGATATAAAATATATATTATATAGTATGATCTAATAAGTTCACACACATAGAAATAGATTTTAGGCACAAGTGTATGGATCTCAAAAGTTGTTAAGCCCAAAAGTGCTTAGATAAATTACCAGTAAACCTTGACAGTGTGAACTACAACATGTGTCTAAATTTACTAACAACATCCAAATAGGTTTTTACCCCTTGGTTTAGATATGAATAGTTGATGAAGTACTTTATGTGTATTTTTGGATCTTGTGGCATCTTTTACGAGTAATAGATAGTCATAATCAACTAAGTACATCATCCTTATCTTGTCTAGTCATTTCTAAATCAATTAGTTTTAATATATATTAGTGCCTTTCAATTTAGAATATTTTACTCATTACCATTATTTATATAAATTAAATTCACATATAGTTTTTGTTACATCCTAATTCCTTGCCAAGAAAAACTACTTGATTATCCATGGATATTTATAGTTGATAATTTGATTTGTTTATTATTGTCCTAAGATATGAGTTATATGTTGTTATGGGATAATTGAATATTGCTTTGGTTACATGATTAAATTTATATGATTTAGTTATAATGTATATTTTTACATTATGATCATGATGAGTTATTATTTCAACTATATTTTATGATGTATGTATGTCATGGTGTTATGGACTAACTACATGCTTATTATGAGTTTGACCTAGGAGAGACTCATCCCTCAGAGTATGATGGAGGGAGAGCATCATTAGAGAGGGTGACATAGATGAAGATGTTGGGGGAGAACAAAGGAATGACTAAAACCTTACACACACCACATTATTTAGTACATGTTAGATGCATAGTTGAATGGTTAGCATAGTGCATTTTGACTCTATTTTTATTTAAATAGTGTTTACATATGGTTATTTGTGAGTTAGCTTAACTTATTTCTTATGTGGAATTAACCTCATGTGTGTAATAAACCTCATGTGATTTATTGCTTAATTTATTATTTGGCTAGAATGTTAATGACTTACATTAGTAGTAAAATTATATTGTTATCTTTGAGATCATTAATGGCATATAATAAAATGAATTAGAAAATGGAATAAACTAATTTTTTTATATTACACTTTGTATTATATTGTGTTAATCATTATTTAACTAGGAAAATTTATAATTATAACAAAAGGGGGGGTGGCAAGATTTAAAAGCTTTAAAAGAAAATTATGAAAAAAATATAGAAAAAAGCAAAAAGAAAAAAAAAATCATTGAATAAAATTAAAAAAATGAAAAAGAGGTCAACTTTAAAGCAAGCAGTGCCATATGCATAAAGATTAAAAAAAGATTTATAAGGGGCACAATTCTTTAAAGAGAAGGCAGAACATAGAAGAGAGGAGAAGAGGAGATAAGGAGGGGAAGGGAGCAAAGTACAACATAGCATTTTCAATAGGTAGGTAATGCAAATTTGATTATATGTATCTACATTGTGTGAATTGTGTGTTACAATAGTATGGATGAAATTTATGTTTGAATATAAATACAAAGATTATTATGCAAATGAGTAAGTAATTATCTATATGAAAATAAAGTAATCTGTGTATATTTAAAAGCTATATATATTTTGCTAAACTACCTTGTTTTAGCTTATTTGCCTTTCAATATTCCTCCAAGAGTTAGATTGTGATAATTTTGATACATACCAGGAACTGCTAAAGGGATTATTAGGATTCATAGATATGGTTGGGTTATAGATTTCACTCACACCTTTAACATAAAATAATATTACA